>CM066917.1:1877555-3077555 GCA_033964015.1 Scolanthus callimorphus
TGGCACTACAATTAAGGTGTAGATATACGTTAGAGAGTTGTCCGCGGAAAGAATTCGTGCTGCGCTGCAATAAACTGAAAAGCTGTCATTTAAAAAAAGTGGTGTCATTCTAAAGCTAAAAAAGCGACGTTTCTCGACGTATAAAATATTATGTGGAATTTATTGCCAAACTCAAGCAAAAGAGCATCAAGAGTTCAAGGATGTTTTGTTTCAAACGCTTAAGCATAACTGCGTCAACGTTGAATATCGTATATTTTGATACCGTTTACATGGTCAATTGGAACAAGCTAACAATGCAATTGTCAATGTTTTGCATGTCCCAATATGAACTGGAAAATATTCCCTATAATTTATCTGGTCATTTCAATAAGCAGAGCTTTTAAAGATTCAATACATTCAATACAATAACGATTTAGATTGTACAGCAAACTTATAAACCAACAGCTGCGGTCGCTGAGTAGATCTCTCAGATCCTACGTGCAGCAGTATATCGTCCATAGTCATTGCATTTTATTTCAGCTGAATAAATGACCGACTTCTACAGTTTTTGTAGCAATAATTAGGCAATTACCACTGGTTGTTCACAAAATCACTGTCGAAAAGTAGCATACTAATTTTAGCCCTTAAATAGTAGTCAACTCTAATTGTTTTGTTGTTGTCCTTTTAATTTGGGCTGCCAATTGTCACATTTAAGAAATGTGTTTGGTGCATTTGGATTTGGGAACCGTCTTGTTTTAAAAAGTTTGAAAGGAAAACGATGGAAAGTTCAAGGTTTCTCCGCTCTGCTCAAAGCCTACTCTTCTTCGGTTTTCAGAACTGCCTGATACTCAGTTCTAAATCAAACGAGTTTTTTACCTTTTCACTCAAACAAAAGAGCAGTGTGTTTGCTGTAAGAGTTCAAGGACTGCGTCAACGTTGTTTATTGCATTTCGATACAGTTTTAATGATCAATTGCATGCAACAAGCTAATATATAGATTTAGCCACTGGCTAAAAGCGGAGCTCCCGGTTACATATTTTTCTGTGTTTTGCATGGCCTGTGGAAGTAAGATAAAGAACCTCTTTCAGAAAATAATAGGGTACTAATACCCTTCCCAATGGAATAGTTCTAACAAAGAACAAGTGCAATAAAGAAATAAAGGAATTATTTGTCATGAGTTTTTTAAATTAAAATCACAATATATGTACATTACATGAGGAGTGTATTTTTAATAAAATGTGTCATTGCAGAAAATACAAATACCAACCATGTTATGAGCAGAGAATAGGTGGCTGCCAATTTTGGTCTTTCTACTCATACCTTGTTTGTAAATGTATTGAAATTCCACTGAAAAAGAGCATTTTTTTTCTGGTGGAGGGATGGGCTGAGGCCTCAGAGGGGAGGGGCATCCTTGATCTAAAGCACCGTAAGGGAGGACCATTCTCATTTGTGAGCATTTCAGGGGGGTCACACCACACTTTTACATGTACATGTTGCTTTCCATGAATTAATTGTCCATTTAAAACTACCTTGGTTATAACGATACTCATATATTATATCTTGAATTCATGATACATAGTTTTCTTGAAGGACTTGGAACATAACATATACCAATGTGAGGAGAGGGCTGTACCCAGAGGGGGACTCTAAGGTGAAAATGCTAAGGGTGTCAGGAAACTCGAATTTTGAACCTTAAAAATACCTGGTTGGAAAAAATTTCCACCCTAAAAATACCCCTCAGTCTGGAAATACCCTAAAAAATACCAACAATGTTGACAGATTAAATGTTATTCTGGCCGTTTATTTGATATATACATCAAATGTATCCTCTGGAGTTTCAAATACACTAGATCCTTCTTTCAAATATTTTGTACCTATGTACCTTATTTGTGTGAGAACCCCCTAAAAAATACCAGTATTTTTTCTAACCATACCGTTTTTTATTTTAGAACCCCTAAAAAATATCAGATTGCCGATTTTAACCCCTAAAAAATATGAGGGTCAACCCTAGCATTCGAATATAGGGAGTCCCCCGGGGGTTGTACCTTTTGAAGTCCCCTGCAGATGGGGTACCCTGCGAGCAGTGGTTTCCTCCTCTCTTAGGCTGACAACAAGCAAGGGAGAGAAACCACTGTAAGGAAGTGCTTATTATTGATGATGGCATAGGGCAGGGGAGGGGGGTTGCCTCCTCCTGGTGGGGGGTAAAAATCTTTTTGCTACTGCCAAATGAGGGGCTAAACAGAAAATGAAAGTGGAGTTGCATGGAACACTGACCCCCCCCAAAAAAAAAATAAATAAATAAATAATATAAATAATGAACACTCCCTTAGCAAGTACCTTGTGACAGCATTGTTTATCCTTCAAAATTTCAAAATTTCTCCTCTCAAAATTTTAAAATAATAATAACAGCACTGCAAATGCATTAAATTGATTCTGTCTTGACAAGTATTTAGTAATCATAACACATGGACGGAAGAGGGGTGGGGGGCTTCAAGCAGCTCCTTTAATTTTCAGCAGATTTTCAACTTTTCTGTCTTACTTACTGCTCCCCACCCCCTTACTTCAAAATCTGTTCTGCCATCCGTGTAATACTTATGTTAATATCAAGTTAATTTAGTGTTTGCCTTATGCCATGACCTGTCCAAGAGCCATCTCCCTGGCTGCTGCTTTATCACTGAAATTGAAAGAGAATAGGTGTCACTGATAAGCCTGATGAAACTTAAACATTGATCTTCTTTTTTCCAGTCTAATTTACCAACGCATATGGCATGGATATCATTATACATTTTAGTAACAGAACATACAGAAGTCCCTTAAGCCATCAAAATGATCAAAACATAAAATCAGGATGAATAACATTCAGTCCTTCAGATTCGCCACTTTGAAAAGACTGCATTGACAATAGGTTGCATTTTTATCACTCCCTCTCACCATGTTTCTGTTTGATTGCCCTAGAGGGAGGTACACAGATTGCCTCTGTTGCCCAACAATGGCAAAAGCATTTCAATCTGCTTCATATAAAGGGGAAAAAGTGATTAGGGTAAGAGGAAATCCACCAAGAAATCAAGTAATTTTTGGTCACAAAGTTGAAACTTAGATGGAGTATTACAAAACCAATTTCCTTGTTTGTAGCACTTTTTTAGAGTTCTTGATAAAATAAAGAATTGGCGAAATCTAAGAAATAATTTTTCAAAGTTGTGAAGGAATGGTGCTGGCTGTTGGTGGTCATTTCATTTCATGCTCTTCAACCTATATAAATTGTATGGGTTTGGACTAATTTCAGGATTCAATTTCGATTGTTTGGTGTTGTAAGAAATGAATTCTTTTAGATTCTATCAAAAACAGTATGAAAGAAGTCTACACTATGATTTTTTTTACAATTGTTACTCGATTTTCAAATAGATTACCTTACTAGGTTGTTTGTTTGTCTATTTTTCACTTAGAAAAAGTATTTGCATTACTGAGGATACGGATACTTTCACACGGTATTTTAATTTGGTATCCCCAAGATATATTTGGAAATGTTCGTGCCTTCCGACAGTGAACAAAGTAATCTAATGATTAAAATATCCACTTGCCTGTTTTATGCGGAATACACCGTGAAGCACGCCCTATCATAACCAGAAAAATATCTTGGGAGCCTACAAGATGCGTTTGGAGATTGCATTGCACAGTGTTTTTCCAAAGTTCGACCACGTTCAATTCAAGATGGCTGCCTTCGCAAGCAAATAAGCTTAAATCATAAATTATCCCAAACTTTAAATACCACATAGCTATGGCAACGGAAGTACTTGTTGTCAAATTGAAAATCACTTAAAAATGCGATTGTATTTCACTTGGAATCCTCAAATAAACAGTAAACACAACGAACTTTCCGTCATTTTCCAAGTAGCGTAGCGATCCGCCGGGGCGCGAAAAAACGTGAATGAAAAATTTGCGATAGTTGTCGAATGTCACTTTTATTCTTTTGAAAGGGTAAAACTTTTTAAAGCTAAAACTACGGTCAAATTTAAACGTGACAAGGACCTACCTTGAGAATGTTTTTTTTTTTCTTTTCACTTCACGGCACGACGACAGTCTTCCAAGTTTTGACCTTCCCTCTCCGATTATCTGGCGCTGTCCTTCTATCTTTCCTTCTGAGACTCCGAGACATGTTCTAGACGCTTTTTTCGTTAGTTTTCGTCTCTGCCTTTTTAAATCATCTTCAGGTTTCGACATTTTGGCTAGGGCTACCACCATCTTCTTGTTGAGAACATTAATTTCCCGTTCTCTCTCGATCAAGCGGTCGCATTTGTCTTCCGACATGTCATTCCCTGCAGTATTTCTCCTCCATTCTCCGTCCCTCGCTCTTCTTTTCCCTTGTGAAACAACCGTGTTCATCGACATATTATCTGTCTCCGCTTCATTGCTGTAGAGTTTTAGTCTAAAATACCTTGATTTGACAGCTTGCTTTAGAAACGTTTCAGTTTTTGATAAAGGACAAGAAATATTTTTCCTTCACTTGTCGAAAATTCAAACACGAAATAACAAAATCTCTAAACATCCCTACAAATAAAAATCGCCAACTAAATTCAAGCGCGCGCGTGCTCATTTTCCCGCTCAAAATTGGTGGGTTGCCTGTGCGACGACGGACACACGGAAACCGGAAGTCCATCACAGAATCGGTCGATGCATATACACTTTTGTTTTGTTCCTTCTTCTCCTGCATGTAGCTATGGGGCTCCGCTACGCAGGCGCCTTCGGCGCCCGCGGGAGCTCCGCTAAAAATGCAACTTTGAACATTTCGGATATGTTCCCAAATATGAATAGGAAAAATATTAATCTGATCATTTGAATGACATAGCTTTTAAAGATTCAATACAATAACGATAAAAATTGTACAGCGATCTCATAAACCAACGGCTGCGCTCGCTATATAAATGACAGACGTCTCCAGTTTTTGAAGCGATAATTATGCAACAGTGCAGGTTGTTTAAAAAACACTGTAGAAGTAATACACCAATTTCAGTACTTAAATAGTAGCAACTCGTTTAATTGTTTTGTTGTTGTCGTTTTAATTTGGGCTGCCATTTGTCATATTTAAGAAAGTTATAAAGGAAAACGATGGAAAGTTCAAGGCCGGTTTTTGCCCAAATTTTCGCTCTACTCAAAGCTTCTCTTCTCCGGTTTTCAAAACTGCCTGATACTCAGTTGTAAATCAAACGAGTTTTATTTCACATTTTCACAATTTTTAAATATTGATTATGAAAAATATGTTTTTGAAGAACCTTTAAGTCGGCTTTTTAAGAACAAAATACCTCAATTTATTTTTTTGCCTCATCCTTCCGCTATCGGTCCTTGAAAGCTCACAAAATTCGCACGAAAGCTCACAAAATTCGAACGAAAGCTTAACTATTGAAGCAGTACATTCAGACCAAACCTAAGAAATAGAATCGAGTGGTAAGATTGGACACATAAAAAGGATCATAACTGGGTGAAAGAAAGGCAAGCAACCTTGAACTTTGCAGAAAAAGGAGGCGGATCACAGATTATGCACACTAGACATTTCCAGGCACTCAATGTTCATGCTTTCACACCGAAAATCCAACTACTTAAACCCAACTTGATCATTTCCCCTACTTTTAAATAGTCGTTTGTTATCTATCAATGTTACCTAAATGAAGTTTACCATTTCCTTTGCTGTCTCTCCACTAAAGATAACCATTGTTTTCTCCCACGAATATCGCCGTTTTGTCCTTTAAAACATTGTCAAACTTGAGCGAAAGCCATTTTAGTTGCTGATCTTCTGTACTTATACGCGGCGCGATTCATTGCTTCGCTATAAGAAACTTCAAACAGCTCAGGAACCTTGCTCAACAGTTTATAGAAGAACAAGACCACTCTGGTAACGAATCATAGTACTTTTTCTTCTTTTTTGTTGTTGTTTCGTCTCGTTCTGTCTTTGCCATTATGGATAAATTTTAAACCATGTTCAAACTTACTTTATAACATAGCTGCATTCTAACGCGCGCTCTGATTGCCTGTTTTTTCATGAACAAAAAAATGAATGGAGCACGCGTATGGAGCACGCTCGCGCTTGTGGTGGGAATTCTTACCGAAATCAAACAAGCGAGCGAAATGAAGTTCTCTATTTGCGACGAATCGAGACGAATTTCATGTTTCTGGGGAGGTTGAACAGCCAAACAAATTATCTCGACTTCCACATTTTGCCACAAGAACTTCGTGTGTTGGAAAAAAATGCTGAGAAATAACGCTTGAAACAATATTGTGTTGGATTTGTCGGGTCGGGTTTAGGAAACTAGAAAATTTACAAAGCGATTTTGTCAAGAAAATATCTGGATGAACTGCTTAAACAGAGGCGTCCATGGGATAGGATTGCTCAATAAGGATAACAGGTAATGAAAACTTGAATATTAATCAAGAAAAATATGTAGCTAAGCTGGTTTGTGTACTTTCAAATACTGGCTGTTTCAAAGAAGGAAAATTGTGGTCGCGAAGTCGCGAGTAGTTTGATCAAACCACAATAAAATGATTTTCTCCTTTTTTCCACAAAGGAATTCTGTGGTTTATTTGCTGAGAAAGATCCGACGTTGAGAAATGAAAAGCTATTTTTTAAAGCACTTCATTCAATGAATAAAATAATTTCGAAGTTTGATAAAGAAAGTACGGTTTCTAAAGTAATTTGAATTAAGTTAAGTTATCAGTACACAAACTTCGAGTTTGACGAACCGCCACACGTCGATCAAAGTGAAAATGTTAAAGACGAAATTAACCGAAGCTGATTTATATTTATTCCGTGGTATTAAAGACAAAATATTCAGAAACTTCTTCTGTGTATTCGATATTTTTCTTGTAAGGATCTAAAAGTTGTTTATTCATTTTATCGCACAAGAAAGAAGGCTTGTTTTCGAGTGAAAACGTAGTGAAGTCTGCATTTTGAGTATTTTTCATTCGCGCGCTTGAAATGACTCCAGGTTTAATATCATCAATTATTATATGGCAACGATAGTACGCGGGCTCTGATTGGCTAACGAGCGGGCGTAACTTTTCGTAATGCCCACGGGCATTATGGAAATTCTTAATGCCCGCTCGCAGTTCATCTCCTTGAAATAACACAAATTCAAAAAGATTTGCAGCGAAATTCACAACAAGGAATACTTGACACAGTATAACACAAATCTAACTTGTAGTCTGGTAGTGACAAGAGGAAAATAAAGGCTTGAATAGCAGAAATGACCTGTTTACAAAAGCAAAAGCAGAGCCAAAAAGTTACTCTACTAAGAAACGAGTCTATCCGGAGAAAATGCTAACTTAAGGGAGTCAAAATAGCAGCAAAAGGTAAAAGCTACATGTAAAGTCAAAATTTATTGGGAATTCAAGAAACTTCAGAGCTGAGAATAATAACAGAAAGCGAGTTCAAACTTTGTGCTTACCGATAAACTGAGATAGTGAAGTCGTTGATTTCTTTTCTCTCTCCATCTCCTCGAGTTAAATTCATTCTTACTTTTACGTTTGCTTTTGCACAAATAAAATAACCATTGCAATTTTCTGGAGGATAGCTTGTGAAATATCTTCTTCAGGTTTAACTCTTCTTCCGTATTTATTAAAGGCCGTTTCCTAGTGCAAAAGGAGCAATGTTTTCCCCAATGGTGCTCAAAAAAGTTGACCTGACGTCGAAGACTTGCTTCCCAGTTGCTTGCCGTTTGAAACTTCTGTAACTCCCTCAAAAGTTTCTCACAAATGACTAAACAACATTATAAAATATCTGGAAAAGAAAGGATTCCGAAGTATTTGATATCCATAAGAGATTGATTACTTTAGAGCAAGCCTGGCGTGGTTTTCACCCACGGGTTTGTTCTATCAATTTGACTCAGAAAAAAAAAACTCGAGCGCGACGCGGGCGCGTGTCTGAGTTATTTCGGCGGGAAAATGAATGTGGCGACTTCCGGTTCGTAAAAAGTTTGTAGAAAAAGTGCCATATAATAAACAACTTACTAACCTCGACCGTTCGGGCATTACGTGAAATATCAAACCTCGGTTTTGGCGTATCAACCTCGCTATCGCTCGGTCGATACGCCAAAACCTCAGTTTGATATTTCACGTAATGCCCTCACTCTCGGTTAGTAAGTAGTTAATAAAATTGTCCATGTTATAAAAGCAATGGCCCATGCTTTAAGTTGTGCGTAAATCTATTTATGGATGCACTTGGATAGTTGGGAGAGCACTCTGGTAGCTAGAGATGCTAGAGATGAGAGGTAGCTAGAGATGCTAGAGATGCTAGAGATGAGATCTCTTACGCTACCTTCGTGCTCTCCCAACTATCCGCGTGCATCCATAAATAGATTTACGCACGCTAAGCATGGACCATTCCTTAAATTCAACCTAAATGAGCTTTACTGATTTGCTTTGCTGCCCAAACTACTTTAACACAGCTGTTTAAGAAATTTTCGTCGTTTTTTAAAGAAGTCGTTTGTTCTCTGTTGAGTGCAACCTAAATGAAGTTTTCCATTTCCTTTGCTGCCTCTCTCCAAAAAAGATAACCATTGTTTTCTCCCACGAATAACACCTCAAGGACTTTGCCGTTTTGTCCATTAAAGCATTGGTGAATTTGCCCCAGAAAGCAGGGGGATTCTTATAGAGATATTTTTCAAGCATTGAACTTTTGCAATAAGTAAGACAGGACAGCAAAGGAAAATTGACTTTTTGACATTTTTAACATTCCTTTCGGCCAAATAAAGCGCAGGTAATTCGCGCAAGTCGCAGGCGTAAGGTTGTGACTCTCTCAGAATTGCGTACACTAGAGCAACAGTAGTAGTATAGCTTTATTTTGTAACGCTAAACACTGACAACAACAGGGGGCGTTGGCTATATACTTATTTACCGAAAGATTATGTACAAATTGTTTAAACTTATTATAAAAATACTTCTTATGAGTGGGCAAGTGCTTTGCCTCTTTTGCGCGCGCTGATGACGGCATGATAACTCCTCTATTGACCACAAATGCCGCGCGCTCAAGCTTATCCTTTGCTCATTCAAAAGAAAATATAAATAAACAACGCCTTATGGCTTTTGAACACGTGCGAAATAGATCACGTTCTTTGACTTGCTTGAATCGAGTGTGCGTTTTGTTTGGCTACGGCCTTATGCCGGGGTTAAACCAATTCGTCATTCTATTACCAAATTGTTGAACGCACCAAGCAGAAAGTGTGAGTCGAATCAGGTTCATGAAGGCTACAATCATGTCATATCAAGATAGTTCCCTTGAAAAAGTGTCGACATTCTCCAACTCCATATAAGGAAATATCTGCATACCATATTTGGAATCCCAGTAAGTTTTTTACTATTTCTATTGGCTTAGAAAGTTTAAAACTCAACCAAATCTCAAATATACTCGAGGAAAGATGCTATGTGCATTTTCCACTCTCGTGTTCACGGTCAAGAGTCTGGCAACAAGGTAGACAAGATACCACAGGAAGCCCGGTCAATCTCTAGAAAGGCGACACTGCTATCTTGATATGTCGCGCGATAAAGGATTTAACAAACATAGACTAGCATCAGCTGGAGGAAGAAATCGGGACCCCGTTTGGCGGCACATACCTGTAGCTCTTGTAAGGGAGTACCCATGTCCGAAAACAGTTATAAGCGACAGGAAAACTATTTCTATACTATTGTACGTAGTGAACTCAGATTGTAGCGGAGCTCCTGCGCGGGCCGAAGGCCCGCGCAAGCGGAGCACCATACCTAAGGAAAAAACGTATAGTATACTATCGAGTTGATTTTTGAACGTCACGGGCATTATGGATCATTTTGATGACGTCATTGATGACGTAAGGGCATGTGACCTTGGTATGGAGTTCCTCTTATGGTCTTTGAAAGTTTGTCCAAGTTTGGCTTCTATAGAAGCTACCCTTCGGGAGATATGATTTTTTCTTTATTTTTCTGGTATTAAACCTATAGCGTACGGCCGTCCGTCCGTCCGTCCGTCCGTCCGTCCGTCCGTCCATCCGTCCGTCCGTCCGTCCGTCCGTCCGTCCGTCCGTCCGTCGTCCGTGTACACATGGGAACCCTGTGGTATGCAAAGAAAAAATTATATCTCCTCAAGGGAACACGCTAAGACAACCATACTTGGGATATTTTGTCTATGCCACAAGGGGGTGCTGTAACCCGGACACGTGATGTGACGTCATCGATGACGTCATCTATGCTTAAAAAATGAATATCACGTGAAGGGAAGACTCTAAAACAACCAAACTTAGGTAGTGTAGTCTAGACCACCAGATGAGCGAAATGAAGTGGTCACGTGATATGACGTCTTCGATGACGTCATCTATGCTTAAAAAATGAATATCACGTGAAGGGAAGACTCTAAAACAACCAAACTTGGGTAGTGTAGTCTAGACCACCAGATGAGCGAAATGAAGTGGTCACGTGATATGACGTCATCGATGACGTCATCTATGCTTGAAAAATTAATATCTCGTGAAGGGAAGACTCTAAAGCAACCATATAAACCATGTACACATGGGAATCCCTTTCATTCACATAGAAATTTTATAACCAGGAGCTCCGCTTTTAGCCAGTGGCTAAATCTATATATTAGATTTTAACGTCTGAGGGACTTTTTATTTCGTGTCTTGTTTACAAATACAATCACTAGCCGGCATTAAAAGTAAGGTATAGATATACGTCCAAAAAATTGCTCTTGCTGCAATTGAAGCTAAAAATTATTTCCTGGGCAAACAAACTTCCATGAGCACAATTATAATAGCATAAGCAGATTTCACACATGCTAAACAACACAAGAGTTCATTTCTATTTAAATTTTACCTTGATTTGGCATTTCCTTACCGCAAAAGCCCAATTTGTAGTCATATCGAACGCGAACTAAAGCGTGTTTTTACAGCTATAAACCACGTGCAACGACGGTCACACAATCGCGTGACCACAGGCAACCCGTATGCAGCTTTAATAAAGGCCGTCTTTTCTCCAACGGCTCAAGATATTACCAAAAGGAAATCTTCGCAAGCAAGATTTTTTACTTAATCGAGCACCGGACTTATCAAAGGTTAGGATCCTAGGCCCTAGATCCTTATCTTTATACCATAAAAGTGTGATCGATAGACATTGCATGACATCATACATTGACAGGCTGAATGAAGTAGGCTGCTTGCAGTCCCTTCTTTGGCGAACATCCGTGAAAACGAGCGCCGATGGCTTGAGTACCGAAGGCTCGAGCGAGAGCCGAAGGCGCAAGAACGCGCCGCAGGGGAGAAACGCGTTCTCCCCTGCAGCACACTCTCGCGCCTTCGGCACTCCTCTGGCTTTTCATGCGCTCGTTTTCACTCGGACGTCCGCCAAAGAATGGACTGCAAGCTGTCAAAAACTACAGTTTACCGAAGATCCAGTCAGCCAGAAAGGTATAGGTTCTCGTAGGCAGACTTCGAATATGTTTTGGACTCGTTTCTACTCTATTCCGGCGAAGCACTTATTGCATGGAGTGCGGTTATAGCTACGCGGTTTGAGAGTCGTGTGACGCGACCCGCGTTAATCCACGTTTGCTTCAGTTCATTTATCGTAGAGTGCAACAAATACATCAAATATACATATCTTCGCTCCATCAAAGTCTTTGACACAACGATAATTAACAATTATTCCTCGAGCCCGAATGGGCTCTGAGTCAATAGCCCATAGGCCATGAGGGCGAAAGGAATAATTGTTTTAGTCAAATCACACTAGTAGGTCAATTTGTATAGCCAATTTGTATTTGCCATTTTTGGCATTCAAATCCGTCACTTTTTGCTACTAGTAGGCTATAACTTATAGCCTACTAGTAGCTCAACCAATCAGAACGCAGCATTGACAATATACCACTAGTGTGATTTGACTAACTTCGGATATTCCTGCTGGCTCGTATTTGATTGCTTATACCAATCATAATTTATAGGCCGGCATGCAACGCGCACACGCATTAAAGCCAGCTGAAATGGAATACTCGATTTTTTAATGTAGAGCAAAGTGCAACTAATTCTTTATATTATTTTTAGTATTTTCTAGCTCAGCCATTCCAGACCACCTTTAACAAGAAATCTTGTTAAATTTTCGCCAACACCGCGCTGATTTTTATGAGAAAACGATGAGAACGTCGCCAATGAGGAAGAGGCATATACTGTCGAACGGTGCGTGTATTGTGCGCAAAATTGGCCTGCAGCTCCCGATCACGCTCGATATAGCTATTTGAATAAAGGTAGTTGGGCGGCCTACGCGGTCTTGGTCTACGCGCCTACTTCCAGCGGCAGTATGTAGAGAAAAACTATCCTACGTCTGACTACTAAAACCTACAAACAGCTGTTTTTAAAGCCAGTCTCAAGCAAACTTGCGGTCTGGCCTCACACGGCCCCGGCAAGGTTTTCTGAAATAGCTATATATAAAAGTCTCTATTCTCGTACCCAGAGCTTCCCGGCTCGTCGCATCGCCACAGGGCCGACGCGTACATATAACTACAATGCGGGACAAAATTGTTGGGTGACCAAAAATCGGCTATTTTTGATGCACGCTACAACTAATTTTGTCCGGCATTGTGGCTAAATCTCGCTTTAGAAAAAAAGGCACTAAAACCACCATTTTCGTTTAGGCGCATGCTTTTGGGACGAAGTACCCTTCCCCACCACCTACTTGACAATAAATGACATAAGATTTAAAAGTATAAAAAATCAAATGGGGTAGGAGTTTACATGAGGAAATGTTATAACAAAAGCTTTTAAAAGGACAGGTCTAAAAAAATTGGATGTGAAAAGGATTGTATATACCATTAATAAAAGTACAATAATGGAACCCTGAAAAACATTAGAAAGTAGTGAAATGCATTAACAAGGACATCCAGTGACAGCAGTCACGCAATTAAGTGGACCGCTGTTCAATGAGAGTGCAGGGAAAGAAGAGAAGAAAAATCAGAGGAGGGGGGAAACATAGCATTAGGGTGTAACGATGGGGTATTAGTGGTTAAGGAAAGCTCTTTTAAATAGGTGGGTTTTGGCCCTTGACTTGAAAGATCCAATAGTGGTAGCCGCTCTCACATTCTCCGGCAGGCTATTCCAGAGTCGAGGTGCACATACAGAGAAGGATCTGTCACTATATGAGCGAGTGTGCGATTTTGGTACCACGAGGAGGAAGCGAAGTGCACGCTTAGGAACGTAAGATTCTATAAGCTCACTAATATATATAGGTGCACTTTTATTAGTTGCGCTGAAAGTCATTAATAGAATCTTGAAAAAAATGCGGTATTCGACTGGAAGCCAGTGTAATTGTTCCAGCACGGGAGTAATGTGGTCACGGATTTTAGTCCTCGTGACAAGCTTTGCCGCAGAATTCTGTAAACGCTGTAGTTTAATTATTTCCTTAGCCGGAAGACCATGCAGAAGACTATTACAGTAGTTCAACCGTAATAAAGGCGTGGACTAAACGCTCCGTATTTTCTCGGTTGAGATACTTTCTGATTCTACCGATGTTTCGTAGAGCCAGAGTAGTCTAGTCGCCAGAGGGGTTTCACGTGCACCCCCGGAACTAGTAACGAGACATACTTTTTGGAACCCTTAGGATATCAAAATACTGTCCAATCAAAATACTTTCCAATCAAAATACGGCCCAAAAGTGTCCCACAGCCACTTTTTGGGCCGATTTTTGTTTTTTAGTTATATTCCTTTGTTATTTAATGAGATGCAATGAGGCAATGGTAAAAACTGCAAAAAATGGAAAGATTAGCAGTTTGTTTCGAGTATCGCTATAAAGAACATTTTCTGTTATTAAGAAAATGCACCCCGGCACGCAAAGGATGATGGTTGACGGTGGGCCATAAAAAGATTGAATAATTAGTTCCTGCCCCCTGGGGGGGGGGGGGGGGGGGGTTCTCCCATGTAAGAGTGATAGGGGTGCTCGTCGGGACATCGGAAAATATTCCCTAAAAAATACCAGGACATAAAAAATCCAACCCCTAAAATATACCTCATCAATGAATCATTGTCGTTTTTGCCGAATGCACTTGAGAGGACTGGGTCGAGTCGCGCGGGGTAGCTGTTGGCTATTTTAGCGTTGTTACCTAGCCCAAATCAATGGCGGACAGATCGAGAACTCGAGTCTCTGTGATTCCTGCAAGTTTTCATTCAAATTTCACAGTTTTCTTGCTACATTTACCGAAATTCTTATCAAAAGAGGATCTCCTGTCACTTCCTTATAAGGTAAATGATTCCAAATATGGTTTTGGCCGTGAGGTGTTGAAAAACGACAATTTTTGGTTGGAGATTGTTTCATATATAAAACAAAAAGACCCCTAAAAATACCAACAAAAAACCTTTTTTGTTATTGTTTATTGTTTTCATCTCAAAACAAGCTTAGTTTAGAGCTATAAATGAACAAAGAAAGAAAGAAAACGTTTTGCTTGGTTTGTGACCCTGTCATTCATTTGCGTACCCCTAAAAATACCATTTATTAGTGAAAGCCACAATGTTTCTCCGATAACCCCTAAAAAATACTTGAGAGTTGATTTTGACCCCTAAAAAATACGACGAGCACCCCTATCAGGTCGACATGCATTTAAACAGCCAGACAATGAATGTATTGGAGAAGGGACAAACAGGATGTTGTAGAAAATCAAAATTGTAGTTTTTCAGAATGGGACTATAGGGGTTACTACTCGTTTTATTAACATAATACGTCATTATGACGTCACAATGCCATATTGCGTGACAAATGACGCATCAAAACCCTATAGTCCCATGCTGAAAAAACTACAATTTTGATGATACAACGTCCATAACATATGGTCATGTCCCTGCTTCGATACATTCATTGTCTGGCTGTTTAAATGCCACTAGCGTTGACCATATATGGTCATTTGGCGTAAATTTGAATTTCTTGATTAGTTGTATGTAACTTCACGCCATTTTATCCGAATGAAATATAGATTATGCCAAAAAAACACAAAATTCTGTACAGAAAACTAATATGCACTTTTTAATATTGCCTCCGTGAATTTCCTTTTTGATGCTAAATTTGGACATGATTTATGACGTCACAATAGCGGTCACATGGGGTGAAATAGATACTTATGAATAGGTAATTTTCTAGAACTACCTATCTGCCACGTTTCTTCACATTTGACATATTCTACTTCTGTCTATGGCTTAAATACACTCATCATTTTTAACCTTCCGGGAGGAAAAGCCCTAGGAACTGACCATCGTGTATTCAAAACAGACAAGCATTGTTCTCATCGCATTTGTGTTGCGTGCGCAACATCGTGATCAGTGTTTTCCTATAAGGGTCTCTATCTATTCTCACTGCATACGTAATGAGAGTGTCACGGAAAAGGCTAAGTTGATCAATAGCTGAATCCCCAGGGAGTTAGAGGCCTCAGGCCTCATTGAGATACAAAATACGACAGATCTGATCATTCTGGGCCAGTTTGCCGGGACTTT
Source organism: Scolanthus callimorphus (assembly GCA_033964015.1). Lineage (NCBI taxonomy): Eukaryota > Metazoa > Cnidaria > Anthozoa > Actiniaria > Edwardsiidae > Scolanthus > Scolanthus callimorphus. Next base: position 1,893,005 of record CM066917.1, read on the forward strand.
AATCGAAGAGTTTACAAGAAACTTCGCTTCCCAATATCGTCGTGTAACCGCCACCAGCTACAAGCTATGGTGCCTCCCTTCAATCCTTGGTTTGTTACCAGTTAATACTGGTGACCCCCGGGGGGGACTCCCCATATTTTCAGACTGGGGTGCTCGTCCTATCCCTTAGGGTATAAAATTGACAGACCTGCTATCTCTTAGGGGTGTTTAAAATCAGCCCTATCCCTTAGGGGAGTCTCGGGCCAATCCTCGCCCACAAATATATTGGTACTAACACCAGAACCGATATTTACAAAGGAAACTTGGATGAAAACCCTTAAAGACCTAAAATTTGCTTTTATTCGTTTTGACCTGCCAAATGTGCTATCTTTTAGGGGTAAATTCTGCATTCGCCGCGCCAAATTTGCTTTCTTTTAGGGGTGAATTTGCTGTTGGCCACACCCATTTTGCTATCCCTAAGTGTCAAAAACAATTTCCCGACGAGCACCCCCGTCTAAATATTGGGAGTCTCCCCCCCCCCCCCCCGGGGGTGAACCCCTGGTTCATTCGGAACCTGCTTACATGAGAAAAATGTCCCGGCAACAGAACCTGCGCAAGAAGTATGTATCGGTAATATTTATACCTTGTACTCAGTTATAAGTTGTTTCTCGTCGCAGTTTTTTTTGTCGTTCATCTTAGTCACGTCTAGTCGTATTTCTTATATGCTTTAGTTCGCCCTCGTAGTCCAGTTTTGCGTTCATTTTGCTATAATTCGCATTTAGTCATTCCGCCGTTGTTACTTCTTGCGTATTCGTGCTGGCCTCGCTTGCCTTTCCGTTCCCTGTACTATTTAACTTCGCTTTAGTGGCTGTTTTACCTCCCAGTCCAGTTCCTACTTCTGTTAGCATTTGCAGTATATCCTACGCTTTATAGGTCTGTATTACGTTTCCGTAGACCGACCACATGGGACCGGTAAGCTACCTGCACATTTTATACACTTCCATTACGATTTGCATCAGCGTAGGCCTAGGTTAATAAGAAGGAATAATTGCTTTATTAAATTTTCTAGGTATTTTCCGGGTCATGCGGGAAAATTGCGTTGGTTTGTTCATTTCATTCGCGTATGTTATTTTGCTAGCGGTGCTAACATTCGGCTGTACAATGTGTCTTTGCTATTTTTCGGAGCGTTGTAAGGTGTCACGCAAGATATACTTATGACTCATTCCATGGGCGTGACAACGAGTCACGCAAACACAGGGTGTAACGCCGGGTTACACATATGCCATCACTTGAGGGGCGTGGTAACGGATCACGCGACACACAGGGTGTAACATCGGGTAACACATATGCTATTGTGTTATGGGCGTGGTAACGGGTCACGCAATATATATACAGGGTGTAACGCCGGGTTACACATATGCCATCATTTGAGGGGCGTGGTAACGGATCACGCGACACACAGGGTGTAACATCGGGTTCACATATGCTATTGTGTTATGGGCGTGGTAACAGGTCACGCAATATACAGGGTGTAACTCCGGGTTACAGATATGCCATCATTTGAGGGGCGTGGTAACGGATCACGCGACACACAGGGTGTAACATCGGGTTACACATATGCTATTGTGTTATGGGCGTGGTAACGGGTCACGCAGTATACAGGGTGTAACGCCGGGTTACATATATGTCATTGTCATTTATGGGCGTTGTAACGGATCACGCGATACAAAGGGTGTAACGTCGGGTAACACATATGCCATCATTTTAGGGGCGTGGTAACGCTGGGTGACACATATGTTATCATTTTAGAGGCACGGTAGAGGATGGCGCAATACATATGGTTTATACCGGTTTACACAAATTCCATGAACGTGATAAGGGGTCACGTAAGACATCAGGGAAAATCTCCCGGGTTCGCACATGCGCCATCATTTCGTAGACGAGGTAATGGGTCATGCAACAAGTTGTAGGATATTATTTTGTTATCCTTTTATGACGGGGTGTGGGAGTCACATCTGGTAAACCACGTCGTTTACGCGAAATAGCAACGGGAACACCTCGCTGTGTGCACATCACCGAAATGAGTGGAGCTTAGTTGCAACGTCAACTCCGAACGTATGGGTGCGCATTGAACTCAGAACGCCTGGGGGCGCATGTTGTGCATTTAGTCCAGAGATCGTCTGTAATGCTTCCAACGCAACCAACACGGGGCACTTAGCGAGATTGTACTCTACTGCTCCCCCCTGTCAGGCTGACGATCGAAACGACTAATTAGTGGTGTGCTTGATAGTAAGTGCTGAATATTAGGAAGCTAAACGCTGCTACAAGATTGTCACTGCCTAAGGCTAGTAAAGGATTGCGATGTATTACACAGTTCAGTTGTTCTCATTCTGTAAACCCTAGCTTTCGTTGTCCCTAAGGGGGGTGCCACTTAGTGCCCTACACCACTCCGGACCTGGTTCGGGGCCTGGGGTCAACGGAAGGTTGGGTCCTTGCCACTCTCGGCTGAGAACGTCATTTTACCTTTCTGCACTTTCCCCTCAAACTCTCTTCACATTTCCTGTGTAAGTTCCTGTTGGGAGTGCTTGTTTGTAAGTCGCGTTGGGAAAGCGCGCAACTTGGGATCGACAAACCTCCTTAGTGGAGTTTGTTAAAGGGACCCAGCCTTCCGTTGGCCTCCTGGCCCTACCGATGTGTATAGTTTAACTTCTGTTATATTATAGAGAAATATATACAGTTATTGAACTTATTAAGTTTGACACCTGTGATACCGCATCACTGGGAGATCCGCTGGCACCACCTGGCTCAGATTATGGAATGGGTGTTTTTGAAAATGTTCAAATATCGGAAGCTAGGAATTATTCTCCCGGATACTTAATCGCGGTAAGAATAAGTGATAAAGTTTTCACCGCGCATCGCCTAGGCACTTTTTATTGGTTGAAAAACTAGTAATTTTACTAGGCACTACACCAGCGCCCTCGCAAGTGCGAGTGGTACTTACCCTTCCGGACTTATTTTCTTACGCATTTATCCTTGGTCTGTGACTGGCGATTCGTTCGATATCAACTGCGAAAGCTACGTGCGTCCAAATGTGTTGTTTACTTGGGCCCGTGTAGCATTTGTAAAACAGTTCGACGGAATACGACATAGAGTTGCGTCAGCCACGGAAACTTAAAGAATAGTCTGCCCTATATATGTACCATCTTAACATAGGGCAGAATGGCGGGTCATACGTTCATGCGCTAAAGTAAAAGCCAAAAATCACTAGCGCGTTATCTCATTATGTCTTTGGCGAGAGCCTCAAAATAAAAAACTCAATGCATGTCAAGTAGACTGCTTGAAACGGTTACTGCTGCCTTGCTTACGCTTGATCTCATTAGATTTGCTTTCAACCATGCAACATTGCTATATGCAATATGCATTGCAATATGCACGGACTATTTTTCGAGCAAAGTGTATGGTAAACATGAGCTTGTGATCTTCGAAGGCTTATTTCTTACAACATCTCACTGCGAGATACACGACCCCTCCCATTATCGGTCAGGAACAGCATACAACATCTAGGTTAAACCTCGCAAAGCTTGCAATCCGGCTCATTTGTAGATAATTATTCATGGTTCCTTGAACTTATTTATTGGCGCGTCTGTTACCGCAATCACTTTTTTGTTCCCGAGGGACGGCCACTCGACCAGAGTTAGTCGAGCGCATTATTCAAATTCACAATCAGCTGGCTGTAGTCACACGCAAAACGTTATCTAGAAAACTGTAAACATAAACATAAGCATCAAGTGGCTTATCCAAATGAAGGTTCTTATGGACAGAAAGCACATATGGTAGCAAACGTCATCGTTTAGCCGCAGAAATCTTAGGCGCGAAGGTTAAAACAAGCAAGGATTAAGAAATTCACAAGAAATTCGCTCAATCAGATTTTAATTTCGTGTTTGCAAAGAGTTTTGAAGAGTTTTCTGAGGGATTTTAAAGACATAAGTCTTCTAGAACTTATGCTGGGGTAAAAGACGACGGTCAGTATGGACCGAGAGGCTCTGGAAACGAGAGTGCTCTTCGGTTCTAGATTTCGGAATTCTGAGTAATGGGAGAAAGGAGGCAAGAAGTCTTTGGTTAGGGTAATTGAAGTTGATGTTCTATATATAATCCTAGTCTATTGCTAAGGCAACGTCAGCGCGGTGCTAAGCGCCACAGACAGGCGTCTAGTGCCAGGAGCGGATGACTGTCCCATAACTTAGTATCCCCGTGACATGACAATAGTAGGCAGTGAGGATATGGAACGATCGTCACGCTTGTCACGCTACGCGGAACAACAGACAGCTGCGTGAATAATAAAACGATATTTTGGAACATTTGCATAAACACGGGGCAACAAGCCAAGTTTTGAATGGCGCTTGAAACGATGCTTTGCGAAGCATATTCTGGGGCCTTTATGGATAACGTTCAAAGTTGTCTGAAAGGATAAGCTTGCAAATATGCAGCCGTTCTGCAGATTCGCTTTCCTCCTGATCTTTCCGTGTTTGTAAGCTCCAAATCATACACTGCTGATCTACACCCAAGCTTGGAACGTCATCGCAGAGATGCAGACACCACGACCGTACTGACTCCTTTACGTTTGGAAATCACATCGAAAGTATCTTCGCGCTTTGAGAACACAATTGTAAGCAGTAAGTTAGAGAACAAATTGAACAAAAATCAAGAGGCAAAGTTCGCTGTTCAACTACCTGAAACCGCTTTCATCTCAAACTTCTCTATGGTCGTGGATGGGAAGCAATACTTTGGGAAAGTAAAGGAGAAAGATGCGGCGAAAAGTGAGTACGAGGAAGCTAAGAATGAGAGTCGAAATACAGGTCTCGTGAGCTCCAGTGGATCTAAATCTAACGTACGAGGGATGGATTGTTTGACATCGCAATCAATGTAGCACCAAACAGCAGCGCTGAATTTAAGCTGACTTATCAACAGCTTTTGAAACGAAGTAATGGATTTTACGAATATACGATCAGTGTTCGTCCAAGACAGATCGTTCCCTTCTTAAAGGTTGTCATTGACATCGTAGAACCCCAAGACCTTAGTTTGTTGACGTGATGAAGATTCGCCCAGATCCCAGCGACACCGTTGAAAAAGGAAATCCGCTGGCAAAATAACAAATACATCGCCCACATCGGTTCATATCGAGTTCAATCCAAGTGAAGAGGAACAGAAAACACAGGGGCTAGCTGGAGTACATGGAGATTTTATTACAAGGTAAAAACCAATACACGAAAATTTTAAATGTAACTATAGGGAGTACTCTTTCCCTTCCTTTGCATAGTATTATGATAAACATATAGCCTTTAAAATCATTGTCTTTAGTTGCACCCGTTTCTTTAACAACAACAATAACCATAATACATAGAGCGGATTTTATCCGTTTATATGACCGTAGTGAAACCAATCGCAAAGTGATTACACCAATTTTGAATACAACCTACAGTAATGACTGCAAAGTAATGACAAATTACTCACGACAGTTATGTAAAATTGCAACAATATCTAAAATAGTAATTACTCATTCAGTCAGTTCAGTCTCGTGAAAATGCTAATCAAAATTTATTCTATAAGTGGACTTTTTGAATAGCATTAAAACGTACCTTCGACGTTTCGGTCGAAACCATCGACCCTATCAAGAACAATGCGTTGACAGCGAGCGAGGTATGTCACACAACGCGAGATCCCAAGTGCGTGACAAACTAAACCTCAGCCCCCCCCCCCCCATCCATTCGGTTAAGTCAGTGAAGGGGATTTCCCCCCCCCCCCCCCCCCCCCCCCTCATCTCTCTCTCTCTCTCTCTTCATGATCCTCACGTCCGAGAGAGAAATTTCATATTTCATGCCCGGAAAAGAGCCCCTGCGATAGACTGCAGATTCATGGGCTTGCCTCCTTAGAACTGGGCTTTGGACTCTTTTTTTAAGGGCCTGTTTTGTCTCTCCCACGTACGTGTCCGAGCAACAGTCCGCACCACACTTAATGCCATAAACTAGATTGTAACTTTTTTCCCTTTGGAGGTCGGTCTTTATATGGACCAATCTCCCGCGCGAGGTATTAGCAGGCTTGAAAGTGGTTCCGAAGCCAAACCTTCTGAAACAGTCCTGGAAACAGTGCTTGAACTTATCAAATAAACCCACAACGTATGGAATGCAGGCATGCGCTGACACAGCGTTTCAGTAAATTTGGGCACGAAAATCTTCCTTAATTACGAAGCAAATCTTCCCCGACATCTTTCGGCGAGTTCAAAACATGGGGAAGTCACGTTCGCTAGGACGGCCAGCTGTTACGTCATGAAAACAAGAAGAAATTGAACTTTTTTCTTTACATTTTAGCACTTGTTTTAGCTTAAAAAGCGGTTTATTCGCTCAGACGAAAATGCTTCTCGCGAAAGGTAATATTTTGGTGGATTTTTCTCCGCCTACAAATGACGTGGGCATGCACAATCCATTGATTGTTCATAAAATCCCACCAATCAGAGCGAGCGTGTCTATGTTATAAAGCAGTTTTGAAAGAATGCGGAAGTCATATATATATAATACTAGCAGTTGATTGATTTAGTTGATTGCTTTATAAATAAACTAAGCCAGTTTTGTAAGAATGCGGAAGTCATATACATACGCTATGAAGCTGGCCAACCTACTTTGTCACAACAAAAATTATTCCTCAGAAAATTAAAACCTGTAGTTCATTAGCACTAGGTCCAGCGTTGTGCCTTTTTTAACTTTAACTTTTAACTTTAACTTTAATTTGGGTAATTGCCACTAGCAAGCTAATCCGGCAAGGGGTGATAGACGACAATGTGCCAGCGCGCGACAATGAACAATAAATAAAGAAAGAAAGAAAGAAATAAGCAAAACGATATGATTAACCGATACAAATAATGTCGCGCGCGCGTGTCGTATAACTGCCATTACCGAATTAGCCTACTAGGGAGACCTGAGTGAAATACAAGCACGGAAGGGTGGTCAGGAAAAACGCGTTGAGGAAGACTGTTCCAAAGTGGGACAGTCCTGATAAATAAAGAGAACTTGTGGACGTTTACAGTGGAGTTAGGACAGGATAGTTGGTATTCATTGCGGATGCTAGCCCTGGTGTTGTAGGCGGGCTGAGCAGGCAGAATATCGTCAGGAAAAGGCATTCTAACTAGACCAGTGTTTATTTTATAAAACATGGTTATGTCCTGCGTTAGCCTGCGCTCTTCAAGGGATTCCCATTTTAATCTATCTAACATCTCACTGACACTGCTTGACCGCTTATAATCACTGATAACAAATCGGGCCGCGCGTCGCCGAACCCTCTCAACGCATAGGATGTCTCGCTTGGTAGATGGGGACCAGGCCACCGAGGCATACTCCAATACAGGCCGTACAAGAGACAAGTAGGCCTTCTCCTTGATGACTGGGGAGCACTGTGCCAACGATCGACCGAGTATGGCTAAGATCCTGGTAGCCTTATTCTTTAGCTCTTCCGATTGTAAGGACCAGTTCAGGCTTGATGTAATGATGACACCGAGGTATTTCTGAAAGGCCACCCCCTCCAAAGTTGTACCGCACATGTTGTACGAGAAGGTAAGCGGACAGCGCTTAAGGGTGATTGTCATCTTATAGCATTTATGAGGGGCAAATTTCATTTGCCACCGGTTGGCCCATTGCTCAAGCTGGTGCAAGTCATGTTGCAGGATGGCTTGGTCGTCCACAGACGAGATAGAGCGAAACAGGACACTATCATCAGCAAAGAGTTTGATGTTCGACTTGATGCATGATGGAAGGTCGTTGATGAACATGAGGAAAAGTATAGGTCCCAACACCGTACCCTGGGGAACCCCGGAGATGACCTGCGACCAGTCAGAGCAGGATCCGTTGACAACGACGCGCTGCTTACGCCCGGATAAAAAGTCCCTCACCCATTCGAGCATCCTACCATTGATACCGTAGTATTCAGCTTTAGCTAGTAGACGCTGGTGGGGAACCGAGTCGAACGCTTTCGCGAAGTCTAAAAAGATGACATCGACTTGGCCCTTAGCGTTCAACACGCTTGCCCATTCATGGATTACAGAGATAAGCTGTGTGGTGCACGACAGACCCTGTTGAAAGCCGTGCTGCAGGTGCGAGATGATGTTATTCTCGATGAGATGGGACGAGACGTGTTTACAGACCACATGCTCCATCACCTTTGCGACCAGGGACGTTAGGGACACAGGGCGGTAATTGCTTGGGTCTGCATGGTTCCCTTTCTTATAGATTGCGGCGACGTTTGCCGTTTTCCAGGACGCCGGCAAAACCCCTGTGTTGTATGACTGCTGAAACAGCAGGGCGAAGATGGGTGCCAGTTCACCAGCCGCTTCTTTAAGGACGCGAGCGGGGATTGCGTCGGGACCGCATGCCTTATCTGCTTGAATCTTTCTCAGGAGTTTCTCGATGCCTTCAACTGAGAATGTAATATCAGTTATGCCCGTAAAAGGCGAGGTGCCAAGAACTGGGATACATGTAAGATCTTCACGAGTAAAAACACTATCGTATTGGGCTCTTAGTGCCTCGGCCTTAGAGATATCGGAAGCGCACACTTTGCCGTCCGAAAAGAGAGTTGGAATCCCGGAAGAGTCGGATCGTAGTGATTTAAGGTATGACCACGCCCTTTTCGCACCCTTGGGTTGAGAGGGGTTAGAGTCGACTGCAATGCCATTCATCACCTCATTGACGTATTTATTGTGCGCGTCCTTGATACAGTTAGATGTATGGTTGCGCAGCTGTTTGTATCTGTCGAGATCGTTAATCTTGCGGGAGCGCTTTGCTTTCTTGTAGGCCCTGTCTCGCTTCCTCATCATCCGCTTGATGGAATAGCTGATCCATGGGAGGTGACGTTTAGCCTTAGACATTTTAGATGGAACAAACTTGTCGATAGCCTCCCTTATACAACCTGAAATGGTGGTCCAGTTCTCCTCGACTGACCTTCGTAAGTGAGATGATACGAAGTCGGATCTAAAGGCTGAGATGTGCGCCTTTACGCCAGCAAAGTCCGCTTTGTGGAACAGGAGGATCTTATGAGGAGCTTTAGGGATAACCTTTGGCGAAGCGTACACCTCAAACAGAACCGCATCATGATCGCTTATGCCAGGCGTGACATGACAAGTCCGAATAAGGTTTGCGTTCGAGGAGAAAACCAAGTCCAGATAACTGTCAAAGCGTGTTGGAGACTTAACGTGTTGGGACAGCCCGTATTTGTCAGCCAACACAGGGAGCTCGCGGTCCCAAGGATGGACAGGGGGGGCAAACACAGCCTCTTCACTTGACCAGTCGAGACCGGGGCAGTTGAAATCGCCCCCTAGGATGACATGAGGAAATTGAGTTATCTTGGAGTAGATCTTGCATAGATGATCGTCGAGGAGATCTAAGGCGTCTGGATCGGGCGGGGACCGGTAAAAGCTGGAAAAGAACAGTTTCTTACGTTCCACTAACTGCACCGAGACAGAAACTATCTCACAGTTCTCGACATCAAAACAGCGTTCCTGTATCGCAGTAAGATCGTTCCGTATAGCAATAAAAACGCCGCCACCTCCTAGGACCCGGTCTTTGCGAAAGATCTCGTATTTTTCCGGAAAGACCGAATAGGTAGGAACACAAGGGTCGATTTTGGACTCGCAACCAAGAATGATATCAGGATTGATACCAAATAGGTGGACTGTTCTTGGTTGAGTGATTTCAAGTGAACATGATTTCAACTTTAAAGCTGCCGTAGGAAAGCTCGAATATGACGGCGCCGAAGGCTCTCTGTTCGCAACCGAACACTTTAACAGGGTCAGGAACACCACTAGCAATGTTATAACTGACCTGGCAGCCATTTGGTAACGCAGAAATACGATAAAACTTGGAATATTACGGAGCGGTAGAAGACACAACCGCTCGGCACAGTTGCCGCTGACCACTTGATATCATAGATCCAAACTAGAAGTGTAAACATTCGTTTTTGAGATCGCTCGCTCGGCCATTAAACCCATAGGGAACCCATCGTCATGTTCAAAACAAGTGAAAACTTTAAAATCTCAGAAAATACGAGCGAGGAAAAATTAAAAGTACACGGTTAAAAAACAATTTTGGTTAGAGTGTGGATAGTTTGGATAGAGAAAACGCAGTCTAATCATTTTCAAGGCCAAGACCTTGTGTACAAAACAAATCTGTCGTTTTTATGGCAAATCCGCGCGGGCTGCCTGTGGCGTTCAATCGCGTCTCATTTCCTCGACGGGGAACAAAAACAAAATGGCGGACAAGGGAACGATGTTTCTCGAGTATCTGCAAGTTTTGATGAATTTTCCTGCTTTTTACGAGTGAATAAGCTCTAGGTTAGAAACGAGTTTTGTGATGGGTGACCTCCGTCACTTGCTCGTGGTAAGTAGGATCGTAGTCCCGGTGTGAGTCAAGCCCAGTCCCTCTCCTTTCCTTCGCGCCTACCTAATAAAATGAATTAATTAAGACCGACAATTGCAAAAAGGGGGTTTAGCCCAGATGTTAAGGGTTGGCGTTAGAATCGAAAGGTACCGAGTTCGAATCCTGGTACGTCGAATTTTTTTTTCTTTTCCTCTTTTTTTGTCGACGCATTTTCCTTCAACCCACGTTGCAAATTGTTGGTCGTACTCGATTTTAAAGGCCACCGTGACTGCCATTTTCATAGGGTCTGGAAGGGTATTTGGGGATCCGGGATTTGACCGAATTTTGGAGCGGGATTCGGGAAAATGCAAAATATTTTGACAGGATTCGGGATTCCTTGCGTGAATTGCAAGTTCAAGTTCCGGTGCGGTTACAATTTTTTGTCTTTTCCTCTTTTTTCTCCCCGAATTTTGGTGGTTGCAATGGACTCTCCAAAGGCCAGCATGACTTCAAAGCGTTTGATAAGTTTCTCGCTGAACATGTGTAGTAATACATTTCCATCGAAACTAGCTATATATTATAATGTTGTACATCAAGATCTACATTGAGTTTTTAGACAAATATAACCTCCGAAAAGATCACTGGACGAGTGGCCCACTCGGTGTGACTCTAGCCAAGTCCCTCTCCTTTCCTTCGCGCCTTCATAATAAGATGAATTAATTAACAACCAAGAATCCTAATAGGGGTTTAACCCAGGTGTGAAATGGTTAGCATTAGAATCGAAAGGAACCGCATTCGAATCCCGGTACGTCAATTTTTGTTTTTCCTCTTTTTTGTCCACGCATTTTCCTTCAACCCACGTTGCAAATTGTTGGTCGTACTCGATTCCAAAGGCCACCGTGACTGCCATTTTCATAGGGTCTGGAAGGGTATTTGGGGGATCCGGGATTTGACCGAATTTTGGAGCGGGATTCGGGAAAATGCAAAATATTTTGACAGGATTCGGGATTCCTTGCGAAGATACAATGAGGTACAATTTGTGCTAGAGTCCCGGGGGGGCGTAGAACGGCGTAGAACGTCAAAATGGCGGATCCAAGGTGGCCGCCGTGTTGCCATTTTGAATATCTGGCGATTGTTTGAGACCATCACGTTAAAAGGCTAAACTTAAAAAAATAAAAGACAAAAACTTAAATGATTTTGCAATACATAAAAAAACAGCAAATGACGATTATGGTGGAAAGAGGATACTATATAGGCAAATATATGAGTGTTGTGAGTGAATTTAGGTAGGAAGCGCAATCCACAGCAACTTAGTCGTTGCTACTGTAAAAGATCTCACTTTGACTATTGATTCCAAAGCCTATCACTGAGTGGACTACATCTACAAAGGAGCATTGTTTTAAATGCATGCAGAATATACCTCTTACACAGAAATAATGATAACAAAAAAGCAGGGATAAGGGGGGAATCATTCTATGACAATTTAGGCATTGCTCCAACCTTTCCGTATTTTTTATAGACTGGTGGTGGCAACAACTTTGAACTTATAAGCCAAAATGGCGAATGTAAGACTTTAATTCGTCCTCGGAGTAGCTTTCCTCTCTATGCCTGAAAGCCTTCTCCTATTCCAAGCCCTTTTTTACTCATTCATGCGCGCGCAGCGCAAATGAAGGAGTATTGGTATGATGTGGGACTTCTGCGTTAGCACGATTCTGCGTTAGCATTCGATTAGCATTCGATTCGATTAGCATTCAACTCAACAGTCGACTTCTAGCGACACTAGAGATCTAGCGATTGATCACTTGCACGATTCCTAATAAAGGAAAAAGAAATCATAATCCCGCGCCCAGCCTGTAGTCGAACCCGTAACCTTTCAATTTGCAACCTGGCGCTCAACACATTGCGCCAGACAGCGAAAGATAGCGACGCTTTGCAATTTATCTGGGTCAATCTAGCGATGTAGACGACAAAGCATCATGGGTATTTTAAATAATGGATAAAATAATTTTAAATAATGGCTTCATTTTACTTGCAATACAACACCATATTTCTTCTAATTGATTCGGATTTCTTTCGAAATAAATTCGCTGCATTTTAAAGGCTTATAATGTTAAAATTGTAGCATTATAATGGAGGCTCAAAGTACTTGACAACTGCTCATGAGCAGAATATCAACATCTTCTGATTCTCACTAGGAGGAAAGTAATACTCAGCATCCCTGTTTTTGTTTAAGTATACAAATTCAGGTTGCAAGAGACTGGTATTTAAAAGCATCAACTTTTTTCATGGATAAAATGCATTGTTTCGTGTTATCCTAATTCTTTCAATAGTGATTTTACGGTTTACGGTTACTGTGGATCATGGTTTTCACATAATATTTAAGTACTTGTAGCGCTGAACAATTTCATTGTTGTTCCTACTAGGAATTTTTGCATTCATTTTTCTTAATTGAACAAACATGGAGTCCTGATATTTATCAATGATATAGCATTCATACATAAACTTAAACTATTCAATTTCAAAATATTCGGGGCACTATCCAATTTAAAGATAATTGGATACCTCAGCAAAATTCAAGAAAAATCAATCTGCAAGCACTATTGGATTTTGAGGTCATGTGTATGCTTGTCATGCCCATGCTAGGGGTAAACCAACTGGAGGTCTCTTTCAAAGGCAGGATACAACAACATTTGTAAAAAAAATCAGAGACGTTTTCTTGAATTGCCAATATCTTCCATGTGGCTACTGATGAGAACAGACCACATGCCTGTACCCAGTATTCTCCTAAGGGGGGAGACTCCCCTATTTTTGGTGCAGGGGTGCTCCTAATTGTCTTTCATATTTTTTTACGAGGGAAAATATGTCTGAAATTCAGGCTACCAACAAGTGTGATTTGCTTCATTTGCTAGAAGGGGTGAGGTACCTATCTGGAAAATTGCAAGTTTTTGAATTTTACCTAGGGAGGGAGTCGGGGCGATCGAAAACTGGAAATAGCGCGGGCCTCAAGGCTACCTGGGCTAAATTTTACCCCCTAAAAGGTACCAGAGGCTGCCCCCAAAATAGGGGAGTCTTCCCCCAGGGAGTATTTTCAACATTTGAAAAATTATCCATTCACTAATCCAAATTCATGAATGAGTTGGCTCATAGAGCCCTTTGATTTGTCTGAGGTATCCTTTTGATTGTTTGCTGCTGGTCCTTAGGTTTCCGCGATTTTTCGATTATGCCACGGGGGCAGCAGATTGCTTGATCGTTGTGAACGAACTCTTGATATAAGGACTTAAAGGCACAGTTTTATTGCCGGGACAAAGGATGATCATAAAATGGGGATATCATTTAGATCGTAAAATCAAGCTGATTTATATTGATTAGCCTTTTATATATTTAATATATGGCTTCATTTACGACCAGCAGCACTGCATTTCATACTGTGATGCCTTGAATTCATTGTCAGCTACATACGATAAAGTTGGTTGTCTCAGAGTCTTCCATTTACGAGATATGAATTTTTCGAGCATAGATGACGCGCGGGGGCTCCGCTATTATTCTGAAGAATCAACGACGAGAGGAGTTCATCGTTAGAAGCGGAATACTTCAAAACCAACATTCATTATTCAAAACCAATATTCAATATTCGAACATCTAAATTCAATATTCAAACTTCCTTCCACCTTGACTAACATTCAAACTTCCATCTTCTTTATTCAAACGTCTGCTTATCCTTCCAACTATACTATGTAGTCTAGGTGACTTAGAGGGCTCTCAAAATACGGAGTATGTTACACATTGCATTTTGTAACTGACTTATTCAGGGTAAGAGGTTTTTGGGGAACACACGGTCAAAATGCAGTGATCTTCCCTCCGTGATCCCCCTCAGATCCTCGTCGCGCCCAATATTGACATAGTAGACGACATTTTAGATATAAAGGGGATGACACTTTTGTTTCCCAATTTATAATAAAAGCCATCAAGCCTCAGAGAAAGGGTAGATTAACATTCCGTTTTTTTGTGTAGTAGTAAACAAAGCTTTTAGGTTTTATTATTCAAGCGCGCAACTGCGCGCCGCAAATGACGAAATAACTGTTGATTTATTTGCGTTTAACGCGGCCCAAATGACGAATTTCTATGATTGTAACGTCGAGCTCACGCTTACCTAAGGGGTCTTCTTTCCTACAGTGATTGACTGTCAGGCCTATCACTGCAAAGCAATTTTGGGAGAGTTTGTTTTTCCTCGACAAGATACGCTTGTTCTGGCGCAAGGGTAGTGTCTCGTTGCGCAAGTTCTGAAATGCTATTTTAGATGTCATTCTTTATGCGCACAAAGCGCGCCGAAATTTTTATGAAATATAGAGTGAAGTGAAGTCAAACTCCTCTTACCCCCTATCTCAAAGGTTTAATTTGTGACAGTTGCTTATCGATAGATCGATAAGTGAAAGAAATTAAAAGTGAAAGAAATTAAAATTTTCCAATTCTCGATTATTTAAATTCAAACAAGCAATATTCTGATTATTCATATTCAAACTAAATTCTCAAAAATTCAAACTAAATTCTGAAAAAATCAATCTAAATTTGTAAATATTCAAACTAACTTCAAAGTCAATATTCAAAATTCTGGCCCCTTATTATCCGGTACAGGGAGGGAACGCAACAAAAATCTCTCAAGCAAGCAAAAAGCAAAGCGTGTTGGTCATAGCACGACTGCCCCATCGCACATGAGGGGGTGGCCTGTTGACTCCAATAAACAATTTTGAGACAGCAAGGTATGCAGTAATGCAGCCCTGGAGCATATGTCTCTGGTCACCAGCCCATAGACAGACGATCTGTTCATCTTCAGTATGTGGCCATTATATTAACAATAAATTTCGTGAGAGTGAATATAGAATACGCCATACAGCTACGATATCAAACGACGTTTGACCATGATATTGTTCTTTTTTGGTTTGGTCTTTTTGTCTATGACTACTAACGACTTGTGACTAGAAGAGGCTTGCACGGCGTGGTTTTTGACGATTTTCTTTCCTTTTTCATCAAAGGTATGATGTCGCTCATGGAAATGATGCAGGTATCATTCAAGTACTTGGCTCCTATTTCGTTCAATATTTTTCACCAAGTGGCTTACTCCTCCCTCTAGCAAAGAACATCGTGTTTGTTATCGACATCAGCGGTTCAATGAGTGGACAGAAGATTGTACAAACCCGCGACGCGATGTTTGCCATACTAAGCCAGCTTCGTGGAAGTGATTCCTTCAATATTGTTATATTCAATAGTGCTGCGACTAAGTGGAGAGTTTCCGCGTCACTAGCAACTAACGAAAACATCCAAGCGGGGAAAGTGTTTGTAAGAGAGCGCGTAAAAGCAGGAGGCAGTACCAACATTGACGATGCCCTACGTCTGGCACTTAAACTTCTCAAAGAAACAGCTAAACAGAAAATATCTCCAATTGCTCGCAATTTCCCCGTGGTAATGTTTCTTACGGACGGCAATCCTACAGCAGGAACAACCAACACAAAAACAATCCGTACCAACGTTCAGAGTGAGAACGATATAAAGGCTTCAATCTTCGCGCTGGGGTTCGGTTTTAATCTTAATTTTGATTTCCTAACAGCGTTATCAGTGGAGAATGGAGGAATGTCTCGCAGGATCTATCCCGATAAAGATGCAGCAAGTCAACTGGAGGGATTCTACAACGAGATCAGCACTCCTTTAATGCTGAAAGTGAGATTCGAGTATCCTAAAGACATAGTAGATGTCACTAAAGTTACTGCTTCGGAGTTTCCACAATATTACAAAGGATCAGAGCTTGTCGTGTGCGGTAAGATCAAAGAGGGCGGCAATTCAAGACAAATGGCTGTGAAAGTTCGCGGAGTCTCCAGCAATAACACTGATATGTCATTCACCATGTCACAGGCTCTAAACAAGCTGACGGTTCCTCCTGACAAAGTTCTAAACGAGGATTTCATCGAGAGGCTATGGGCATACATGACAATCAAACAACTGTTGGTCAAATTGCTGATAACTGATGATTCGACGGAACAAGCGAGACTAAAAGCCGAGGCTCTGCAGATGTCCCTACAGTATAACTTTGTTACACCTCTCACATCCTTTGTCGTGGTTCAGAAAGATTCGTACTCGAAAAATGATGGAAGGGAAAGAGGAATCAATGTTAGAAATAAATACCCAGCCAGTAACGACAGGTCGGCTTGCCGCGGGCTGACGCCCTCTAGTGCATGGAAAGTTATGTCGTTTCTACTGCTAATTCCGCTTTATTAGTCAGCTAGTGCATAGTTAAAAGTCTAGTCGCAAGAGGGGGTTTGTGCACCCTCGGAACATTTAATGGGACACCTTTTGAATCCTTAGTACTCTGGTTTCGGTTTTCCCAAGCTCGAAAAATAAATTGTCCCCCGGTATATATTTTGGTATTTTAATGAGGTTGTTGAAAACAATTTATATAAGAATCCACAGCTACAATTGAATCATGTTTGCGATGTTTCAATATAAGATTGTAACTGTCAAAATCTCAATAAGGATCTTTATAGATTTAAACTTGTAGATTCTCCTTTTTGCTCTTTTCGCTCAGTTGAAGCTGAAACGACGTTGCATTTATATGTAGATTGGCAGAAAATTTTGCTTTTTATTCAAGTTTTAAATGACCTATTGAAATAATGAGGGCTTTCATATAATCTTCGGTATTGACGAAGGAGAAAATCATGATAAGATTAACTTTATAATCCTTGTTTCTAAACTAATGTTGTATATACAAACTAATGTTGTATAATTCTAAACTAATGTTGTATAAGTTCTGAGAACGTAAACGATTACCCACTTTACTGAGTTCATTGGCAAAAGTAAAAGGTTATTTTAGGATCTAAAGGAAGATTGCTGACAGGAATAATAAAATTTGCTCTCATATAAAGAAATGGGAGTTGCTTTACCCATTCTGCTTTTCTCTTTCGTAATGACATAATGCATTTCCATTTCTGTTCCTTTACCGGTATAGTGTGTATGATTTATCTGTAATTTTACTGTCTGTTAATAATTGTAGTATTGTCTAAGGTCTAATAAAAGGTGAAAAAAGATTGTTAAATTTTCAGCGGAGCTCCAAAGCACCATACATAAGGAAAAGTGGTATTATATCCGTCGTATAACCATGGCATTTTTATGACGTAATCAGTGGCTGAAGATAAAGTAGACACAATAATCTGATGTGAGAGGCACCTTACAACGTTAGGGGAGAAGAACTGGGAAAAGATAGCAAAGAAAATAATAGTAAGAGAGGCCGAAGAGAAAGACAGAAAATATGGATGAAAAAACCTTGCCCAGGGAGTAGACAGCCTTGGAGTACGGTATTCCGAGAAGACCAGTTTAGAGGTCTTTCCAAGACTGACACTCCAAAATTACTTAAGAGGAAAAGGGGCAGGGGCCCCCAAATCCTAGGGGTGTGCAAAGAAACCTAGAAAAAATAAAACCTAGAAAAGCATGGGAAAAGGAAATGAGATGAACTACGAGAAAATTTCTAAAGGCCGAGGCTGAAGATAAAGTAGACAAAGATAAGCCAAAATGAAGTCATATTACAACGAATATAGATTATTAATTGAAGTAATACATTATCAACTGATAGTCTGTACATCCAGGTCAAACAAATTCAAATCGACAAAGAGTCAATACTGATTGTAAGGACTCCAACTTTGTTTTTTTCGCAGCAGCTTTGTTCGACGGATTACATAACTAGCGCCTTACCAGCGAAGCGCGGCCAGCGTACCCAACGAAGCGTATGATCATGAAGTACTGGACAGAATACTATAGAAAATAGAACACAAAACGAATACACACTTATATAACAGTCGACTCAGCGTAAAGAAAAAGCTCGGTAAATTTTTGTCAACCCTATGAGTAAACGAAAAGATACCAGTAGGGTTTGTAACCAGTAAAGCTTGTAACCAATAAAACATTTGTGTAAAACCGTGACTAAAAATATTAGACTCTCGTCGACCCGCGACCACGAAAATACTCGTTAACATTTCGAGTCAACCCAGTGACAAGAGAATGCAAACTAGTCGACTCAGCGACCAAGAAACCTTCAGAATTTTGCGTCAACCCAGTGACTAGATAAATACAGAATCGTCGGCCCAGCAACCAAGAAAGCTCGTTTACATTTCGAGTCAACTCAGTGACTAACAGAATGCACACTGGTCGACTCTGCGACCAAGAAACGCATTAAAATTTGGCGTCATCTGAGTGACTATTTAACCATTATCCTGCGAGATTGCGCAGAATATCGTCTGATACTTAGCCGACGAGGGACGAAGTCCCGAGTTGGCTAAAATCAGACGATATTCTGCAAAATCGAGCAGGATAATGGTTTTATTATTCAGCACATCGATAGCACAAAACCCCCCGAAAAAAATGACTTTTGTGTATTATTTACAAGCTCAAAACATCATATTTCCCTCAGAGACGGATATCGCAGGATAGCTGTCATGTACAGAAGACAGCTATTGGCGTTCTAATGACCATATTTGGGCAGTGCATCGATGTGCTGAATAATAAATAGGTATAGTTGTCGATCCAGAGACCAAGAGAAACTCGATAAGATTTTGAGTCAATCCCGTGACTAAAAGATTGCACACTGGTCGACTCTGCGAGCAAGAAACCCATTAAAATTTGGCGTCATCTGAGTGACTAAATAGGTATAGTTGTCGACCCAGAGACCAAGAGAAACTCGATAACATTTTGAGTCAATCCCGTGACTAAACGATTGCACACTGGTCGACTCTGCGACCAAGAAACCCATTAAAACTTGGCGTCAACTAGACTTGTCGACCCAGCGACCAAGAGCAACTCGATAACATTTTGAGTTAAAGCGGTAACTAAAGAGCGCACACTAGTCGATTCTGCGACCAAGAGTTCGCATTAAACTTTTAGGACAAACAGCTTACCCGTCCCAGCTGCTAAAAGCTTCTGTCAACCCTGTGACTTAGTAGCGCGAAACGGACGGAAGAAAAAGGAAAAAACGAAAAATGAACAACTCACAACTTCGACTTGTGGGCTTCGAGGACTAGTAGCCCCGGCCATGTAGTAGTAGGAGCTCCGTATGGCATGGCTTTACCTTCCGAGTGTTCGTGCGAAGTGATGCTCATTAATATGCATCTAGCTTAAATAGTGCAGAAGACCGCTGAAAATAGTGGTCATTCTTTGTTCGGGAAAAAAGTCGCACGGTGTGCACCGTTTGGAAACACATCGCTTTTTCTAAAAGTTCAGACGACCACTAAACTTGGGTCTACTTATATACGTGACAAGAGGTGCTGTGGCACGGTCACGTGGTCTGACGTATCCAATGACGTTATCATTTAAGGGCGTTCGTGTAATCATAGTAAAACATCTACGCTTCGGGAACGAGACAACCAAACTTGGACAAAGTTGCTTTGGTGTTACAAGGGCGGTGAACATGATCAAGTCATATGACGGCATCGACGACGTCATCATTTAAGAGCAAGTTTCTGTAAATATCAAATTAGTCTGAAAAAGTTGAGAAAATCAAAATTCTTCAAACTTTGTTTACACGTAGTCCTTGATGAGCGTATTTAGCGCTGAAATATTTTCTGATTTAATTTGAACGTCGGCTGGAAACGTCGCTGGTAACCTGATAATGTTTGCCCTAATTTACCACCGTATTCCTCCATTGCTACGCGCCCACTGTTGCGATTGCCCTGAGCCAACTATCTAGATCTGATGAAGAAACAAAACAGCCATCAGTTTCGTAGAAGGCGTAACTTGGTAACAAGAAAGATACCAGTGACAATGACAGTGACAAAAGAGAGTTTGCCAATGTCATCTGTGGTTTGACTGGACGCAGATTAGTAGCACGCCGGGCCTATAAGGATCAAAAATCGCCGGGTTTGTTCTAACTTTGTGAGTTTTAAGGTGACTCATTCGAAATTCAAAATGCATTCAACTGTGTCTAGAGCGCAAATATGCGTCGCCAAACTCAAGGCTATAACTTTTGTGTCCTTACCCCTATTGTTATAATTCTTTTTTCAAATCCTACTTTAATGATGTATAAATCAGTTATTAATAACCGATCTTCTTGGAAACATTTTTAGAAGTCACAATCAAAATTTTTATGAGGCCCTAATTTCATATTCAGGTCGTACTAGAAAAAAAATTTGCCGGTTTTTTGGGCTCAAACTCCAGGAATCGAATCCAGTTGAAGTAATCTCAAATCGAGCTAAGTTACAGAAAATTCGTCGGAACAGAAACGTGGTAATAAAAATGCCGTCAACTTTGGCCAAATTAGAAGGCTGATTCAGCTTGGCTTGAATTGAATTTTAATAGTGCTCCGAAAACTCATTATTTGGGGCTCTTCAAACTCCAGGAATCGATTCCAGCATTTCGAAGAAGGATCTTCTGTAAAACAAGTTGGCGGGTTGAAAACTCGGAAACCAAGGCAAACTACATGAAAACAGAGGTCCTCTTGCAGATCGTAAGTCGAGAATCAGTCATGTCATTGATAAGTTTTGTATGAATAAAATCAGTCGATTTTTTTGCAAACAAAGTTGAGATTTCGACATGATTTAATAGGTGTTTTAACAGCATACGGCAACAAAACAAACTGTGAGCTTTTCGTCTCTTTTTCTTCACTGAAATAGTCGGTTTACCAAAGAACGAAATGGACTTTGCCTTAATGAAAAGGGCATTTGCTAGGAAATCTAAACGACAATAATGAAAAGGCTAGGCTTCCTAAATTATTTATCATGTTTTCGAAAAGGAATACTTCTTCATTCAGCGCAAGTCTTATTGCCAGGCTTTCGAAAAAACTACTTTGTTTATGCAAAATATCTAAGATGAAATGATCACTGAGAAAACTTTAATTACACTAAAACTATTCTAGAACTATTCAGCACGAGCAGGTGTGTTTTTCTAGTTTTTTTGGCAGTAAAACTGGATTTACCGGGTTAATCTTGAGTTAAATTGAGTTGACTCTGGTTTAGCTAACCCAGGATTAATTTGACTTAACCTTCTTTCGAGAAACAGCATTTTAACCCCGAGTTAGTTAATCCTGGATTAGAGAAGATAACCCAGGGTTAAATCCTAACTCTGGGTTAAAGTTAATCGGCTTTTGAACAACCGGGGCCAGACAACCAACCTTTGGTGAAATTATCTAAGCGGCAAGGGGGTCGAGTGCTTAGTCACGTGGTATGACGGTGACAGGCTATGTCTCATTAACACAGAAAAATATGTAACCGGGAGCTCCGCTTTTAGCCAGTGGCTAAATCTATATATTATTTGGATATACATAACTTAGTGCCACTCAAGCAAGTCGTGAGGTAATATAGTGTAGATAGAATGCTACCCGCAATTTTTCCTAGGAACTCCCAATTTTTAAAACTCAGCTTGATTGCTATAATTCCCAAAAGTTAGGAGAATTTAGGATAACTCGGGAATCCTAGGATTTGCCATATCCTGGGAGATCAACTCGCATGGATGCCTTAGTTCATACCTTCGCCTTGGTTACTTATTCGCCGGCGACTTATTGTTAAATAGACGGGCACAAATGTCACACGTTTAAAATAATAAAGTCGTTGTTGTTTTCATTGATGTATTATATTGACCAGTTCACTATATACTACACTTTCGAATTCTCAAATCTCGTATCCGCACTCACAAGAACCTTAGGACTTGTGTAAGTAAACTCTAGGAAAATAGTCAACATCTACAGTAATCTTGAAGATGTATAGTTCTCTGTCTGTGTCTCAGAGGTCAACAAAACACAGACAGAGCACAATCAATCTTGGAGAATACTAGATGTTCGCGATAATTTACTTCGTGTAAGAACAGTAATGACGTCACTCCTTGTAAATTAGGGAGACCCCCTTCTAGTGAGTAGAGTTGAATGTACATGTGGATCTCATGTTGTGAGCTCTTTGGATATTCAGTGTTTTGAACCGGAATTCTCCTGTAAAGGTATTCAGACCGGTATTCTCAAGCGAAATACATTAATTGTGTTATTCAGGGACACTTTTTGTGTTATTCGTTCATACATTTATGGTGCCGAAACCCGGGAACGATTCAGTGGAAGTTCTTGGAAACAAAACGTGACCGTCCAATACGGCGGACGTCAAGAGAAAAACACGAGTGAGAGGAGGACATCGAGCTTTCGCCAGTAAACTAATGAACAACGCAGCGGAAAGCCTAACTGGGGAAAGTTCTAATAAGCACTTGAAGACAATCAGAGACTCACTGGCGAGCAAACTCGCGGATTTAAAGAAATTAGACAACGAAATCGCAAAATTATTAGAAGTCGACAAAGACATAGACAAGGAGGTATGCGAGTCCTGTGAATTCGCTTCCAAAATCCAAGAATGCATCGCAGAACTAGAAGAGCGTTTGGCAACAAGTTTGACAGTGAATACGAGCAATGCTCAAGGCAATGATTCAGTGAATTCACCAGCTCAACCCCAGCATAATAATAACAAGATTAAGTTGCCCAAACTCGAATTGAAGAAGTTTACAGGAAACCCCACCGAGTGGGCGCCGTTCTGGGATTCCTTTAACTCTGCTGTTCATGAAAATGGACAAATAAGGGATGTTGACAAGTTTAATCACTTGAAGTCTCTACATTGCTCTGCGGCCTCTGCCATTGCAGGATTAGCATTAACCAATGATAACTATGCACAGGCACTGGATATTCTAAAGAACAGGTTTGGAAATAAACAAGTTATTGTAACTAGTCACATGGAAGCACTTACCAAGCTGCAAAAGATTTCTTCTTCAAACCAAACCAAGCAGTTGCGGCAGTTATATGATAATGTAGAATCACATGTGAGGGCTCTTGAAACTCTAGATATTGCTCCAGAGACATATGGTTGTTTCCTTCTGCCAGTGTTGATGCAAAAGTTACCTGAGGATTTCAGAGTACTGATCACTCGAGAATTACCAACAGATGTTTGGGTGCTACGGGATGTCATGAAAGCTTTTCACAAGGAGTTGCTGTTGAGGGAGCAGTGCGGTTCATTTGAGAACACGTCATCTCAACCACATGCTAACAAGACAAATAAACCACCATCCACTACTGCAGCATTGTATTTGGAAGCCAAACCAAGAAAGGTTCCATGGTGTAGTTATTGTGGAAAGGAACATCCAAGTTCAAAATGTAGCATAGTCACCAGTGTTGACAGACGAAGGGCTCTGTTACGAGAGAAGGGAAAATGTTATCATTGTTTACGCGGTGGACATCTCTCAAGGAATTGTAAAAGTGGATTTAAGTGTTACAAGTGTCAAGGTTCACACCATGTATCAATCTGTGAATCTGGAACAAGCCCATCTAACTCTGGCACAACAGCTGGTGCTACAGAAAAGTCTCAACTGGTGTTCAAGCTGGAGAATCTGCTAAAGAGAACTCGTGTACCAGTAAGAGTCCTGTATTGTTTCAAACAGCCCAAGCTTGTGTTGTTTGCCCAAGCAATGATCAAAACTCTCAGAACATAAGACTTATATTTGACTCTGGTAGTCAAGATCTATGTGATACCTTGGGATTGTAAGCTATTGGAAAGGATTCCTTGCTGATTAAAGCATTTGGAGATTCTGATGCAAGATTACGTGTTTTGTAATATTGTACAAGTAGGGATCAAAACTTTGGATGATATGATAGTTTACGTCCAAGCTTACACAGTACCAACCATTTGTGGACCTATTACTAATCAACCAATTGAAACTGCAACAGAACAATATTCACATTTACAAGGATTGCAGTTAGCAGATTCATCAGATGGTATGACCTCTTTGCAAGTGAACATGTTAATAGGAGCCGATCATTACTGGACTCTAGTTGAAGGGAGAACTGTTAAGGGCTCTCTGTCAGCACCAGTTGCCATAGCAACTAAATTAGGTTATATTCTCCCAGGACCTGCAGTTGGTGTGGTAACTGACTGTTGTGACTCTACAAATTTGATTGACACTCATGTACTGAAGATTGAATCTGATGTCAATAATGAAGAGGATCTAATTGCTGAACTGAAGAAATTCTGGGAATATGAGTCAATTGGAATTCTAGATAAGAAGAACACTCTATATGAGAATTTAGTTGAGGACATTGAATTTGTTGAAGGCAGATATCAAGTAAGACTGCCATTTAAACCCGACCATGAGATTCTACCAGATAATTTCACGCATAGTAAACACAGACTTGGCTCTTTGTTGACGCGCCTGAATTCTAAACCTGAGATTCTGAAACAATATCATGAAGTGATTCAAGATCAGCTGCGCAATGGAGTGATTGAGCCTGTCGACTTGTTTGAACCAAATGAACCGGGCTCTGTACATTATTTACCACACAGAGAAGTCATTCGCACAGTTAAACAAACCTCAAAGCTGCGTGTTATTTATGATGCTAGTTCACGTGCAGAAAGATCTCTCCCAAGTCTTAACAACTGTTTGTATGCTGGGCCGCCAATGACCCCCCAAGTTTTGGATGTTTTACTTCGATTCAGATCTCATGAAGTGGCATTAATCGGAGACATTGAGAAGGCTTTTCTCAATATTTCTGTCAATCCAGATCACCGCGACTACCTTAGATTTTTATGGGTAGATGATATTTCTGATGAAAACCCTAGCTTGGTGGCATACAGATTTGCAAGAGTTGTATTTGGAGCATCACCCAGTCCATTTCTATTGAATGCAACCATTCATTATCACATGAACAGACCTGCGGTTGATGAGGCTTTAGCGCATAAGGTTTTGAACAGTCTGTACGTCGATGATTTTGTGAGTGGATCTACTGATGAGGCTTCTGCTTATGATTTGTATAATGATGTTAAATCATGCTTTAAGGACGGAGGGTTTAACATGAGGAAATGGGTGACAAACTCTGCACCTTGCAAGATCAAATCGATCAGAATGAAGGTATTTCCAGTCAGTCGAGTGGTGCAACAGCAAGCAGCATTCAAGAAGAAGATCAAACTTACTCAAGTTCTCAGTTTAATTCTCCTGGATCACAGGAACACACAAAGGTCTTAGGCATTGGATGGAATGTGAAGGAAGATAATCTGGTGTTCTCATTTGACAGCTTGCGGGATGCTGTCAACTTAGAAACTGCATCTAAGCGAGACGTTCTTAGTTTGTCTGCAAAACAATATGACCCATTGGGTTTGTTAAGCCCAATTATATTGCTACTCAAGATCCTTTTCCAGTGTTTATGTAAATCTAAGTGTGACTGGGAAACTCCTCTGGACTCTAAGATAAAGGAACAGTGGTTGAATATTGTGACTGATATGGCAACTACTAGACAGATCTCTCTAGACAGATATTACTTCAAGGGTCAAAGTGGCAAGGATATTCGATCTATCGAATTACATGGATTTTGTGATGCGTCAGACAAAGCGTACGGTGCAGTGGTATATCTTCGAGCTGTTACGGAAACAGGAGACATTACTACTCAATTAGTAACTGGGAAAACACGTGTAGCCGCTATGAATGGGGATACTATCCCACGTCTAGAGCTCATGGGAGCTTTAGTTCTAGCTCGTCTCATGGATAAAGTAATTTCAGCATTTGTGGATCCTTAAAGATTGATCAGGTCTTCTGTTGGACTCTGATTCTCAGGTCGCCCTGTTGTGGATCTGGGGAACCTCGAAGGAGTTCAAGCAATATGTGGAGAATCGAGTTGTGGAGATACGCCGATTGGTCAGCCCAGAGTGTTGGAACTACTGTCCTACTCAGAATAATCCAGCAGACATCGCTTCCCGAGGGATGCTTGCATCTGAGCTTGTCAGTAATGAGCTCTGGTGGAGGGGTCCAGAATTTCTGCGAAAGGAGTCTTGTGAGTGGCCTGGGCTCAACAAGGAAAGAGCATCTATGGATAGTCATCCAGAGGTAACTAGTGAAATTAAACAAGATAAGAACTGTAACACTGAACCAGAAGAAAGTTGTGCTAGTGTTACCTTGGTAACAGACGAAAAGGAACTAGAACCCAGTCTTAATTCTGTTATACCATGTGAATCATTTAGTGATTTACAGAGGTTGTTTCGTGTCACAGCCTTGGTGCTTCGGTTCGTGAACAATCTCAAACGAAAGATGTCTAATTCAGAACTTGTTCTCGGAAACCTTGAAACAAATGAAGTAGAGGAAGCAAGAGTCTGTTGGCATAGAGATGTGCAGAAACAGATAGTAGAAGACAAAGGTTACGATCAAGTCAAATGTTCCTTGTCTCTCTTCAAAGATGAGAAAGGAATTTTGCGCTGCAAGGGTCGCATAGAGAATGCACCAATAGATTATGATACCCGATTTCCTATCTTGCTGCCACGCCTTTCATGGTTTGCTACTCTAGCAATTTGGATGCACATTACAGAGTGATGCACAATGGTGTTAAGGAGACTCTCACGGACTTACGTTCGCGATACTGGATTCCCAAGGGGAGATACACTGTGAAATCAGTCATTTCAAATGTGCTACATGCAAGAGAATTGAGGGAAGGGCTATCGGTCACCACCTACCCCACCCCTCTCTCATCATCGAGTTTCAGATGACTTCGCTTTCGCCCAAGTGGGTCTGGATTTTGCAGGACCAGTGTACATTAAGGATATATACTCTAAGGATGATAGTATGTATAAGGTTACATTGCTTTATTTACGTGTTCTTCGAGTCGTGCCCTACATCTAGAACTTGTACCCGATCTAACTGCAGAGTGTCTGATTCGGGCTCTTAAACTCTTCAAGGGGAGGCGAGGTAATCCCAAGACTGTCGTCTCCGACAATGGGAAAACATTCAAGGATAAGAAAGTAAAGGCATATCGTACAAAAGAAGGTATTTGTTGGACATTCAATGTTGCTAACGCCCCATGGTGGGGAGGGTTCTTCGAACGCCTTGTACGATGTGTGAAACGATGTCTAAAGAAGTGTGTGCGAATGCTAGACTACTTACGAAGAACTCTTGACTGCTTTGATAGAGATAGAAGGAGTCCTCAATTCGAGGCCCTTGACATATGTCTACGATGAAGTGACAGAGCCACTTACTCCAGCTCATCTAGTATTGGGACGCAGAATTCTGTCGAATCACTCTATGGACAACTTACTCAATGAAACCTCTGATCGAGACGTTTGTACAAAGAGGCTGAAGTATATTCAGAATGTCCTAAGGCATTTTTGGCAACGTTGGGACAAGGAGTATTTGGTCGAGTTGCGTGAACACAATCATGTGATCAAGAGAGCCAGGTCCCGGCGAGAAATTCGACAAGGGGGCATTGTAACGATCCTCGATAAGAAGTTGCGTAGACATCAGTGGCGACTTGGCAAGGTGTTACGGTTACTACCTGGCAGGGACGGGAAAGTTAGAAGTGAAGTCGTAAAGGTAGTGTCAGAGACAGGTCAACAGTCAGACCTTACTCGTCCACTAGAGCGTCTCTTCCCACTGGAAGTATCTGCTGAAGGGGATGTTGAACCAGTAGCCGATGAAGTAGCTGTTCAGGCGGACTTGCCCATTAGGGTGGTCAGGGATGAAGATATCCCAACAGTCTCAGTAAATGATCGTTAGACAGTCTGATTAAGCTCAATATTATACTTTAGTAGAACTTTAGTTTTTGTTGTTGATTGACACGGTCAATCAAGGGGGAGTGTGTAAGAACAGTAATGACGTCACTCCTTGTAAATTAGGGAGACCCCCCTCTAGTGAGTAGAGTTGAATGTACATGTGGATCTCATGTTGTGAGCTCTTTGGATATTCAGTGTTTTGAACCGGAATTCTCCAGTAAAGGTATTCAGACCGGTATTCTCAAGCGAAATACATTAATTGTATTATTCAGGACACTTTTTGTGTTATTCGTTCATACACTTCGCTATATATTTTGACACAAGCTGACACAAGTCCTTACGCCCTTGCGCCACATATAAATCACCAAAGCATTAGAGAGACATTTTAAAACAATGCCCTACGGAGCAGGTACTGACTAATTACAGCGACAGACATTACATATTGTATTGTATTGTATTATTGTATTGTATTACAGCGACAGATACCGAGTCGGTTAGCTAGTAACCGGTAAGAGAAAAAACAAACCTCTCGACCAATCAACGCGCGGAATTTGTTATAGTCACTTGATCCATTATACTAATATAAAATATCAAATATTCGAATAAAAATGAAAGAGCTATAATTTTGATCACTTTTATTTAAGCATTAGAGCACAACTTTCTATGACTTAATCGCCGCAATAGAGCACGCGTGAAGTTGGGAGAGACACGAGAACGTTGTCTCTCCCAACATCACAAGTGATCTATTTGCCGATAAAGTCATAGAAAGCTGTGCTCTAATGCTTTTATGATATAGCGGGGAGAACCATTACTTTATCGGTGTAATAGAGCATAAAATTGGACCAATCAGAGCTCGCGTTATATCGTAGCTATATTATAAAATATGTTAATAGTGTAGTTTTCCTCTGTATATCACTAGTCTATAGAAATCTGTGAAAATGGCTACTACTGAAACAAAGACTCATTACATTTCACAAACATGGCGAAATTTTCGGGTTGGGGACGCCGAAACCAGTCCGTTACTAAGGACTCCAAAAATGCACGTTACTAGTTCCGGGAAGCACGTAACCCCCTTTGGCGACTAGGCTAGAAGTGGTTTTAGTATAAACCAACTAATGGTCTATTACAAATCCTGCTTTCTGATTGGCTGAGCTACTAATGGTCTATTAGTGATAGACCGTACCTGGCAAAACCACCACCTTTCTTTGCAAGAAAACTTGAGTTTTTCAACATAAAATAATGGTATTCATTGCCAAACCGACCAACTAGTTGGTTTATGCTCTCATCCTCATGTGCTATGATATTAATTGACCATTCGGCCTTCGCCTCGTGGCCTATTCATCAGAGCACATTCGGCTTCTAGGTCTAATTGTTAATAGACCATGACGGCTTTATGTAATTTACGCTGGTATTCGAGTGTCTAGCCCTTCCATCCTTGTTTTGCAATTTAGTTCTTCGGCATCATAGCTTGAGTATATTAGAACTAATGCTGCGCGGTTTTGCAGCTTTTGTAGATTTAACGTTTCGATGCCGCAACTGGACGACTTCGAGACTCTTATGTCCCTCCATGGGGAGTCCCCAACCTTGGCGAGTGGAATTAACATCTGATTTCGATTGATGTAGACATGGACGCGCAAACCGAATGCATTTTGTTGTGTAGCGTTGTGTGCACCTGCATTTTGCTCAGTTGAAATATACACTGATGAAAGTGCAGTATTTAGCCTGCTCTCCAGAGGGGTTGTTCGGATATTTGATTTCTTGGCGCGCGGGACTCCTGTGTCGCAGAAAGAAGAGTCGGCAAGCACTTCCCACTATTTGTTGTGCTTCCTGTTCGCTGGCAAACGGAGGACGCTGATTGGTCAACTCGTATGAGTTGTCAGAAATATGTCAACATTCACCAGCATATCAAGAAAATTTCGCCAAAAGCTGTCGTTTTGCCGACGTTGTAAAACTTCCTTATTAGGAAATTCCCTTACCTTATTTGGAAGGCCTGTAGGTACTTTTCCTAATATCTTAGCGAAAAAAGCAAGAAAATTTACCAAAACTTGCAGATCGATCATCGATCTCTTTGGTCGCCATGTTGTTTTGCCCCCCGCCGAGGGGCCTGAGACACGTTTTGAGCACCACAGGCAGCCCGCGCGGATTTGCCATAAAAACGACAGCACCATATCAAGAAAGTGCTGTCGTTTTTATGGCAAATCCGCGCGGGTTGCCTGTGGTGTTCAAAACGTGACTCAGGCCCCTCGGCGGGGGTAAAAACAAAATGGCGACCAAGAGAAGGATGTTTCTCGAGTATCTGCAAGTTTTGGTCAATTTTCCTGCTTCTTTCGCTAAGATATGAGGAAAAGTACTTACAGACCTTCCAAATAAGGTAAGGGGGAATTTACTAATAAGGAAGTTTTGCAACGTCGGCAAAACGACAGTTTTTGGCGAAATTTTCTTGATATGTAGTTTCTTGATATGATGTGAGTTTATTCTCGGCATTGAAGGAAACAACGAGGGTTTATATTAAAGCAGAGAAAGCTATTCCTAACTCCCGGGGGGGACTCCCATATTTTTTTGTCGGGATGATCGTCGTATCTTTTAGGGGTTAAAATCACGATGGTTTGGTCTCTTTTAGGGTGATCTTGATCTTCAATAAATTTTAGGGAGATTGGTATCTTTTAGGGCCGAAACTGTGTCCAAATGGCTTCTAAAACTTCTAAAAACCGTGTAAGAAAGAGAGATTATTCGATAAGAAGACGATAAATTAGAAACAAACACGGAAATTTCTTGATGGGTATCTTTTACCTGTTACCTGTGTCCTTCGCGCCTACTTGGTACAAAGACCTCATCTTTAAGGGTATCTTTTAGGGTAATAAACTGTTTGAGCCACGCCATGGCCCGCCATGTTTGGTATCTTTTAGGGGTGAAACTGAAAATCATCCGACGATCATTCCCCCCCCCCCCCCCCCGGGTCCTAACTATTCCTAGGGAAAGCTATTCCTAACTATTCCTAGGGTTTATATTAAAGCCGAGAAAGCTATTCCTAACTATTTCATGCTTTATTTTAGCAATCGATTTCCTTTTTGAAGGATGGTTCTTGCAATTTTGCCAACGGTGAAAGCCCTTTTGAATGGCGAAGAAGCGACTCGAAGCGCTGAATTTGGACGCGCTCTCAGCGAACAGTCAGAGTCAGTTGCGTTTTTATAACGACTCGTTTTTCACGGACGTTCGCCAAAGAAGGGACTGCAAGCAGTCTAATTGTCGTAAAAATGAATCAAAGATGAAATAGCCACGGGACAAAATATCAAAACGTAATGAAAGCTTAATTTTGTCTTTGCACTTTAGCACTGTTCTTCACCAACAAACATACAGTATTTAATTTCCAAGCAACTCTTCCGTTTCCGTTTTCTCGCTGTATTTTCGTATTACACTACACGGCTTGGGAGGAAGCATTACAGTCATTTTTTAAGTATAAGAACAAGAATCTTTTTAAGCCAGCCGTCCCTCGCTGTCGATCGGCACTGCAAAGTGAGGTGCGATCGAGAGCGAATGGCGGGACGGCTGAAGTTCACGCTAAATCTTCTGCTGAACACTATCTTCTGATTCCTCCACGGCACATAAGGTCCCGTTCGCACTACGCGAATTTGGTGTTTATTTTGCAAAAAAATCTGTCATCGGGAGCCCGAAACCAGTGCGGACGACATTTCTAAATTTTAGCAAATTTTTGTCGAGCGCTACCAAAGTTCATAGAAGCCGGCTACAAAATTTGTCTCCTCCTCCAATTTTTGTCTAGGCGTGTTCTTTGGCAGCTAGCTGACACTCATCTCTCGCGCTTGTCAGGTCTGATCGTCAACAGTCAGGGGGTCAAATAAAGAGGTCTCAGTTTCGTTTCTTCCCGCTATTTTAATTTTACGATGGATCACAGATATAGAACGGACCTCGTGCTTCTTTCTCGCATTAAGATTTATTTTCTTGCGAACCCTTGGCTACAATCCATATAACTACTTTACTGGATCACAAATGTTTCCCGTTATAACCGCCTGTCAAAGAATTTCCTCTTGACTGACAATTGTTGCTTGTTTTCGACAAAATTTAGAGCTCAGACAAATTTTGCCAAAGCCAATGACTTTTTGTAAGCAGTGCGAACGGGACCTAATTTACAAAACGACATTTAAAATACACGATTCCTTGCATGCACGAATTAATTCTCCGAGGCTTCCCTCTCTTTGAGGTCTCTTGTTCTTATTGCAAGATAGTCAAACTCTGCTAGTAAACTCAACCACGGTATCGTCGTCGGTTGTTTTGAGATTGCTTTCAGTTTCGGTAAGTCCCCGGTAAACCATCTTCGTGTTTATAGCAAGCGTAGCAAGCGCTCGCGTGTTCCAGCAGTTCCAGTAGGGAAAAAATAACAGAGAAACACAAACAGGCAAGAAAGCGACGAGAAGTTCGACAAACAATACCCGGGGTGGGTACTTGGCTTGATATAGGGTGGGTATGTGCCGCTGCGCATTTCAAATGCGGACCCCGTTAAAACGATTTTTTGAAGAAAAGCTACCCCGTTCAATTTTTTTGCACCCAAAATGAGACCCCGTTCTAAAGAGAAATAAATGATACCTGTAAATCAAAATTGGTGTTGTTAACATGTTACGGTTTTATCTGTAACTAGCTGATGCCCGTGAAAATTCACGGAGTGTAAGGGGGAAATTAGTAAAAGTGTTCTCTGTTTAAAAAAAAAACGGGGAAAAAAATCACAATGACCATATGGATGTGGGGAAGGGTTCATGATTTCCCCCTTCCATAAACTGCTGGATTTACATTACTAATAACCTCCCATCAGCATGAGTACCCCGTCCCACCATGCCGAAATAATGAAGTGAGCCCAAAAGGTTTTTTTTGCACTGGTCTCCCTGCTTGGTTTGACAAAATCACGCGTGTGTCAGTCTCTCAAATCGGTCAAAGAACCCGTGAAAATCGAAAGCGCAATTTGACTTCGGAATTGTTTGTATGCTTATCATATCTCAGCGAGGGGAGAGAAGAAACAGGTCAAGTAAAAATGGTCTAAGGACTAATAATTTTTTTAGTTTATATTATTTATATTTTTTCGGCTTTATCCTCGCTTAAAAAATTGCTTGAATTGGAACTTAGCCCAAAGTGAACGTTTTCCAACAAAAACATGCCCACTGGAGGGATTTCCTCTTTCTCTTCGGGATTGTGTCCTTCGTTTTGCGATAGAGCCGTCAGGATTTATACTTAGAGAATATTATTCATGACTTTCACGGACTTTGTTTTGTAAATGTGTCATTTCGACTTAGCATGACTTAGCGCGTGCTCCGAGGGAAGCAATGTAGTGTGTACGTTCGTTGAAACTTGAATGAAAATTTTTCTCAGCTCAAATCTTTCAAGTTAGAATTATCCCTGCACATTCCTGTATGTAATCTGTAAGAGAACCATTTAGGTTTGAATGTCAATGGTGCTTTCGGCTGCGCGAACCGAGTTCTTTTTTAGTTTCTGTGGGAGAATTCAACAGGGCGGCGATGGCGGCTTTGTCCCTCGCTTAACAAATCGCTTGAATTAGAACTTAGCTCGAGGTGAATCTTTTCCAACAAAAACACGCCTATGGTCCAGATTTTCACCTTCCCTTCGGGTTTGCGAACTTCTTTTGGCGGCACAGCTTCAGGGCTGAGCGGAGCGAGTGTCGACACGATTTTCCTTACGGTATTATATATAGATAGATAAAGCTTGTTGATTTCTTTACATTAAATAAAACAATTGTACGTGACCGTCGGGTCGCTTTCTTGAAGATTTTACTGGGTGGTCTTCATTATCATATACCCCGTTCTAGAGGACGGTTCCTAAACGATACCCCGTTCTATCGGCTCGAGGACCCCGTTTGGCGGCACATACCCGTATAGCTCTTGTAAGGGAGTACCCCCCCCCCCCCCGCGAAACAGTACAAGCGAGATTCTTGATTATATAATAGATGAACAAAACAATAGGTACTCACAAGATAAGGAAGCCGTGAATGTAAGAGGGAGAGCTCTTATTGATACCTGCACTGCGTTTAACTTGTGAATATTTAATGGTCGAGTAATTGGGGATTTGACTGGAAAGAAAACATGTTTTAAATATAACGGTAGTAGTCTTGTGGATTACGTTATAGGTCAGTCTGAATTTTAGAGAAAATGCGATTTTTATCGGTTAACTCCTTACAACCACACTTATCTGACCATTGTGTCCTTACATATAGCATCAGAATACCAATCAGTCAATCAAAAGAAAAATATCAAGCTAAAAATATCACCATGACCAAACATAGCCAAGTTATTTGGAGCGATAAAGCGAAAGTAAAAATAAAAGAAATGTTACGTTCAGAGCATGTACAAAACAAGATAAATGACATCTTGGAAAACAGTGATGTAGAAATCATGACAAGGAAATTTTCTCAGTGTCTAACTGAAATAGGAGAGCTGTCAGGTTTAAAAGTAAAAAAAGAAGTGTCAAACCGGGGACACAAAAATGACCGGCCATGGTTTGACAAAGACTGTACGATCGAGAAGTGCGCCTTAAAATCCCTCGGAAAGGAGGTTTGCGATGACCCTAACAACTCTGTTTTACGACTAAACTTGCACAACAAGAAAAAGGCATTCAAAAAGCTATGTAGACGAAAGAAAAGAAAGCAATTCCAAAAACAAATTTCCGACCTTGATTTCGGTGACGCAAAATCCTTATGGAAAAACATTAAAAAGTATTTAAGTTGGGCAAAAATAAAGAAACGTAGAGCACATGCAGAGTAACTGGAGAGGAATTTTATGACCATTTTAAAAATCTGAACGAAGGTAGCAATGCACAAACGATTAATTTGGAAGGAAATGTTGATGCCGAGGAAGGCCCTTTAGATTATCCGATAACATTGGAAGAGGTAGAAAACGCATTGGGAAACTAAAGAAACGTAAGGCGCCGGGGCCAGACAATATCTCCAACGAATTTCTACAAGCAGGCAAAGATTCATTAAAAAATCACTTAAAGACCCTTTTTAACAACATTCTAACTAGTGAACAGTATCCTGAATCATGGAATGTTGGTCATATAGTTCCTATTTTTAAAAAATCGGACCCATCCAAGGCGGAAAACTATAGAGGTATCACTTTACTTTCAGCCTTAGGGAAAATTTTCACTTCGATACTCAACTCGAGGCTATACGACTACCTAGTCTCACAGGGGTTGTTGAAAAAGGAGCAAGGCGGTTTTAGAAAGAATCACGGCACTGTAGATAGCATTTCGGTTCTGAAGTCGGTAATAGGCAAATATGTTAAAAGCAAACCAAAGAAAAAGAAAAACCTGCTGTTTTCTTGCTTCATTGATTTTCAAAAAGCCTTCGACTGTATCCCCCGTCAAAACTGTTAAAGAAATTACAAAGCGTTGGGGTATTCGGAAAATTCCTTAAATTAGTAGCATCAATGTATACAACCGATAAATCAGCAGTAAAACTAGGTGACACCGTAACCCCAGCTTTCGAGTGTAAAACCGGCGTGAAGCAGGGATGTATGATCAGCCCCACCCTATTTAATCTTTACTTACATGATTTACCCGACTTACTCAATCAACAGAATAATGAGGATGTAAAATTAGACGAGAGCCCATTGAGTTGCCTCATATATGCCGATGATCTAGTGATATTCTCAAAATCGGAACGTGGCTTACAAAGATATTTGCATGTAGTCGAAACTTTTTGTGAGGAATCAGGTCTGAAAGTGAATAAGAAAAGACAAAAATACTTATTTTCAATAACAATGGTAAAACAATGAATAATTATAGTTTCTCTCTCGATGGAAGGAGACTTGAAAATGTTAAATCGTATAAGTATTTAGGCTTACAGATGTCAGCATTTGGAAATTTCACACTCGCCAAGCACGAACTCAAGAAGACAGCTCTCAAAGCTCTTTTTAAGTTCAAAAAAGAAATGGGCGATTTTTTCCGATCGAAGCCAAAATTAACGCTTAGACTTTTTGATGCACTGATAATATATAGATTTAGGCACTGCCTAAAAGCGGAGCTCCCAATCACCAATCCCACTGATATTAATAATGGGTATTTCCAGAAAATATATGTGCCCTGGGGATGGGCAACACTAGTTGTTGACCCCCGTGCATCCAGTATTTCCAAAATGTGTTACCCCCATGCATACAGAATGTGTTACCCCCATGCATATAGAATGCATAGAATGCCTGAGAGGTTAAACTAGCTTACAGCTTTGAGCCCCCCCCCCCCCCCCCCAGTTGGTACTAAGTTGTCAGGCCTGTTTGAGTCACCCGATTACAATTGGAGGCTCTAACCATGTAGGAATTATATTATTCTTCAATGGGGTTGTGGGGGCATTCTTCCCAAGAAAAATTGTTGACATTTCAATTTTACAATATGACTGGAAATGTAACAGAACTTAGAACAAGTTCGTTGCATCCTCCTCATTCGTCGGAAAGATGTGTGTATCCCCTAAGAATTTCACCTGCCCACCCCCCCCCCCCCCCCCCACCCCATTTAAATGGAATGTAGCCTTAGATGCTAGTTTGTACTACAGATACAAGTCAAGCAATAGTGAAGACGGTAAAATTGTTATCTAAAGCATTGAAAATTATGTCAAACACAAATGGAAACCAATATACCACTGACAATGAAAAGACACATTTTTCAATCCCCATGGGTTATGCCTAGACTTCCTCAAAGTCCTTCAAATTTTTGCTTGCTTGTATCCTATGAGAGGTTGACTTTGAGCAAGTCTAGGGTTTGCCTGATAAACACATAGGGGTAAATTTTAGACTGAAGTATACCATTTGGCAAAGCATGGAATATGTAAGATTTTACTACTTTGAGTAACTTTGTAATTCTCAATGTGTGTTCTTAAGTTAAAAATTATCAAAGAGAAATGGAAACCTTTCCAACATTCTCTAACGTACTTCTTTCTGTGCCCATCGCTCTGAGTCCCCTCCATGGGTTGTCACTGCACTATGGGCCGGCTACACCATATTGAGTCAGCGGATTTCCATCAAGGGGCTCTATACTGTGTTATTTAGATGCTAGTTTGAACAATAGATCCAAGTCAAGCAATAGTGAAGTTGGATAACTCTTTATCAAAAGCACAATGGAAACCATTATACGACCAAGAGGGAAAAATACAAAATTTTCAATCCCCATGGATTATACACTGCCTGATAACCCATCATGGGCAATTCCAGAAAATATATGTACCCCCACCACGGGCGGCACTAGGTTTTGACCATCCCCCCCCCCCCCCCTCCCATGCATCCAGAATTTCCAAAATGGCTTACCCCCACCCCCATGCATATAGAATTCCTGAGAGGTTAACCTACAATCCAGCTTCCAGCTTCAAAAAAACCCCATGCAGGCAGAATTCCGAGCTTGAAAACCCCCCTCCTATTCAGAATTTCCAAATGCTGGCCATCCCCGGGGTACATTTATTTTCTGGAATTGTCCAAAGGCACAAAAATTTTTAGACACAAAGTATGCCATATGGACCAAGAGGGAAAAATACAAAATTTTCAATCCCCATGGATACACTGCCTGATAACCCATCATGGGCAATTCCAGAAAATATATGTACCCCCACCACAGGCGGCACTAGGTTTGACCATCCCCCCCCCCCCCCCCCCCCCCCGCCCTCCCTCCCATGCATCCAGAATTTCCAAAATGGCTTACCCCACCCCCATGCATATAGAATTCCTAAGAGGTTAACCTACAATAGCTTCCAGCTTCAAAAAAAAAAACATGCAGGCAGAATTCCGAGCTTGAAAACCCCCCTCTCATTCAGAATTTCCAAATGCTGGCCATCCCCGGGGTACATATATTTTCTGGAATTGTCCAAAGGCACAAAAATTTTTAGACACAAAGTATGCCATAAGGACCAAGAGGAAAAATACAAAATTTTCAATCCCCATGGATACACTGCCTGATAACCCATCATGGGCAATTCCAGAAAATATATGTACCCCCACCACAGGCGGCACTAGGTTTTGACCATCCCCCCCCCCCCCCCCCCGCCCTCCCTCCCCATGCATCCAGAATTTCCAAAATGGCTTACCCCCACCCCCATGCATATAGAATTCCTAAGAGGTTAACCTACAATAGCTTCCAGCTTCAAAAAACAAAAACATGCAGGCAGAATTCCGAGCTTGAAAACCCCCCTCTCATTCAGAATTTCCAAATGCTGGCCATCACCGGGGTACATATATTTTCTGGAATTGTCCAAAGGCACAAAAATTTTTAGACACAAAGTATGCCATAAGGACCAAGAGGGAAAAATACAAAATTTTCAATCCCCATGGATACACTGCCTGATAACCCATCATGGGCAATTCCAGAAAATATATGTACCCCCACCAGAGGCGGCACTAGGTTTTGTCCATCCCCCCCCCCCCCCCCCCCGCCCTCCCTCCCCATGCATCCAGAATTTCTGAGCTTGAAAACCCCCCTCCCATTCAGAATTTCCAAATGCTGGCCATCCCCGGGGTACATATATTTTCTGGAATTATCCAAAGGTACAAAAATTTTTAGACACAAAGTATGTCATATGGAAAAATTCGGTGTTAAATTTTACTGTCTCAATGACCAATTGGTATTTTTAATCTAAATTAAACCCTGTTTGTACAGTGTATAACATAATTTTGTTTTCCACAGGGAATGGGCATACTTCTACTAATCACAATGACTTTGTAAATAGTGAATGAAATTCTAGCAAACAACATGTACTATACTAAATACATTAATTCATTTGTTTTCCTAGCGGAGCTCCTGCGCGGGCCGAAGGCCCGCGCAAGCGGAGCACCATACCTAAGAAAATAACGTCTCGCATAACTATGGAGTTGATTTTCAAACGTCACGGGCTTTCTTGCTCATTTTGCTTACGTTATTGACGGCGCCAAGTCAAATGATTAGGGCGTTGAAATGGTATCGCCCAAAAGATTAATGTGTCCAAGTTTGGTTGCCATAGGTTGTTCTCTTCTTGAGATATGAATTTTTTTGTTTCTTCCTGGTATTAAAGGTATAGCGTACGTCCGTCCGTCCGTCCGCCGTACGCGGAAACTCATGGGAACCCTGTGGTATACTAAGAAAATTAAAAAATATCGGGAAGGGATGGACCTTAGACAACCAAACTTGGATGAAGTTATCTAAGTGGCAAGGGGGGTGCAACTGCATGGTCACGTGGTATGACGTCATCGATGACGTCATCATAGGAGAAAAATGATATATCTCAAGAAGGGATGAACCTCAGACAACCAAACTTGGATGAAGTTATCTAAGTGGCAAGGAGGGTGCAACTGCATGGTCACGTGGTATGACGTCATTGATGACGTCATCATAGGAGAAAATGATATATCTCAAGAAGGGATGAACCTCAGACAACCAAACTTGGATGAAGTTATCTAAGTGGCAAGGAGGGTGCAACTGCATGGTCACGTGGTATGACGTCATTGATGACGTCATCATAGGAGAAAAATGATATATCTCAAGAAGGGATGAACCTCAGACAACCAAACTTGGGTGAAGTTATCTAAGTGGCAAGGGGGGTGCAAC
The DNA here is from genome assembly GCA_033964015.1 of Scolanthus callimorphus. Lineage (NCBI taxonomy): Eukaryota > Metazoa > Cnidaria > Anthozoa > Actiniaria > Edwardsiidae > Scolanthus > Scolanthus callimorphus. Next base: position 1,932,465 of record CM066917.1, read on the forward strand.
TGCATGGTCACGTGGTATGACGTCATTGATGACGTCATCATAGGAGAAAAGTGATATATCTCAAGAAGGGATGAACCTCAGACAACCAAACTTGGGTGAAGTTATCTAAGTGGCAAGGGGGGTGCAACTGCATGGTCACGTGGTATGACGTCATTGATGACGTCATCATAGGAGAAAAGTGATATATCTCAAGAAGGGATGAACCTCAGACAACCAAACTTGGATGAAGTTATCTAAGTGGCAAGGAGGGTGCAACTGCATGGTCACGTGGTATGACGTCATTGATGACGTCATCATAGGAGAAAAATGATATATCTCAAGAAGGGATGAACCTCAGACAACCAAACTTGGGTGAAGTTATCTAAGTGGCAAGGGGGGTGCAACTGCGTGGTCACGTGGTAGGAGAAAAATGATATATCTCAAGAAGGGATGAGCCCCAGACAACCAAACTTGGGTGAAGTTATCTAAGTGGCAAGGGGGGTGCAACAGCATGGTCACGAGGTATGACGTCATTGATGACGTCATCATAGGAGAAAAATGATATATCTCAAGAAGGGATGAACTTCAGACAACCAAACTTTGGTGAAGTTATCTAAGTGGCAAGGTGGGTGTAACTGCATGGTTACGTGGTATGACTTAATTGATGACGTCATCAAACGTGAAAAGGTTTACATCGTTTAAGGGATGAACCTTAGATAACCACACTTGGGTGAACAAGTGCTTAGTAACGTGGTATAACGGTGCAAGGCTATCTATTCACGTACAATGGCAACCTTTTTGTCTTGTTAAAAAAATTTGTAACCGGGAGCTCCGCTTTTAGCCAGTGGCTAAATCTATATATTATTGTTACTACTGGCACTGCCATTTGGTAGTAGCGGAGCTCCTGCGCGGGCCGAAGGCCCGCGCAAGCGGAGCACCATACCTAAGGAAATAACGTCTAACTATAGAGTTGATTTTCAAACGTCACGGGCTTTCTTGCTCATTTTGCTTACGTTATTGACGGCGCCAAGTCAAATGATTAGGGCGTTAAAATGGTATCGCCCAAAAGATGAATGTGTCCAAGTTTGGTTGCCATAGGTTGTCCCTTCTTGAGATATGATTTTTTTTGTTTTTTCCTGGTATTAAAGGTATACCGTACGTCCGTCCGTCCGTCCGCCGTACGCGGAAACTCATGGGAACCCTGTGGTATACTAAGAAAATTAACAAATCTCACGAAGGGATGGACCATAGACAACCAAACTTGGGTGAAGTTGTCTAAGTGGCAAGGGGAGTGTAACTGCATGGTCACGTGGTATGACGTCATTGATGACGTCATCATAGCAGAAAAATGATGTATCTCAAGAAGGGATGAACTTCAGACAACCAAACTTGGGTGAAATTATCTAAGTGGCAAGGGGGGTGCAACTGCATGGTCACGTGGTATGACGTCATTGATGACGTCATCATAGGAGAAAAATGATATATCTCAAGAAGGGATGAACCTCAGACAACCAAACTTGGATGAAGTTATCTAAGTGGCAAGGAGGGTGCAACTGCATGGTCACGTGGTATGACGTCATTGATGACGTCATCATAGGAGAAAAATGATATATCTCAAGAAGGGATGAACCTCAGACAACCAAACTTGGGTGAAGTTATCTAAGTGGCAAGGGGGGTGCAACTGCATGGTCACGTGGTATGACGTCATTGATGACGTCATCATAGGAGAAAAGTGATATATCTCAAGAAGGGATGAACCTCAGACAACCAAACTTGGGTGAAGTTATCTAAGTGGCAAGGGGGGTGCAACTGCATGGTCACGTGGTATGACGTCATTGATGACGTCATCATAGGAGAAAAGTGATATATCTCAAGAAGGGATGAACCTCAGACAACCAAACTTGGATGAAGTTATCTAAGTGGCAAGGAGGGTGCAACTGCATGGTCACGTGGTATGACGTCATTGATGACGTCATCATAGGAGAAAAATGATATATCTCAAGAAGGGATGAACCTCAGACAACCAAACTTGGGTGAAGTTATCTAAGTGGCAAGGGGGGTGCAACTGCGTGGTCACGTGGTAGGAGAAAAATGATATATCTCAAGAAGGGATGAGCCCCAGACAACCAAACTTGGGTGAAGTTATCTAAGTGGCAAGGGGGGTGCAACAGCATGGTCACGAGGTATGACGTCATTGATGACGTCATCATAGGAGAAAAATGATATATCTCAAGAAGGGATGAACTTCAGACAACCAAACTTTGGTGAAGTTATCTAAGTGGCAAGGTGGGTGTAACTGCATGGTTACGTGGTATGACTTAATTGATGACGTCATCAAACGTGAAAAGGTTTACATCGTTTAAGGGATGAACCTTAGATAACCACACTTGGGTGAACAAGTGCTTAGTAACGTGGTATAACGGTGCAAGGCTATCTATTCACGTACAATGGCAACCTTTTTGTCTTGTTAAAAAAATTTGTAACCGGGAGCTCCGCTTTTAGCCAGTGGCTAAATCTATATATTATTGTTACTACTGGCACTGCCATTTGGTAGTAGCGGAGCTCCTGCGCGGGCCGAAGGCCCGCGCAAGCGGAGCACCATACCTAAGGAAATAACGTCTAACTATAGAGTTGATTTTCAAACGTCACGGGCTTTCTTGCTCATTTTGCTTACGTTATTGACGGCGCCAAGTCAAATGATTAGGGCGTTAAAATGGTATCGCCCAAAAGATGAATGTGTCCAAGTTTGGTTGCCATAGGTTGTTCCCTTCTTGAGATATGATTTTTTTTGTTTTTTCCTGGTATTAAAGGTATACCGTACGTCCGTCCGTCCGTCCGCCGTACGCGGAAACTCATGGGAACCCTGTGGTATACTAAGAAAATTAACAAATCTCACGAAGGGATGGACCATAGACAACCAAACTTGGGTGAAGTTGTCTAAGTGGCAAGGGGAGTGTAACTGCATGGTCACGTGGTATGACGTCATTGATGACGTCATCATAGCAGAAAAATGATGTATCTCAAGAAGGGATGAACTTCAGACAACCAAACTTGGGTGAAATTATCTAAGTGGCAAGGGGGGTGCAACTGCATGGTCACGTGGTATGACGTCATTGATGACGTCATCATAGCAGAAAAATGATGTATCTCAAGAAGGGATGAACTTCAGACAACCAAACTTGGGTGAAGTTATCTAAGTGGCAAGGGGGTGCAACTGCATGGTCACGTGGTATGACGTCATTGATGACGTCATCATAGGAGAAACATGATATATCTCAAGGAGGGAAAAACCTCAGACAACCAAACTTGGGTGAAGTTGTCTAAGTGGCAAGGGGGGTACAACTGCATGGTCACGTGGCATGACGTCATGATGACGTCATCAAACGTGAAAAGGGTAACATCGTTGAAGGGATGATCCTTAGATAACCACATTTGGATGAACAAGTGCTTAGTCACGTGGTATAACGGTGCAAGGCTATCTATTAATGTACAATGGCAACCTTTTTGTCTCGTTAAAAAAATATGTAACCGGGAGCTCCGCTTTTAGCCAGTGGCTAAATCTATATATTAAATTACACAGTCCATGCATGTTGAAAGTCAAGTGTTTGAGCCAATTCAACAGAATTAAATTTACTGTAATACCATATGTTTTTGCTAGAAAATAATTTTTCAGTACCATAAGTCAATATCTTGCCGCTTGGATTTGGAAGTCCAAGGTACTAAGGTGATCACCAAGACTCCAATACCATTAACCAGTTTCCGGTTGCAGCACTTTTGCCTTAGATTTTCCTTGTGTCGATTTGGGAGTGTTTTTATAACTCGTTTGCAAAAAGCTGAGAAGGCTTAATTAGCCTTCGTTGTTAGAAAACACGACTAAGTCGTTCTTAAAGGACTAATAATAGAATTCTAGAGATCTTTAGTTAGGGTCGCATATAAGCTAAACACGTTGAGTTGTGACTAGACTCGCGACCTCTCACTCAGATTCAAGAAAAGTCGACATGCTCGAAAAAAGAAACAGCGAATTTTACCTTCATCCTGAGTAGCTTTTCCCCCGTGTAGGAATAACCTGAATGTAAATCTGTTCGGAACTTGTGAATGTCCTGCCATCTCCCTATAAACAGTGCTCTTATCCAGCAGTGACTTTGATCCACGAATCGAATTGTTTTAACGACTTGCCGCCATTGACTCTCCAAACAAATTAATTCTCAAAGTATGACCTTCTTGACTCACGCTACTGCCGTAATGTACAAATGTAGCGTCTCGCAGTTACTTTTACCTTTCGACAAAATTCTGTACCATTATAAATTCCACTGTTTTGTGAAAGAAAGGGCGAATAAACAATCTCTGCCGCAATAGCAGGATTTGCGCTAAAAAGTTTAAGCCTTCTTGTCAGAACAGGAAATTTCTTCAGACACTCGTAGTCCCTGGCCCATAGCAGGATTTGCGCTGAAAAGTTTAAGCCTTCTTGTCAGATAACAGGAAATTCCTTCAGACACTCGTAGTCCCTGGCTTTTTGTAAACATACTTTTCAGTAGAACAGTTCTGCAGTCGCTTGGAAGAATGGTTTCAAAAGACTCTTGATATATTTTCAAGCAGATTGCTCGAGAATAATTCACCAATATTGAGCAACCTCCTATCCCCCCCGGCCACGACAACTCACCCCTCCCTCCCTCCGTCACTCGACCGGCGGCGCCACCCCGACAAATCACCCCTCCCCCCGTCTAAAAAAGAAAAAAACCGTCACTCGACCGGCGGCGCATGTTGTGACGTCACGCCTGTGACGTCAGGCTTCAGGAAGCACACACGCTCGCTCGACGTTCAAAATTCAGTCGTATCCCTTTGCGCCCGTTCCCGCCTGTGATACTTTGGGTACCCTGTGGATATCACGCCTGTGACGTCAGGCTTCAGGAAGCACACACGCGCGCTCGACGTTCAAAATTCAGTCGTATCCCTTTGCGCCCGTTCCCGCCTGTGATACTTTGGGTACCCTGTGGATATCACGCCTGTGACGTCAGCTTCAGGAAGCACACACGCGCGCTCGACGTTCAAAATTCAGTCGTATCCCTTTGCGCCCATTACCGCCTGTGATACTTTGGGTACCCTGTGGATATCATACATGCGCTACATTTGCCATCGTTGGGACGCTCTTTTCTTAGGTATGGTGCTCCGCTCTGCGGCCTTCGGCCGCTAAGGAGCTCCGCTATTACCCATACTCCTTTACGGCAGCGAAATATGGGAAATAGAAACCGCTACCTCAAATGATAAAGAACCAATGGAACAAGTACATACTAAATTCTGCAAAATGTTGCTAGGAGTTAACAAATATGCAAGTAACAACGCATGCAGAAGCGAACTTGGAAGATTTCCGTTAAGGACACAAGCACAGATAAGGTCTCTAAACTTCTGGCTTAAACTTGCCAGCCCTAGTACTTCCCCAAAATTATCTAAAATTGCTTACCATGACTGTCAGAACTCAGAAAACAAAGCATTTTGGAACACGAAAGTAAAAATCGACTGAACCAGATAGGATTCGCAGAAATCTGGCTCAACCAAGACAGGCTCGGAGAAAACACCAACTTAGTTGGGCAAACTATTAAACAACGAATCAAAGATATTGAAATTCAGACATGGCTAGGCGAGATCCACAATGACTGCAGAAAAGAGAGCAACCAACAAAATAAGTTAAGAACGTTTAGGAAATTTAAGACCTCTTACGATTTGGAACCCTATCTTAATCAAGTCCCCAATATTAAACACAGAACTGCATTAACAAACTTACGAATAAGTAGCCATAAACTAGAAATCGAAGTCGGGCGACACAAGAAGCCATATCAAAAAGTAGAGGAAAGACTTTGCCGTTTATGTTGCAATGGAGAAATAGAAGATGAAAAACACTTCCTATTAAATTGTAGTTATTTTAAAATTGAACGGAATAAACTTTTCAAACAGATAGAGCAGTCATGGAAAATTAAGACAAGATCCAAGCTCTTACTTAAACCAAAGACAGCCAAGCTGATCTCTTATGGAGAACGGAGTTTCCAGGTAGCAGCACCCAGTCTATGGAACACCCTCCCTGAATCCATTCGCCTAATGTATCAGTCAATTCCAGCGGTGACCATCCCCCCCCCGACACCGTGGGGCATTTGCACACCAGTGCCTTCCCTGGGGTGGGAAATTTTGAAAATTTTGCTGGCCCCGGGGTCGGGAATTTTTTTTCCCCGGGGAGGGGGGTGGGGAACTTTGGTTTTCTCATCTCAAGCGCGTGGTTTTGCGAACTACAACCCAGTTACAGAAAATAACGCCACATAAAATATAATGCAGAGCATGGCCCGTATACACCACGTTTGGAGACTGACACATTTGCACATTTCACAGTTAACGTCTTCTATAGAGAAGAAACAGATTTCGCAATTTCGTCACAGTGGAAAAACATAAAAATGAATTGACACTATAAACAGAGTTCCAATTCCGCAAAAAGTCAATTAACATAACTGCGAAATAGTTGCTCTGCAAATAGAATAAAGGTAAATTTCGCATTGAGAGATGCAGCTAAATGGCTACAACCGCGAATGGCCTAGGAATGTCACTTCTTTATTTATATTTTGTCTCACTTTCAGTGAAATGAGAACTCGTTCAAAGACGAGAAAACTAAAGTACATTAAAAAAAAACGAATTGCAAATGCTCGGACAGTATAAATGGAGTTGAAGTTTTTGTTGTGAAGCTTTGTCACGCAGGGTTACCGTCTTTTTCTCGTCCCGGGGGTGGGGCATTTTTCCGCTTTTTGTGTTCCCCGCCGTGGGGTATTCTGCATTTTTGCTAGCCCGGGGGCGGGGAATTTTCAGTTTTATTTTTAGAAATGACCAAATGCCCGGGGGGGCATGGTCACCGCTGGAATTGACTGATACATAAGCCAGACCCTAAGCACTTTCAAGTCCAATTTAAAAACCCACCTTTTTAAAAAACACTATGGTTGCTAACATGTGCCTGAGAAATTTTTTACGTTTTACCATGTGCCTGAGAAATGTTTTACGTTTTTACCATTTTTACTCTATTTTAACTATCTTTATCATTGCTTTTATTTTTTCTTGCGCAGTAAATTTCTTGTAAAGCGCTATTGAGCTATAGGAAATAGCGCTATATAAATGTAAGCATTATTATTATTATTATTATTAGAATATCAGACAATGAGCTCTTCCTCTTACTGATAAATCCACCTGAAAACTTAAGCAAAATTATTTCAAAGTATATTTTTAATGCATTTACTGCAAGACAGAATTTTCTTTCCTTTTAATGACCAATAACAGCATGATCTACTGATAAGATATATATCCTAAATGTTTGTTTTTGCTTTAATTATTTTATTAATTTATTGGAATTACACCGATGTAAATTTAGTCATTTACAAAGTGCCAATAAAACATGTCTATGTCTATGTCTATGTCTATGTCTTCTCCGCATGAAAACTTCACCAGAACGCACTAGCGAGCGCTTTATACTGCCGACACCAGCAGGCTATTAGCAAGCGTTTGCGTGTGTTTCCAGGAAAATAAACTGGGAAACATTGAAGAAAGCGGCGAAAAATTCGATGAGCATTCTAAGCTCCACTAGAACGCTAAAGTACCGACACCAGCAGGCTAAAAATAAATAAAAGACTACCTTCGACTGAGCTGCCATTTTATTGCATGCGCCGAGCGCTTATTGGCTAGATTTGACAGTTATTGTGCATGTTATTCGATGCGAGGCGTTGAGCCGTGACGGGGGAGGACACGACAAAACATGTGAAGTGCCTGCCGGCTCTCCTTTCTATTCTTCCCCCCCCCCCCCGCAACACAGGAATAATTAATTTACTGATGCACGGTAATTTACGTTGAAACTAATGTAAAACAACCGCCACCGGATGTTTGAGTTAAATGGAATGGCCAAAGTAGAGGGCTGATTCCAGTGATTCTGCTTGGCTTGAATTGAATTTAATAGTGCTCCTAAAACTCATTATTTTGGGCTCTTCTCTCGGCACTAAGTTGTATAGTAATGTATTAAACTTAACCGAAGGTCCGATTGCAAATACCATGAACTACTAAAATGTTCGAACATTATCTACCGAGGAAAGAAATCGTGAAAGCGCAATGAATTTATTACAATAATGTCGCGTTAAAATGTGTCGTTATTACGTATTGTTATGTCAGCGGATTCCCGCTTAGCATTGTTATTGTTAATGGACTTCTGTTATGCATGTTTCGCAATGTTGTTATCAAAATGTAATTAGGGTTTAGGAGTCATGAACCGTATTGTTGTTGTAAAGCCATTTTTGTACAAAGACTAACCTGGAATATGCACGGGACTTACATCACCTTAAAGCTTAGAAATTTTAGATAAATTTAGCTCCCTTGAAATAATAAATCAGAGCCTTAAACTTAGAGGATTGGTTTTGTATTTTATGGCGCCGTGGCATTACATTTGGGGGCTCAGACGGGTTTAATAGAAGACAGGTGAGAGACATTTAGTTATTGGGGTTTATATCGAGTTTGTTGGTTTTGGATTGCATGGATTGAGAACAGTTTTTCTGAGTTTAGTTTAGTCAATTTTGGAGTTAATCTTTGAGGTCAACGTTGTAATGAAATGCCCGTAGAAACTCGCGCCCAAAAGAAAGTTATGGCCGAAGGAAACCAGGCGCAGACTTTTGGCGATAACTTGAATTTAACTCATACAGTTGTAAGGGATATGGACATTAGCAAGGACATTAGTGAGAGTAGGGGCGATGAATTATTGTCTTTGGGGATGTTTGGGAGCAATTTAGAGAAAATGAGGAATGGGATCGCAGAGTACGGGAATTGGAGGAAAAAGCAAAAATGGAATGGACTCTTAAAATGGAGGAGTTGGAACAAAGACAGAGGGAAGTTTGGGAGAGAAAATTAAGGGACTGGACGAAAGAGAAAAAGAAGTTTGGGAAATGAAAATGAATGACATTATGTATAAAGAAAATGAACTTTGGGAACAGAAGAAGAGGGATATGGATGAAAGGGTGGATGAGATTCTTAAGAATTATTTGAAAGAAATGAGACTAAGAGAAAGCAAAGAATTGGAAATTAAGGGATTGAGATCAGAAGTGAGGGAGGAAAAGGAAGCAAAGGAAATGGGATCTGCAAATCTCAATTTGGAAAGTATGGAAAAAAATGTGACTTTGCTAATAACTGATATGTTCACCGAAATAAAAACTCAAATAGGGAACAATAAGCTGGAAGTTGATAAAGGGCTGGGGAAGCTAGAACAACTTTATAATGAACAAAAGGGAGAAATAGAGAAAATAAAACTGAGAGTTTCACAGCTGGAAGCGAGTACATCTCGTACAGTAAAAATGCCGGACATTTCGACGCCAGATCCGATTTATTTTCGATCGAAATACACTGCCGAATTCGATCCGACTTCACGTGTCTCCGATATAGTTCCGACGCCATGCGCTCATCCCGAGCTTGCTCCGACGACACGTAGCTCCGAATTTATTCCGACGTCACGTAATTCCGAATTTATTCCGACATCACGCAGCTCCGGCGTAATCCCGACATCACGCAGCTCCGGCGTAATCCCGACGTCACGCAGCTCCGACTTAATTCCGACGTCACGCAGCTCCGACTTAATTCCGACGTCATGCACCTCCGAATTTATTCCGACGTCACGCGCTCCCAAATCCGATACGAGGAAACAATCGGAAGATTTAATTCCTGATCCAGTGCCTCAAAAACAATCTAGCGAGCATCGTCATAAGAAGCCGCTTATGCCTACGCCGAAATTTGACGGATCCACTCCATGGGAATCATATCACGCTCAATTTGACATTGTTGCGGAATTGAACAATTGGTCTGAAAATGAGAAGGCTTCGTATCTTGCTAGCAGTTTACAGGGAAATGCGACATTAATTCTTGGAAACCTAGCTTCGACCGACAGGCGTGATTATAAGGCACTAATAGCTGCACTTTCTAACCGTTTCGGGGGAGCTCACCAGTCAGAACTAGCTCGCGCCCAATTCAAGGCCAGGATTAGGAAACGAGAGGAAAGCCTCCCCGAGCTGGCTGCGGATATCGAGCGTCTTGTACGACTCGCGTACCGAAACGCAGAACACGAAGTTCAATCAGTGCTCGCTAAAGACCAATTCATAGATGCATTACAGGAGGAGGAAACGAAGTTAAAAATTCGACAGGGAAGGCCCAAGAACATTCAAGAAGCCCTAGAAATAGCTCTTGAGCTTGAGTCATATCGACTTGCTAGTAAATGGGCATCGCAAAGAAATGCCAGACTGGCACAAAAGACGATAGAAGAACCAAATACTTCTAGTGATCCAATGTCGAAAGTTGAGGGCCTGTTTAAGCAGGTCTTGGATGCCATTAGAAGCCCACCGCCTTTAAGGTGTTTCCAGTGTGGTCAGTCAGGTCATATACAAAGAGACTGTCCAAGAAAAGACTCATCTTCTCCCATAGGACGAGGGCGTTTCCAAGGCAATGACCGCAATATAACAGTTTGGTGACATTAGACCAAGAGGCTCTGCGAGTTTCCAACGCACAAAAATTTCAAATTATCCAGCGCGGCAGCCGTTTCCGAATGCCACAGGAAGTCCAAAGAATCGCTATCCGTATGGCACAGGTTTCCCGGTTCAAGGACAACCCAACACAGGTTTCCCGGTTCAAGGCCAGCCGAACACAGATTTCCTGATTCAAGGCCAACCCAACACAGGTTTCCCGGTTCAAGGTCAACCCAACACAGGTTTCCCGGTTCAAGGTCAACCCAACACAGGTTTCCCGGTTCAAGGTCAACCCAACACAGGTTTCCCGGTTCAAGGTTTCCCAGCTCAAGGTCAAGTCACAGGTTTCCCGATAAATGTTTCAAGTCCCAGTTTCACGTATCAAGGCTCCCCGTTCAATTGTCCAAGCACAGAGTACCCAAATCAGTTTTTAACCACAGGCTTACCGCCACCGAATCAAAATGAAACAAGTCAAACGTTGAATCAAAATAAGTCTTCGACAAGTGTCCCAAACGCTAGATGTGGTGGAGGGGGAGGACTTGTAGTTCCTGGTTTTATCGCGAAGAAACCATGCGAATTTCTCATCGATTCTGGTGCAGATGTTACTATAATAAGTCCGGAAATTTTGAAACAAATTCCACAAGATCGTGTAGTTGAAAGAAAAGATTCCCAGAACAAACTTAAAGTCTTGCACGGAGATACAATCGATGTAGTATGTAGATGCAAGTTGAGATTACAGATTGGAGAGACTGATGCTCTGCGAGAAGTTTGGGTTGCACCGGTAACTGATTATTGCATCTTGGGAGGCGATTTCCTTAGAGATTTTCAGTGCGTAATTGATTACAGGCGCATGACATTAGTTATCAATGATGCAGAAGTTCCGATAGGTTATGTGCATGGAAACTCATCCGAAAAGGCAGTTCGATTTGTTGTTTTAAGCGAGAGCGTAAAAGTAAATCCTCGTACAGAAGTTATTGCAAGCTGTGAAATTAAAGGTCGTAGCACGGGTACACGATGGAGAACAATAGAGCCAGCGGACTACCCTTATGGAATACCAGGCGTTATTGTTGGTAAAGCAGTTGTAGATGTCGAAGAAGAGTTTATTCCAGTGCGACTGGCGAATATTACAGATCGGCAGAAAAAGGCCAAGAAAGGGAGGATCATTGCTGTTTCTGTTTCTGGGATGACTCCTGCAAGAATGATGCTGGGAAGAGAATTACGTCTGCCGATTGATCTCATGTTTGGTACTCCCGAAAAGAAACACTCTGACAGTGAGTATGTCAGCCGCCTAGAAGAGGCTTTAGAAGAAGCTCACGAATTTGCACGCTTCAAACTTGATCTGAGCGCTAACCGCATGAAGACACGTTATGACGCTGGAAGTAGTGGTTCAGGGTTCAAGCGCGGAGATGCGGTACGTTGTTACAATCCAAGAAGAAAAAAAGGATTATCTCCTAAACTGGCAAGCCGATGGGAAGGTCCATACATAGTGGTAGAGCGCATAAATGATGTAGTCTATAAGATTCAAAAGTCGCCTAGAGCTAAGCCGCAGATTATCCACAGAGATCGCTTGACACGTTACAATCGCGAGTTTTCCAGTTGGCTGCCCTCTATTCGAGAGGAAGAGGATGAATGTCCAGATCAAAGTGAGGTGGTCATGTCGCAGCACGATCAAAGTGTGAGAAATCAGCCAACAATTGACGAAGAGGAGGTTCCAGTCTATGACGTAGAAGAAGAAGCTACAATTGGGATTGGAGAAACTCAAGGCGATGAAAGAGATTGGATGGAGGATGAAAGTCCAGATCAAAGTGAGGTGGTCATGTCGCAGCACGATCAAAGTGTGAGAAATCAGCCAACAGTTGACGAAGAGGAGGTTCCAGGCTATGACGTAGGAGAAGAAGCTACAATTGAGATTCCAGCCTACGATGTAGACGATGACGCTATAATTCAGACTGTAGAAACACAAAACGATGAAAGAATTCGTCAAACAGATGTAGACGCTCCGAGACCCAGAAGATCGCTACGCCGGAGACAGCGTCCTCGTTATCTAGAGGAATATACCGAATGAACAACAACCAATAAAAAAAATAATAATAATAAAAAATGACGAGACGAATGATGATAAAACAATAAAAAAAAAAATAATAATGATAAAAAAAAAAAAAATGACGAAACAAATGATAAAAAAAAATCAAAAGTAAATGAACACACACACGTGTTGATGACTTGCTTATGTTGGTTGACGAGTCAGCCGAAAATGTTGGAAGTGGATGTTTATTTTGAGAGTAGTTGATGTGATATTATTGTGGTTTTTAATTCAATGATTTTTTTGGAATTAGTAGTGGTTGAAGGTGTAATGCCTTTTTGCGAATAAGGCATTTGATTGAGCTTAAGTTACAAAGTTTGATGAGTTAAACAACTTGGAATAACCGTGTTGGTAAAAAAAAAAAAAAAAAAATGGATGTTGACGACGAGTGGTTGTTGGTGTTGTTGTTGATATTGTTTGGATGGAAGGACACGATCATCCAGAGACGAGACGATCGCGAGACGAGACGACCAAGAGATGAGCCGATCAGCGCGAGAGGAGACGATCATCCAGAGAGAGGAGACGGTCTTCCAGAGAGACGAGACGATCATCCAGAGACGAGACGATCATCCAGAGACGAGACGATCATCCAGAGAGAGGAGACGGTCTTCCATAGAGACGAGACGATCATCCAGAGACGAGACGGTCATCCAGAGGCGAGACGATCATCCAGAGAGAGGAGACGGTCTTCCATAGAGACGAGCCGATCAGCGCGAGAGGAGACGATTCAGAGACGAGACAATTCATAGACGAGGCGACCCGGAGACGAGCCGATGCTAAGACGAGAAGCAGCATACGGAGGATTTTTGTGTGTGTGTTGTATTTTTCTCTTATTAAATTTCAGATCACTATTCAAGGGAGATGCATTCGACAAGAGAAGTACAAAGAAGCCATAAAAAAAAAACATTTTAAAAAATTGTAAATAGAATTGAAATAGCATTTCAGGATGTGTCCGGGACGGACAAGAACTTTTGGAGGGAAGGGGGGTAGTGTTATGTCAGCGGATTCCCGCTTAGCATTGTTATTGTTAATGGACTTCTGTTATGCATGTTTCGCAATGTTGTTATCAAAATGTAATTAGGGTTTAGGAGTCATGAACCGTATTGTTGTTGTAAAGCCATTTTTGTACAAAGACTAACCTGGAATATGCACGGGACTTACATCACCTTAAAGCTTAGAAATTTTAGATAAATTTAGCTCCCTTGAAATAATAAATCAGAGCCTTAAACTTAGAGGATTGGTTTTGTATTTTATGGCGCCGTGGCATTACAGTATTATTTCTTGCTAAGATGTATATAGACGAGAACCTTGTGGCATTGGTAAAACTTAGTAACCAAGTTTGATCATTAAATGTGCTTATTCGGTATAGAAGAAAATTGCAAAGTTACGGCATTCACCCTCTAGTCTTGCACGCAGATTTGAAGCTCTCTTATTTATGAATGATAATGAAATCTGGCGTTTCTCCAGGGGGAGCACAGTAGGCCTACACTAATCAGCGAACAAAGTGTTTGTGTTCCATAGGGACTTTAACAGACAATTGTTATTTTCGGAGCGTGACTGCCATTGATTAGATTTGGCCTAATGCGCTCCCCCTGGAAAAGCGTCAGATTTCATTATCATTCATAAACAAGAGAGCTTCAAATCTGCGTGCAAGACTAAAGGGTGAATGTCGTAACTTTGCAATTTTCTTCTATACTGAATAAGCACATATAATGGTCAAACTTGGTTACTAAGTTTTACCAATGTGGGTCTATATACATCTTAGCAAGAAATAATACCTAATAACAACACATTTTAACGCGACATTATTGTAATAAATTCATTGCGCTTTCACGCTTTCTTTCCTCGGTAAATAATTTTCGAACATTTTAGTAGTTCATGGTATTTGCAATCGGACCTTCGATAAAGTTTAATACATTACTATACAACATAGTGCCGAGAGAAGAGCCCAAATAATGAGTTTTCGGAGCACTATTAAAATTCAATTCAAGCCAAGCAGAATCACTGGAATCAGCCTTCCACTTTGGCCAAAGTTGGCGGCATTTTTATTACCGCGTTTCTGTTCCGACGAATTTTCTGTAACTTAGCTTGATTTGAGATTACTTCAACTGGAATCGATTTCTGGAATTTGAGCCAAAAAAACCGGCAAATTTTTTTTCTAGTACGACCTGAATAGGAAATTAGGGCCTCACAAAGATTTAGATTGTGACTTCTAAAATTGTTTCCAAGAAGATCGGTTATTAAGAACTTATTTATACATCATTAAAGTAGGATTTGAAAAAAGAATTATAACAATAGAGGAAAAGATGCAAAAGTTATAGCCTAGAGTTTGGCGACGCAGATTTGTGCTCTAGACACAGTTGGGTGTATTTTGAATTTCGAATGAGTCACCTTAAGACGTTGAGGTTTTTATATTGCTTGTAAAGTTTTACTCCAATGCAATATTCAAACTACTGCTGGCTTGTCACTTCATTGCTTGATCATCCATTAAATGTTTGTTGACCTTGAATAAATTCTATAAGACGAATAATCAACTGCCAAGTCCACATATTTCGTGAACTCTGTTCGACGCATGCTCCCTATTACACAACTCTCTTTGGTACAGGGCGCTTTCTATCAGCACACCTAGACTGTGGAACAAGCTCGCAATTCGAGGAAGATGGCAAAATACCATACATAAAATTGGGTACTAGAAAACAAAAGAATACCATTATATGCACAAAACTGATGAACACCGCGGGGCACTTTAATGGATGATCAAGCAATGTAGCGATCAGCCGCCATTTGAATATTCCATCAGTTCAATCTTCATCTGGCAATCATTACGCGTACACCTAACTTCAATAGACACACTTTTAAAATAGTTTTCTGCTAGCTCGATGTCTTTTGATAGCATGATGACTTCAAGCAGGCGGAACCACATGTGCTTCTTCTTTCTTGGCATGTGTATGCATGTACCTCATAGAGTTCTCCTCTTTGCCACTCAAGACGTACTCACCGCCACTACTTATCCATCATCTCTGGTAATCTTGTCTTTCGGGGTTCCCGAGATGATTGTGAGCTTTATGGCGCCGTGGATGGTCCCGTATATTCCTTATACTGCTTCTGTGGCAACCGGTAGCATCGTGACGTTCCTAGCGACTTTGGTGATTGTGTTTTCTGAGTCTATTCCTGTGCGACTTGGTGCATCCTCTTTGCATGGAGTCGTATTTGGGTGGAATCAAAGTCTGTTTCCCTCCATGGCGGCAAGATTCACAAACCAAAGCGAGACATCAGTGGCCCTCCAAATTGGCATGAACGCGGCGGATATCATTTGCAGTCTGTTTTACACAGGTAAAGATCATTAGAAATAAATGTTAAGTTATTTCAGGGAGACCGTTTTTGCGATCAAAATTTAAGGAGGCTCATAATAGGTCCATATCAACGAAACAGGGGGTCATTCTTTTTAATTAGCAAAAGTTCAATGTGAAATCTCGACAAGTCCTAACGCCCTTGCAATTACGACGTGGTTCCCTGTGGTGCGATCATTTTCTAGGCGAAGCGATTTGAACTCAGTTCTTTCTTAGACCCCGTCCACACTACACCGTTTTCAAACGAAAACCGATACTTTTTGCTCCGGATACGGCTATCGTCCACACTACATATCAAAAATACCCTGATCAAAACCGACGTTTTTGAAACACTCACGGCCAAAACCAAATTTGGAAGTATTTACCTTATTTGGAAGTGATGGTAGATCCCCTTCTGAAAAGAATTTCGGCGACATTTGCCAGAAAAACACTGAATTTTGACGAGAACTTCCAGGCATTTTAGCGACTCAATATTTCAAAGCATCCTCCATGTTGGATCTAGCTTAGCTGCCAGGCCTGATCTATTTTGAGCTTCCACCGGGAGCCCGCGCGGCTCGCCCCAGTCTCATTATAGGCATTTTGCAAAAACGACGGCTTAATTTTGATATGCAACGCCGAAAACGATCACCAAAAACCGCGAAAACGATACCAAAACAATACGAAAACGATAAGTGTGGACGCGAATCTTTTCGAAAACGGTGCAAAAAGTATCCTGACGTGTGGACGGGGTCTTAGTTTTTTGTGGAAGCATTCTACATGGCGGCTTTGTCCTTCACATACGAAATCGCATGAATTGGAACTTCGCTGCAGATTAATCGTTTCCAACATAAACTCGCCAACAGGTAAGATTTCGACTTTGTCTTCAATGACTGTGAAATGTTTAAAGTTTGAAAACGGCGTTTATTTTTTATGGCCCTTTATTTTACCTTCGCCTACCCATGGAAACGCGCTAAAATGCCGCGCTCTGATTGGCGGTGACCCGATGACAATGCGATTTTAATAAGTGTATATAAGGGGTGGACCATTAGAAATTGGGGGAGGGGGGGTGTGGCAATTTTTTTGCGCATGAATTTTTTTTTCGGGGATGAGGTAGTGCAAGAATTTTTTTTCTGAATTTGTATCATGTTTTTTACTAGCTTGGATCCCTGCAAGATTTTTATTTTGGAAGGATTGGCCTTGCTCGAATTTTTTTTTGGGAATTGCTACCCCCCCTCCCCCAATTTCTAATGGTCCACCCCTAACACAAGCCATGGCATTTCTCATTCTCATCAGTTATAATAATAATAATAATAATAATCGTTTATTGCAACACCTTGGCAGTATAAAACTGAATTACAGTGAGGGTCAGCGAAATAAATACATTTACAAAACATAAAGCACTAATTACAAACATTATGATCGGTAGCGCATGGAACAAAGCTATTGAAGCGCTTGGTTTTACCTTGACATCGATCCAGTCTCACAGCCGTGCACAGCCGTGTGAGACAATGCTCCCTCGTGGGAACTTATCTGGGACACGTTCAGGAATAGCCACGGAATCGATATCATGTGGAACGAAGTGCGATGTTAGGCTTGACAGAAAGTTGTTCACAGAGGGCTCCAGTGCTGGGCGTGTCGACCCATAAGAGCTGGTGCCACCACTCCGTCGCGCTTGTTAAACCACCAATAGCTTTGATGTTAGACCACCATCGAGACACATTTGTGTCTTTAAGTGCGGAGAATTTGTTGTTGTAGAAAATTCGTTTGCAGTTATTGATTTCTCTCTGGGCCAGGTTTCTAAGGGATTTGTACATAGACGAGTCCTTTCCACTTGTGTTTAGTGCATGTTGTCGCCTAGCAACCAATGATTTAACTTTGGTTGAAACCCATGGTTTGTCTGAGGAACATACTTCAATCTTACCAGCAGGCAAGTAGGTGTCGACAGCATCGCGTAGAATCGAGTAGAAGATATTCAGTTTGTCATTGATATTAGATGCATTATTTACACAGCCCCAAGTGCAGCTAGAGATCCACCGACCAAATGCACAGAGATTACTCTCCCTCAGATCACGCCTTTGACACACTTCTTGGTCGCATTGGGTGTATAGCTGTTTCTGGGTAGGATTGCGCAGGATCAGTGAACACCTTTGGCCTGTTAGTGAGAATCCAATCCAAAATCCCTGTGTCTCATGTAAGAACCTTTACGATTTGTGTCAGTCCAGTGTGTTGTTTCATGTAGTGCGCCTTGAGACGAGTGCTCGATAGGTTGAAATCGCCAGTTATAGCCACAAGTCCACAAGGCCGTCAGGGTGTTTCGACAGCTAGGAACGTGTCAGTATTCTTTTGTAGGTGGTCCGTGAGAACGATATTGCTTTCTCTGTTGGAGTCAGTTGGGTGATAGACTACACCAATAAGGATACAGGAGACTGAACGCGGAAGTTAATAAGTTAATAAGTTAATAGAGTTAACAGAGATTCGACCTCATTTATTTCAAAGTCCAGTAAACGCATACATGGGAAGTGACAGTTAAAGCGGGACTGTCACGGTACGCGCATGCTCGAGCAAAGACCGCCGATCCCATAACTATCATTCAAAACGGGGATTCCCTGTTTAAATAAACCAATCACGGGACACTTCGTTTTCGCGGGAAAGTAGCCACTCCCCGCGCGACGTTGCCTCTGAGAAAACATAATTTGGAGTTCATTCGTCAGGAGGCGATTTTAGGGGTTTTTAGGCAAATGAGCTGCAAAATCGTTGTCTGAGGTGAAGATACCGTACCATGTCTCGTGGACCCTTTTCGATATCCCGATCCTGCTTTTATTGTGTTCCCAAGCCATTTTGGCGTAAGGACGACCTCGATTAGGCCTTTCTTGTTGGGCAGCCATCAGTGAAAATGACGCTCGAGTCTCATTCAATTTAAAACGACAAACAATATTGCATCGACTCCAAAATTTGGTCACGATACTAAGGAGATCTCAGGAGAGAATATCCGTTAAGAATTAAGGGGTTCTTTGACCGATTTGTGAGACGGACTCACACGCACGTGATTTTGTCGCACCAAAATCAGGGAGACCAGTGCAAAAAATTTTTTTTTTGCTCCGCTCCATATTTTTCCGCATGGGGGGACGGGGTACTCATTCTGATGGGAGGTTATTAGTAATGTAGTCTTATGTAAATCGACTCACCTTATGGAAGGGGGAACTCAGGGAAATCATGACCCCCTCCGGCCATCCATATGGCCGTTGTGACTTTTTTCTCTTCCGTTTTTTAAACAGAGAACACTTTAAGTAAAATAAATTTGCCCCTTACACTCCGTGAATTTTTCACGGGCATCAGCTAGTTTGTAATATATTTGTCTACCATTTCAAAATCTGGAGTAAAAGATAAGAGAATGACCATACATGGATATCATGTCAAATCGGTATTAAACAAGATGACGATGCAAGAAATCCTTTGCCTTGGATATTGCTCTTCTGGTGATTTCTGAAATTTCTGGTCGATGAGGAGTCACATTGTCTGTTGCCGCGAGCACTTCACTTTTTAAATCATCGTCATCCCATTCATCTCGATATCAAATGCAAATATTGTGCAAAACTGCACAGGCAATAGCACATTTTACGGCCAATTCTAGTCCACTACCGAAACGTTTTAAAAGTACTCGCCAACGTGACTTCAAAATGCCGAATGCGCGTTCAACTTTTACTTCTTTTTTTCCAAGCTGTGCCAGGTGTCGATCGCGCGCCAGTTACTATATAATGTTGATGACCCTTAGAAGCCACATGTAAATGACATGTAAATGAGCGTATTTTTATTCTTGTCCAATTCGATGTTTTTCGTTTTTAAATAAAAATATAGCATATAAATCATGGCCCTTACCTGCCCACCACCTTTCCTGCCTTAGATTATTTTCTTTGTTTACACCTACATTTCAGAATTGCGGTCCTTCAAAGTTAGAGGTCAAGTGCAGGAAAAACTGTAGGCAGCCTCCTTAAATTTGCATTTGTTGAATGAGGCATGACGTCAACAACGGCGTCATGAAATTATTAAATATCCATTAATTTGCGAATGCCGATGCTTTGACTCTGAAACTAAGGACTAAAATTTTGGTTCGCGGATAACGGATCTAGCGTACACTCACTTAAAGCTTAGAGCGGTTTTCACATGACTGTCGTGAAAACAATTGCAATTGAGCAATCACTAGCCAATCAGAATCAAGAGAAATCACGACTTGCTCCTAAATGGCTTTTTCTCAGCCAATTGCAAGCCGAACCAATTCCTAAGTAATTACGCATTTGTATTTACTACAGAATTTGATTGGCTGAGAGAAACGAGTAGCCAATGAGAACGCAAAGCAATCGCAATTACATAACAAGTCTTGACAGTCATGTGAAATGCACTCTATATGACAATTTCCAATCAAGTAAACCCACGATTTACAATGTTCTCTTTGATTTATCGTAGGCATGACAATATCTGCCTGCGTGTCGCCAAGAATAACCGTTGCAACTTCACTCTCTTTCCTCGTCATCCTCATCACCGCTTACGTCATCTTGGACAAACAGCAGATACAGACACAAGAACAGGGTGACCACCAATATATAGAGTACCATACGCTACAAGATGAGGAGACAGGAGTTCCAAATCACGGCCAAGACAAGAGTGCTGTAACGTGGGCAGGAAGGATGAGGCTTTGCTGGCAAGTTCTTCCCATAATGCTTAGCTGGTATACTGGATTTTTTGCAGTGTACCTGTCCCAGTTGTCAATCCTCACGACACTAGCATTTCCTAACGCACCTTTCTCACCAGCAAATCACTTTAAATACAACTATCTCACAAGCTCCATCGCACGAGTTCTAGGGGGGACAGAAATAATGATAGTATTCTGGGTTTGTCCAAGTTTCTTAAAACACGTTCGAATAAAGAAGGTCCCGCTGTTGGCGTTTGTTTGCTTTCTTCATGCTGTCCTGTTTCTTTTGGCAACTTGGTACAGATTTATCCCTAGTGTTGGTGTGATACTCGCCTTAACGTTCACACAAAGTTTCTTGTTTGGTGAGATTTTGATCAACGGAACGTTAAATGCCACAGATGAATTTCAAACATTAGTAGATAAAGGTATTGCTATAGGTATGCTACAGTTTTTAGGCGGCGTCGGTATAGTTGCGGCGGCTGCCAGCGGACTCATACTTGAAGGAGTTTTAGAAAGACACTGTGAAAATGACCTGGCTCTTGGAATATATTGCATTACAAGGATCAAAGCAAGTGGGAGCTGGACACATGCTGTTTGCCAAATGTGAATCAAATCAAGACATGATGGATGAAACAGTGACAAGTAAGCAAGTACAAGTATGCAGACGTGACTTTATCATATAACCAATGTTATTATATAGACACGAGTGTTTTACTGGGAAAATAATGCTTTCCTACGTTTAGCAACGTGAGCAGGAAAGCGTTTTCATTGCAAATCCGTAGCATACCTTCTATTGTCATTGGACAATAGATTTCTATTATGGATAGCCTTCATTGTTCATTTCGGCTATATATACATTGTTTAAATTAGCGAGCTTTCTCTCGCTTGTTGAACAGCAAAACGAGATGTTTTATTGTGACCAAATTTCACTTGTTATAGTTTAGAATTTAAAATAAATATTTATTCTCGTGGTTAGGATTAAACTCTAGCCCTCGGAGTAGTACGTTGCTTTTTTGCGAGCAGGGTCCGTTTCCCACTGAGTTTTTGTCCCAAAGAAGTGGGTTTTATCCCAGTGGGTTTTTCGCGCGCAGTGTACGGATTTATGTATTTCTTAGTCATATGGTTGTAAACATAGTTTTCAAATATATTTTGATAGAAATTCTAGTCTATTGAATAGGTAGATAGATAAGTTTATTTACGCCTCTTGCAGTGCAAGCACTGAATTGCAGGCGGTAGTCTGCAAAGGCAATACGATAGCATTCTCGCACATTGAGTCATGTTTATTATTATTGTAATTTTTCTTTGATGTAAAATATTTTAACGTAGTATATATTGAACAATAAATGTTAATTGCACTCTGTTCACCAAGCAATCGGCAATGTCACACTCCAGCTATTGTCTTGTCGTTATTATGTTCGTGGCTTCATAAGCGAAGGGATAGAAATGAATACGCCACACGTAGATCTCATACAAAGCTACATCCGGGACGTGAGTGACATATTTTCCATATCCTCACTAGTGAGGATATCAGTCAAAACAAAAGTGCTTGGAAATCAATTTGGAATTTTTTTTCTGGTTTGTCTATATAATAAAAAAAACTAACAACTTTGTAAACCATTCAAAACATTCACGGCCTGTTTAGTTGACTTTTTTTTGTTTTCCGGTGTCGCCTCATCCACCAATTTCCGTATTTCATCAACATTCTTAGACAAAAACCTTTGTTGCTTGTTTTCCATTTTTTGCTAAAACATTTCTCCCAGGACTGACATCACTTCCGACGGACAATATCGTCTGATATCTGTCCCGTGAAAATGCACCATGTGATACGTTTAAAATTGATCACTGGGATATAATTACCCTGCTAGCAGAGGTTTTTTCTGGCAGTCTTTTATTAGCTAGCATTAAGTTGTTCGCATGTCTGGTATGTCGCGTGGTTGTTTTGATTTGCACCCGGGAAAAAACCTCTGCCGCAACCCGCTTAGAATAAAATTACTTAGGAGCTGAATTTAAAATTATTTGATTTCTTTTAGTTTCAATGAGTTGCTTATTTAATACAAAAATGATGTTTGTGCAATTTTGGTCAACCAAAACGAGCAAAAAGTATTGTCCAGCAGGTGAACACAGCTAGGTAAACTTCCACATAAGACATATCTAAAGTTTGTCTTGTGTAAGCTGTTATATATTGGGCTCCCTGTGTTACTGTAAGAAGCGCGCGCATGCGTGGTAAATTAAAAGAGTAAAGCATATGTTGGGATTTTACGAAATGCCTCCATTTTCCCGTTCGTATTCTTCCAATTTCCAGGCTTGCATAACAGTTTTTCGCGACGAGGATGGGATTTAACATTGTTCAAGGTTCTGGACGAATGTTTTAGTGATTATACAAGTTCTACAAATTCAAAGGTACTGAACTTTTTTTTCACGAAGATTTCATTTACGACATGAGATTCATTGGAGCAAATGGCGCTTAAGATGCTGTGGAGCCGTTTGTTTCATAGCGGAGCTCCCGCGGGCGCTAGATAGCTACATGCAAGAGAAAAGGAAACAACACAAAAGTGTATATGCATCGACCTGTTTTGTGAAGGACTTCCGGTCTGTTCGTCCGTGCGTCCGTCGTCGCAGAGGCGTGGGTTGCCTGTCTCGGTTTTAGGCGGGAAAATGAGCACGCGCGCGCGTTCAAATAGTTGGCGATTTTAGCGGAGCTCCCGTGGTATCAGACATATATAACCATCAAGTCGCTTTTGAGTGGCTTGAGACATTTTGGCATATTTTTATGACGTAATCAGTGACGTCATATCACGTGACTTTGATGTTAGATAGCTATCAACCTAAAGGCAACCTTTGTCAAGTTTGTTCGTTATTGGAGCTGTTTTTCCGGAGATATGATTTTTTCTTTTCTTTCCTGAATAAAACCTATAGTGGTGATTCCGTGTGTTTGTTTGTCCGTCCGTAACACAGGTATCCCAATTTTAGAAAACTCAATATCTTAAGAAGGCAACGTCTCTAGGACACCAAACTTGGGTAAAATTATCTTGGAGGCAACGGGGATGCACCACCAAGGTCACGTGGCATGAGGTCATCGATGACGTCATCAAAACTAGGAAAGCCAATATCTCAAGAAGACAACATCACTAGGACACCAAACTTGGGTAAAATTATCTTGGAGGCAAGGGGGGTGCACTACCAAGGTCACGTGGCATGACGTCATCGATGACGTCATCAAAACTAGAAAAGAAAATATCTCAAGACGACAACATCGCTAGGTCACCAAACTTGGGTAAAATTATCTTGGAGGCAACGGGGATGCACCACCAAGGTCACGTGGCATGACGTCATCGATGACGTCATCAAAACTAGGAAAGTCAATATCTCAAGAAGACAACATCACTAGGACACCAAACTTGGGTCAAATTATCTTGGAGGCAAGGGGGATGCACCACCAAGGTCACGTGGCATGACGTCATCGATGACGTCATCAAAACTAGAAAAGAAAATATCTCAAGACGACAACATCGCTAGGTCACCAAACTTGGGTAAAATTATCTTGGAGGCAACGGGGATGCACCACCAAGGTCACGTGGCATGACGTCATCGATGACGTCATCAAAACTAGGAAAGTCAATATCTCAAGAAGACAACATATGTCATCAAAACTAGAAAAGTCAATATCTCAAGAAGACAACATCGCTAGGTCACCAAACTTGGGTAAAATTATCGTGATTCGTGGAGGCTAGGGGGGTGCACCACCAAGGTCACGTGGCATAACGTCATCGATGACGTCATCAAAGCTAGAAAAGTCAATATCTCAAGGAGGCAACATCGTTAGATCACCAAACTTGGGTAAAACTATCTTGGAGGCAAGGGGTTACACCACCAAGGTCTGGTGGAATGACGTCACCAAAATTATAAAAGTCGATAGACGATAACTCGATGATAGTAAAGCATTAATTCGAGCTCCGTTTTTAGGCAGTGCCTAAATCTATATATTATTTGAAAGCGGATTTTTTTTCTTTGAGACTTTACTTCGTGTGAACTTCGTGTCAGTTTTCGTCATGCGAAGGACGGTTTTTCTGCTCTTCATAAAAAAAATTAAACGTTTTAAATCAAGCTGACAAATCAAAATTGAGAAAATGAGTTACTCCATGGAGCGGGAAGTAGTTGAGACCGATGTTATGAACATGAAGAAAAAAGTTTGTCGAGGGAAAGAAACAAAGCGAGTAGAGAAGGAATGCCAGGAAAGACATGTCGAAAAAGAAGACGAACGACGAAGAACTAGCGCGCGAGAGAAAACGCAAACAAAGAGATGAAACCCATTCTCAAGGTTGGTACTTGAACTTTGTAGCTAGAGTACTATAAAAGGGACATTCAGTAGTAATCTTTTTTATCAATCGCAAATTCATTCGAGTTTTTTCGCGCTTTAGCGGCTGTTTTTCCACGCTAAGATTAAAGTTGAATGAGACGATAGTGGCCGCGCGCGAGAGAGATTTCTCTCGGGAGATTTGTTGTTTTCACACGCTCAACTATTGTGTTAAAAGCTTTTTTTCAGGATTGCAATCAGAAAACCATATTTTCTAGTGATTTAGTAGAGCTCTGCTGTTACCCAGTCGCTGTGTTTATCCTTTGGCGGGGAGACTCGGGAGAAAGTCATGCAATAAAGTGTCACGCATAGCAGCCATCTTGATCTCGCGAGCTTTGGTCATCAAAAAAGGGCAAAAAAGAGTAAAAGGCGGCTCCAAGCGGCTCCAGACTTCAGATTTAAATAATGGTACAATGATTTATGAATTCCCTGATGTAACTAAGCTAATTATTCTTGAAATTGAGACACTTTTTTATCTGTTTCGACTTCTCAATTTGGTTCGGCTACAACAAGTTTTCACTTGTAGGAAAGAGATAGACGGATGTACGATAGGGCCTATAAAATGAACGATAGGGCCTCTAAAACTTTTGTGTTTAATTTAATTTTGTAGAAATTCCCAAGATGCATTCCTGGCTGCAGGGGATGCTTCACAGAGTATTTCACATGTGACAGGCAAGTAAAGAATGATCTGGTCGTAAAGATCTATCTAGGAATAATTATTGCTTTCTATCAATTAATGCAATTGCAGTTTAGTTTATTGTTTCAGTGTCAGAAGGCATGAAGTGTAGATTTTGCTTAACTTAGATACAATTCAGTCCATTTATTTAAAATATCAACCAAGGGGATTCAGCATAGAAGATCTTTTTCTTCGAATTATCATTTGCTTGAGGTTTTGACAGGCACCTGAAATGAAATTCTCCCTCAATATTAGTCTCATTCAAGTTTGTACATTTCTTTGTTAATTATTATCCCTTTTTGTGAATGGAAATATACAGATGACTTGAATGTACGAAAAAAAAATTACCTTGAAGATACATGTACATTGTATGTTTATTATATTATTATGAATAAATTATTCGTTCACAATATTTTCCTGCTCCTGATTGGTTGAGCACCACTGGCAAATTTTTGATGTTTTTAAAGGCAAGCAACTTATTCCATCGATGATGTCAAAGATTGGATATTCGAAAATTGTTGCAAGCGTTACATCACACGCTTGTAGGCAGGATGGCAAACTGCCTGCTCTCATAGAATTAAAACTGGGAAATTAATGTTGAATGAATGAACAATAAAACAATTAAAAGTTTGAATGAATAATAAAACAACTTAGTGAATTCAGCTTTGCATGATGTGGATAATTATTAAGATCTAGGGGGTGTTATCCACATCGACCCTTGGCCTCGATGGATAATACCACCCTCGATCTGAATAGTTATCCATATCATACTCACAGAATTCATTAATTGCTAAGCTGCATGGTCACATTTTTATATATCTTTCTTTAGTATATCTTTCCTTCTATACTTTGTTACCAAATATATTTCTTATTATACAATTATAACATTCCTTAACTAATATCTGACGTGCCAAAAAACGAAACTGAATTAGATGAAATTAACCAATTAGATAAAAAAAAGAAATAATTGTAATAATTGTCATTATTATTGTGGCTCTTACAAAAACAATGGTACTCTAGTATGTTCAGCTACTAAAATGTATCCATAGCCAGGGTAATTCCTTATCTCCACCCTGTTATCCATAGCCATGCATGGTTTATGTAAGACTGGTAAATAAAAGATCTGTATTCAAGGCTCATGGATATTATCTTTCAAATTCAGTGACATAACACCAGAGGTGGCTTTTGGACACACCATACCATGACACAAGTAAAACATAATTTTAGCGGTATTCACATGACTGTCCTGAGTAATTACAAATTACTTGGTAATTGCGATTGGTTTGGTTGTGATTGGTCAAGAGCATGATCTTTGACCTTTCTGCCAATTAGATCGCATAGAGAAAATAATTAACACAACTATTTGTAGTTACTTCGCTCACAAAAAGAAGAGATTGTGAATCACCTCGCTCTCTGATTGGTTTGTTGTCGAATTTCTATTGCATTTGATTGGATAGTGAATTACTCATGAATTGCTTTCACGACAGTCATATGAAAATCGCTATACAGTGTATTTCTACTAGGGGGTGGTCCTAGGGTGCCTGTGACCCCCCTTTTTCAGAAGAAAAATACAGTAGACATTAAGAATAAAATCGTAAAGCTGGAAAAGGGGCACTATACATTTGTACAGTGTGATCCCCCTTTCTCAAATTCTGGCTACGCCCCTGTAAATACTTGTCAATAGAATCAGTTACAAAGCATATGATGCTAAATCAATTTTTAGAATTCTTAAACATGATTAGAGAAATACTGAGTTAAAATTTGGGTATATCCGATAAATAGCCTTGAAGTTATGGCATTGAGAAGTTTCTGTTTTGCATATGACAAACCTTTCTCAAGGTGTGTCGGATGTCTGATTTGCATGAAATATGAACTTCTTGTGTTTTTCAATGTATATTAGGTATGGTTAAGTATGTACTACACAATCGTGCTTTGGGAGTGGGGAGGGTAGTCACCTGGGTGGTTCAGTTGGTTGCAATCAAAGCAGTATTTTGTTAATAATGTAAAGGTTTTAAAATACTTAGTCTTTCACTAAGTGCGTAGTCTTTATCACTAAGTGCGAGTAGCCATACTGAAATACATACCCTATCAGAGACAAAAAACTATACCCTGCGGCAGACCTCAAGAGCCCCAAAAACATCCCCTTTAGGGTGGTACATACCCATCTACCATATATGAGGGAGTGCCCCACCCCAAGTCTATTCCTTCATACCCAAGGAATATATTTCTTATTGACTGTTCAAGTTTTAGTTCAAGTTTTAGTTCAAATAAGGTTTTGAGCTTGTAATCTAATTGTTAAGTATTGTAGGATTATAGGATCCCAGAAAATATCCACACACATTCCTCCATGGTGTGTTTTAAGCAATAACACTAACATTTTCACTAAATTTGGAGATTTTGGAATGGCACATTCTAGTAAAACTGGTTGAAATAAAAAACTCATGTCAAATAACGTTTTACTGTTTATTGCCCTTTTGTGCTTTGCTATAGTATCATTCCATTGGAAAGAGTTAGTACGTTAATGGGAACCCTTTTCCATTCACATGAAAAAATATGTAACTGGGAGCTCCGCTTTTAGCCAGTGGCTAAATCTATATATTATAGAGAGAGGCTACCCTTGCAGGTATTCCAAAAGTAGTGTGGTACATTGACGACATTTTAATAGCAGACAAGGCAGATAACCTCAACACACTTTCCCAAGTTCTGGACAGACTTTCTTTTTCAGGATTCAAGCTTAACAAGTCTAAATGTCAGTTTGAAAATTCATCTTGGGTCATGTTATTGGTTTACACCCAACCGAAGACAAGCTCAAGGCGATTCGTGATGCACCACACCCTCAGGATTTAGGTAAGCTGAAGTCATTTCTTGGGAGTTATTATGTTTTATTCTAGAATTTTGCAGGATCACGCCACCATACTAGAACCGCTAAACAGCCTGTTACGCAAAGATGTCAAGTGGCGTTGGACCCAGATCGAAGAAGATTCATTTGTGAGTACTAAGAAACTGTTGTTAGAGTCTTAGACTGATTCACTATGATGAGTCCCTGCCACTGTATTTATCTTGTGATGCTTCATCTTACGGGGCTGGAGCTGTACTGTCGCATTTCATCACCGCCCATTGCTATCACTTTTTGCACCAGATCGACCTGTGCCTGCTCATGCAGCAGCACGATTACAACGCTGGGCACTAATTCCAGTCCTACAACTACACAATTGAGGTATCGGAATAGGACATTTGCAGTATTGCGTTATTTGACTACAACTACCAGAATCCCTTTCAGTTTTCTTTTCTTATACAGATAAGCCGCTATTGGAAACAATAGGCGATAATTGCGCGAACAAAAGGTAGTCGTAGTAAAATACGTCATAGTGAAAATTTCCTATAGTAATGCACATGCTGATGCCGATTCAATATCACGGCTTCCTTTACCAGAGACTTGGGACCCCCCAGGAGAACGTTAATTTCTACTTAACGTCCTAATTCGCTATGCTCAAACGAATGTAAATTATATCCGCTTAAATGTTTATCAGGATAAACAAAGTTACAGCATAATGGTTTGTTACTCAAGCATCCAGAAGCAAGAGCGGTATTTATTACTATTGAACTTATAGACGCCTAAAATGTAATCATAATCATAATCCTAGGGACTTCGACATTGCAATCTTCTTTCTATGTTTTCTGGTACATGCATATCTTTAGACTAGTGTAACACTTCGATCTGCCGTGCCTTTGCTTTTAACATTTTACTGTTTCCAATATGTTGCTACATATTGTACTATCCAGTGAATATTGGACTTTCAACAACTTGTAATAGGTGAAACTATTGAAGTGCTGCGGGAACTAATACAATTTCGTACATTTTTGAGAGATAGATATCCGCTATTGCCGCTGGGATGGTGATAGAGATTCCGGAGCCAGCCGCCCTGCACCAGGAGATAAATATCTTGATCTGTTTGGTGTAAGATGTGATATGGAGTGTAGCAATTGAGCAATTGTTTTTTTCTTTGAAAAGTACGAGGAATGGTGTTCCAAGCGTTGCAAGTGTAAAGTATCTGAAAAACACACACACAAAAAAAAGAAAACAAACATTAAACTGATAGGATAAACACCTCGAATAAAATTTTGCTCATGTTTTAATTCCTGCTGCGGGGCCCGCGCCCTCCGTTGCAGTACCATTGCGGGCCCGCGCCGTTTATGCTCAAAGTTGGCCAGCGTCATTAACATACTATTCCAAGCCCGCGCCTTTCATTGTTCGTTGTAGGGCATGCGCCCATTGAGTTCTTCTATATATAATACATTCTCGTACCCAGAGCTCCCCGGCTCGTCTGCTCGCAGGGGAGGCTCTGGGGACATCTATTTGAGGGCCGTCGCTGATTGGCTCATTTTGAGCGTTGGAGCATGCGCTGAAAGGTCTTTCTCTCAGCGGCTCTGTATTAAATCTCGCGCATGCGTCAGTGGCTGTCACCAGAGCCTCCCCCGCGAGGTTACGAGCCGGGGAGCTCTGGGTTCGAGAATGTATATAATATGTAGCCGGTTGTCACGCTTCAGATAACGTGACGCGCGTGACGTGCGTACGTCATATCTTGCGGCCGCAGGCGCTTGTGGGACAGCAGGAGCATGGGAATTCACACTCGTGCTTCTGTTGTTCTAGCTTTCAGGTATGTGGAAACCCTGCATCATTTGTCGCTTTATTTACCTGTTATCTGTAGTCATTTTCCTTGAAAGCACTACTATAAACACAACGCAATGTACTGTGTGCAAGGCTGGCTTGTGGAAAGCCACAAAGACAGTGTTTCAACATGATTTATTATGATTTGTAATAAACACACTCGTGCTTCTGTTGTTCTGGCTTTCAGTTTGATTCAGTTCCATTAATCTTTCGTTCACCTGGGTCACAAATATGTACTGTGTAGCTGTTAAGGTGGGATGGGAGGGCGGGAATAGTATCGGTTATAGCGCTGAGCTTCTGGAATGCGAGAGAGAGAACGAGCAGTACGGCTGTAGGCGTGTTTAAAATGGAAAGGCCCAATCAAATTTTGTGAAGTAATTTCCTGCGGAAATAGCGAGTCTAAATTCCAAAGAACCGCCTGATTTATATAACATAGGAAAATTCCTTTCTGGAGCATGATGGTATGTCTAATGTTACAAGCTCAATGATAAGGAAGGCTACTGCTGTTGATCCTGTTTTATCCAAAGTTATGCAGTACACTATGCCTGGGTGGCCACATGTTGTAGACCCAGATTTAGTAACAAACAAACAAAATGAGCTAACAATTGAACAAGGATGTGTATTATGGGGTGCACGAGTTTTTATTCCAAGCTCACACGTGAGGAAGTTCTTCAAGAACAACATGACACACATCCTGGAATTACAAGAATGAAAAGTTTGGCTCGCTCTTACGTTTGGTGGCCTCAACTTGATGCAGATATAGAGAAACTTGTGAAGTCATGTCCTGTGTGTTTGGCAACCAGAGCGAACACTCTCGAAGCCCCAAGCCATTTTGGCTTTACCCACAAAGACAATGGTCACGTGTTCACCTGGATTTCAAAGGGCCAGTAGATGGACATATGTATTTATTTATAGTTGATATAGTTGATGATAAAGTTTATTTATAGTCTCAATGAAAAAAAAAAACCACCCAAGCTTTAGTTTAAAATTGATAGACACCGGTATAATCGTTGGCACCGGACTGAACGGAAGAAAACAACTCCTGAACATTAAAGGTTAGTCACTTTTCGTTGAGCATTTTATGAAAAGGGACGAAGGCTCAGCGTAAGGGCTTTCAGAAAGAGGTGCAACAACTCGGCAAACTACCATTGACGCCATCAACATCATTAAAACACGGACCCGCAACTCGTAACCCGGAGCTCGCACTTCGCAACTCGCATGGCTTCACAGCTCACAAAATACTTCACGCTTTAAATTTCCATCGCAAATTGGACCAACTTTCAACCGCACGGGTAGGGCCTGGGGCGGATTTTATATGGTGTAAACTGATTGCGGCCTGTAAGGCTAGCCGTTGTTTTATTTAATACCCATATACTCGCACATTAGTTTATAAACCCGGGATTCAAAGTTCTTCCTTGATCTGAGTGCAGCTCTTTGTAGCCACTTCTCTGACTAGCTTGTCGGCTACAGTGTCTGCTTCTTGATAAGGAATGGAAAAACCCTCCATTTATTTGGTAAAGTAAACACCGATAATAAGGATGTACTTATTCCCGGAATTGCTGACTGGTAGTGGTTCTTCAACTGCGTCTCTCCATGAGTGCTCCCGAGACATACGTCTTCATCGCTGTCTTTCACTCCTCTGAGGACCTTTTCTTTTTGCACATGCATCACAACGACGACACTAATCTTCGAAATCTCTACTGCAGTCAACCCAATAGAATCGGTACTTAATTTAATATCCAGTGTTGTTTTGGTTTCCAGATGACCAGCCGTTGGGACGTCGTGTAGTTGTTTTTTAGATGCCATGGCGTAAATTCATATGTACAACCAGTTGGAAACGATAACCTTCAACATCACTACTTTCTAACCGTCTATAGAGAATTCCATCTCTCATTTCAAGAGAGTTTCACTGTGCCCAGTAACATTTAACTTAAGCATTGCAGCATAAGATATCACTCAACTTAGGTATTCCCACTCTCTAGCCAATTGATAAGAATCCTTAAGGAGTTGTCCTTTATTTGCTCTTGTCTCAAGTCATGAACGTTTTTCTTGATCTGTTCCGCTGGCGCACTTTCGTCCCCCAGTGCAACCGTTGCTGCTTTAATACAAGCATCGTGTCCTGGGCCGAGAGCATGAAGGAGTAGGTCGTGTTCTTTAGGTGCTCCCGAAATTTATTAATGTTCTCGACTTCTGTGGAAGTTCCGTTTACCAAAAGGAAAACGAGAAGTAGTTGAACATCTGTGAGTGATACTGAAAAGTCCGGCCTCAAAAAAAGTAAAGGAAAGAAATTCTGTCAGTAAAGAGAGCGAGGGTGACGTAATCCTACAAGCGCTTAGCATGGCGGAGGAGTCGCAAAGCAAATTGGATAGTATTCTGGCCCCGGGGGGGTTCTCCCATGTAAGAGTGATAGGGGTGCTCGTCGGGACATCGGAAAATATACCCTAAAAAATACCAGGACATAAAAAATCCAACCCCTAAAAAATACCAACAATAAACCTTTTTTGTTATTGTTTATTGTTTTTCATCTCAAAATAAGCTTAGTTTAGAGCTATAAATGAACAAAGAAAGAAAGAAGACGTTTTGCTTGGTTTGTGACCCTGTCATTCATTTGCGTACCCCTAAAAAATACCATTTATTAGTGAAAGCCACAATGTTTCTCCGATAACCCCTAAAAAATACCTGAGAGTCGATTTTGACCCCTAAAAAATACGACGAGCACCCCTATCAGGTCGACATGTGAAGAACCCCCCCCGGGATTCTGGCCAAGCTAGAAGATCTGGGTATCATTAAAGCTGAAATCAAGCAATTAAACGTCTCTATCGACAGACTTAGCGGTGCTGTGAGTGGGTTGGAGAGTAAATTTTCAAGGGTTGAGGGAGAAGTAAAAGAAAACCGGCGTGATTTGAATGAGTTTTATAGATCTTGAAGAAAATACGGAAACTTGATGGGAAGAGCATAGCGAATGATAGAGAACGTTTATAGCTACAGCTATAAACGTTTATAGCTACAGTAGGAGGTTTACAATCGCAGGGAGAACCTTTGCTTCCATGGAATTCAAAAGAGAGAGGGGGGAAGACACTCGTGAAGAGCTGTATAAGTTTTTGGAGTCGAAAGAAGGTATAGAGAACGCAAGGTTGTTTCAGTTCCAAAGAGTCCACCGCCTTGGAGGCGGCTCAACCGAAAGAGTCAAGCCAAGGATCGTTATAGCGCGTTTCATGGGATATGGAGACCGCGAGCTTGTTTTTGGACATAGTTCCGACTTTAAAGACGACCTGACCTTCGGTATTAGTCAGGACCTACCCAATGAAGTGTCGGATCTCAGGAAAAAGCTTAAGCCGGTACATGGTCAGGCAAGGACGGAAGGGAAACGTGCATTTTTTGGCAGGGCAGAACCTTACAAGTTGTTTATTGATGGGGTTGAATACAAGCCTCATGATGAGGAGTAGGATGTTTGCGCTTATTGTAAGAAACGGTTCCATCTGTTTGTGTAGACTTCAAGTGTTCTTTTTTGCTCAAGAAAGGGAAAGTCAGCAAAAAATAGGTAAAAATATTAAGACGGACTTTTATGTTTGATACCTTAAATTGAACTTGTTTAGCATAAATTAACTTACTGGAGACCTTTACATTCCATTCATTTGTCGAACTTATCGAATGTTTGTTGGACTAAAATTGATCCTGTTCAACTTATATGAACATCAAAGAGACCTTCACATTCCTTCCAATTGTCGAACCTTTTTGTTAGCCGAGTACGGAGCGCCGCCGGCCGTCCCAGTGGAGTAGCCGCCAACGTCTTCATTAAACAGGCTACTTAACAAATGCCTTTTGTGTTCCATGTTTTTCGAATTGTTGTTATGTGATTATATGTCCTCTTTGTCATTTTTGTTCTATAGTACGTTCACACTTTTGACAACTCAAAGCACAATGAGTCTTTCAAGTCCTAAAAATTCTAGTCCATTATGCCATTTCGTTTGGAAGCTAAATTATTCAGTTGACACTTATCTAGTTCTCAATGACACCGCGCCATTATATTAACGAGACAAAGAGTCGGGTTTACTTCACCAAAGTATTTATTCCATCATGGCGGCCATGGCGCCTTAGCCGTGAACAGAGGACTTTTGTCACATGACCGCTGACCACGAGATGGATTACACAGGGTTCCCAGTTCCTCACTATATACTGTGCTATCTAATCTAGCTATACCATGGCGCAACCCGTTT
Source organism: Scolanthus callimorphus (assembly GCA_033964015.1). Lineage (NCBI taxonomy): Eukaryota > Metazoa > Cnidaria > Anthozoa > Actiniaria > Edwardsiidae > Scolanthus > Scolanthus callimorphus. Next base: position 1,966,970 of record CM066917.1, read on the forward strand.
TTTTTTTTTCACTTACATTCTTTTTACCTTGGGGAACAAAGAAATAACAGTAGTGGGATGAGAGATAATACTAGGTACGCTAGTATACAATAAATAAAATAAAATAGGAGTCGGTAACTGAAAAGTAAGCCGTTTACAATAGCCAGTAGGAAAAGTACGCTGATACAGCTAAAGAAATAGTGTTATGTTTCCAATAGTAGATTATTGAGTAACAAATAAATATCCCGAGTGGACAAACAGTGATTGCGATTATAAAAGTAAAACTAATGATACATTACAGGCACATTACAATGGTGGTGGTATGAGTAACACTTAGCTATGGACACATGACTACAGTGTGCATGTGTTACACAGGCTACAGGAACGTGATGGATACAGATGTATAATACACTACAATATAACACCTTAAAAATTCATGAATAATTAATAAGAACAACACAACAGAAACACAATAAGAATCACAGAACCGTAGCGTGTTGTAAACCTGATACAACCACTAGTGGTTATAACTAATTTGCATAGCAACTTTCATGAAACATATCTTGAAGTTTCTCTGCCAAATTTACAAGATTTTTAAAACAGCGGACACTAGAAGCGATGAATTTTTTATTAAGCAATAAAAGTATTTTCCGCGTGCTCTCTGCAAACACGAGGGGGATGTTTGGAGAACTGATCAAAACTTGAAAGTTTTATCAGTTCGACAGTCTTCTAAAATCCGCTCTAATAAATGAAAATTCCAGACAGGTGGGCTATCCAAGGGGCATGGGTAATTTCTAGAATCACATAATTAGCAGGGCTGCTATGTACAAATGTAAATTAGTTTTTTATTTCCCAAACAATAACTGTACTTTTAATAACTGAGGGGTGGGCTATCGTATCTCAAACCTCTACTCACGGGTAATTTCTGAAAAAAAAAAAACCTTTGGAAATATCTTCCCGTTTATGGGAATTTCGACAATTCCCATGGATGGGGAAAAAATAGGCCTTCAGATTACCGATGCTTAAAATTCATCCCATTGATGGGAAAATAAATCGCATGGATGGGTGGGAATTTATGAGTTTCACATGGTTGGGAATTCGCAATGCCATTGAACGTTATTCCCATGGATGGGATTTAAGTTCGTTACTGACCCAACTTTGGGAATTCGAATTCCATCCCTGGTAATTATCGTCTTCCCATCGATTGGATAAATAAACCCATGCATGGGAATGGTGCAGGTGGTGAGACCGAGAGGTTCGTGAATGGAAAATCATTTCCCATTGCTGAGAATAAGAATTTGAAGGATAAGGGAAAACTACTGATATCATGGTCACACGTGAGTTTACCAGGGGTTATTTGCAATCAGAGGGCAGTTTCCGTGATCTTTCACTGTGTTGTAATTATTTTAAACTCACTCTTGTTAAACCGCTTCGTGGTTCTTAAATATCACTTTGACTTAAATCTGACTGACCTATTGAATTACTGGTAATAAGTATTTTAAATTACTAAATAGATAATAATATCTATCTTTTTGCGAAGTGGCGCGAAGAACAAACTATTCGGCCAGTATTACTCATCGACGGCAAAGGGTTGTCGCTTTAAGTCTCAAAGAACGGTATGCTTGCATAAGCTAGAGAACGCCTCATTCCACTTTGTGAAGTAGTCTCCGATGAATAGTATGTACTCGTTTCCAAGATCAGAGGCAAACGACGAACCTGAGTCGAACTTTCCCCTTCCGTTCTAATTAAATCACGCGGGCTGATCACGTGTTACGCGCCATTGCCTCAACCAGCTTCAAAGTTGCATTTTTATGAGCCCGTTTCAGTCAGTATTTACTGAATAAAATGAGCTCTTCTGCACGTAAAGCAATTTGAAACTTTAGTAATATCCTAAAAAGTTTCAGACTGCAGTAAGCTGTCTGCTTTTATAAACCTCGCGAATTGTCAAGTACAAATTATCTGATCTGCATCAGAGTCCATGAATTTAAGACGGTCTCTCGTCTAATATTATGTGTATCAAATAAAAAGGCACTTTTATGGAGTTTAAGCTGAAATAATTTCCAGTCCATGAGGCGCCATTATGTATTTGCGAGTACGCATGTTCTGTCGGCGGGACACCGACTTTTGCGATGAGGGGGCGGAATCGATTTTCAGGTTTTGACACAACAAAGTGCAATTTGCATGCATTTTTTGCTAATTCACATAAATTACAAGTAGGTTTGGTGCGACTCTAGAACGCCGTTTGCCGCCACGCCGTACCAGAGTCGTGAATTCCGACACGGCTCGTCGATCCAGAATTCTGGGTGCGCGGCAAACGCCGTGCTACACATATCATGCACTTCAGTCGAACTTTCTTGGTTCGACTCGAAAAGAGCGGCTGAAGTTCGACGTTTGCCGTAGGCCTTAGGCCTAGGGCATACGTCGAATCTCACTCGCATCGAATCTATTTAATAATTGCTTCGAGGGAGATTCGACTTAATTTAATTTTGCAGCAAACGTCAAATTCATTGTGCAATACACGCTTCATAAATTACAAGCGCACTTTCCCTGCACATTTCGTCCGTTTCTTCTATAAAAGAATGCATTTCCCCGTGCATGCGGCGTGTCCAGTTGAGCGTAAATTTTGAATAATTTCACGCGTTGATACAACCAAACCAAAACATTATACGTACTATTTACAATATGAGTGGCTATGTTGTATCTGCCGATACAACATAGACACGAATATTGTAAAGTACTTATGATATTCTAACTTTTGTACTTATATTAAATTGAATGTGCATTGTAAATGAAAGAACTTTCGGGTGTTTACAAAAAACGCCAATCATTTTGCAGAAAGCATGCGCAGAAGGCATGATTCCTGTCCCACATGGAACTAGCCGGACTAAAACAACATATAGTCTCTCAGGTGCAGCTTTTTTAGGTACTGCTCTACGAGAGGAGACCATGCTTGGACTTCACTAGAGTGTTCCCTTCAGCTTTTAGTCTGTAGGGGATATTTGAAACAATGTGCATTGAAAATGAAAGAAATTTCGGATGCACAAAAAACGCCAATCGTTTGTAGCAAGCATGCGCAGAAGGCATGATTCCTGTCCCACATGGAACTAGCCGGACTAAAACAACATATGGTCTCTCAGGTGAAGCTTTTTTTTAGGTACTGCTCTACGAGAGGAGGCCATACTTGGACTTCACTAGAGTGGTCCCCTTCAGCCTTTGGACAGTAGGAGATATTTGTTATTTGAAACAAATATCCAACTGTTCAAAGACTGAGGGCTGCACTGGAAGGGTGTCCAGATACAGAATACTAATTGGTCTAATTAGTATTCTGTATCAGATACAGAATACTAATTAGATCCATTAGTATTCTGTATCAGACCTAGCCATGTGGTATCGGGGGTTACAAGTAGTGTCACCTGATCCGAATCCAGTGCAGAGATTGGATGAGCATCCTATGAATAATGGATGAATATTATAATTGCTCGGAGCGAGCGTAGCGAGCGGAGAGCAAGTCTATTCTTGCCGTTACATGCGTGAGAGGTGATTTTTTATGTCTTTTTCATGTCCACAAAATCATCTACCCCCTCTCAAAAGTGAGGTCAGCGGTCAATATATGCGCCGTACATGCGCGAGATGTTAGTATAGACAATTTTCATGTCCCGGTAGCAATGTTCATGTCCATATGCATTCTTGACGTTGTTCAAATGACATTTGACCTAGGTTCGCGTTTTCGATAACTGACACGTAGTTTTAATTACGGTCGAGCAATGTTTATCAGAATTCAGCTAGGGTGTTCATTAGGCTCGCGGGTTTCCAGTTGGTCAAGCAAACAAGTGAAAATTGTGAAAATTATTAAAGGACAAGGTTCACAATTTGTGTTAGCACTAGTTCCATAGTAGGCCAAGTAGGTCAAGAAATATTGAAGTCTTACTTTGAGATACTTTGCTTACATTTCTGTTCATGCAGACGTTGGCACTTAGCGGGAGCTACACCTAGTCAATGCAAGATTTAGCTTTTATCCAAACCTCTCGAGACCACTCAAAGTGATGCCCGTAAATTTGTGAGACCGATAACTTAGCTGAGCAAGTGAGCAACCGTCATACTCTATTTAGCTTACAACAAAACCCAGCTCTTACAGCTGTCAACCAAACCGTTCTGAACTAGATCTAGGCGCCCGAGAGAAATTCAATATTTGTAGAAAAAAAAAATTTCCGGCTAAAGAAACTGCACTTTTACAGTTTACAACATTTCAACGATACCTCATTGTCTGATTTTACTGCCATAGCTCCGAGCATTCCCATATCTTTCAGATATTTCTAGTTTTATTTATTATACTGGTCTGAGCAGCATGTTCATCAGCGCGACTTTCATTAGATCGGGGTGCTCTTTCTTTAAAGCAACGTCCAACCGTGCCTTAAGTTCTATCCATCCGTCTGTGTTCTCGTTGTTTTCGAGTACGCCGCATTTATTTGCAAACTTGTATTTCGCAAGTCAAAAATAAATATTTAGTGAGCTCGAAAGTAACAGGTTCATAGAGATTCTTTTTTTGTAGGGATTTGCGACACTTTATCTTTATTTGCGCCATTTTATCTTTTTGAATTCAAGGTAACATAGAACGCATGCTCTGTAAGGGGGGGGGGGGGGGGATCCAGGTTTTGTAGATGGAGGAGAGGCTATTTTCACGACGTTTGCACAATATATCGAATTTGAATCAATCATTTTCTAATTTGCATGATTTATTAATTGAATTCGATGCGAGTATAAGGCGACGTTTGCCGCTTGGTCGCACCACAGTCGTATTATCCGAGTCGGCCACTCGAATTCAAGTCGAAGTCGAACCAGTTAATTAGAGTCGAACCAATTTGCAGCAAACGTCGCATAAAACATGTACTTATTTCAGGATAAATAGCTTCGACTGAATTAAATACGAGTAAAATTCAACCTATGCCCTAGGCCTTGGAGTGTTCAAATTGTGATATTCTCACGAGTTAGCGCAGCGAACGAGTCATATATAAAATTTGAACACGAGAAGATTAATGTCATATCTCCATGCGCCCATGTATTGTTCCGTTTATTATATAAACGTTTTTGTGAAAAATATTCGCTAAACAGTGGCAATTATCGTAATTTTTCACACGTGCGAATTACGATATTTCTCAGTGGCCGAAATCCTGATAAAACACTAAAGTTTATATAATAAAGTCAATTTCGTGGAACTAGAATTGCAAACTTTGGAAACTATTTCATGGTCTTTTATTATTTATCGCTGAATTGGCAGATTTTAAGACTAGTAAGCCATCTGAACGAATACTTAAACAAATTCTTTTCACTAGACTCCAATAGTGAGCTAAATTGTTAGATCGATTCCCGAACTCTTGCCTGAACATATACATATTCCCGAACGCTTGATTGACAGCAGCTGATTCCCTTGAGCGCCAGCCTTGAGCCAATCACGTTCATGGATGACAAACTATAATTGAGCGGATGATCAAGCAATGTAGCGACCACCCACCATTTGAAAATTCCATCGGTTCAACTTTTATCTGGCGTTCATTACGCGTACGCCTAACTTCAATAGGAACGCTTTTAAAAGAGTGTTCTGTCTGCTCGATATCGTTTAATAGTACGATGACTTCAAGCTCGCGGAACTACATTTGTTTCTTCTTTCTTGGCATTTGCTTTCTTGTACCACATAGACTTCTCCTCTTTGCCACCCAAGACGTACTCGCCACTACTACTTATCCATCCGCCCTGTTAATTTTGTCCTTCGAGGCTCCCACCGTGTTTGTTAGCTTTATAGCGCCGTGGTTGGTGCCGTATATTCCCTATACTGCTTCTGTGGCAACCGGTAGCATCGTGACGTTCCTAGCGACTGTGGTGATTGTGGTTTCTGAGTCTATTCCTGTGCGACTTGGTGCATCCTCTTTGCATGGAGTCGTACTAGGGTGGAATCTAAGTCTCTTTCCCTCCATGGCGGCAAGATTTACAAACCAAAGCGAGACATCTGTGGCCCTTCAAATTGGCATGAACGCGGCGGATATTATTTGCAGTCTCTTTTACACAGGTAAACATCATGAGAAATAAATGTTAAGTTATTTATGTTTAACACAGAGACATCGTTATATGGCGATCCAAAATTAATATTCCTTATACATAATTCAATTTATTGGCCTCTGGGAAGAAAGTCTAGGTAGTTAGTAATACAAGATTTGCAAGGGAAAATAATCCTTAAGAATATAAGGCTTCTCGTACATAAATAATTGGCAAAAATCCATGTAGGCAAAGTCGCTCTTGCGTACATAATAATAAATTTCTTTATTTGCATCTCTGCCTAGAGTTTTTTTATATAGTACATAAATAAATGGCAAAAATCCATGTATGTAAAGACCGATTACCTACACAAATAATTGGCAAAAAATATATACCGTTTCCGGGAAACGTTGTCACCCAAAAAGCCTATAAGCTTGAAGCGCAAAGGATAGTGGGGAAATCTAAACTGCTACTGTTTGATCTGAATTCAGACAGTTATCGCAACCATAGGTAAAATCATAAAATTCCAGCACATTTCTAACCATGTTTGTCTCTAATATTTTACAGAAATTCAAATAAATATTGACCCATACTCCCTAGCGCACCTTCCCTGTTAACGGCGGTCTCTCATGGCACGCCATGACAGACCGCCGTTAACAGGGAATAGCGCACCAAGCTTTGCTGCTTTTTTCAGTGACAACGTATTCCGGAAACGGTATATGTATGTTGTAAAGACCGATCTACCTACCGAAGACCGGTTTAGCGCAATGGAAGAGCGCTGGGCTTCTGTGCAGGAGGTTGGGGGTTAAAACTCCGGCCGGACCAACGCTCAGGTTCTTTTCTAAATAATTGAGTAGAAGATGCTGCATTTGCTCTAATATCTGCAACTGGTTAGATCTTTGCGTCATCTCGGATCAGGACGTTAAACTGAGGTCCCGTCTCTTACATACACTACACTAGCTGGACAACAAATAACCACGAAGACCAACTAACTCACACTCATATTTATAAACTGGTTTCTATAGGATGAGTTATATCCAAAATGTAAAGGGCTTAGAGCTTTGAGAATAAGCACTATATTAGCACGTTACTTTACTTTACTTTACCTACACAAATCATCGCGCAGAATTCTATTGTCTAAAGCGTCAGTTTTACCTAACAAAAGAAATCTTGTTTTGCTGGATGTGCCTCAGTGAGTTCAGCGCTGTTCTGGCTGATTATAAGAGCATTGTTCTGACTGTGTCCTGTTTGGCTCTTTGTAAATCACTGTGCTGTCAATCAAAGTAAATTTTTCATTTAAGAAATCTCCGAGGTAACTGAAGATCTGTGCTGGAATCGGCATGTAGCAGAAATATCTAAGCGGGCGAGTAAACTACTTGGACTTCTCAGACGGAACCGGTCCTTGTGTACGTGACACAAAGGTCAAAGAGGCTGCATACTTCGGTCTAGTAAGGCCCATACTTGAGTATGCAACCCAGGCCTGGGACCCTCACACCGCCAACTTAGTGGACCAACTGGAAAAAGTCCAAAGACGCGCGGCTCGTTTTGTGTCTGGAAATGTTCACGACTACTCCGAAGGGAGCATGTCTAAAATACTGGACAACCTGGGATGGCAAACATTAGAAAAGAGGCGCCAAATTGACCGATGTCGTTTTAATAAGTGTTTATCAATGAGGAGAGTAATACCGGCTGCAGTATTAGCTAAGCCCAAGCGATGTACCAGGCATATGCACACCTCATATTTCATTCCCTATATGCTCGTACGAACATATACAAATTTAGTTTCATCCCCCGTACAATAGTTGACTGGAATTCACTCTCCCAATTGTCTGTAAATATTGCTCTAGCTTCTGGTGTAGACGACAAGTTCCGCCAGCACCTTTTTTCAATGTAAAACAACCGCTGACCCCCGAGGTGCATATTATAATGTATGTATTTATAAGGTAGCACCAGCATATTAAAGTGAAGTGAAGAGGTCGTTAAGAAATCTCAAAGGTCGTTAAAGAATTTCAATAGTCCTGAAATGTAGAGGATATGGTAATTTGACACGATTGACATCCAGAAACCATGTACAATTTACAACAAGACAGTAAAATCGTTGCTTTTTAATCATCTTCTACATCTTCTTTATTAATCGGGTATTACTTTTTTAGAAACCCCTTAACAAAAATACCGCGGCGGGGTCCGTAAAACACCGAGAAACAGTAAAAAAGTACTTTTGCGGAAGTATTCGGGGCTTTAGAAAAGTATCAGGCTAGAAATAAGTTTGAAAGAGCAACACGCTCGTACAGAATTTCGACGTGGCCAACGTTAAAGACAAGAAGTTTACAAGGGGTTCAATACTTACCGTAAAGAATAAAATTACCCTCACACAGTTTTTTAGTTGTTATCATTTTCCAACGACACAGAAAATTTGACGCCGATATCTTAAATCGTGCGGGGTCAGGAGCTTCGCGAAGGTGAAAATTTGACTTAAGTGCTGGAAAAAGCGTGTAAAGTTAATTAAATTACATTAATGTTCCCAACCCATGAAGAGATAAGGAGACAGATATGTGGGAAATGGGGAAGGGGGAAAAGTGCTCCTAATGAATTTTTGGATATTTTGGATTATATTGGCAAAAACCAGTTACCATATCATATCTAAAATTCATATTCTTCAAATTTCTTGAAAATTTGGAATTATGCTTCTGGTCATAGAAACTCTTTGTATACGGAATCTTGAGCTTATATAATAAAATATGGCGAAGTTAGACATTTCATTTTTGGTCATTTCCGCTCTGTCGGCCCCTGTGTAATGCAGGAGCTCGGGAATTACCAAGTGAGAGCATTAATATAAAATAGTAAGGCACTCGTCCATTATTCGATGTCGGTAATCGAACTTTTTATCGTGTTATCCAGGTGATTTTCATCATTGAACAAAAAACAAAACAGATAGATTTTTAGGTAGTAGCCTTTTGGTAGTTCGAAAGACTTACCCGCGGACTGGATATCATTGACGTAAGTTTCAGTGACTTTTGCTATGGTGCTTGGGGCATGACAGCTTCACTAGCAATCTCCCTAGCTGAGTCGCGCACATATTCAGATAGCTTGACTACTCGTCACGTGTGGGGGCGTTCCTCCTCTCCAAGCCCGGCCGCCGTATTCTCCTCATTTATCGGCGTTTATCCTCTTGAATAACGCGTAAGAGACGGTGCTCTAATGTTTTGCGCTTATCCGATTGAGGTATTTGTCCCTGAGAACGGAGATCTCGAAGTTCTGTCGCACTAGCGCAGATAAAAAACGCTGGATCCGTATTCGTTGAGGTACAAGTTGTGGAGCGAAGGCTTCGACGTGCTCAAGCAGGCGGTAAAATAATTTCCAACTCTTCCACGGTACGAACAGCTGGTCACTAGTGTGCCGGTATGATTTTTAGAAAGGATCCCGGCGAAAACAGCGAGAAATTCAGAGTAAAATCTAGTGATCGACGATCAGTTTGTCCAGAAGTGAAACAAAATATGTAAGGGAATGCTAGAAAACTTTGTCAGTGATTGACAGGTCTACAAAGTAAGCCTGTGATTGGTAGAATGCCACAAAAAGGTACTGTAGTGTAACAAACACAAAGTGGAGTTTGCCCTGATGAATGGGTCTCTGTTTAACAAGCTATTTAGTTACAGAGACATGTAACATGAGATAATACTATGATCAAATGCAGAACGGTGCAGGGAAAATATTAACTTCCTGTTTTAGGGCAAAGCACTTCCTGGTTGTCACATTAACTTAAATTTATATGCTATAAATTTAGCTGAAAATGAGTGGCGGGCAATACAAAAGAATGGTTATTGAAGCCTAGGAAAACAATTGACGCGTCATTTGAGATTTTTGAAATATACTTTAGTACTGTATCAATCAATTTCGGGGAAAAAGGAATTTACATTTTTACTTTCCACGAGAGACCTTAAATACAATAAATTGGTCCAAATTTCGGCATATCCAGGTCCCTACATTTCAGCATTGCGGCCCTTCAAAGTTAAGAGTTCAGGTGAAAGAAAGACTGTAGGCAGCCTCCTCAAATTTGCATTTGTTGAATGAGGCATGACGTCAACAACGGTGTCATGAAATTCTTAAATATCGATCCATGAGTTCGCGAATGCCAATGCTTTGACTGAAACTAAGGACTAAAACTTGGATTCGCGGATAACGGATCTACCGTATACTCCATGAGGTTATATTACAATTTTTCCCACGGGTTACAATGTTCTGTTTGATTTATTGCAGGCATGACAATATCTGCCTGCGTGTCGCCAAGAGTAACCGTCGCAACTTCACTGTCTTTCCTAGTCATTCTCATCACTGCTTACGTCATCTTGGAAAAACAGCAGATAAAGACAAAAGAACAGGGTGACCACCAATATATAGAGTACCATACGCTACAAGATGAGGAGACAGGAGTTCCAAATCACGGTCAAGACAAGAGTGCTGTAACGTGGGCAGGAAGGATGAGGCTTTGCTGGCACGTTCTACCCATAATGCTTAGCTGTTATACCGGATTTTTTGCGGTGTTCGTCTCCCAGCTGTCCATCCTCACGACACTAGCATTTCCTAACGCACCTTTCTCACCAGCAAATCACTTTAAGTACAACACTCTCGCATGTTCAATTGCACGATTTCTAGGGGGAACAGAAATAATGATAGTATCGTGGGTTTGTCCAAGATTCCTAAAACAAGTTCGAATAAAGAAGGTTCTGCTGTTGGCGTTGGTTTGCTTTCTTCATGCTGTCCTGTTTCTTTTGGCAACCTGGTACAGATTTATCCCTACTGTTGGTGTGATACTCGCCTTATCGTTCACACAAAGTTTCCTGTTGGGTGAGATTTTGGTGAACGGAATGTCAAATGCCGCAGATAAATTTCAAACGTTAGTGGATAAAGGTATTGCTATGGGTATGCTACAGTTTTCAGGGGGCGCCGGTATACTAGCAGCGACTGCCAGCGGACTCGTACTTGAAGGAGTCTTAAAAAGACACTGTGAAAATGACCTGGCTCTTGGAATATATTGCATTACAAGGATCAAAGCGAATGGGAGCTGGAACCATGCTGTTTGCCAAATGTGAGCCAAAGCCTGACATGATCAGATGAACCAGTAACACGTAACTGTATCCAATATCGTGCATGTGGCACAATGCAAGTAGAAGTATTCCAGGCGTGATTTTATCATATAACTAATCTTGTTTTAGTAATATATAGATTTAGGCAATGCCTAAAAGCGGAACTCCAATCATACACACCCCACGAAAATGAAAAATAACATTTTCAGCGAAATCCACAACAAAGAATACTTGACATAGTATTTGTCTCATTGTACTAACTAAATCTAACATGTGACAAAGGAAAATCATAGCTAGAATATCAGTAAAGATTACTCAAAACTATAATTCGAGTTTAGCCGGAAAAAAAGAAACCTAGAGGGAGCCAACTAAAGCAGCAAAACGTAAAAGCTACATATAAAGTCAGAATTTTCTCATCAGGAATGCAATAACTTGGAAGCTAAAAATATAAATAGCATAAGAAGCAATTTCAAGCTTTGTGCTTACCGATAACTGATAGTGAAGTCGTTTCTTTCCTCCGAAAGTCTCCGTCGTGTTGAGTTGAATTCATTCTTACTTGGCAAGCATTTGCACAAAGCCAATTTTCCTAAATAATAGCGGAGCTCCCGCGGGCGCCGAAAGCGCCCGCGAGCGGAGCCCCATAGCTACATGCAGGAGGAGAAGGAACAAAACAAAAGTGTATATGAATCAAACGATTCTGTCATGGACTTCCGGTTTGTGCGTCCGTCCGTCCGTTCGTCCGGCGTAACACAGGCAACCCAAACGTAAGCTAACGAGAAAGGGTATATATTTAAGGAAGGGATGAACCTCAGACAACCAAACTTGGGTCAAATTATCAAAGTGGCAAGGGGGGGGGGGGGTGCAACTGCTTGATCACGTTGTATGACGTCATCGATGACGTCATCAAATGAGTAAAGGTCTATATCTTTGGAAGGCATGAACCTCAGACAACCAAACTTGGGTAAAGTTGTCTAAGCGGCAAGGGGGGTGCAACTGCTTGGTCACGTGATATGACGTCATCGATGACGTCATCAAATGAGAAAAGGTCTATATCTTTGGAAGGGATGAACCTCAGACAACCAAACTTGGGTAAAGTTGTCTAAGTGACAAGGGGGGTGCAGCTCCGTGATCACGTGGTATGACGTCATCGATGACGTCATCAAATGAATAATGGTCTATATCTTTGGAAGGCATGAACCTCAGATAACCAAACTTGGGTGGAGTTGTCTAAGTGGCAAGGGGGTTCAACAGCCTAGTCACGTGGTATGACGTCATCAATGACGTCATCAAACGAGAAAAGGTTTTATTTTGGGAAGGGATGACTCTCAGACAACGAAACTTGGGTTAAGTTGTTTAAGGGTGTTGTTAAGGGTGTTTGGTTGCTAAGTTACGTTTCGTTGCTAGCGAAGAATACGTGACTTCGGCGGCAGTCTTTTCTCAAAATCAAACAACAAGATGGTTTTATTTCCAACATATGCTAATTCTGGAGGAATGATTTTCCTAAAGGAACTTCATTTTCCTAAAGTTTATTTCATTATTTTGGTTCAATGTAGAAAAAACGTTCATTTTCATTGTCAAAAGAATTGAAAAACACAGTTTTGTTGGAGCGTTTTGCCGTGACTTGTTGTCTAAGGCAAACTATAGCGCAGGATTTGTAAAATGTCGCCACTGGAAACTGCCTGAAATTCCGCTCAAGTACCAAAAATTATGGCCAAACTAGCATCAAATATATATATTCTATCATTGTTGTATCTATTGCATTTCAGTTTTTCTGGAGTTCTTTGCTTTTTGTAGCTTTTGTGAAGAGAAAATATCGTTCGGCGCCCGTTCGGCGATCGAAAGAGTTGGCTACTTTGAAAAATTATACCATTTTGAAAAGTAATTAGCAATTCTGTATAGAAGAAAATCATACCATGCTAGGAAATCATACCGTTATTGTTTCTACGGCGTTAAAGAAGAAAGAAACAGTCTAAAATGCCTAAATTGTAGCTTTGTTCAGCCTTCGGACTTGCAGTCTCTCGAGTGAAGGTTTATATACCAATTTCTGAAGAGACATTATTTGACAAGCCTTCGTGGCCGATTGGTAAGGTCTGCGTGCGTTCTTTTTTCTTTTTCGAATTTTTTTCTTTTTCGGGTTTGAACTTTCTTTTTCGCTTCTTAAACAATGTTTCGATGTATTTATCTTCCATTGCTTGCTTGATTTATATTTTCTGGTGGAAAATAAAATATAAATTTGTTTTACACTTCCTTGGTAACCAAGCCTCCTAGCGCATCAATTCGTGTTTCTTTAAAACACTAATTCTCACGCGAATCTTAATATTTCGCAAAGAATTTAAAGCAAATCGATAGAAAAGCATATTGTTCACAAAGTTAAGTATGGATTTTCATTTAGCATAAAAATTGCGAAAGTTTTAGCCAAAAAACGACTTTATGCACTCGTCATTTCCTTATTTTAAATCGAAATTGCAAATCCATACTTAACTTTCTGAAGATGCTCATGAAAAATATCTATAGCAAAAAGTATTCGAAAAACGTCTATTTGAAGACAAATTAGTTTTTTTTTCTACTCCCGGTCACGTGACCATGGGCGTGGCCCGATGACGTCATCGTTGGTATTGTTGTCCTTTGATGATGTCATGGCGCAAAATTGGTCATGATTGTAAAGTTTAGCCGATTAGAGCTGTTTCAAATTTCCCTAGCAACCAAGCTTCCGAACACCCTGGTAAGGAGGGTGAGATGGCGTTGTCACGTGGTATGACGTCATCGATGACGTCATTGTAACCGGGAGCTCCGCTTTTAGCCAGTGGCTAAATCTATATATTATTATTCGGCTAAAACGATTGCAATTTTCTGTTATTGTCAATCCAGCTGTTCAATCCAGTTCTGTCTCCCTGTTCGTAGATCTCATATGACAGTATTCGAAGAACACGTCGTTTGCAGCTTTTACGAAAGAAACTGTTGTTTTTCTTTAGAAGAACGCCGAAGTCTTGCTTCGACGTGGGCCGGGTATTCTGCAATCTAGCCTTTGAATCTTTTGCAACTCCCTCATAGTTTCTCCAAAATGACTAAACAACATTATGAAATTTCGGCGAAGGAATCGAATCCGAAGTATTTTGACAATCATTAGAGAATTCTTTTGAGCAAATTTGGCGTGGTTCGCACCCACGCGTTTGTCTCAGTTTGACTCAACAAAAATTATGAACTCGAGTGAGCCGACGCGGGCGCGTGTTTTGTGAGTTTTTTCGGCGGGAAAATGAAGGAGCGACTTCCGGTCCGTGTCCTCTGCATGCCCGCGCGCGGCGCTGTGCTGGAGGACAAAATGACGCGCGCGCTCAGTGATCCAAGACGGACTGTGATTGGCTGTGTACACGGGTCGCCAAAAACGCAAGTGCGCATGCGTAAATAAGAGCCCGCGATGTTTTCGTAAGCCGCTGAACGTATCGTTTTGGCTTGGATGGGCTGCTTTCTCGTGTGACGTTGGATGATACGTATGGGGCTCCACTCCGTGCCTTCGGCACGGGGAGTTCCACCAACTAATGGTCTATTACAAATCCTGCATTCTGATTGGCTGAGCTACTAATGGTCTATTAGTGATAGACCGTACCTGGCGAAATCAACACCTTTCTTTCCCAAGAAAACTTGATTTTTCAACATAAAATAATGGAATTCATTGCCAAAACCGACCAACTAGTTGGTTTATACTAAAACAATTAGACCTCTCGTCCTAATGTGCTATGAAATCAATAGACCATTCGGCCTTCGGCCTCATGGTCTATTCATCATAGCACATTCGGCCTCGAGGTCTAATAGGCCATGTTCGAATTACACTCCAATGCCTACAAACAATAACCTCAAGTCGAGGCTTTCTTCTGAAATTACTGTAAATGTATTAGAACTTGGAGAAAGCCTCGATTTAAAGCTTTTGTCTTGTGAGCATTGGAGCGTAATTCGAACCTGGGCTATTTTTAAATATAGCGAGTGCTCACTCCAACCGAGCGCGCGCTTTTATTGGCTAAATCAAGGTCACGTGGTGAAGTACTGTGTTGACTGTGTGACTAGCCGAAATGCGATATAAATATTTTTGCTTGGCATTCTGGGGCCAAAGGAACCACAGGAATACCGTATATAGTACATCGGGAATTGTTTGCTGCGAACCTAGCCCAGCTACGTATGAACTTTTGAAATTTGCGGCTACATAGTGGCAATGGGCCTATCTCTCTCATGATCAACCCCTCCTGATCATACCTGTCCACCTCTCTCCTCTGCCCATGCGTTTTGGGGCCGCTTCGGCATGCTGAGGGCTAAGGGCAGAGAGTTAAGGGCAGGCCCGTAGGCAGGGGCCGAGGGGCTAGGGTGCGACCCCCCCCCCCCCCTCCCTAAAAATTGGGAGAATATATATAATTCATTCTTTCTATCTTGAAAATGTTGAACTAAGCGCAAGTTCGAGTACGGCGACTGAGTGGGTGTATTAAAGCCGTTTTATCATTCAAGGCCGTATAGCTA
The DNA here is from genome assembly GCA_033964015.1 of Scolanthus callimorphus. NCBI lineage: Eukaryota > Metazoa > Cnidaria > Anthozoa > Actiniaria > Edwardsiidae > Scolanthus > Scolanthus callimorphus. The sequence continues at coordinate 1,982,560 of CM066917.1, forward strand.
AGTAATTGTTAGTGGCAATTTTAGTTAATTCAGCGCAAAGGATGTCCAAACGCGTCAACTCAGTATCAAAGCCTACTCAAACGTAAATTGGTAGCTGGTAGCTAGTAGCCCAATGTTAGTTATCATTTCAAGCTATTTCACTAATGAACATTGTTAGGCCTTTTCACGTAACACAGGAAATGTCTGCAACAAAACAACCTCGGGAAATATCTTCCCATTCTTGGGAATTTCGACAATTCCCGAGGCTGGGTAAATCCCATGGTAGGGAAAAAAAGAGGCCTCCAGATTTCCCAAGCTTGAAGTTCATCCCATTGATGGGAAAATAAATCACATGGGTGGGAATTTATGATTTTCACATGGTTGGGAATTCGCAATGCCAGTGCCAACATTATTCCCATGGATGGGATTTAAGTATCGTCTTCCCATTGATGGGATATAATTAAACCCATGCATGGGGATGGTGCAGGTGGTGGGACCGAGAGGTTCGTGCATGGCTGAGGATCAGAATTTGAAGGATAAGGGAAAACTATTGATATTTGTATTTTGATTACAGCCGATTGCGTTTGAGCGTTTTACCCTAACAGTTCGCACGTTATGTTTGAACGTTTAAAAGTTGCGTTTCTAGGATGAAACGAGACGTTTCTATGGCGAACCAAAGAGTTCTGTCCTCTCTGATTGATCCTCTCTGGATGATCGTCGTATATTTTGGTTTTTTTAAAAAATCACGGGGTTTGGTCTCTTTTAGGGGTAATCTTCATCTGCAATAAAATTCTAAAATTAAACGAGACTTACCTGTAAGGTGAAGTTTGATTGAAATTCTACGAGCTATTGGTCACGTGCCCTCCCTTATGGTTTATACTGATATTGTACCCTACCCTTTTAGGGGGACTGGTATCTTTTAGGGCCGAAATATGGGTCCAAATTGTTTTCTCTTAAAACCGGTTTACATTTGCGATTTTTGTTGCATTATCGCGATGATTTTTCTTGCGCGAGTTCCAATTCTAATGTAAACGAGATGCAGTGTAAACGGGATGCAAATCCGGTGCGATTTCTGTGCTCTCTTTTCTTCAAATCGCATCAAATTGCAAAGAGTTTCGAACATGTTTGAAACATCCGCGACATCACACGCGGCAAAAATTGCGATCGGTCGCACCGAGGTGGACTTTTCACTCCTGTTTGGGGGAGAGTCATTATTTTTTTCAACAACATTTGGACGATGAAGAGAATGAAACAGATGACGATATTTCAGCAGCTTCTATATCATTTGCATTTTTACTTGATAAAGATTTCGGAGCGCGCATAAACAATGACATCTAATACAATCTTTGAGCAACGAAGACATTACACTTACGCCATTTACAAGAACAAGTATATCTTTATGAGGAAAAGCAAACTCTCCCAAAAATGCCCTGCAATGATAGGCCTGACAGGATGTCACTATGTTTGAAAGAAGACCCCATATAGGTAAGTGTGAGTTCGACGTTACAGGACAGAATTCGTCATTTGGGCCGCGCTTCACGCATGAATAATAATAAATTCTAATTTTTTCTTATTCGAAGTTCGAATTTAGTATTTATTACCGCGCTTGCCTTAATTCCCTATAGTTAATAATAACTTCGTCATGTGCGGCGCGCAGTTGCGCGCATGAATAATAATATAACCTTGTTGGCTCAGGAAACCATCAATAGAAGCTTTCATCTAACCTATATAGTTGAGGTAGCGTTCCTCCTGGGCTCCTGACAGGCTTTGTTTACTATACCGCACATAAAACATGTTCATCTACCCTTTTTCTGTAAAATGTCTTCAGTACTAGGTCAAATAGGCGACGGGGAGAATTAGGATCACGTTAATCATTGTACTTATAATCACTGCATTTTTACCGTTTACCCAAAATCCAAGTAATGACCGCGGTTCCTTAGCTTTGACAGAAGTAAGAAAAAAGTATTTCTGCTATTATGAAAAGAAAAAGACATTGCATCACTCGGACAATAATTTTTTTAGCCTTCTTCGAAAAAAATGGGAGCCCCCCCCCCCCCCCCGGTAAATAATGACACGTCCCTAGAGAGAGAGATTACTAGTTGAGAAGACGAAAATGAGACAACATTAAAGGCAGCATTTTAGTCAAACACGGAAATTTATTGATGGGTATCTTTTACCTGTGTCCTTCGCGCCTACTTGGCACATAAGGCCTTGTCTTTAAGGGTATCTTTTACGGTAACAAATTATTCGAGCCCCGCCATCTTTGGTATCTTCTAGGGGTAAAACTGAAACTTTCCGTCGATCATCCCCGACCAAAAGATATGGGAGTCCCCCCCCCCCCCCACCTCTTCCCGGGGCAAAAACCTCGCTTCACACGCTCATATTAAAAGTGGAAAATAAAGCAAAAACTGACCGCTGTCAAGTCAAGCGAAACACCGTATCAATATTTCATTTTTTCGCAGTAGTCTTTATGGTTTTGAAAAATACACCAACAAGCTAAGAAATGAAACTCTTTTTAAGACAATTTTGACAAACATTTATGTCGTATTTCTTAAACTGTGAATTAAACCGAAGGCGCAGTTGTTTTGTATTCGGTATGAGCTAAAATAGACCTAAAAAACGTAGAGTGTAATCAGTCTCGTACCCAGACGTCATATTTTTTTCGGTGATTTCTCTATGAAAATTGTTTTGGAGGCGTAGGGACTGTTAAATCGTGATCGAAACAAGCAGTGACTCTGAAGTTCCGGTTAAGGATCTAATAAATACAGTGCCGTAGCTAGCGAAGGGGCAGAGGGGGCACTTGCACCCCCCCCCCCCCCCCCCAGCGAAGTAAAAATGTTAGTGTCAACATGTGGAGAGTGGAGAAACATGTGGGGCTTTTTTAAAATGAATGTGTATATGAGCTTTTAGGCATAGTTTGTGAATCAAAGAATACAGCTAACAGAAAAGTCTGTTTTCTTAAACAAAAAATGCCCGCGTTATATATTCAAAACGCTCTCATACGCTTTTTATTCAAACTTTGTCCAAATAATGCTTATAGTCTGACCTCTTTGGCGTTCAGAGAGTTCTGCGAAAATGTCTCTTTGTCTGGGTGAATTCTGCAACTTAAAGAAGTTGGAGGGTTGCTATTTTGTTGCCATGTTCAAAAATGTACTCGTCAATGTAAAAAAAACATGTCAACACAAAAAAACAATCCATTGCTTTTTTACTTGCAAATGCATGCCTCTGTCCTTTCTGTGCAACAGCGCGCGAGATAGAGACCATTGATTAAAAGTAAAAGATGGGGCGGTTCGCTTCACTTTTTGTGGATGCTACCTCAATAAATATATCGATATATGTGCATCGCATTGGGTAGCGCAGTGGTAGAGCGCCGGGCTTATGTACGAGAGTTTGGGAGTTCAAACCCCGGCCGGCGAGGAGAACGTGCTGCCTTTGCTCTTACATCTGCAAATGGTTAGACCTTCGCGTCTTCTCGGGACGTAAAACCGAAGGTCCCGTCTCTCGCATACACTACAATAACCGGAACCAGAGGGACGTGCACAACCTCGCCACACAGAACTCGCCATACTAACACACACTCACGTTTATAAACTGGTTTCTATGGGATGAATTAAGTGTAAAGCGCTTAGAGCTCTGCGAATAAGCGCTATATAAGCACAGTTACTTTACTTCGCCTCCTTAAAGGCGCCGATACACCCTTCCCATAATCCACCGCTTCGCCGCCATTTTTGTTACCATTAAATACAGACACTTCACAAAAAGCTTTATGTTTTTGTCCAAATACAGCGTTTTGCAACACAAAGGAAAGAAAAGCTGCTAAAGTACAATCGCTTGCATCAAGTCAGAGTTTCCGATGCCCCAATTCATGTAAAACAAAAACAAAGCAAGGCATTATTGACATGGTGCGTCAGACAAAGGACACATTCCCGAGGTGGCTAAATGACACATTCTGCAAAATTGAGTAGAATAACGACTTTATTTTTCAGCATATCGATATTCCATAGAAGATTTACCTTGTGTATTTTTTACGAACTCACATCAAATTTCACTGACAGATAATACACGATAGTACCAGTTTTCACAATGACTATGTTACATAAAAACTGTTCATATCTCGGGGGGACTCCCATATCGGCCAGGCGGGATGCTTTCTCGCATATCTTTTAGGGGTTAATGTTTTTTAGAATATAAATTTAGAAAATGATATCTAGTTTTATGGGTGTTTGTGTGCGAGACGAGACGTTAGAATTCGCCTATGGCCCAATGCACTGGTGATCAGTATCTTACCAAGGTTTTAATGGCAACCTTGTTTTTGTTTCATTTACACAGAAAAATATGTAACTTGGAGCTCCGCTTTTAGCCAGTGGCTAAATCTATATATTATTGTTTGCTAGCACTGAGAGTACAGTGAGATTTAAAATGGTATCTTAAGGGGTTAAAATGCTGGTTGACCACGCCCACATTGTTATCTTTTAGGGGTCAAATTTCTTTTGTCTGATGAGCACCTGCCTCTGGTTGATATGGGAATTCCTCACCTGGCGGTCATAAATAATTATGAAGATTTTTATTTGATGGTGCTCTGGTGCACTGCTAACTGTGCTTCCCACAGACCCATTTCAGTTTAGCATCTGTTTGTATATCAACAAGCTCGTCCACTGATCTCCAGGAACATTGACATGCATATGCACGTGAACCTAGAAAAACAAATTTAAAAAAGGAAACCGTAGTAGTTCACACACGCTAATACAATTGATACAATGCAATAACCTTTTGCAGTTGCTCAGAACATCTTGGGCTATTTCAAATTGTTACCCCCGGTAACCATTCTCATGGAGCCAATTACATTTGCCTTTAAAAAAATGATACACAGAGGAGAGCAACCATTACATACAATTAATTGGGAAACAATTTGCAAGTGCACAAGAAGAACAGCACCACTGTCTTTTTAAAGGAATGCTTCAAGGTTCTTCAACATGTAATGTAACTTTATTTAGACACGGAATAAAAATCATCAGGACTTAAACTAAATTGGGCAATTCCAGAAAATAAAGGTACCCCCCCCCCCCCCCACGGGCGGCATTTGGAAATTCCGAAGGGATGGGGGGGTTTAAGAGCTCGGAATTCTGATTGCAAGGGGGGGGGGGGGGGGGGGGGGTCGAAGCTGGATTTCTTGTCACAAGGGGGGGTCTGAAGATGCCCAACTTCTGAAGGAGTTCGCGTGTTTTTCAGTCTGCTAAAATAGCGTTTTTCAGAAAGAAAATAACGTCATTTCACGTGCGGAAAAACAGTCTTCGCCGCCATTCGATAGATAGAGAATGCTTGCCAGTTCGTACTTGTCCCTTCTAAGACAGAATCTCCATAATTTTCTACTGATTTCGACTGTTAGTTCAATCACGCAGCAGGTTCAACTTTGTACAATCACACATTGAAATTAATATAAAGGATGTTGGCGATACGGGATAAGTTGAGCTTGCATGGACGCGCAACTTTCACCAAAACCCGCCGCAACTTTTCCTAACATATCTAATGAAATCCCGGAACAACACGGTATAGTTTAATAAACGTTTCTCAAAAATGGTACATGTAATATGCATGTTGAATAATAGCGGAGCTCCAGCGCGGGCCGAAGGCCCGCGCAAGCGGAGCACCATACCTAAGGGAAAAACGTATACCATCGAGTTGATTTTTGAACGTCACGGGCATTTTGGATCATTTTGATGACGTCATTGATGGCGTGAGGGAACGTGACTTTGGTGTAGAGTTCCTCTGATGGTCTTTGAAAGTTTGTCCAAGTTTGGCTTCTAGAGAAGCTTCCCTTCGGGAGATATGATTTTTTCTTTATTTTTCTGGTATTAAACCTATAGTGTCCGCCGTCCGTCCGTCCGCCATCCGTCGTCCGTGTACACATGGGAACCCTGTGGTATGCAAAGAAAAAATTATATCTCCTCAAGGGAACATGCTAAGACAGCCATACTTAGGATATTTTGTCTATGCCACAAGGGGGGTGCTGTAGCACGGTCACGTGATGTGACGTCATCGATGACGTCATCTATGCTTGAAAAATGAATATCTCGTGAAGAGAAGACTCTAAAACAACCAAACTTGGGTAGTGTGGTCTTGGTCACCAGATGAGCGAAATGAAGTGGTCACGTGATGTGACGTCATCGATGACGTCATCTATGCTTGAAAAATAAATATCTCGTGAAGAGAAGACTCTAAAACAACCAAAGTTGGGTAGTGTGGTCTAGGTCACCAGATGAGCGAAATGAGGTGGTCACGTGATGTGACGTCATCGATGACGTCATCTATGCTTGAAAAATGAATATCTCGTCAAGAGAAGACTCTAGAACAACCAAACTTGGGTAGTGTGGTCTAGGTCACCAGATGAGCAAAATGAAGTGGTCACGTGATGTGACGTCATCGATGACGTCATCTATGCTTGAAAAAATAATATCTCGTGAAGGGAAAACTCTAAAAGAACCAAACTTGGGTAGTGTGGTCTAGGCCACCATATGATCGAAATGAAGTGGTCACGTGATATGACGTCATCGATGACGTCATCTATGCTTGAAAAATGAATATCTCGTGAAGAGAAGACTCTAAAACAACCAAACTTGGGCAGTGTGGTCTTGGTCACCAGATGAGCGAAATGAAGTGGTCACGTGATGTGACGTCACCGATGACGTCATCTATGCTTGAAAAATGAATATCTCGTCAAGAGAAGACTCTAGAACAACCAAACTTGGGTAGTGTGGTCTAGGTCACCAGATGAGCAAAATGAAGTGGTCACGTGATTTGACGTCATCGATGACGTCATCTATGCTTGAAAAAATAATATCTCGTGAAGGGAAAACTCTAAAAGAGCCAAACTTGGGTAGTGTAGTCTAGGCCACCATATGAATGAAATGAAGTGGTCACCTGATATGACGTCATCGATGACGTCATCTATGCTTGAAAAATTAATATCTCGTGAAGACTCTAAAGCAACCATATAAACCATGTACACATGGGAATCCCTTTCATTCACATAGAAAATTTTATAACCAGGAGCTCCGCTTTTAGCCAGTGGCTAAATCTATATATTATGTTTTCTTTTACTCCTTTTTAGCGGAACTCCACGGAGTGGAGCCCCATACGTATCATTCAACGTCACATGAGAAAGCAACCCATCCAAGCCAAAACGATACGTTCAGCGGCTTACGAAAACATCGCGGGCTCTTATTTACGCATGCGCACTTGCGTTTTTGGCGACCCGTGTACACAGCCAATCACAGTCCGTCTTGGCTCACTGAGCGCGCGCGTCATTTTGTCCTCCAGCACGCCGCGGTGCTTTGACGCGGTGCTTTGGCAGAGGACACAGACCGGAAGTCGCTCCTTCATTTTCCCGCCGAAAAAAATCACAAAACACGCGCCCGCGTCGGCTCACTCGAATTTTTGTTTAGTAAAACTGAGACAAACTCGTGGGTGCGAACCACGCCAAATTTGCTCAAAAGAATTCTCTAATGATTGTCAAAATACTTCGGATTCGATTCTTCGCCGAAATTTCATAATGTTGTTTAGTCATTTTGGAGAAACTATGAGGGAGTTGCAAAAGATTCAAAGGCTAGATTGCAGAATACCCGGCCCACGGCGAAGCAAGACTTCGGCGTTCTTCTGAAGAAAAACAACAGTTTCTTTCGTAAAAGCTGCAAACGACGTGTTCTTCGAATACTCATATGAGATCTACGAACAGGGAGCCAGAACTGGATTGAACAGGATTGACAATAACAGAAAATTGCAATGGTTTTAGCCGAATAATATATTTAGGAAAATTGGCTTTGTGCAAAAGCTTGCCAGGTAAGAATGAATTCAACTCAACACAACGGAGACTTTCGGAGGAAAGAAACGACTTCACTATCAGTTATCGGTAAGCACAAAGCTTGAAATTGCTTCTTATGCTATTTATATTTTTAGCTTCCAAGTTATTGCATTCCTGATGAGAAAATTCTGACTTTACATGTAACTTTTACGTTCTGCTGCTTTAAAATTGCCTCAGAGGCCGGAGACCCCTCAGAAATTTCCGAATTTCTTCCACAAAAAGCTTCAAAACCCCTCGGAAAATCGGAAAATATCGTCAATAGCAGCCAAACCCCTCGGAAATTCTCGTCAATAGGAGCCTAAATACACCCAAAAAAGCAGTTATTTTCCATTAACACCCCTCGGAAATCAGATTTCAGAACCCCTCGGAAAAACTCGTCAATAGGGGGTATGTGGATGAAAAATGGAATGGCCCTTAGTTGGCTCCCTTGAGGTTTCTTTTTCTCCGGCTAAACTCGAATTATAGTTTTGAGTAATCTTTACTGATATTCTAGCCTTGATTTTCCTTTGTCACATGTTAGATTTAGTTAGTACAATGAGACAAATACTATGTCAAGTATTCTTTGTTTTGGATTTCGCTGAAAATCATATTTTTCATTTTTATTTCAAGGAGATTATCTTTTGCCGGTCGTGAACTGCGACTTGTTATAAAATAACTAAGATAGTACGCGCGCTCTCATTGGTCGACAGGTGTGTTTATATGAGAGTATATAAACACGGTTGTGACGTCATGTCCCGGGACGATGTTTGCGCTGTCTTCTTTTTTCACTCTTTACATATTTTGACAAAAATTTATCCAAACACTTAAGCAATGAAATTGTGAAAGCAGTGCTGTTTTCTTTTTAGCTATCATTTGTCGTAACCACAAGTTCAAAGAATTGGCTTGTCTTCGACTTTTTTAGTCAAACGCGTGTAAACTTTCAGGATTATCAACATTTTCGTACGATTATAAGTACCTACATGATATTTTTGTCCTCCGAAATCCTCTTCCCTCCCTTTATGAAACGATTTCTTTGACTTCTGGGAACTTTTTAAAAGTATAAAGCTCGTACTAAGAGGAGAAAAACAACACAAATCAAGTTATAAAGCGACCCAACTAAAATTCTGAATTTGGAGACTTTCGGCGAATCGATCGGCTAGCCAAAAATGAAGACCAAATTACGGAACAAATCACAATTTATTTCCACTTACTTTCCTATTCAATTTCCTATTCAATGATGATCTTTCACAAGCCGAGTAGGTAAGAAATCGTTTGCTAGCAAGTTAACAAGATTTGGAGTATTAACAAAACATGAAATTCTTACCGGCGATCGGCGAATACCGACGGCACTGTCGACGAAACTTTGACTTGAGTTGCTTCAAAAATTCAATATTCGTTCATGCCATCAGCAACAATTGAAGCCCCCATAGTATCATTCCAGTCTGGTATTCAACATTTTGCTTGATTTGAAGATTGAAACGAGACACGCTTTTTTTGCTATCCAGCTTTTTCGATGCCGGCCGAATTTGCCTTTCCAAAACACGAAGGCTATTGTTGTACGGAAAATTCCTTTGGCTTTGCAATTCTTAACCCGTACATCCCTTCATTGACATTCGGTCGTCATGCAGCCAACTGAGTGATAAACTTGAACACATGCGATATAACACGCCCTCTGATTGGCCCGTTCAGGCCGTCGTGCGGTAAGGAGAATTTATATATTCACACAAAATGTTCAAATAAATTCATTTTAAATCTTTCGCTTCAAAAAGTGAAAGATATTTTATAAAAGCAATAGAGAACTTTTTCCCAGTGTCTACATACTCTGATGCAAACACTCGGGTAGGTTGGGAGAATTCTCGACTAGTTATGCAGCCACTCGACCTTCGGTCTCGTGGCTGCATAACTGTCTCGAATTCTCCCAACCTCCCCTCGTGTTTGCATCAGAGTATGTAGACACGGTAAAAGTTCTCTATTGCTTAATTAGCATATCAGAACGCGCTAATACTATCATTGCCATATAATGGTAACATGAATTTCCTTGATTTAAACTGTAAAGGTGAGCTCCCTGTGAGTAAGACGTGGGGTGTGTATGATTGGAGTTCCGCTTTTAGGCATTGCCTAAATCTATATATTAGAGTTTCTATATGGGTTTTTCCTAAGCCTCAAATATTCGAAGATCCGCAAAAAGTAACAACTATAGGCTTTCCAAGCTTGGTCTAATGTGTTTTCCTATTGGTTACATTTGGAAAAATTGTTTTAGAAAGCGATTTGAAAATGTGTGTTGCAAGTAAATAGCTTCCACACTTCATTTGAAATGTCTATTCCCCCATTTCACGATCGAATGGCGAAAGTCTGAAGTTTTTCCGTGATAAGATCATCCGATTCTTTGCCCCTACAATTCAAATCTTACAAAATAGCCAATTAGCTACTAGTTAAACACGCTAAAAATGTAGAGCTCATATTCAGTGGATGCTGTGAATGCCGGTGGTATTTTTTTTTTCAAAATCAAACTATCATGCTCTGTATTAATATTCTGAAACAAGATTATGCACTTTTTGTGTTTTCTTTACTTTGCAAATTTAATAAATTCCCGCAACAACCCCCGCAACTTTGCCTTTTTCTCCGCAACGTTTCCCTCTCGCAAATTTTTACTTTTTCTCGCAATAATAAACAAGGTGGTGATTATTTGGATTCCGGAGGAGAGGGGGGGTAAAAGTTGAAAATTCTGAAGGGGAGGGGGGTTTAACCTACCCGGAATTCTATATGCACGGGGGGGTAAACCATTTTGGAAATTCTGGATGCATGGGGGGGTCAAAAACTAGTGCCGCCCGTGGGGGGGTACCTTTATTTTCTGGAATTGCCCATTATATAAAATATTATCTAAACTATATATAGCTACCTGTAATTTATAATTTTGAAAATTATAGATAAAATTATAAATTATAGGTAGCTATATATAGTTTAGATAATATTTTATACAATTTAGTTTAAGTCCTGATGATTTTTATTCCGTGTCTAAATAAAGTTACATTACATTACATGTTGAAGAACCTTGAAGCATTCCTTAAAAAAGACAGTGGTGCTGTTCTTCTTAGGGCCCAACATTAATTTTTTTTGCTAGGCGCCATTAGTAACTAATTAAAAAATTTAGTAGCCATAATGCAAATATTTAGTCACCACATAAAAATGGATCTCAGCTAAACTCAGAAGGAGTGCCATTTGGTGACAAGCTCTACAATTTGGTCGGCGAGCCCCAACATTTAGTCGTCATTTGCAACCATATGGTGGCAGTGTCAGGCCCTGTTCAAACCAGTGCAATCCATGATACACCAGTCATGTAAGTGAAAATTGATGGCCTAGTTAAATATCACTGTATGCAAATGCTATGTACATGACTCTAAATTCAATGTTGCGATGGGTGATTTTAAGCAGTCAATCAAACCAAAATGCTAGATTTTGCCTCTTCAGAGAGTCGAAACTGATTGCCAAATCAACCAAAAGGGTTTTAAGCTATTCTTTGGCTTCCTTGCCCCAAATGTTTAACTTTCTGGTTCAAGAAAATTAACATTACAATTTTCTTCATAAAATTTGGAGTACGTAGCAATGCATACGGTGATAGAGTCCACTCTTAAACTTTTAAGTCACACTCTTAAAGTTATGAAAGCATTCAATATTTGATATACTACAGTGTCAAAACAATAAAAGAACAATCAAACCCACGCACCTCTTTTTGTAACCAGCTTGCTCCTTAGCTTCTGAAAATCTGGTACATTGTTTCTAAGAAACAGGTAGTCACAATCTTTGTCCCATACGTAATTGTCAAACATCACAACCTTGAAATCACAAGATGTGCATCGCAGCTGGTCACATGATCTGCATTAATAATGGAAAACATTACCAAACAGTCCGTTCTAATTGATTCAAAGGACATGGCATCTGGGTGTGTGGTATAACTATATCAATATTCTGTTTATTATCTTAAAATGTATGTGCATCTGTACTGTGTGGCTGATAGCTTGTAGAAGCACAGAAGACAACAGTCACAGCCTTTTCTCTGTGCATCTATAACTGCTAACTGGTCACAATACAGTCTGCATAGAAATTAATGAGATCTATACATGTTTAACACCCACCTTTCTCCAGACATAGTGCATATTCCTTTACTAATTCTAGTGCCCCCCAAGTAAAGGTTGAAGCATTTGCTTTTGTGTGAGGAGGTTTCTGTATTGCCTCTACTGGATGCGGCTGCCAGCTTTGGTAAGTGAAAAAAAAACATTAAACTTGCACAGTCAACTTTCATTTTATCCCTGGTGTTTTATACAATTCAATTGCAACAAACTTGGTGTAATTGTGCATCAAACTATTATGCTCTATATCAAGTCTTTGTCAAGAAAACACACATATTTCATTAATCATCCACTAAGTGATGCAGAACAGAAGATACAGCACCAAATACTACCATCAAAGTGTGGTAGGGAAGTGTATTGTTTTGAGTAAGGAGAAGTGCTATTTTGGTCCATCTTGAGAGTGAAGGGAAAGCAATTCCTTTTTTTCTGAGTAAAGAATCTTATTAAGAAATTCAGTATTATTTCACATGTGCTTGCCTTAATTCCATAACAGTTCATATATTTATTAATATGGCTTGACAGTCTCCTGTGATCTGATTGGCTGACGCACGGGCTGTATTTTGCGTATTGCCCACAGGCTATATTTTCCGTATTTAGCCCCTTGTCCCCGATGAAAACAAAGCAAAAAGTCAAATTTAATTGAGCCATATAATAAACAAATTATTAACCTTGCTTGCTCGGTCTGTATGGGAAATATCAGACCTCAGTCTTTTTGTACAGACCTCGCTATCGCTCGGTCCATACTACAAGACCTCGGTCTGATATTTCCCGTACAGACCTCCTGCTTGGTTATTAATCTCTTAATATGCGCTACCAGAAATGGGTCCCTGGTGATTCTAAAATTTATGGGTTTCCTGAATGGTCACTTTTGTGTCAGTGGCCTTGTGACACCATAGGGTCTCTGGTAGCTCAGTGGTAGAGCATCTGACTAGAGTGCAGTCACTCTAGAGACTTTTTTCTGAGTTACCACATGATAAAGAACCTTATTAAGAAATCCAGTATGTTTCCTTCCGTTATCATCATTTTCATTCAATATTAGCAAGGCAACTTTCTTTTAGAAATGCATCTCGAAAGTGTTACAACGTACTTGATTTACTGAATTTAATGGAGAATATTTCTTTATTTTCTCTAATTCAGCCAATAGAATAAGATGAAGGGGTGGCTGTAAGAACGACCTAAGTGACGATTTGGACTGTTTTTCGATTTTTGACAAACAAACTGCGGAAACATTGTTAAAATAGCCTAAAACTAGCCTCTCTGCATTTTCCCACAAAAATCGCTGCGAGATCGCTGTAAAACGGTGTCTTCCCTTTTTCAAGCGCAAGGCATTATGGGTAAAACTTTAAAAAATTGACAGCACTTCCTCCCTAGCCCCGGTTTTAGATATGTTTTTATAAGTGCCTAGTCACTTGCACCTGTCAACTGAATATTGCGCCGAATGCATTCTTTTGGATTCAAAACTAACCCAAATTGTCTTGACAGTGCTGAAATCCTGCTACAGAACAACAGAGAAGCTTCATAATACTAGACGAGTCATCACACGGCCTGCCAAATTCTTTGTGACTCGATTTTGCTCGTAAAATGTGCTCCTCGCTTGTGACTTCTTCCACAAGTTTGTCTCTACCGACTTTGTTTGCTTTATGATGCAAGCAAAGTGGCTCCTGTAGTAGAAAATGACTTGAAAAAAGCACTTATAAAGCGAATTCATGGCTCGCCCTCTGTTCGACAAGCGAAACCAAGAATCCAACGGCCTTCACTGAAAAGGGTGAGCCCTTAGTCTTTACAAACAGCGGGGGTTTTTTTTTGGGGGGGGGGGAGCAGAAAGTCTTTTACTTTTTCAAGTAGAAGAACCTTGCAAAATAAGCGAAATTACAGAGATAAATTCGGGCTACAAAGGGTTAACAATGCACCAGGTAGGATGAAAAGCTCTTTTGAATTCAAAACAATAGACAAATCTTTGCGGCTTTATAGGCAAAATCCTTGGCTTAGTGCCACTTCTAGGGTTAGGTTTAGCCTTCGGATTAGATTTAAGTTCGGGTTAGATTGAGTTTAGGGTTAAGGGTTTAAGGCTAAGGTCGTCCTCACCGCGATTTTTAGGAACTTAGACTATTTGAACATGATTTGCGCAGAATTTTTAACATCTGATAAACAATCTGAATAGTCTCTTAGGTCGTTGTTGATAAAGCCACTGGTTAGAGGCCATTTTACAGCGTTCTTGCAGCGATTTTTGTGGGAAAATGCAGAGAGGCTAGTTTTAGCCTATTTTAACAAATGTTTCCGCAGTTTGTTTGTCAAAAATCGAAAAACAGTCCAAATCGTCACTTAGGTCGTTCTTACAGCCACCCCTTCAGATGATTAAATACCTGCCAACTCTCCCAGTTTACCCGGGAGACTCACAGTTTTTACCCTACCAGGTCTAGCTCCCAGGAAAACAGGGTTAAACTTTCTATATTATATTTTTTACTGTATGTCTCACCAGTAAATTTGTTCCGATAGTCTCATACAGCTGTTGTTTTTGAAACATATCTCCCAGTTTGGGAGCTTTTGGGGTTGGCAGATGTAATTTGTATGACTCAGTACAATCTGATTTGTCTGACTCAGAGATTGTGTATCAAATACAACAACTGTATGATAAAATTGCAAGAAATATTTTTACCCAGGAGGTGTACTGTACAGTAAATATATGGAAAGTTTCAATTTTTTTCTGGGAGAGTTTGCAGGTATGCAGTATGTTGCTAGGCAGTGAAATTAGATAGGCAATAACATATTTTGTGTTGGTTCGTTCCCGGTTCACTTGACAACGACACAGAAAACAACGACAGCAGAAGCGGCAGCAACGTGTAACACTGGAACCACTGCTAACTCTATTTTTGCATAGGATGTTTGCTGAATATAAAATGAAATTAAACTATCACTCTGAATAAACTTTAATGACGCAAAACTAAGCTAAAACTTACTGCTGGCGCGGGAGAGACTGGAACATCCAATCCATCATCGTCACAAATATCCCTTATAATATCGTTAAGATCATCTGTTCCTTTTCTCGGGGTAACCCTAAAATAGAAATGAATAACATTATCCTTAGGAGCATCACACAGGAGAAAGAAGGCCAGTTTCACTATTTCTTGATTAACCTCTTTTGGCTTTTCTTGTTCGATAGTTCCTCGCCCGAGGCCGAGGTTGGTGTTCGATTTCGTTGCAAACTCGATTTACTTGCAGATTTCTGTGGTGAATTTGCGCAAAATTTCGATTCAACTTCGTCTAGTAAGTCATCTATATCATCTGCCATGGTAATTCGTAAACATAAATTCAAATCTCTAACATTTTCAAGTCCTAGTTACTTCAAACTTCAAGGTATGAAATGAAATTTATTTTCTGGTACCCAGGCTCCCTCGTTAGAACATACCACACAGGAAGCCCGCGCCTGTCCAACAATAATAATATTTACCGAATAAATTCCTCGTTAAGGTAAAATTATTATGTAAATAACTACTTCTGTAGATGATAAAAAGCAAAGGCGATAACACAAACGGGATTGAGTAAAACGAAATATGCTGAAAAGAAAATAAAAATGGGGAAAACTGATTGTACCCATACTCCTTTGCGCTTTCCGCTCCATATTGTTTGACCAGCGGTTGTGCGCCTTCTTGGACAGACGTTTCCGTCTATTTCGGTCCATTACGGGGTTGCAAGGGACAAAATACACGTTTACCAGTGAATCTGTAAGTATCTATTTATCTCATTCTGTTCCGATTTTGCTTTAGTAAGAGTCAGTTTGAGTTTTGCTGTGTTTTGTCCTAGGTTGACTTTCGCACGCGCGGAATCCAATATGGCGGTCTCAGCAGTCCCGTGAGTAGCGCATGATGAACCCAGGACACCATTGGGTGTCTTTAGGGATCGTCTCTGTATTGTTGCTTTTTATACATTCTAGATCTACCTTCTCGTTGATATATTTGTCTTAGGCCAAGTAAATGGCATACGTATTTACACGTGTATAATGCGCACCCGTGTATAATACGCACCCTAATTTGAGAAAAAATAGTGTGACAAAAGAATGCGCCAAAAAACTTCGAACCTCCAACAACGATATGACTTGGGGAAATATCATCAACAATCAAATGCAATTCTTGGGTTTCAATCACGTGACTTTTGCGCGTAATTTTGCTTCCGGTCTGAATCAGCTGGAGGTCAAGATGAAGAAGTTTTCTGAAGTTCACAGCGAAAATTCAAATTTAGTAGCTACATTTTCTAGAAAATCACAACTATAAATAAACCTGATTCGTATTTAAACTAAATCCTAGTGTAAATACAAATTTGTAGCGATTGGATGGTCAGGTTTTGCTTTTTTAGCCAGTTTTAACTGTTGTAAATGAGTAAAACTTAACAAACTGGCTGATATTTTAGGCAGGGTTTTTTCAAATGCTTGATGTTTTCACTCATTTGGCTCGAAAAATAATAATTGTAATGAAAAATAGATATGTAATAGGGTTGAGAAACATTTATATGCTCCTTCTGTTCTTTGTTTCTGGACGAAAGACCTGAGAAACAGAAGTTTTTGAAGACGGTAAGCTAAGTACTTGATTGCTGTTTTTTTGTCAAATTGAAATGAACTTAGAAAATCGACCCGGCGCCCGGCTCTTTTGCATACAGTTTTCCCCATACTTGCAACAACAACTTTCCACATAAACAAGATTCAATTCTCAATAAGCTATTACATGTAGGTGTCAAATTTCTGTAGTTTCTAAAGTATGTTTTTACAAAACGCCTAAATTTTGACTCTTTCAAAGTTGTGTTTCAGCCAGCTCAACGCAGCGACAAAACTCACTTCGACATGAAACAAAAACTTGACCAAATTTTAGCCAATGAAAAACAAATTGTATACACACGATTGGGAAAAAGAATCGAAAGTCCATGTCAACCTAGAATAAATAGGTAAATCCCGGAGTAAATCCCGGACGTTTTGCTGGGTTTTCGGACTCCTTGTACCTTAAATGTTTGACAAACTTTCATTTTTGCCTACCTGCTCGGATTGTTCGAAGCGAACTTCATGTGATTTATCCGTGTATCAAATGAGAAACCAATTCATCCATAGTCCTGGTGGTTTTGTGTAAATCCTTTATGATTCCTTAATTCATCCGTATAGCTACCAAACTCATTTAAACTTAATTTCAAATACATATCTTCATGAATCACTTTCACTTGGCGACAACAAGTTCTCGAGGCCACGGCGCTTTTCGGCTGCTTTTCTGGAGTCGTTTGGACCATTTCGATTGTTTTCAGAGTTTGTATTCCTGTTTTGGGCAATCTAAAGACATCTGTTTATCTGTTTACCCAACTTGTAGAATCAGAAACAACGCGAGGAGATAACTTTTTCACAGTTTTCCATCTCGAAAAGCACTGCAGGCACGGACGTTTAACCTCCAGCTGAATTTTTAATGAGGATCAAAAAGCGGATGTGACGTCATATGAAACCCAAGAATTCTCTCTTGATTAATTATTTACAACATTTCATAATTGATTCGAACTTGAAATCAAAGCTATTTACATGTGTATAAATGAAGTGAAATGTACCTAAAGGTATTTTAATTCAATTCAATTTTGGTTGAGTGATATCGCCCACTGCTAGCGCTCGCCGTAAACTCGTGATTTCCTTCAGCCATCCAGCTCATCCACAGCTTTTTCATGCGATCCTTGAATGGTTTGTTCAAACAACCATCCAATGGCTGTAGAAGCGACATTAATCCACTGTTAATAACAGCAAGATCTGTATTTTCTTGCCGGAAAGCAGCTTTCACGCCATCTTTCATGTGGGCCTCGAACACATTGAAAACAAGCAGGCTTCTCTGTCGCCCGACTCCCTTGCATCCAAACACAACAGCGACCCAGTTTTTCATTGCCGGTCCTTCGAATCTTGACTGTTTTCTCACTGTTTTCTCTCCTTTGTCATTAATTCCTTTCAAATTTCCTTTCACATTTGTTTCAGATAGCTGTCAACTCACCCGCATTAGGCGGATATCACAAGATTTTGACGCCTGTCACACGCATAATGATTGCAAAAGTTTTCATACATTTACTGAATACTATTTCACCCACTTTGTCACTCTCGGGAATTTTTCATACATTTTCTGTGTTTACCTGCCACGCCAAATTTTTATTAAATTTGGGTTGACAGGTATGCAGTAGGCCTTTTTAATTTCTGTTATTTTCTCTACAGTTTACTCATGTTGACCTTGTAATGTCTGTTGTAGGTCTTCCTTCAAGTTAGGACCCCATACCCTTCCTGTAGCCATGAGTATGTTTGCTACCAATCGGCGTCGACTGTGTGAGAGATTGAAGAAGAACCCAAAGGTGCCAACAGGGGCTATCATAGTCCTGCAAGGTGGTGAACAAGATACCCTCTACTGCACTGACAGAGATGTTGTTTTTAGACAGGTTCGTACTCTGTAAACATTGTGTAATGAAAGAAAAAAATGCGTATCCCATTTCAACCCCTGCCCCATGGAAGGTTTTTGGAAATTTCAGTGTGTGCGAGGGGGGTTGAATGACTTTTATTTCTCATATTATTTTTCACTGGGAAATCCAGGGGGTGGGGGCATACAGTATTATTATCCCAACCTGGTCTGTGGAGCCAGGTAAGAGGGGTGGGGGAGATTATGGATTTTTTCTGTTGTAATACTGCACTGAAACATGGCCATTTATTCCAGAATAGAGTTATTATGCAGGATTAGAGATGAAGCTGTACACCATTGATGTAAATCATTCAACCTGATTGTCTAAGAGCAAAATTAACGTTTCACATCCTTCCCAAGAGAACGTTTAAAACTTGCCACTATTTCCTACAGGAAGCATTCTTCCACTGGACATTTGGCTGTCTAGAGGGTGATTGTTATGGTATAGTGGAGGTGGATTCTGGCAAGGCAACTCTATTTGTCCCCAAGCTTCCACAGGAGTATGCTGTCTGGATGGGGAAGTAAGTAGACTGCAGAGTTCACTGTATTTAAATGACAATGTAAATGTTTAAGGCTCATGCTTGTGCCCTAATGGTATATCACTGACACAGTTTTCCCTTTTGTGTGGTTGTCCCTATTGGATGGCCCTTGTTGCCTCACGTATGTAAAAGAAAACAAAATAATATTGAATTCTCCCCTGTTGTGGCTCCTAAACCTAAGCTGTGACCTGATTACTAATCCAAACCCTAACCAGAGCATTGACATCTATATAACAAAGACTTACGATCCCATGGGACCAGAAAAACTTGGCAGCAACCTTTCTGTGAAGGCATTGGCACACTGTTCCAAGAAATACCAATGACCATTTTAGAAAGCATCAATCATTTTCGAAAAGGAAACGCATGGCCCTGACAGCCAAGCCATTCGCCTTTGTCGTGTGCCACCATTTTGTTTCCAGAATGACCCGGCAAAGCAGAAAAAAACAGTGAGCCAGTCAACTTTTTGGTTCTTAAACAAATAAGGAGTACTTTTTGGTAGCTTGGTCAACTTTTGTACCATAAATCCCAGCATCAGGGTTCGCTTTCCAACTTTAGCAAAAACCGCATCCTGCTTGGCTTCGTTTGCATGCTAAATAAATAGGCTGAAAAATTCAAGATGGCGCTTGTGTGACAAAGGAGGATTGGCAGAGACACTGAGGGTGGTCATTGCCAGGGCATTTTATTACATCCTCAGTGGTTGCTTTTCAATCCCCTCCCCCACCATGGGTAGGGCAGTGGAACACAGCAGAAGAAAGTTCAAAATGAACAGAACAAAAAATGTTGTGCCTCCCAGCTGGGAGTTACATGTAACCCTGGATCACTGTGATATGTGAGGCCAGCTCTTAATACAGAGCCAACAATGCCTCCCAAAAAATTGTTACTTCTTTAAAGTATTAGGGCTTATAGGGAGCAGGAAGAAAGTGTCTTGAAAAGTGCTGGTGTGGGTTGTTAGAGAAACAATAATAACATATTTTGTTTGACTTTGAGTGGCATTCACAGTAACATGTGGCCTGTTTTTTTTTAGAATTTATCCAAAGGAGCACTTTCAAAAGAAATATGAAGTTGATGAAGTTTGCTATGTAAATGAGGTATACAGTTAATAATATATTCTCACTTGGTCCCAGCAGTGCTTATATAAGATAACTCATTAGAGCAGATTTTGTATGACTGTGAAAAGTGCCGCAAAAGAGTTGTAGCACGCCGCGACAGTGACAGTACCATGACTACGCAATTTCATTCTACAGCAGGCGAGGTTCTGTATCGCCACCACGACAGTACCGTGCCATCTTGAGCTCCCAGTTTTTCTCTCCATTACTTATATAGAGTACAATGGGACTAAGTGAGAATACTGAGATACTCATGTAACATTCTATACTCATGGTCTTCTCCAAAAACTCAGAAAGGTGGTGTCCTATTTTATAAAATTTGGGAGAGTAACCCAACTTTCCCTGGAAATCCACCTATAAGGGGGAGAATAGGTTATACACAATCACTACACTCCCATCGTTCAATGCTGTGCGACTCGCCCACATGGAAACAAACTGAAGCATCAGACCGAGGCTGTGGATAGGAGTACGCACAGACACACCCTTCGAATCGATCCAAGACGATTATGGACGGTTTTGAATTTAAGGCCATTAGATAGGCCCTACGAGGTGCAAATGTTTAGTTTCCTTGCATTTCCTTGCAACGTAACCAGTACGCCAGCGAGACAGCTCGCTTCCAAACTCGGGGAATTTTAGCAGTGTGACAACACGCAATGCAGAAAACACTTCGCAGCCAAACGGTAAGAAAGAAAAAGGAAAAAAACTGGTGGAAACAAAATGCTGGCAAGATTACTCGCCCTCAGACTTTGGGGCAATGGAATGGAAGGAAAACTAGAAACATACATAGATAAAAGAAAATACTCACAGTCCACGGGGACTTCTGCCATTACGTTACACATTCCGATGTAAAGAACGTTTACGCCGTTTCGTCGGGCTTAAGGCCTGGTTTCCATATAGTTATCTGTCGTATCAGTCAACTGTGAAACAAAAGAATAATTCCAATTTCCATTGTTTCACGGTCGACTAATGCGACAGATACGACAGATAAGCCTATATGGAAACCAGGCCTAACAGACCTCGTAAAAGGCAACCTGTGACGGAATAATGGAGAGGAATTCGGCTTCCATAGCACTTCAGACCTATAGGATTAGACAAAATAAAACATTAAACCAGTCATTTGAAAATACAAAATAAGCCATGTGCTCCAAGTCGTCAAATGAAACATACAAAGCAGTACACAAAACCAAACCACGACGCGTAGTTGTGACGCGTAGACGAGTAGTTGAGTGCTGTACAGGAGAAGGAATAAGTGGTGACGGCGAGAAGAAGTTGACCTTTAATTCTTGAAAATAGGATGCGAACATGATTCGAAGGATGTCATTCTCTTACCCAGAGCTCCCGGACTTGTCTCCTCAGGGGGGAGGCTCTGGTGACAGCCACTGACGCATGCGCGAGATAATTTGATATAGAGCCGCTGAGAGAAAGACCTTTCAGCACATGCTCCAAGTCTCATAATCAACCAATCAGCGACGGCCCTCAAATGGATGTCCCCAGTGCCACCCCTGCGAGCAGACGAGCTGGGGAGATCTGGGTACGAGAATGGCAGGATGGCATCACAAGAAAAGAACAGATCAATAGCGCTCCGTACAGATGACGTCACGCTAATTAAAAATTCAGACAAGCAAATATACGTTTCTCCCATTTTCTTTTCGGCAGTGCCTAAATATTAGATTCAAAATGGTGATGAAGAGCGATAAAAACATCGGAAAACAGGACTTTGATTTATAGAGCTTCTCCCATATTTCAATAAAATTCCAAAAATCTGGGAAATGATGCAACTTTTCATCCCGCAGAAAACACCTTATTGCCCATCCAGTTTTTGGAGTGATCATCATTGAATACAACCTCATCATTGCTCACTGCTGCATTTTAACTTTACAGTTTATATTTTTCAGATAGCTGATGTACTGGCAAAGAAGAACGCTTCCCTATTGCTGACTTTGGTGAGGAGATGCTATTTTCCAGTTGTTTTTGCCTTGCTCCCTGATACTCTGGAATGCCCAGGGCTTGCAAACGATAAAGGAAGAAGGAACAAAAAGGGGATGCTTAATCCTTTAGAGTCTTGCACCACACATACTTAAGAATTCACTACTAGTAAAGAACTTCCATTATGTTTCATTCACTGTCTTCTATTAATATTCTAGAGAGGTATAAACACAGATTCTGGTAAGACCACCAGGGAGGCTGCATTTGATGGCATAAGCAAGTGAGTAAAAAGATCAGTGTATTGTTAGCGAGGATTTAGTTCAACCATGGCTTTAAGCAACTCCATTTATTACCATTTTCATAGCAACCGTAGGGCAGTCAGTGCGTGTTCAAAATCTGTTATAGAAAGTCGGATTAGTGAAAATGTCAGAAATATCAGTTCAAATCAAAATAATATATTACCCAGTGGTATGTGACAACTTATCGCAGCTCCTCCGGCTAACAAGTGGATAATTTGAGTTTATGAAGATTATGACGTAACGAAACGAATTCTTATTACAAATCATTACAATCACTGAGTAAAATATCAACCCCTTTTCATGTTTTCACTGCTCTTTGATTTACCTTTCAACTTCATTATTTCTACATATTTTGTTGCACATACCGGTAACTTTGAAGTTCAAAATCTATAGATTTGGGCTTTTGTGCCCAATTGTAGTGCTCTCTACTAACACAATGTTCATCAGGGCTCACTACTTTACTGGTAGGACATAGGCACCACCGCCCGCTTCCTCAAATACTGAGATATTTTACAGTATCTGACTCCTTTATCAGAGTAAAATATTGTTGTGTAACCATTCTGCCCCGAGATAGTTGTCCTACAATAGTTATCCCGCATGGGCGCGACCTTGCAAGGTGCCAATAAAACTGTTTTGTCTGTCTCTTATTCTAATTGTGAAGCAAAGTTGGCGCCAACTTCTGTTCTAAAAACTGTAATGTTATATGTACTTTGTTTAAGGTTCAAGGTGGATAACACACTTTTACACCCGGAGATGGTAGAATGGTATGTATATACTGATTTTCATCTGGTTAGAGAAAGGTCTTCTCATTGTGAGGGAATGCAAAGTGTTCGAAATACTGTATAAGGATGGTGCAAATTGCTGCCGCGTAGCTAACAGTCATAAGGGCCGTTGTATAAACATGTTTTTGCCTGCAAGAGACAGGCCAATGCAATGGGTGACAATCCTCATGACACACTTACAAGGAGTGCAATGTGGGTTCCTTGGCCACCATGTATGGCTTTCACACATAGCTCCGTTGGTAGAGCGTCGCACGGGTATCGTAGATTCAATTCAATTCAATTTTATTACACACATTCGTTATATTCGTTAATTTACATTGTAGAGGTCATGGGTTAGATTCCCGTTGGATGCCTGAAACCCTATTTCATTGTTTTAGTCGTGTGTTCAAGACTCCCCAAGAACTAGAGGTGATGCGTTACGTCAATCAAGTCAGCAGCGAAGCTCACAAGCAGTTGATGCGGAGAATCCGACCAGGAATGACGCAATTTCAGATGGAGAGGTGAGGTTTGGAAACCAGACTTGTGTACATTTTGAAACCTCCGACAAAGGGCTAACGCTGGAAACGTCAGCAAAACACTAGTTTTCCATGGCGTTTAACATCTCAACACCTTGGTTGTAATTGTCCATTTTTACGTCCCCGCCGACGCAGACGGGTGCAGATTTCGTAAAGCCAACTATACTTTTAGCTACATTTTTGGGCAACCCCACGTGATTCTTTTGTAGAGCTTAATACTTCGTGACTCTGATCAGGCACGGAGGTAATAGAGCAGATTTCGTATGACTGCGAAAAGTGCCGTGACACGGCGCGGTACTGTCGCGGTGGCGTTACGGAACCAGGCCTGCTGTAGATACGGAATGAAATCGCGTTGTCGCGGTACTGTCACGGTCGCGGCGCGGTACAACTCTTTCGCGGCGTTTTTCACAGTCATGCGAAATCTGCTCTAAATGCTAACGTACTCTACCGTAGTGACTTAGAATCAGAAGATATTGGCCGCGCGGAGATACGAATTTTCGAGTGTTGAAAAATTGATCTCACGAGTAAACGCAGCGCACATTGCTCACACGTGTTTCGGCTTTCTCTTCAAGTCTGTTCCAGCATTACTGCTACTCTGAAGGAGGATGCCGCCATATGTCCTACACCTGCATCGGAGCGACGTAAGTGGAGCCAATCAGATTTTATCAGAATGTATAGAGGAAAATAATTTTCAACGGATTTTTTCTTTTAATAAGGGACCGTTCATTTTCTATCAGGGAGGGGGGGCTGGTGGAAATGAGGGGAGACCCTGTATTTTTTTGGGTGGCCCCCCCTTTCATGTCCGTATTTTTTTAGGTGGCCCCCAAAAATCAATGTATTTTTTCTTGTGCCCCCCCCCCCCCCCCCCTTATAAATGCTTGCCCTGTAAGATAGACTCTTGCCTAAGTGATGCAGTCTCATTCTTCTTAACGTTTTTCTTACTTCTGTCGAAGCTAAGGAACCGATTCCCCCTCAGAACTATTAAACGTTTTCGTGACACCCACCTCAGGTCCACTATTTGACCTAGTAGAAGACATTTTACATAAAGAGGGGGTCACATAATTCTTTCTTTGCGCGCGAAGCGCGCCCAACTTTTGATAACCGCATTTCATCAAGCCTCAGAAAATGGGTAGATGGTTTTTTGTGTATAGTAAACAAAGCCTGTCAGGAGCCCAGGAAATTATATTATATAGGTTAGATGAAAGCTCCTAGTGAAGGGCTCCTGAGCCTTTAGGTAATATTTTTCATGCGCTCCGCAAATGAAGAAATTATTCATGTGCTTGAAGCGCGGCCCAAATGACTAAACGTTGAACTCACGCTTACCTAAGGTGTGTTCTTTCAAACATAGAGACTGCCCGGCAGGCCTATCAGTGCATATTATATGTTAAATTCTGCATACGCGCGAAGCGCGCCGAAATTTTTATTAAGTATTTTAGAAACATATAAGCGAGTTGAAACATGTAACAAACATATTGCATGCTGTAAGAAATACAAACTTTTCGTTTCCTCGCTGTTATGTGCTTGTATTTTTTTGGGTGACCCCCCCCTTTAGTGGCGTATTTTTTTGGGTGACCCCCCCCTTTGAGGCCGTATTTTTTTGGGTGACCCCCCCCTCATTTCCACCAGCCCCCCCTCCCTGATAAAAAATGAACGGTCCCTAAAGAGCGGCATAAAGTGAATTTGGCTGTCTTCGGCGTTATTCTTTTGAGTCAGTTTCGCGAAGCTCGTGCGAAGTACACAGTTCGCGCGAAAGTGAATCAACAGAATAACGGAAACAGCTAAAGTTACTTTATGTCGCCTTTTCTTAAAGAGCCCGTGTCAGCCACTCCATTGTTATTTTTTTTCGTTCGATATTAGAAGACCAATTACGTGTAGAAATGTCTTAATAAACTTCTAAAATCGAAGTTTCAGATTTCATTGACCAAATTCAAACGAGAACATTGCTCTTTATTCTCTAAATCAACCGATGGAAAAGGATGCTTTCTCCGACTTGGTATGTTGCTATGCTTTCAAAATGGCGGCTGACACAGGCTCATTAAAATAATCCATTGAAAATTATTTTCCTGTATACATAAAATTTGATTGGGCTGGCTGTGGTTGAGCATGTCCATATAAACTACTCGTGCGTAACGCGGGTTCCCTGTGTATCTAGATCCAGGCCCATTGGAGCATCCTTTGTAGCAAAGACGGTGACCGCGAATAACGTCAATCTACAAAATCTGCACGTTTTGTGTAATGATCCGGTAATTAAACGTAGACAACAAGCAAGGAGAACTTCTTGAATTCCAAATATGGTAGAATAAAGTAGAACCTTGGCTTATTAAGAATTTTAAGAAAACGACACGCTTTAACGGGGGCGATTTTGTACTAGCGGCAACCGGCATATATCAAGAAAGTCCCCGTTAACTATTCCATACGTGATTTCCATACGTTTTCCTAGCTTATTGCCAAATATGCTAAATTGCCGGAAGAGTTTGAATAGAAACGTTGTTCCTGTAGGCCACCATCTGTGTTACTTTGGAAAACGTGAATCTGAGCTGTTTTGGCCGCCAAGACCCTGGGACTAGTAACACAGGTAAACCGCGTTACGCACGCGTCTCCTCGTCGTGAGGGATTTCATTCCTATCGATCCTGGACCCACACTGAGCCAACCATGCTCCTTCATAAGTATTGACGAGAATGTCCGCCAATACCTGGCAATTATTGGATGAGGTTCAGCATGGCATGATAATTGTGAAGGCCGGGGTTTGTGTTATCTGCCGAAGCAAAGCTGAGGCAGATAACACAAACCAA
Organism: Scolanthus callimorphus; assembly: GCA_033964015.1. Taxonomy (NCBI): domain Eukaryota; kingdom Metazoa; phylum Cnidaria; class Anthozoa; order Actiniaria; family Edwardsiidae; genus Scolanthus; species Scolanthus callimorphus. The sequence continues at coordinate 2,008,912 of CM066917.1, forward strand.
GGACTTCACAATTATCGATGTCATGCGAAAACCGAATCCAATAATTGTTTTATTATTCATTGTCTGACACAAATTCAATTTCTTGAGTCGAACACGTCGCAAAGCGAGCAGCCATCGTGAATAGAAAATATTCAAAGACACAAAACACAAAATTTACCGCGCATTTGTAGTTTCACACAAAATACCGCTGAAATAACTTGCAGGCTCGGTCCAATAACCTGTACAGACAACTGTTTCCACTGAAAACAGCGCGGGCTGTTTCCAGTAACCTCTACAGACAACTGTTCCCGCTGAAAATATTGCAGGCGCTTGCAATGACTGCCAGAATTGTGCGTAGACTTTGAGCCAATCAGAAAACGATTACTGAGTACAATGAATACTAATGTAGATTATTGACAAAGCTGTTGACAAAACCTGATAGCTGTTGCTGTCGGTTTCAGTGGGACTTGCTGTGCCGTTTTGCACTATGGCCATGCCGGAGCACCTAACGACCAAGTCATCAACGATGGGGACATGTGGTAAGATGGCTCTCCACAGAATTACCTGCTGTTGAATATGCATTTACGCGCGCGTTGATTGGCTAAAAACGAATAAGATTCATCGTGGAATTCAATGAACGCTGAATTCGATAAAACACAGGTTACCCGCGTGCAAAGAAAGTTCAAAGATCGACTCATTTCACTAAAATAATATCAAATATTTGCTATTGGAGATCAATTAACCGTGGAATTCGTTCCTCTGAATGAATTTATTTATAGAATCCCATAGCTCAATTCTTATGCGCGCGTTGATTGGCTAATAGTCCAGTCAATCTACGGTTTGACCGGGAACTAATTGCAACAAAAGCTTTTCCGACGGTTTTGTACTACATTGAGTCCCCAAATGAACATACTAAAAGTCCCCAAAAAATCGGAGTACAGGAACACGTCGAAAACGGCAATTGAAAATTCCCATACAAAGCTTGTATGAAAAACAACGGGGAGCCCAAATCTCGAAAAATGCGCAATATTGAAATATAGTCCGTTGATGAAACTTTCGACAATACAAATGATTCGAATTATTCCAAAGCACAATTTTGAACAGAAATAGTACGAGTTTTAGTTGTATTCTCGTATTTTTTATTAAATAATCACTCAATTCGATTTTCTCAGAGTTTATATCTGGAACTAAAAGAGGCGCCAGCTAGTGAGTTTAGTGACGCTTTTGTTCGATAAATTATCTTCGTTGATAACCATACTATCTCAGATTAACATATATCTGATGTTCACATGGGTTACGCAGACATTTAAGAAAATAACAAGAGAAAAATGAAAATAATTGGGATCGAGATATCACGAGATCGTGTAACTTACACGTTAAATGGTTCCTGAAACCCTCAAAGTCAAGGCAAGTACGCTTCTTATAGCGTATGTTGATATAGATGACATATTGTTAGACAATAATGTCCCTGAATTCATATTCAGTGTTAATAAATAGCCACCACCAAAGGGAAGGCCAATTTTGGGGCCAGCTGACCTGGTCTCAGTCCGATCCGTGGACCCTCATCAAAGACGCCATAGGAAAGTTGGTGCACGGGCGGATCCCTTACATTGTCCGCAAACAGTTCAGTTCAAAGCTCAAGGTCGTGCTTTCGGACAAGAGCACCGGAAATTACTACAGTCCTGAATTCCGTTGCAGCGTCCAATGTGGAGAGGTTACTGTGGAGCTGCTGGGTCAGAGTGAGGAGGGGCGATACATCGGGCCCGTAGGAGGGGGTTTCAGAGGTTCGAACGAACCCACTTGGTGCCAGAAAAATCAGGCTTTTGGTCACAAAACAGGAAGGAAACACGACAAAATGCTATTAATTTGGTTTGTACAGGATTTGTTTTGTTTTTTTCTGTAAAACTGAGGACAACGAACCCCTCTCCAAGAATGCTACGGGCCTGGCGATGCATAATGTCACCGCGCAATTTCCATCTCCAATCTTCAACCTTGAGCTTCAATGTTTTACTGTCCGACTTCAAAACACACTCGTGGCTGTAATTCTCAGCAACAGTGGATGTTGGAAGGACATCGCGAGAAAAACGCGACATCCCGTGTGTCACGCAACCGGCCGAGGTGAATTGAAGCTCAAAATTGATTACAGAGAAATGTATGGAGAAAAACACATTTTCTCTCATATCTCCCGTTTATGAGAGTCGGGAAAAAATGTTCGTATTTCAAAGTTTTATTTATTTACCGATTAAGACAGCCAGCAAAAAATATTGGTGAATTCAGTCCATTTACGAGTTACATTTTGAAATCTAAAACTAGTACCTGAGAACTCAAACGTCTACAGAGTACAGAGGATTGTATGAGAATTCACGATCGGAGATGATCATGTATAGTTTATAATCGGTCCACAGAAACAATATTTTGGTTGTGGAAAAAGTGTTCGTATCACAATTGCATTTTCATCTATCCAGGAAGCTAATAAAACACCAATGCTTGCCCAAACCTGAAATTTCGCCTTACCTTTTTAGAGCTGAAAAAAGCCGACAAAGAAATAACCCTTTGGTTCCTCGCTTAAGTACGAAAAATCCATGAACTTCGCCGGTCAAAATCTTCTTTGAAACTGTTCGTTCAGACTAAATTTAGCCACCATTTTGAAGGTACACTATTACACGTTCTTCTGGAGACCTGAAATATTTAGGTTCCTCTAAAAAACCTTCAGTAAAGGCCTTCGGGATACGTGCTATCTCTACCCTCGAAACTAGTCCCGAAATCCACGACGACAGTCACAACCAAAGGACTAAATGTAGTACAAAACCGTCGAAAAAGCTTTTGTTGCAATTAGTTCCCGGTTGGCCCCTTTTTGAGCGTAGATTGGCTGGACTATAAAACGAGTGAGATTTTACGTGGAAAATTGACTGGTTGAAAGCTGAATTCGACAAAAACACAGCTTACCCGCGCGCAAAGAAAGTTGAAAGCTCGAATCATTTCGCTAAAATAATATCAAATCTTTGCTTTGGGATTCGACTTGTGAATTTAACGTTAAATTTTACTTTAAAAACGATATCGCATCGTCGCTTCTCAACTCGTGCGATATCGTTTTTCGCGTGAAATTTACCGTGGAATTCACTCGTCATGTGATGAACTTATCTATAGAATCATATGATATCTCTTTTTGTGGAAATAGAGGAAGAGATATCATACGATTCAAGTATATTCAAAGCGTTCAGTCGGTAGATTCCGCTGAAAATAGTGACTCAAAAAGGCGATATCGCCCTCGTCGCTGCGCGACTCGTGCGATATCGCTTTTTTCGTGCTATTTTCTTAGCGGAATCTAGCCTCCAGAAGCTTTGAAAAATCGTATAGAATTTGATTTAATCTAGGCGGGCGAGGAGATACGATGAGAGGAGTGACTAAAACGCTGTCTTTCCTTTAGCTTTGGCCTGTTAGTTTGGTTGACAAAAAAATTACTCTATCATACTCTAGCGGCAGGGAGCTCCGTCTTTATAGAAGTCAGCGTTTCTATTGGTCGAGAACAAACTCTCTCCTTTTTCAGCCAATCAACTTGCGAACTAAATCAAAACGCCCCATTGCGTCGAATAGCGTCCAATCCTGATTGGCTAGTGATTTTGTATTTGCGTTTAGTTTTCGGTAGGCATCTTTAAGCTTAAGAGACATGATACCTCTACCAATCACAGACCGGAAGTTAGGCTGTACTCTCTATAATTTGCGCCGCACTCTATACGGACGAAACCGGAGCTTGCGTTGCACTCTATAGCGCGGTTCGCGATGACGTCTTCCATTGTTAGTAATATGCTAACTGCTTCACAGAACAAAGGGTGGTATTCAATCTGCGGTTGGCGCATTAGCATTAGAATGTCTTTGTTGATAAACATGAAATAGCGCTTTACCGACCGAAAATAGCTATGACGTCATCCTTCAGCGATGATCTCCGCCGTAAAATTACAATTCAGCCGCAAAAATGATTCCTGATTCTGCTCGAACTTTACTACCATCCCTCAACCGTTTCTTCGGAAATTTCTACTTGCAGTCTGAGGGTTATTTACGAAAAGAACCACGGCAGTTCGGATGTTAATAAGTTCGTTGATTTAAGAGCCTTACTTCATAAGACTACTTAACAATTAGACCTCGAGCCCGAAAGGGCTACGGGACAATAGCCCATGAGAACGTAGGTCGATTAACGAGAAGCGGCCGTTTATTGTTTCATGTTCAAAATCGGCGCTTTCGCTACGAGGTCTGTTGATAATGATAGTCCCCTAGTAGCGTAGTCATTCAGAATGCAGCATTGTCAGTGGTCCACTACATAGGCGGCACAGGACCATAAAAAGTGGGAGTGCTCATTAATAAGGAAGTATGGGAAGAGTGAAAACACAAAATACAGTAAATGTATGAAAATTTGACGAAAAGTGGGAGTGCTCATTAGTAAGGAAGTATGGGAAGAGTGAAAATGGGGGTGCTCGACTACCCCCCTGCGTCCCCCCCCCCCCCCCGGTTCGCCGCCTATGCACTAGTTGGGTGTGTCGGGCATAAAGGGCCAGTACGACATTAAAAAAAAAAAAATGTTCTAGTTTTAACAGGCTTTAACGCTCTTGTAAAGCCCTGTGCACACTAGCGACATAACGACATAAGGACCTTATGTTGCAACGAAAAAAGCATGGGAAAACAGTTGAAATAATCAGTATTTTCCACGGGTCATCATTAGATTGCTTCACCAAAGCAATTTTCTGTTATTTTTTGTGGACTTCGACGATTTGAAACCACTAAATTTGGTTCGCATGATATTTTTCTTCTGTTGTTATGTCGCAAGTGTGTACCAGGCATAACTGATGTTTTTATTTTTTTAAACACTAGTTTTTTTGATGTCCAAGGCCAAATAGGGAAACTTTTGCAGGGTCCGACATTGCGAGCATGTGGCCGCCAGTAGCGCCTAGATTTACTGTTTGGCGAGCAAAAGTTTCAACCTAGTCGCCAAACCCTACCAGATTTTTCAAAAATTCCCTTCTCAAAATTAGCAGAAGAAAAAAGATGGCGACCAGATTTCGATTATGGCGACCTAACTTTAATATTTGGCGACTAGATTTTTTCTTTAGGCGCCAATTGCACCTTTTGAAAAAAAGGTCACGTGGGTCTGGTTTGGAGATATTTCGCCACAAAGTAACTGTACATTCCGGGCCCTTTCTCACACGACGCAGCCGATGCAGGTACATTAAGAACTGCCCAAAAGTAAAGAGTTATCCAGTAGCTTATGGTTTGTTACTCTTCCAACAGTTTATTTGACATGGGTGGTGAATACTACTGCTATGGCGCCGATATCACGTGCTGCTATCCTGCCAATGGCAAGTTCACGGACAAACAAAAGATGATCTATAACGCCGTGTTGAAGTCCAACCGTGCTGTCATGGCGAATGTCAAACCAGGTACACTTATAAAAAACTTTTTTTAGTTATAGCTGTGCAGCCTTTTAAAGGGGATATGTCTCGGTTCAGTTTCAACTAAACTTTTTTTGGCGTATTAAGGTGGCCCATGGCTAATTCACCTTAAAAATAAATTTTCCCATTTCCCCAGAAAGCGGTAGCATTTAGATATTCTTTGACGTGGAGGTCATAGACCGTACTGCACATTATATCTGTTTTGAAAATAATTGCAAAGGGTGTACTTCTTTCATTAGGTATGTAGTTTTCCTAAAGGTGTCAAATTGAAATGGAGCACTCCTATTCTTAAACAGCAAGACAGAATTTTACATTGTTATTGTTAATTCACTGTTAAAGCTTAAATTGTTTTTACGACATAAATTAGCATAACTCGTCCTTAAGATAATGCGTGAAACAAAATCTCAGCTTAGGATTTCGTTGAGCTAGTGAGAGTGTAAACTAGAGCAATCAACCATTGCATTTGCGACAAAAAGGTGAATGTCGTGCCGGTTTCGACACCATCTAAAACGAAATTGCCGCTAATTTCTTAGCATATATCATAATTTTTTTGTGTGAGGACCTCTTTATCACTTTCGCATAAAAACATATCTGACATATTGCCGTCTTCTGAGCAAATAAGGCGATTTACTTTTAGGTTAGTGTTTTTGGGGAATAGACCCTTTTTCAAATTGGCCACCGCAAATTCACATGTGTTCAAATTAAACTGAATGAAAATCAAATACTGGCACTAGAAAGAGTATCCTCGAACAGAGTACACTGGAGGAAGCTTGTGGAGGCCCTATGCTCCGGTAGGAGTGAAGACGGTTAAGTAAGTAAGCAAGAAAGAGTATCCTCACATTTGTAATACTTTAAATTTTCGCAATGCCAAATGCCATGTCGACTGAGAAAGCAGCGTCTGAGAATTACAGAGATTTGTATGACAGGGGGTAGGACGCATACCACCCCCAGTTACAGTGTATACAAACATCTGTGAATTTTCAAATTGTCATGCTCAACTTTCGTTTTCTCGGAAGATATTGGATATAATGCAGCGAAATTTTGTAGTTTTGCTAAAGTGATGATGTGTGTTCTAGTGCTAGTGTTCATTTTTAACAAAAATCGATTTGAATTTTCGGCGGCCATTTCAGAAAAGCGTCTATTAGCCATGGGCCACCACCTTATACACTAAACAAACTTGTCATTTCTCATACAGGTGTTTCATGGCCCGATATGCACCGCCTGTCAGTCCGTGTCATTGTAGAAGAACTCAAATCCATGGGATTCCTCCGCGGCGAAATGGAAGACTTGATGAAGCACCACATCGGTCCGTTATTCATGCCACATGGTCTCGGCCACTTCATGGGTATTGACGTCCACGACGTAGGGGGGTACCCTGAGGTAATATTTAAGACCCTGTGTCTGATGGGTGTGAATTTCATGATCAATCGCAAAGTGATTACACCGATCTTGAACAAAACGTATAGGAGTGATTACAAAGTAATTGCGGATTACTCACGACAGTCATCTGAAATCTGTTCTAATGTTGTGATTGGTTTGTTTGTGTTGATCTAATTCCGTAAGAAAGTTTCATAATAAGAAACTTTCATAGTTGTAGTTCCATAACTAAATCGGCTTTAGACCAAAGGATGGTTCGAATTTACATGAGATTTAAACGGATTGAATTCCCTACTTTTATCGTTACCTCACTGTAGATTTTTCAATAGAGTAGCTCTCAGATGACTGTCGTAACTAAGACCCCGTCCACACTACATTGTTTTCAAACGAAAACGGATACTTTTTGCTCCGTTTTAAAAAATATTTGCGTCCACACTTCGTGTCGTTTTCGCCCATCCACGGTACAACGCGTATCCGTACGAAAATGCTCTTATGCATTCAGTGCGCATGCTCAAATAAGGAAAACGCATGCGCATTTCGATCTGTCGGCCCGCGAAATTCGTCGGGTTTGCTGTAGTGACGTCATGGTTTTCAGTTAGCATCGTTTTCACCCATCCACACTATAAAACAGCGTTCTCAAACAGCTCCGTTTTCAAATCGCTCCATTGAGTTTTCGGATTGTTTTCGGATTGACCCGTTTTCGGTGATCGTTTTCGGCGTTGTAGTGTGGACGATGGCCGTATCCGGAGCAAAAAGTATCTGTTTTCGTTTGAAAACGGGGTAGTGTGGACGGGGTCTAAATCGTGCTTGCGTTTCCTACACGTTCTACATCCCCCCAAATCAGCCCGGATGGAAATGGATGTCTTCTTTTACTCGGTATCTATTTCAGTTTCACTTTAATGACAACTATAATCTGATTTGCGTAGGGCGTGGAAAGGAGCTCGGAACCCGGACTGCGCAGTCTTCGTTGTGGACGTGTGGTTGAGGAAAACCAAGTGTTGACGATAGAGCCTGGTCTTTATTTCATTAGATCGGTACGTCATTACTCCTTATTGACGGTTCAATACAATAATACATTTATACTTTATTTAAGATGAGGGCAGAAAAAGGGTCTGCGTCATAGTTATTTGAAGAAGTTTGTAAATACAGCTCTAAAAAATTGTATGTAATCATCCCCAAATAAGCAATGTAGGTAAGTTTTCTCAGCAAACTGCCGATTTTCAAACAATTTTTTATGTAACGTCAAACTTTGAAAGATCCCAACAATATTTCAAAACGTTGATCTAGCAATAGTCAAGTTTCGAATTCTCTACTCTACCGCTGAATAAGCATCAGCGGCGCATAAATACAGTGGGAGCCTCGATTTGAACCCGAAAGTTGCGAATACCAACGCGGAGTCCAAAGCGTTTTGACTATTGTCTCCATTCAAGCTTCATCAGTTTCTCGTTGATATTCACTATAACAGGGCTATAACAGGGGCGACGGTAGCAAAATTATGCAGAGGGGGGAGGCACTCTTGAGCAAAACAATTCTTGTCTATCTAATTTCATGTGCTGTTGGGGACATGCTTCCCATGTAATTTTATGCCTCAAGACTGCCGGAAATGCATCAAAATTTGGTGTTAGATAACCAGAGCAGCTGTAGATGAAAACGTGATGAAATGACAAAAAAGGTCCAGCGCACCTACGATATTAATTTGGAAAAAACTAGGCTAATTGCTTTCTTGGGGAGGCAGCGCCGCATTAATATAATAATAAAGTTGATATTTGCAGGTGTAAATAATGTTTTCGGCCCGACTCAGGCTCATTTATGCCCGAGCGCAGCGAGCTATAAAATGAGCACTGAGAAGGGCCCAAAACATATTTAAGTCCAAGAACATCAACTACATATTGTTATTATAACTTTGGAGAGCATTGAGCACAAAAACAATTATCTATGGCGAACATCATCAACGCCGATTGACTCGCGCGGGCTCTAATATCCGCCGAATAATACGCCACAATGCTCGCGAAAGTTATTAGAATAAAACTTGTCTACATTCTGTAATAAGCACGGTAAAACTACGTTGTCACATTGAAAAAGGAACTTGTTTGCAAGAAAACTGAAAGTGCATTTCAAATTCTCTGCTTTCTGCAAAAATAATGTTCTATAGATGTTTTAGGGGCCTGCGAAGATCTGTCCTCACTAATCTACTGTACGATTTTACTTTTCAGGTTTTAGAGCCTGCCATGAACAATCCTGAGATAGCGCATTTCTTCAACAGAGAAATGGTGGAAGATTTTATGGATTTTGGAGGGGTACTGTATGAAATCCCATGCTTCTTATTGTTTAGCCCTATAGAATTTCCAAGCAAAAAGAAGATGTGAATCGTGCGCTTGCTCTTGTTTTGTTGTTGTTGTATTTTCAGAGGTCGTTTAATGACTACACCTGTCTTCTAGTTCCATTTATCGAAAGCCTTTCATTGTAGCACATCTGTGTTCGTATATCATTTGTTACACATTTATGGCCTAGTTCCATTTGTCAGAAGCCCTTTAATGGTAATACATCTTTTTCTAGCTCCATTTGTCAGAATCCATTTAATGGTAATTCATCTGTGTTCCAGCTCCATTTGTCAGAAGCCATTTAATGGTAACACATCTGTGTTCCAGCTCCATTTGTCAGAAGCCATTTAATGACAACGCATCTGTGTTCCAGTTCCATTTTTTAAGTAGGCATTTTACGATTTAATGGTAACACATCTGTGTTCTAGCTTCATTTGTCGAGAACCATTTAATGGTATGGTAACACATCTGTGTTCTAGCTCCATTAATTTGTCAGAAAACATTGAATGGTAGCACTGTGTTCCATCTCCATTTGTCAAAAGCCATTTAACGACAACACATCTGTGTTCCATCCCCATTTGTCAAAAGCCATTTAACGACAACACATCTGTGTTCCATCTCCATTCCTCAAAACCATTTAATGGTAACACTTCTCTGTTCTAGCTTTATTTGTCAGAAGCAATTTAAAGGTGACACATCTGTGTTCTGCTCCATTTGTCAGAAACCATTTAATGGTAACACATCTGTGTTCTAGCTCCATTAATTTGTCAGAAACCATTTATTTGTAACACATCTGTGTTCTAATTCCATTTGTTATTTAATGAAAGCCATTTAATGAAAACAGATCCAGTTCTAGTTCCACATGTCAGAAGCCCTTTAATGGTAACATCTGTATTCTAGCTCCATTTGTCAGAAGCCATTGAATGGTAACACGCCAAGCTGTTCTTATTCCATTTGTCAGAAGCTTTTTACAGCTAATCGTTGCATTGCAACCCGCGTTTTGAAAACATCGATTTGGTTTTGGCTTTGCTATTCCGCCAGTCAAATCTTATGGGCCAATCAGATTATTGCCCTGTTTCGCCTAGTGCAATCGCCTGGCTTTCCGTCGCGACGTTGTCTGGTTTTAGTGCAGAGGGAAGCCAGTTGACTGCACTAGGCGAAACAGGGCAAGAGTTTATATATTTTACCGGTCCAAACATTTTAGCAACGATTGTAGTTCCATTTGTCAGAAGCCATTTATTTACAACACATCTGAGTTCTAATTACAGCATTTGTCAGAAGCCATTTAATGTTAACATCCGTATTCTAGCTACATTTATCAGAAGCTATTTAATTACAACTCATCTGCATTGTAATCCCATTTGTCAGAAGCCATTTACTGATAACACATCTGAGTTCAAATTCTACAGTATTTGTCAGAAGTTATTTAGTGGTAGCACATTTCTGTTCCAGCTCTATTTGTCAGTAGCCATTTAATGGTAACACACCTGTCTTATTTCAGGTACGTATTGAGGACGATATTATCGTCACCTCAGATGGCATGGAGCTGATGACGAATGTTCCTCGGACAGTAGAGGAGATCGAGGCGTTGATGGCTGAGGGTCAGAACCTGCCGGAACAGTTCCCCGTCCCAGTCTCCTCACAAGCAAAACAATAACGGGGGAAAATCTACAATATCTTAGAACAGATATAGGGCAGATTTCACTGGCAGTGGTAAAGTTGCAGATAAACCAGGTTAGGCGGTCATCCTCGGGGAAAATTCGAATATTAGTTTGTGCATCCCAATAGGCTCTGAGCAGCTGAACAGTCATGTGCATGTTATTTTGCTACAAATACAATGATAGAACCTCTTGATTCCCACGGGTAAATGAACAGCTTAATTGGAGAGCAGAACGTTTTTAGTTGTCTTGATTGAGGTAGTACGGCATATTCGAATTGGTTTGATCAAGCTTTTTATCAGCAGGTAAAATGATTACAGATAAATGGTATTGATGTTGCTCCTAAAAGGTTTTAATGACGAAATCACGAGAGAGTCTCTCCTGAACCTTACGCAATTCAATGTCTATACAGATTCCGCAGGAAAACACGCATTTTATATATGGGATAGAAAGGCATGTATAGGATGAGATAGAAATGAACTATGATTAATAAAATGCTTTATTTTAACAATTTAAAAAATAACCTACTTTTCTACTTCTGTTTGCTCCACCGGTTTTTCAAAACGACTCTTCTAACAGGGTACCAAGTCCTACGAGCAGGTGGTATATTTGTCGACGCTGACAAATGAATGCGGGCAAAGCCAAGAGGGCAGGCTTTTGAGTTTGCGCAAACGTCGCATTCCTGGCAAATTTTCATGCTCCGGGTTAGCTAGTGGTTTGTTTCATTACATTGGCACGGACTAATTTTTGCGGACATGACAGCCTAACAAAAGACGTTTCGCATTATAGAATATCAGGAGGAGACCAAGCTCGATTTCATGTCGAGTAAGGGTATTCGTGGCCCTCAGAACAGGGGGGGGGGGGGGGGGGGGGGGGTCCAGGGGGGTCCAGGAAATTTTCGGAAATTTTCTACGGAAATTTTCCCATACATTTACTGTATTTGCTGGAGACAATTTGAGTTCGTCCCATATTTTCACTATCCGCCCCCCCCCCCCCCCCTTCAGCAAATCCTGGCTACTCCGCTGCAGAATATACCAAGTCAATTTTTTCAGACGATGAAACTAGCAAAAATAGTTCGGTTTCAATACAAGAATGAACCTGTGAAAGTTTGGTTGTGGTGCAGAACCTAGTTTCTCGAATATTTCGTATTTTTAAACGCAACCTGCCAGGAACTAGCTACGAAGACTAGTTCAAGATCAAACTTAAGAACCACGATCGTCCTGGGATATTATTACGCGTTAAATAAATAAAATAAAGATGGCTTTTATTATAAAATCATCACGTCCAAGGACGAATTGCGACCTTATTTACAAATTATTATATACAAAAAATTATGGAAATTACAATTTATGGACTGGGCCTTACAATTTGTGTATATACAATTTTACATGCATTTAATAACTATAAGAAAAAAAATCATTCTGAATTTTTTTTTTTAAGATATATGTTTCTATGTGTTCAGCCCCCAGGGCGATCAGGGTACGTATGGCTGATTTTGTTGTTACTTTGTTCCATAAACATATTCGAAAAACTAGCTTTTGCACCAGAACCAAACTTTCACACAGGTTCTTTCTTGCATTTAAACCAAACCGAACTATTTTTCCTAGTTTCATCGGCTAAAAAAATTGACTTGGTATATTTTGAGGGCAATTTATACCTATATATAGTCTACGCCTTAAAAATATGCTCGAATCTTGGAGTATTTAGGCAGGTATCTTTTGGCAATATGTACGCATTATCAGATTTCCATTAGCGTTAATACGTTTAATAATATCTGAACTTAAATGGACCCTTCCTTGAGAGATCAAGTGCCTATTTTAGAGTTTTAGTCGTGTTTTTGGCCTATTTTTTTTTTAAATAGGCAGCTTGCTTCCAACGAATTTCCTGAAACTGACTTCAATATGATTATCGGAGTTTCGTTAAAAAATACCAGCAACGTTTTTTTTTTGCGCGGGGTTGATCTCTCAAGGAAGGGGTCCATTTTAGCTCAGGTATTATTAAAAGTATTAACGCTAATGGAGATCTGATAATGCGTACATATTGCCAAAAGACACCTGCTTATATTCTCCAAGATTGAAGATCATAGCGAGCATATTTTTAAAGTCGTAGACGAAAATAAATTTTCGCGAAATGCGCTCTGACTTTCGCATGAGTCACCTTAAAGCGGGACTGTCACGGTACGCGCATGTGCGAATTTTGATCACTTTGGTCCGGGCCGGAATGATGACTGTGAGAGGGAGGAATTACGCTGGTAGAATCCGTTCAAATCTTGTTGTTTCGGGGTCCATCTACCCTTAATTCTTAACGGGTATTCTCTCCTGAGATCTCCTTAGTATCGTGACCAAATTTTGGAGTCGATGCAATATTGTTTGTCGTTTTAAATTGAATGAGACTCGAGCGTCATTTTCACTGATGGCTGCCCAACAAGAAAGGCCTAATCGAGGTCGTCCTTACGCCAAAATGGCTTGGGAACACAATAAAAGCAGGATCTGGATATCGAAAAGGGTCCACGAGACATGGAAATTGTTCAAGGGCTACGGTATCTTCACCTCAGACAACGATTTTGCAGCTCATTTGCGTAAAAACCCCTAAAAACTTACCATAATGTCGCCTCCTGACGAATGAACTCCAAATTATGTTTTCCCTGAGGCGACTTCGCGCGGGGCGTGGGTACGTTCTCGCGAAAGCGAAGTGTCCCGTGATTGGTTTATTTAAACAGGGAATCCTCGTTTTGAATGATAGTTATGGGATCGGCGGTCTTTGCTCGAGCATGCGCGTACCGTGACAGTCCCGCTTTAACCCGACCGCACGAAAATTTGCAAGTTTTCCACGCTACCATAAACTCACAAGTTTTCGCATACGCATGCGCATACAAATTCCCCACCTGCTAGGCCTGCCGCAAAATCCTTTCAGTTGAAGGAACCTATGAGATTGAATTTTGTGTGAGTTAAGATAGTGAACGAGCCGCTGTAATTTGCAATTTTCCATTTCCGTATTACCGCTGATCAAATAACCACTGAATAACTTGCTGAAAATGCCTCGCATCCCCCCAACATAATTTTTCATCCGCCGAACCTTGGCCTATCCTTTATCAACAAAGTTTATTATTATTATTACTATTATTATTATTGTTGTTGTTGTTATTTTTAAAATAATGAAGGCTCTGACATTTCATCGATGACGTTTGCCGTCGCTGTTGTGGTCATATATTGTTTTAACATTATATCTATTTTGACTACTTATAGTTCTTTAATGTCTGGAGAACGGCGATCAAGCCTTAAATGGACAAATTATTGCTCTTCTCCCTATGTTGATATTGGAAGGTGGCAGCTCTAGTATTGTGCTTCAAATTTAATGACAATTTTAATAGGCATTTCCGATAGCCATGCTATTTCTACTTGGTTGTTTTGGCAAGGCAAAAATCTAGCGATCACCAACCGTTCTCATTTATGCATTAAAGTAACAGGAGCTATTAGATTAAAATCGTATCTTATAATACCAGTGATTTCTCTTTTTACGCAACTTGTCCCCCTGTCGGTTTTGTTGACAGAAGAATTGGACATCATTGTAGACTTAGTAATACGCATGACAATGTGCTTTCTTTAGTTTGCGACTAATTGCGACGAGCGATAATCGGCTTTCAGAAAACAAGTGGTTCAGCTGCTTTATTGGCTGAGAGCTTAGATGCTCCTAAATATTATAGCGTTTTCAAGTCTGGTTATTTGCCCTAGAAAAACTCCATCTGCCTATACAAAAAGAAAATAGTTAAATATATCACAAAGAGAGAAGTTGTTAAAGCACAATAACTGATTTTCCGCCAATATTATTAATTTACACCGATGCGAAATGGCCACTCGCAAATGCCTATAAGATTGGGGATTTGCCTAGAGTTAACTGCTTTTGGTGTTCCCTATCGCCGACAATGCATTTGAATAATAATAATAGGGTAAGGAATTAAATTTGTTTTAACAGTTTCCTTTTTCAATTCACGCCAAAAAGTGGGATCTCCATACTGTCAGAATAGTTATGAAGGCCAATGAATACAACGATCAACATTTAAATGACGATTCTCTGTGCGACAAGCCGTATGTGACAGGTGTCAGGGAGTCGAAGAGCGGCTTGCGTCACCTATCGCTGTAGAAACCGTTTCCTGAGAAAACTAAGGCCTAAAGTAGGCCTAGCCTGTACTCTAAAAGTTCCACGGACTAAAGAATTCGACATGAAATTTTAAGAGCTCGTGTGAAAGAAACCTTCATTTTATTAGCATGGCATTCCCGCGCCAGTGTTCATTTTCGCTTGCTTCTACGAGACTACAGGTAAAAAAAAACCAAATCTCTCAGACTAATTCACTCGTAGCGATGAGTTCGCCGTTTCACACCTTCATTTCTATTATTTCTTTCAGATTTTCATTCATGTTATCATTCTCTTGACCTTCGACCGAGGTAGGTATTCTTAGATCACATAATACGAGTGTAAAACTTTGAACTTGAAGGTAGATAGCTCACTTTTCAGCCTTGTAGGACATAAATAATTCAAATTCTGGTCGAACAGGCAAACTTGTGTGTAAACAGAAGACAGCGTTTTTAATTTCTCGTCTTGGGTATAGCTGGTCTGCATTGGTAAATTTATTAGGTCTGTGGCTACTATTGTTTTCGCTAGACATTATTATTTTGTTCGCCAAATGAACGAGTAACTGCCTGGGGCATTTGATAACGGGCTACGGAAATTACGGGCAACCGTTCAGAACTCGATCACTCGCAACCTCAATTTCACGCTCTGCTTTTCAAACAGGCACTTTTTTCTTTTTCAATCCAGAAACCGCTGTGGACAGAATGTCGTCAATGAAAGACCTTTACTTATATTCCAATCTTCAAAACCCTTAAGGAACAAAACAGATACGATGCGGTTTTTTTCTTTTTCGGAAATCGTCATTTGCGATGAAATTTCTGTTCTTGACGTATTAGATAAGAAAAATGTCTAACTCTTCCCTTGAATGTAAAAGAGTTTTACTACGGCTTCGGATAGGAAAATATCATTTCCTTGTAAAATTGAGCCAGAGTTATGCAGACTTAGATGTTGTTCGGAGTGCAATTTAAACTGAACTTCCATTAAGTTTTATGTCATCGAAATCAGTTTATTTACTCGCGCTCCGTCTTCCACTTTTCCTAATCGATTCTGTTTTCGCTGTTGCATATGCCGTTTTCTAATTTTGTTTACTAGTTCCCAAGGTAATATTTACACAGTAGAATTTAAAGGACTTGTTCCCCATACGGTTTCAGCCCTTAATTCTTTTCTACTTTTTTCCGAAAGCAATAGTCTATTTTACTATGCAAATTGAGAAAATATTTTTTCACAAAACAAACAAAAGTTCTTTTGCAATTATCTTCAGAGAGAAAATTACTTCTCAAATGGTTTACCTTTCTTCCAAATATTGAAAACTGTAAAACAACTTTATGGCCAGAAGAGCAAGCTTTTTTTATTCTATGATGAGGAAAACTAGTAAATATGGATTTTAGTATTCGAGTTTTAAAATCATATTTCAGGTTGTGGCTTAATGCTCTAAAGCTCATTTTTAATGCTTTTTATCTTGTGTGTAACGACTACTTTTAATTATTCACTTCCAATATTCGGGACTTGCGTTCAGAAAACTAGATAATCACGTACGGTGCTATCGGATATGCAAACATATAACCTAGTGGCTCCAAAGAAAGCATATAGTGCATATCTAATATTATGATATACGTTCTCGCCAGATTATAGTATTATAGTCGCACAATGGCTTCTCTGATTATTAAATCAGATCAAAGACGAAGTTAAAACCGTTAAGAAAAATACCGTTTTCTCCGTTTTAGGGTAACTAAAACAAATTTGGTAACCATTATTAGTTTTTATTTATTAGCAAGTATAAAGCCACATACTGGTAAATGGGATCTCATCGGCAATCTGCAACAATTCCTTAAGATTCAGAAGATATTGTTTGCCTTGAAATCGTTTCGTGCACTTAATTTTTTGGGGACTTTAAACTTAAAATTATTCTTAGACTGTTTTGGGTTAAACTTGAAGTATGCCAACCAGAAAAACTGAAGAAAAAAACTTGATTATTCTTAGAAAGTTTTGAGTTAAACTTGTAGTATGCCAACCCGAAAAACTGAAGGAAAAAAATCGTGCTAGTGGTCTCCGAACCCACGACCTTCGCAGCACGTTAGGTTATAATTTGTGGGTTAAATCCCCCGTTAAGGGATTTATAAATCCCTAATCATTGCCAATATAAGGCAGGAGTCCTAACATATAGTCCGACTCGTGAGAACTTATAGTATTCTATCCAATCTGCCTTCATGCTTAAGGTCTGGTAGGTTAATTTATGGGATGAAACGCGAGTTCGTCGGCAAGAGGTTTCTGTTCCATATGGAACTCATATCTCAAATGGCTCCAATGTTTTTTCATTTGAACTTCGCATAAGATCAACACATTCTCGCCAACTGAAATAATAACATTTTCTCATTGTGAAATCATCTTACAGCGAGCACGCTAGAGAAAAATACAAATAACTTTTGGGATAGAGATGAAGTGAGGATAAAGACTGAAGACTAAAAATATGAACTGTGCAAGAACAAGTAATTAGTAGCAAGCAAACTGTTGGCGTCTCTATGCAACGGTAAATGAGCTTTGACTAATGTGGCGCGTTGGGCACGATATTTTATCATTTGTTTTGTTGAACCTTCGTTCATTTAGCATAAAAGGCGTAAATTCTTATCCAAAAAGGAGAAACCTGTGACGCCTTTTTGTGCCTCATAAATTTCCATCGCTGGTATGAAAATTACTTTTATGTGACAGTAGAAAGCACTGATTGTTTGGTAAAACTCAAAACTAGGCAACTAATCCAAAACCTCCTTGACAAAGCTGGGTGATCTTATAATATGAATTGAATTATAACGTAACAATAGCGAAACCGTTACTGATATATTTTTCTTTTTAAAGAATAAAACACCTTAGCAAGCTAACGTTTATGGAAACTTTTGAACTGAAAAAGGCTTAGTCCTGACAATTCTCTCGCGGGACTTTATATCATCAAAAACACTTTTTTACTTAATATTATATTTTATATAAACAAGTGTTCTTTTATAATTGCGAAAGCTGACCTGTTTATTCCATTTTACCGCCCCATTAGCACGGTTTTTTTTTTTACTTTAATTTCACCTGCGAGGAACAGAGTCAATCTGCCGTTTACACATCAGCAGGAATAAAGTAAGTTTAGGGGCATCCATACTATTTTTTGGTTCAGGCCGTGTACACAGACTATTACAGAGGTGTCTGTTTGCAGAAACCCATCCATGGGAAAAGCTTAATTTCCCGTGGCAGAAGAATGTGAAGTGTTCGGATTTCCCACGCTTTTGGAACCGGGCCTTGTATTGACGATGCCTATTTTAGTTAACCCCACACAAGTATCCGTCGTACAACTTCCATATAGGAGTGGAGATAAGGAATTAACCTTGTGTGAAAGCTAACGTGCTAATCAAATGGTCCCATGTGTGCTTCTTCCAGGTCAGACTGGGAGCAGGTCGGGGTAAATTAGATGTTATGTTCGCGGTAATGAAGTGAATATATGTAGATGTTCAGGCAAGTTCAGGCAAGACCTGGATAGCTCAGCTGGTAGAGCATCGGATGTACAATTCTGGAGGTCGTGGGTTCGAATCCCTCTCGGGGTCAGAGATTTTTTCTCTTTCTCCGCTTACTAGGGCTAACGCTCAGAAGCACACATGGGACCATTTCATTAGCACGTTAGCTTTCACACAAGGTTAATTCCTTATCTCCACTCTGTTGAACTTAGTGCTACGCGGCCACAGGCTTGCCTGAACATCTACATATATTCACTTCATTACCGCGAACATAACATCTAAAGTCAACACCCCGACCTGCTCCCAGTCTGACCTGGATAGCTCAGCTGGTAGAGCATCAATGTACAATTCTGAAGGTCGTGGGTTCGAATCCCTCTCGGGGTCAGAGATTTTTTCTCTTTCTCCGCTTACTAGGGCTAACGCTCAGAAGCACACATGGGACCATTTCATTAGCACGTTAGATTTCACACAAGGTTAATTCCTTATCTCCACTCTGTTGAACTTAGTGCTACGCGGCCACAAGCTTGCCCTAACATCTACATATATTAACTTCCATATAAGGATGTCCAAATACGATGCTCTCATGTCCACATAGGAGGCTCTCACGTCCAAATACGAGGTTCATTTGCATTTATACACATTGGCCGTTTTCAGACTAGAGACGAACAAATCGTCTGGACGGACAAATCGTCTCAAGACGAACAAATCGTCTGATGTGAAAACGAGACGAACAAATTTTCAGACGAACGAATCGTCTAAATTTGGTCGTCTGTTTGGCCGTCTAGTAAGACGATTTTTAATAGACGATTTGTTCGTGTAGAAAATGGACTAAAGTCCGACATACATAAATTCACTGACACTAGACGTACAAAAGAGGAACAAATCGTCAGACGATTTGTCCGTCCAGACGATTTGTTCGTCTTCTAGTGTGAAAATTGCCATTGCTTCGTTCTATTGTAAGTTTATAATCCAATTGGCGCGAGTGATCCCACATGGATTGGAGCGATATGACTGCATGAATACTCCTGGACGCTCTTATGGGATACGGGCTGGACACTTTTAAGGGGATAAGGGTCGGGACCAGGGGCTAGATTATTTGGAATACATGTGGAAAACATAGAACGAAGCAATGTGTATAAATGCAAATGAAGCTCGTATTTGGACATGAGAGCATCTTATTAGGACATTCCTTATGTGGAAGTCGTAAGACAACCCCCGGATGTTCACCAAGAGACCAGTACAGAAATTGAACTTTGCCCATGGCACTAGACATAGTTAATCGAGTGGAATGGTTAGAAGCCCGGCAAACTTCAAAGGGTCAACACAATAGCTTGGACTGGATGTTGAAAGGGGCTATCACGTGATATTGACCCTGCACAATCTTTTGTTTCATGCTCATCTAATATGCATTAGAATTTTTTCCGCCATCTTGTTATGATTACCCCAGGGGCGTAGCCAGGGGGGGGGGGGGGGGGGGGGGGGGGGGGGGGGGGGGGGGTCCAGGGGTTCCGGAACCCCCCCTCTCCCGCAGCGGAACCCCCCCTCGCTTCTGTTCTGGACCGACTTACTACTAAAATTGTAAATATTTAATAGACAACAAATAAAAGCTCCAATAAAATGTAGCAAAATTCTTCAAACGCTAGTTTTTCCCCGACATCAATATTTTTGGCTGGGTTTCCTGTGGCGAGACCGCAAAAAACACATCCGATCTATGTGGAGTTTTTTGTTTTTGGAATTTTGGAACCCCCCCTCTCATAAGTGCTGGCTACGCCCCTGTACCCACGACGCAACTGAAAGTGCAAATTCGTTTAACTCTTCTATAAAGAAGAAACGAATATATGAAACTGGTTGTACTGAATACACATCTATTTCAGAAAAGTTGCACCATCAGAACTGTCTGCTGTAGCCGCCGATGCGTCATGGGAACAAATATGAATACCAAAACAGAATCATGGAGACGTCTTTAGAACAATAACCAAACTAATCATCCTCCTTATGCTAAATGATTCTACAATACATCGCTCGCATTATATTTTATAGTGGGTTAACGCGAGAATTTAGTTCTTTCTTGTTTTTCCCACTTTGCACCGCGGGCTACGACAGGCAGTTGTTACACTTGTTACGGTGCAACCTTTTCTGATATAGGTGTATAAGACACCAGCCGAATATATTTTATGATTATGTATCGGGTTAAGATTTACAAAAATCGTTACCCGATACATGAAAAAGTACTTAAAGTACGAAAGTAATCGCTATTATTCTGGGAAGACAGGTTTAGAGGTCAGTACACTTTTTTATAAGATTACCCATTTAAACATACCTAGAATAGGTATAAAAACCTATTTAAACGTACCTAGAATAGGTCTTGATTTTCTAACTCGATCAGCAAAATATTGTTATTTCATACTCTTTCTTGTTGAAAATAGCGAACATTACAGCAAACTTTGGTCAAACTTAGATGAATTTTGCTAGAGCTTTAGACATTGAGGTCAAAGTTGTCGTTTGTTTGTTTCAAAATAACCAGGAATTTTGTTTACAAGCGACAAACGTCCTTTTTGCTGACCACCTTCACTTTCACTTGTCAGCAAAATGTAAACTGTTTTTATAATATAGCTGCGATATAAGCAGGCCGTAGGTTAGGGAAGGGGGGGGGGGGGTAGGGTTCGTACAAACCTGATCCCCACCGCACTTAGAGGTCCTCTCTGGTGTAACGAAAAAAAAAATTTCGGAAAACTGAATTCTAATTCTCTATCAGTGAGAAGATGATGACCCCCACAGTATAAAATCCAGCTAAGGGCCTGTTCTGAATGGCTTCAAAGCAACAGCTATATCAGAAAAGCATTAGGGCAGAATTTTCTTAGACTTATCGTCGAAATAAAGAACTTGTGATTTTGGGAGAGACACTCGGACCATTGTAAAAACACTCGCCTGCGGATCGTGATTATTGTCTCCCAAGATATCACGCGCGCTCTGTTTCGCCTACAAGGTCATAGAAAATTGTGCCCTAATAGTTTTAATAACGTTGAACCTGAGATAGGCAAAAAGTTAACAACAAAGCGTAAAATGTTGTAAAATGTTTTCAGCTCTTGCATTTTGGCTGAACGGAGATTAAGTAAATGACGCAGAACTCGTGCGAAGGCGAAAGGGTTACTTAGAGAAAAACGTTCATCTTCGCACAATTTCTGCGTTATTCAGTCAATATTCTCGTTCATATTAAAAAGTGCATTTTGTTTTATGTTACTATCAAATGATAAGAACTAACCGGCGGGAGCTATTACAAAAACTCTGCGGGAGCCACATCAGTATCAAAAGCGATATCTCTACCTCCATTTCCCGCCTTTTCTTATAACGGCTGCGATGGTGCGCGCGAAGTGTCGCAGCATACGTCTAGAGAATACAGATTTATCTGCTACGTGCTTAGAGAAGTCAAAAACAAGACCTCTGTACAAGAAGCTTTCGTTTCTTTGATCTCCTTTTGCGATAAACGCTTGCCGTAATAACTTAAGCTTGTATCCCCAATTTGCTTACTAGGCAATTAACATTATAAATCTTGTATTCGATCAAAATATTTAATTGGATACGTGTATTTATACTCATTTCAAAAATTCTCCGCCGATAAAATCTTTGAAAATGCTAATACGTTTTTGTAGCTAAAATAATAGCGGCGCTTCCCATCACGATCTTGACATGTTAAACTGTAGAGTAAAGCACCACTTAACCAAATATTTTAATCAAAAACTTTTGCGACAATTTTAATTGCATTGCTAGATGGACATTGCTTGGAAATTTCTATCGCATAGACGTGAAAATAGATCATTAACAGGCTAAATTTGTCACTAAAATTGATCGTGAAATCGGCACTTCCATGCATTGAAATCAAAATGGATACAACAGTCTGGTTGGCTGACAGCAAGCACGTTTTGTTCTTGTGTTTAGACATACCATGGGCAGTTTTTTTGATACCATTGCCGGAGGAAGGCCAGCTTTCAAGGTCTTATAAAAAGCGTGCGGTGAACATTCAATAATCGACGGCACGAAGATATGAGTTTTATTTTCGAGTGGCAAAACAATATTTTACGAATGAGCGCAGCGAATGAGTAAAATATTGTTTTAGACACGAGCAAATAAACTCATATCTTCAAGCCACCGTGTAATTTTCTTTTTATTATATAGACAAATCAGAAAAAAAATATTCCAAATTGATTTCCAAGCACTTTTGTTTTGACCGATATCCTCACTAGGGAAAATATGTCACTCACGTCCTGGATGTAGCTTCATATGAGATCTACGAGTGGCGTATTCCCAGTAAAACACTCGTGTCTATATAATAAAAAGACTGTATGTGTGTGTGTCAGGGAGGATCCTTTGTTTAACAGTCTGAACTCATTTGCATAAGCAGGGTCTAGATTCCAAATGTTGAACAAGGAGCTCGAAAATTATCAGCACTGAATATCCATAGTGGACAACAAATCAAGCCTACTCTATCAACTAAGGTTTATATGCATTCAGTTGTAAGGGCGCAGTAAATGTTCATTTTAGACAGGAAATGTGGTCTAATGAGCCTTTTGTTTTCCAACAATCCAGAGCTTCCAAAACATTATCCAAACATCAATATGTTCTTGGGAATAGCAATTTTGTTTTTATCTCGACCATTTTATTACATTTTTAAGAGCAAAGAGGCTTTTTTCTAAAGCCTTGAATTTCTTTGGTGGCAAGAGCCCAATTGGCTCACATTTTTTCTGTAAATTATACTTCCCGCAATGCGCGCATAATTCGAATGACGAACGTAAAACCTTTTAATTACGCTTCATTCGCCAGGCGCTGTCGAAATTCAGAACATTTCTTTCTGTAGCTACGTTACACTTGCTGATTTTCACGATTGCTTGAAATATAAAAACGTTGATGTCACAAGATATCCGCCTAATTGGCTGAAATCGAGGGTTTTTTTTTTGTGGAATTACATGGCTACAAAAGTAGAATTCAATGAAAACACAGGACACCCACTAAATTAAATTTCAACACGACAAATTTACAATTTATCAAGCGAGAACAATTACTTTCTAAAGTTTAAACTCTGTCAAAGACTCTATGAAACGTCTTTTCGTCAACGAAGACGCTTCGCTAGCAAAGATTTTTAAGTTGCATTTCCTGAAATTGAAACAGTTTGGCAATGGCTTCCTTGGCGCGCGTAAAGCCATTTTTGTAAATTATTAATTCAATAAAACCTCCGGCATGGGATTCAGAAAATCCGTTACCCGACTCAGGAATTCCACACTAAATCTCACATGAAAAATCGATACGCCCTTGTCACGATATCGATTTTCGCGTGAGATCTAGCGTGGAATTCCTGAGTCGGGTAATGGTTTTACCTATAGAGTTTCCTCATTTCTCTAGTTGTTGGGACAATATTCTTTGAGTTACGGA
This sequence comes from Scolanthus callimorphus, assembly GCA_033964015.1. NCBI lineage: Eukaryota > Metazoa > Cnidaria > Anthozoa > Actiniaria > Edwardsiidae > Scolanthus > Scolanthus callimorphus. The sequence goes on from CM066917.1 coordinate 2,032,728, forward strand.
CCAACAGATCTATGAAAACAATACAACAAGCATGGTGCCTTATCTCGCGAATGGCTCTTATCTCGAGGTTTGCATGGAATTGGGGGCTAAAATTTGTATGAAATGTTTCAGCTATTTTCACTGATCTAATTAGTGCGAATATAAAGTAATCCATCGTTAGCATAATCACTTTGGTTGCGACTCCCGCGGCCAGGCCGACTCTCGACTGCGTTCGTTGCGTACTTTTTTGTTCGTGACATTCTGTGACGTCATCTGTGTATGACGCAGGTAGTCAGCATAGGATCCTCAGTTTTCATCGTCACTCCACTTAAACGGAGGCATACCACAGGGAACCCGCTTAGGACCCATATTATTTGCAGTTATGGTCAACGACCTCCTACAATGTTGGCTCCCGCGCGCAAAGTTTGTAAATGACCTTACAGCTATAGACATTATCCCTAGGAACGCGCCGTCAGTTTTGCCGCCTATCGTCTCACATGTCCAGTCATTCGCGTCTAGCAATAACATGCGCCTAAACCAGTAAAATGCAAAGTGCTGGCAGTTGACTTTTTGCACTATAATAGTTACCAGTGCCCCCAATTGCCACCGGTGGCTCCATTCTAGAGGAAGTCAAGTCGTTTGAGTTCCTCGGAGTTTTTATTACACAAGACTTGACATGGGAGGTGCACTGCGACTCTATGGTGAAAAAAGCCAATCGGCGCCTTACGCAATAAGGCAACTAAAGCGCTGGTGTTCCCGTCGAAGACATCGTTATGGTTTACTGTTCCCTTGTCCGCTCGACGCTCGAGTACGCTAGCGTTGTTTATGCCAACTTACCGCTGTACCTCTCTGATTCATTGGAGAGAATTCAGAAGCGTGCTCTTGCAATTATCTACCCAGGCGTGAGTTAGCTACCCTTCTAAAACTCATGAATAGTCAATCAGGCAAACACAATGGAAATCAGGACCATGAAGGCTGTTTGTATACCCGATAGAAATTAGCATTTTGGGGAGTCCATGAATATTTTCAGGGAACAGCTGTTCTGATTGGTTGCCCTATCATAATGGTGCTCAATCAGCCAGAAACGATATAGAACTGCTGCGCACTGAACTGAATCTGATATAGAACTCCGGTGACGTCAGAGTTCTATATCAGATCCAGTTCAGTGAGCACAGTTCTCTATCAAGTTTGGCTCTCTGAGCATCAGTAATGATAGGACAACTCACCAGAACAGCATGTTTCCCCGATAACATTCATGGAGACCCCATCTCTTACAAACGCTCTGTGGTCATGATTTCCACCTTTTCCCGTAACCTACGAAAAAAGAACGCATGTTAGCCATGAATACGTCCATTTTGTAAAACGATAGTTCATTTATCACATTTATTAATTTACGGTGGCCATGATTTAAACATCCAACAACGACTCGCGGGCAGTGCCGACCACCCTTCTGTGAAGATTTCGTGAAACGAGCCAAAACGGACATCTTTGACAATTATTTGGTAATACTTGAGTTGAATTGGGCTCAAAATCATGCACAGATAAACGATTTAACTCACCCGTCCAAGTTACTTCTCGGATAAGGACGTTAAACCGTAGGTCCCGTCTCTCACATACACTACACTAACCGGAACCAGAGGGACGTTAAAGAACCACTAGGACCGTCGGAAGTTGCCCAACCTCAGTGTCACAGAACTCACAATACTAACGCACACTCATGTTTATAAAGCTGGTTCTTATAGGATGAGTTATCCGTTAATGTAAAGCGCTTTGAGCGATGATAAAAGCGCTATATAAGCAATTTATTATTTATTATTATTATTAAGTTACTCTACTTGGCGAGTCCGTACGAACCGCACTGCTTTGTTAAACGAGAATGAATGGGAAAATTGCATATGATGCATTACGCGCATGACAAAAAAAAAAGTTCGTCAAAGAAATTTGGATCATAAAAAGAGTAAAAAACAATAGGAAACACTGCCCCCAAAACTAATGACATAGCCCTTTCTTTACAAAAGCCAATCAGAAAGCCCTAGCATTATTATAGGTATCGGTGGTATCGCTAATCAGGGGCGTAGCCAGGGGGGGTTCCAGGGGTTCCGGAACCCCCCTCTCCGCAGCGGAACCCCCCCTCGCCTCTGTTCTGGGCCGACTTACTACTAAAATTGTAAATATTTAATAGACAACAAATAAAAGCTCCAATAAAATGTAGCAAATTTCTTGAAACGCTAGTTTTTCCCCGAGATCTATGTGGAGTTTTTTATTTTTTTTGAATTTTGGAAAACCCCCCCCCCCTCTCATAAGTGCTGGCTACGCCCCTAATACATTAATTTCTTTTCTATGGCATTTGAACGGCATTTCTTTGCTCATCATTATTATAGGTAAATAAGTGACAGCTATTCCAAAGGAATTCTTCTCTTTTTGAAAGTCATGTAATTATGAACAGACCTTTTGTCTCAGCACTGAAGATATGTCAGTTATTCGGAACGCCTCTCTAAATACACTATTCGTAATGAAAAGCTTCATTGTCAATCTTTGTTTGCCATTTCAAAATAGCTAAACAATACAACTTGAAGCCAGTCTATATCAGATTTCTTATTCTCGATTTCAATGAAGTAGTTCTCACAAATTTACTTCCTTTTTTTTAACTAGCTGGAATTATGAATTATTACTGGCAACCATTTAGAAGTAGTTTACAAAACTCGCTGTCATGTTTTATCGGCAGATAGAAACACTCGGCTTCGCCTCGTGTTTCTATCTGCCGATAAAACATTCCAGCTCGTTTTGTAAACATTACTTAGAGAGCGAAGAACAACAGCCTGCGTTAAATTCATATCTGGTCTGACCCCACAGAACCCAGTTTATAATTTAGTACTCGACCGTATTGAAGCCCCTGCAAACAGGTCTTCCTACCAATTAAGACCAAGGAAAGACCAGGGCAGCCGCATTAAAGTATGTAAGACAAATAGGTTCGGCGATTTTGCTACCAACAAGTTCGCAAGTTACCTGAGCTGCCCAGCTAGTGATCACAGTTGATAATTATATTTATCTATATTTACCTAATTACCTATTTATCTATATTATTGTTCGGAAATCCTGTAATTTAGCTGTAATTAAGCTACGAGAGGATCAATAAACAAACATTATTATTATATTATCTATTACAGTACACACGACATCTATTTGTTAAACAGACTATTTACAGACTGTCTTGTTATAACAGACTATGTCACTAAAGAGTAGAGTCTGTTTCAGGGCCACATATCAAATTTAAACAAAATTGAGCTAATACACGAAGTTCAGGGAAGATGTCTTTAGAGCCAACATCTCGACCCGTCATCAATGTTTGACTCTTTCTACAATAAAGTTCCCTCTAGTATAACTGAAACAACCAACCAGTTGAAATATTATAATAGAAAAATGTAAATATAACAAATAACATGGGGAAAAATGTAATAGCAAAAAAACTGGAACAAATAAAATATACAAGAAACAGCCCGTCACTTCGCGACGCTAGAAGACTCAGAATAATATTTTGTTTATTACAGACAATTACTTTATCAAGGGATTTCTTTTAGAATTTTTGAGCGGTACAACTGTGTTTTTGCGAAGGCTTCTGTGGTTTTCTTTTCCAAGAAACTGCCTCGTATTCAGTTATTTCGAAACTGGTAGGCAATTGTTTAGCTCAAGACAACAATTTAGTTTCTAGTAAAATGTTCTTTGTGCACTGGGCTATTTGAAGGTCAATACGGTGATCAGTTTTCGGATTGTCTCTTTGTGAAGCAGTCATAAACGAAACGCGCTGAATATTTAGCAAACTTGGAATTTGGGTTTAAAATTAAAGCAAGTTGTGTATCCTCTGGCCAGCCGCTTATGCGTAGGTTGCACTTGCTTCTTAATAATTCAAAGTATTTTTTCCTCAGATATTTATACTGATCACAGTATAGGGCAAAATGCCTTTTGTCTTCTATTTGGTTTGCGCTGCAGAACCGGCATAACCTTTCCTCCACTGGTTTATAAGGTCTAGCGTGACGTCCTTTATAAGGTCGCCGCGGTCTCCTGCCTCTCCCCCCCCCCCCCCCCCCCCCCCCCTGGCTACGCCCCTGCAAACCCTGTTGATCATTTTGTTTTCAGTGACTTCGACATCGTATCACATCGACACGACCAATGCCCAAATAAAGGACCAATCGAATGGAGCTATTGAACTATCTGGCACAAGAGATAAGCGCTACTTCATGGGTCCAAATGGGGAATACTGGAACTACACAGTGGCTGTGTTTAACCTAAACACCACATATCTCAAGGGAATATTTAGTGATTCCGCCAATCAGATAAACGTGACGGGTACGCATGCGCTGCTTTTAAAAGCCGATGGTGACCTGATTATCGCGACAAATATCGACGTCAGTGGCCAGGCTATCGTCAATTGTATCAACAGTGGTGTGTATCACCTAGGAGGGTTTATACGCGGAAGCAACTCGTGTTGTGTACTCGGTACGTATACACATGTATACAGCTACTATACGGTTCTCGCCGTAGTCATTCACGCCACTACCACACCAACAAACGTCTGCGACCCCGCCTACATTCGTCCGTGTTTTGTCTAGATTGTGTAACGCTTCTGTCTGCTGTCGTTTTTTCGCGGGAATTTACCACGATGAAAAGATGGATCGAAATGCCATGGGATTTAAATGGATGCGTTCATTACTTTTACTGTTACCTCAAATTAGAATAGATTTTTATGGGCTACAAAACTAATTGCCACGCCCATCGGACACAGTCCTGGTTGCTAAATTCTAGCAAGAGACAGGAGTCTATCAATAGAGGATATTACACGGTGGTGCGAAGATATGAGTTTTATTTTCGAGTGGCAAGAACAATATTTTACGAATGAGCGCAGCGAATGAGTAAAATATTGTTTTTGACACGAAAAAATAAAACTCATATCTTCAAGCCAGCGTGTAATTTTCTTTTTATTATATAGACAAACCAGAAAAAAATATTCCAAATTGATTTCCAAACACTTTTGTTTTGACCGATATCCTCACTAGTGAGGATATGGAAAATATGTCACTGAGGACCCGGATGTAGCTTCGTATGAGATCTACGAGTGGCGTATTTCCCAGTAAAACACTCGTGTCTATATAATAAATATAGTTATTATACGATGAACAAAAATATTCTTTTCAAGATTCACTAGAAAACGTACGTGATTTCACTAGCACACGATCGGGAAGCCTTTCAACTGCACGCGCGAAACCGGTTCGCAACCGTTGGTTACAGGGTAATAAGGCTTTCAACCGTGTAATACGGCTCCATATATCTGCACTAAATTTCGACGTTATATGGTAAAATACAACTTGTTTCAGGGACTTGCGTCCCTGGGACTTGACCAGGAGGCCAGGTCTCTTCTGGACGGAACTGTTTGCCCGGATATTGTAGACTACAGAATGTCAAATTATTAGCGCCTCAGTACTCAGTCTCTCATCAAGACAGACTCAGCCCGGGGACTCAGCACTTACTTTCCAAAAGACGCACGCACATGAAGAAGTATTTCCTTGAAATTAAACAAAGGGGCTTCCTCACAAGCCCCGTCACATGCTGTTTTTAGATCTAGATTGATGAACTTGTATTTACCTTAGTTAATGTTTTAAGTGTTCGGGCCCACAGTAATTGGTGTGTGCTTTACGAGCTGTTTTGGTAGTGCTGCCTTATGTCATATCAATGACAATGTAGCTGCCGTAGTGTTTTGTTTTGTTTGACGTCTTTATGACGAAAAAATAAAACAAGGTCCCGTCTCGACACCTACACTAACCTACCCAATTCCAGGGGGCACGTTAGAGCGGATTTCACATGACTGTCAAGACTTGTTATGTAATTGCGATTGCTTTGCGTTCTCATTGGCTACTCATTTTTCTCAGCCAATCAAATTGTGTAGTAAATACAATTGTGTAATTACTTAGTAATTGGTTGGGCTTGCAATTGGCTGAGAAAAAAGCCATCTAGGAGCAAGTCTTGATTTTTCTCGATTCTGATTGGCTAGTGATTGCTCAATTGCAATTTTTTTCACGACAGTTATGTGAAAACCGCTCTAGAGAACCACTGAGGACGTAATAAACCCTCCGGCAGTGACCACCATCAGTGACTGTGCTCATGGCCGCTTAGCTTCCAATGGCGTGATTCAGCTTTTGAGCTACAAGTCTGGAAAGTCGGCCTCAGATATTGTATTTTTAAGTATGTAGCGTGTGTCATTAGGCGAAAAAATATTGACAATGCGAATTGTGTGCACAACAGCTTCATAAGAATATTTTACTATACTCTTCAGGGGCAGGGCCAGGAGCAGCGTATAGTTTCCATGGCGGCGGACACGGAGGGCGAGGAGGAGGTTTTTACCAGGACAGAAACACGTCCAGATACTACGGATGGGATTACCATGACACAGAGTACTTACTAGGAGGAAGTACAGGTGAGAGGGTTTGCATTTCACCACTCGAGATAATGTCGTCTTGCTAAGAAATGTTGCTTATTTTCTGTAGGTTCAGTGTTGTTGCAGTCTTCTTCTCAGTGTGGTACAGGCTCGGGAGGTGGCGCAATCGAGATCAATCTGCCTAATGGTACACTAACCATCGGTAGGTAATCGAGTGAAGTGGAGTGTGGTGAGTTGGGGTGGATAGTGGTGATCGGGGAAGAAGATCGGAGAAAGGGAATCGGAGAGTGGAATTCGGAGAGTGGTGATCGGAGAGAGGACATCAGAGAGGTGAGATCGGAAAGTGGAGATCGGAGAGTACTGAGAGAAGATCGGAGAGTGGATATCAGATTGTGGTGATATCGGAGATATAAGAGTGGAGATCGAAAAGTGGAGAGTGCCGATCTGAGAGTTCAGATCTGAGAGGAGAGCCGAGAGTGTAGTGTACAGTATACGTGAAGCGACTTATTTTGTAATCATTCGATCCTTCAAGAAAAAGTTGAATTCATACCCAAGTTGTCAGATAAGCGCTCAATTTGGCATGTATAATAACATTTTCCCTTCTACCTCGACCCTCTTCAGCTGCGAACATCTCGTCAGATGGCTACTCGTCTACGAACGTATCAAGCCAGCATTGTCCCGGCAGTAGTTCTGGCGGATTAATTAGGCTATTTGCACGCAAGGTAAGCTATCTAAGAAGTAGTTTAGCATTCCACCTAAATTCGGCTGTCAAAAAAAACATATTTACTCGATCTCCAGATATTATTAGACTTTAGTATATACCAGCTCGGCAACCTCCTAAAAACGACCAATTTGATTGGTTTAGAGTCTCGGAATCTGAGACATTATTTACCTCCGAAACAGTAGATATTGTGATGGCAAGCAAATTTCATGTAGAGGCGAAGAAATATCAGTCAACAAAACTAAAGAAGCAACAAATTAGATTTCTTTGTCTCAAAATCGGTCTCTCTGGATTTAATATGTCTCACAAATCGTCTGAGCATTGTTTGTGAAAAACATTGCACTGTGAAACCCGAGTTGAAAAACTTTAGCTGGCAAAGCATGAATGAAAATTCTTTTTAGGCATGTACTTTCCCTTTATTTTATTTATTTGACAAAAATCAAAATTATAATCTACAATATGTCGAGAAAATACAGTCGAAAGAGCTAATGTTCAAAGTACCTGAGGATGTTTTGTGTCTTGCAACGACTGATCGGCAGCTTTCTTGTAGTTTTTTGCGAGCGAACTGTCCGCCACAAAGGAGACTTCTGTATAGTATTTAGTTATCCTTCTTCTTGCCTGATGATAACCCCATAAAGGCTTTTCACAATGTTTTGTGTAGCTGTTTTATCCTGCTAAATCGTTTTCCCCTCAAATATCCAGTGTTTACGGTGTTTGCTCACTCCATTTTTCCAGCAAACTACTTGTGCAACGAGTGGCTGCCGACAAATAATTTTCATCTCGGAAACTTTTGGCGAATTGCTTACAAATGCTCTCCAATTTGCAGCTATATTCCTTCTTGAATTGAAATGATGCAATATATTGCTCGCTACATGTCCAAATTTGTTGAAAATCCCTTGAATTGTCCACTTTTTTCCGCAGCTTTTCGAAGTAAATGCTTGCAAACTTTTCTGTCAAAATCGACCAAAAACGTGCTTTTATGCAAATCATCTATAAAGTTTGCGTGAGTTTTGTCACGCAAATAGTTTTAAAACGCTAACACAACTTTTCTTATTGTTTTCCGACTGAAAATTCGGCAGGTTGCCTTGCTGGTATATACTAAAACACTTATTCTATTTCAATTTCGGTGGATAGTGGCTTTAGGAATATTTACCTCGAGCCTGCGGCTCTCGGTAAATATTCTGCCATTATCCACCTCAATTGAAATAGAATAAGTGCTAAATACTCTATAGAAACTTCATGTAAAACTTCATGTATCAGAGAGGACAGCGGAAATTGTTAAAAACGCAAAAAATGCGTTAGCAGAAGCAGAAGCCGATCCACAGGAGCCTTAATCTAGGTCTAGCCATATTCACTGTAGAAGAAGAGTCTATTTTTTATTTAAACGGGGAATTCCTACTTTCGAGTGAGAATGTTGGGTCCAACGCGTGTAGTGCGATGGTGGTGCTGACTTCAGGCATCGTTCTTTTTAGAAAGCTGATACAATCTGTAGTCATGACAACGTATTCTCGGGATCAAAAATATACAATCTTAAAATAGATTCAGACCGTTCACACGAGACCGGTGCAATTCTGGTACGGTGCCGTCGCGCGTTCACACGTGACCTGCGGTACCGGACCGATTTTGGCACGGTCGATTTTGGTCCGCCACGATTCCGTGTGAACACGTTTGCAAAACGTACCAGAATTCTCCCGGTACCGTATGAACAGGCGGTACCCTACTTGAATTGTACCGGTCCGGGGGGTCTCATCTACCCCTGTGCCATTAAAGACACCCAGCAGAGGAGGCTCCTGTTGATGACAAGAGAACCAATAAATAGACAATGGTATGACTAGTTTTACGGGAAACTAGGTGGTCTGCGTCAGCGGAAACGTGAACATGAACAACAACAACCAAAGGTTGAGATTGATGTTAAACGCCGTGGAAAAATGGTGCTTTGCTGACGTTTCGAGCGTTAGCCCTTCGTCGGAGCAAAGAGAGAAAACAGAGGGAGTGGGGCTGTTTATATAGTAATGTAGAGCCGTTGCTAGGGAACAGATAAACATTCGGAATGACTAAAGGTGATAATTGGTTGGTTAAGAATAACAAGGAATGCCATGGGCCATTGAAACTAATGATAAAAGTAAAGAAAGAGGAAATATGATGAGATGTAGAAAACTAGATATAAGAGAAAAAGTCATTAATGCCGTGGGGTGATCGGCAACCGAGTGAAAGAATAAGTCTATTCTCTTTCTGGAAGCGAGAATGATTAGACCCGTTGTGAAGAGAAACCCCGCAAACAGTCATATGATCACTTAGTGTGACCGGGAAGATTGAAGTGTCGGGCCACTGGTTTGTTAAGGTCATTTTTGTTCACATCATTACGGTGCTTGCAAAAGCGCGTAGCAAGCATTTGAGCGGGTTGTCCTATATAGATCATGCGGCAAAGGGAGCAAGTAATACAATATCGCCTGAAAAAGAAAAGCAGTTAAGAGTGAGGACTAACTCAGCTAGTCTGAGTAGAGTGGCAGTTAGGTTCTAAGACACTCCTACGGTCAAACAAGTGTTTAAGGGCCTTAAGACCCTCGTCATTGGGAATGACTGTATACAAAGACTTAACATCCATAGTGAAGATAACCTATGCGCACTATCGGCAGGAAAAGAAAAGTTGTTGAAAATGTGGAGAGCATGGTTGGTGTCCTTAATATAAGAGGGAAGTGCTTTGACGAAAGGGGCCATCTGTTTGTCTAAATAGCTCGAAATGAGCTCTGTAGGACAATTACATGCAGAAACAATAGGGCGCCCCGGATTGTTGGCCTTGTGGATCTTGGGCAGAAAGTAGATATTAGACGTTCTAGGTGTAGTAACGATAAGATTGGTAGCAGTCTTGGGCAGCTCATGATCTAAGATAAGTTTCTTAATAGTTTTAGAAATAGTATTCTGGTTGGTGGTCGTGAGGTCTTTCTTAAGTTTAGAATAGAAGGTAGTGTCGGAGAGTTCAGGCGATTTTTATCAGCAAGTCAATGGAGTAGCCATGGGTACTAAAATGGGACCTAGTTACGCCAACCTCTTCGTTGGTTACATCGAGGACCTTATTTTTCAGCAGTATGATGGCCCCACGCCTCATTTCTACGGACGCTACATTGACGATTGCATTGGCGCTACATCGTGCCCTAAGCCTGACCTCGAGCGCTTCATTTTTTTTGTCAACAACTTTCACCCAGCGCTCGATTTCACATGGGAAATTTCGGAGACCTCTCTCACATTCTTAGATATCAATCTTACTATTAACGGAGATCGCTTAGCTACTTCCGTTCACTGCAAACCTACTGATTCTCATGGTTACCTGATGTTCTCTTCATCGCACCCCGCGCAAGTCAAGCTATCCCGTTCTCTCAGTTTCTCCGACTCCGTCGCTTGTGCAGCGAGGAGGCCGATTTTATGGCTAAATCGGACGAAATGAGCGGGTTTTTCAGAAATCGTGGTTACCCTGACAATGTCGTCGCTAACGCCCTTAGCCGCGCCCGTTCGATCGACAGAACCACAGCCTTGCAGCCATCAGAACCCACTCTAGAGGATAGGATTCCCTTCCCCCTTACTTTTCATCCTACTAACTTAGCAATCAAGCATTTTGTATCCAGGGATCCTACAAAGTGATCCGGAAACAGCCGCCATTTTCCCCAAGCCGCCTCTGTTCTCTTTTAAGCGGGACCGAAACTTGCGCAATTCTCTTGTTAGAGGCGTTCTCACGCCTGGCGGTCTACAGCCCGGCACTTTCAAGTGTACTACAAAATGCACAACGTGTGATCATGTCGTTTCCACCACCCGGATCCTCGGCCCTAGCGGCGAGTCTTTTAACATCACGGATCACTTTGATTGTACCACCGCCAACGTCATATATTGTATTACTTGCTCCCTTTGCCGCATGATCTATATAGGACAAACCGGTCAAATGCTTTCTACGCGCTTTTGCCAGCACCGTAATGATGTGAACAAAAATGACCTTAACAAACCAGTGGCCCGACACTTTAATCTTCCCGGTCACACAAAGGATTATATGACCGTTTGCGGTGTTTCTCTTCACAACGGTCTAATCATTCTCGCTTCCAGAAAGAGAATAGACTTATTCTTTCACTCGGTTGCCGATCACCCCACGGCATTAATGAATTTTTCTCTTATATCTAGTTTTCTACATCTCATCATATTTCCTCTTTCTTTACTTTTATCACTAGTTTGTGATTTCAATGGCCCATGGCATCCCTTGTTATTCTTAACCAATTATCATCTTTAGTCATTCCGAATGTTTATCTGTTGCCTAGCAACGGCTCTACATTACTATATAAACAGCCCCACTCCCTCTGTTTTCTCTCTTTGCTCCGACGAAGGGCTAACGCTCGAAACGTCAGCAAAACACCATTTTTCCACGGCGTTTAACATAAATCTCAACTTTTGGTTGTTGTTGTTCAATAAATAGACAAGACTACAACAGAACAATTATATATACCCAACTAATAGCGTTAGACCTTCCGAGAAGATGGCACACTACACTACTGTCTCTAAAACTGCGATAATCACGAAAGCATCGTTTTAGTATAGGAAATCATATAACTTCGAGCTAAATTTGGAATTTATTTGCACGAGTGGATTTTTCAAAAAGTATCAAAAAAGATAACCGTGATTTCATTGGACATTGTGCATTATTTCTTGGCAGGTCATAGTGACCGGGTCCCTGAGTGCACGAGGCGGTGACGCAGGCTACAGCACTAACCATAGCAGTTACTGTGGGGTGGGGGAGGGGGAGGAGTCATTCAGGTCTTCTCTCTTGAAGACAACGCGTACGTGCCAAGCAGTAACACCCGAACCATGGCTGGGAGGGGACTGGGTCAGGCCGAGAATGGCGTGGAGTGGGTCGGAGGTACGTAGCAGCAGGACTTCTTTTAATCTAATAGCGCTGCGCTCAGACGACGTCACACTTATTAAAAACTCAGACAAGCAAATACACGGTTCTCCTATTGGGCTCAGTTTTCTCTCTAAGAACGACACAAAAAGAATTGGCAAACTGGTGCTGGTCTTTTAATCTAGTAGCGCTGCGCTCAGATGACGTCACACTTATTAAAAACTCAGACAAGCAAATACACGGTTCTCCCATTGGGCACAGTTTTCTCTCTAAAGAACGACACAAAAAGAATTGGCAAACTGGTGCTTCCACTCGTTATTGCAGGGCTTGTATATGTACTCCTACCCTGGCTCGTATTTCGAGCGCGACCTTTCTGAATAGGATTTCAGAGAGATTGTTTGTCTGATTCTCGTGGTCTGATTTTGGTATGTGCGCAGCGCTATTAGAAAGAAGATTCTTAATTCAATGGACATGTTCGCGCTCCCAGTTGCATTTAACGTCGCACGAATAAGCTCAGTTCAGTTCAGTTAATTTAAATTTAAATATATCATTTACAAACATTACTAGCCCGCAACCCATCCCAGCCAAAACGAAACGTTCAGCGGTTTACGAAAACATCACAGGCTCTTATTTGCGCATGCGCGTTAGTATTAGTGTCGACCCGTGTACACGGCCAATCACAGCCCGTCTTGGATCACTTAGCGCGCGCTTCGTCCTCCACACCCAGCACAGCGCCGCGGCGTTCGGTTTGGACTCCAAACTGCAAACAACTTGTTGCATTTTGATGCCAACTCTCCCCCAAAATACATTGATATCACAGAGATTGATCTGGATCCTTTAAAGAAGTAAACAGTTAGAGATGCAAGGAGACAAAAGGGATTGAACTAATGGCGAAATGGGAAAATATTTGCCAATTCTCTGTTTCCGGTGTAGCCCGTGATGGAAGAGAGAATCTATTTTTTTTTTTCAACTTAATCAATCAATCGGTCATTTGCAAGCGTAACATTCCAGGTGGGTAATCATAAATTCCATTGTGATCATTTCTAAATTCACTGAAATTCAAGGCTTGGTGTCCCAAGCTGGGCTCTTTAAAAGGGATACATATGTTATAATAACAAACCATGCAGTAAGAAGTGGGGTGTGTATGATTGGAGTTCCGCTTTTAGGCATTGCCTAAATCTATATATTATGATTACTTTAAAATGAGAAAAGATCGTTTTTTTTATCATATTAAGATATTTCCTGTTGAAATCTTTCTATGGAAGTTTCTATTTACCATATTTGGAATTCCAGATGTTTCCCTAGCACATTTTTTACCCTGATTTGTCAAAAAGTTCGTCAAAACTTGAGATTTTGGAGAGAAACGCTGTTTGAATAGGCCGCCATCTTTGCTTTGGCCCCCAGGACCACAAAGCCCCCCCCCCCCCCCCCCCCCCAAAAAAAAAAAAAAAATACTTTTTGTTTTTTGTCGGCGTAGAATTCTCGCCTCCTCAAATCGTCAAATATAAAAATGTACCGATGGCCGTACTTTTTTGCCTTTTGTAATGTGGCTAATCACGGAATACTTTGATGTAGACGTGTATACAGCGATTTTTATTTGACATTCTTGAATCACTTGATCGTCAATCTTGCCTCAGCTCCGTCTTGGCTATTTGCGATAAAGCTTACGTCGGGCCTTCGGCGACTAGATGATTTAATTACCTTGTAAGACATTCTTTGCCAGACCAGCTCCTAACGGCCTTAAACTGTCTTAGAAACCGCAGAGTATTAATCTCTTTTGACTATGGTTGTAATGTAATGCCTTTTACACCTTGCATTTCCTTTTTATTAGGAAAAAAGAGTAGAGAATTTCATAATTTTAAGTGCTTAGGTGCCCATACTTAACTTCAAACGGGTCATCTCCAGTGTAAGAACCATTCCCTGAGGACACCTTTCTGTTTAGTTACTATTTAATCATGATTGGTTCAACCCTCGTTCTACCAAACAAAGACTAAGCTTTGTGACGCAGCTGGTGAGTTCTTACACTGGAGATGCTTCAAACCTTGTGTTGGATTTGATGTTTCTTTCCATGCTTTTCTCTGAAGAGATAATTGATGCGTCCTGCTTGAACACATTCACATACATGAGTCAGAGTCAAGAAACTCACAGCGCGCATGCGACAGATCTCACAACGCATTAGGCAGAAAGGAGTCCCAAATGAACTTGAATCTATTAATGTGACGAAACCTGAAATTGTTATCATACAACTGCTTTATACGCTATACTATATATACTATATGCTATATATTTTTTACATCACCCTACTCAGATGTAGTTGTATGTTTTTGCGTGGCTCGAACACAAATGAAACCGCTTTTGCTCGTGTAAAATTATCCAGCTCTACAACCTGTATACGACTGAATATGAATCTATGAGTACGGAGCACGAACAAGCGGAGAATCTGTGCTGTGATTCGTTTGAATTCTTATCGGACGCAGTCGCGATTGTTGTGATATTGCCGGCGGGCTGTCCCATTCTCGTAGATACGTAAAAATGATCTCTTGTGTTATTACTCGTGCCTTGGGCTAATCACATATGTTTACAAGACCTTCTTAAATATGCACACTTTTTTATAATGAACTATCAAGTGATATCGTTAAGTGGGAAAAGTCTACAGTGGATCATCGAAGCGAACAGTCGCCACGAAAAAACTACTTTAATGTAGGATATTCTCGATGTATACACATATATGCCATGACCTTTCGTATTCTGGAAGTGTCTTCTACTAAGGAGAAATATATGAGGTTCATTGGACTACAAGAGGTGATTCTAAAGAGCTCATATGTCGCTTAAAATGGAGAACAACGTCTTCGCCCAAGTGCTGTTGTTCTTAACTCTAAGTGAAGTCAGTGGTGTTCATCAAGCTACTCAGTTAAGTTCGACGGACTTTCATTGTAAGTGAGATATGGCCGTATTTCCTACATAAACTCATACAATCGACCCCATGCTTTGATCTGGAAAGGCTAAACGCTATATCCTTCATTTCAAAGCCATATATTTACTACTAGCATGTTGCTTAACCTTGTGTAAACCGTGTCATGTCTTTTCCATTTTGTCCACAAATGACTTATTTTCTTAAGTTTCGTTGAGTGATTAATTGTGTTATCACCTGATTGTTGAGTTTAGGTGTTTCCCAAATGCTTATCATACTTAAAAACATGGCAATTTACTGGAGGCCTCCGCAGTGACTTTATCAGGGAAAACAGAGCAAAAGATGAATACAAAACTATTAAAGTAACATTTCTTAGTTTTGTTATTAATCCTAACTTGATAACGCAAATTGTTTACGTGTTGTAATTTATTTTAAGTATGCCCGCAAATAGATAAGGGAAAAAGTGAGTGATAGACTATGCTAGACGTCTTTACCTTGGGCGTAATATATGTTGTCCCATTTTAGATCACGTGGCATTCCGTTGAATAATCTTTCTTTGTTTGGGTGCTTCCATATTCATATACCTTCGGTGCGTAGCAGAAAAACAAAGAAAGAATACCCACGGGAATAACACGTGATCTGCAATGGGACAACATTACGCCCAAGGTAAAGACGTCTATTAGCATAATGTTTAGCACAGTCTATCAGACTCACTTTTTTCCTTATCTATTTGCGGACATACTTAAAATAATTTACAACACGTAAACAATATGCGTTATCTCTATTCAAATGAGACAAAGATCGCTCCTATACAAAGGCAGTCGCTTTACCGAGGTTGATGATGTTATAATCTTTTAATATGAGTCGATTTTCATGAATGATGTCCCTCAAAAATCTCTTGATATATAGTCTCGAAAAAATATTAGCAGTATTTATAATATAGCTACAAAAAAACGCATACTCTGAATGGTCAAAATCTATGTTCTATTTCACCGATAAAGTAATGGTTCTCTCCTGGATATCATAAAAGCATTGGAGCACAACTTTTTATGACTTTATCGGCAAATAGAGCACTTGTGATGTTGGGAGAGACACTCGCCTGCGGTTCGTGATTTTACAACACAACGTTCTCGTGCCTCCTCCAATATCACGCGTGCTCTATGTACTCCCCTCTGTAACAGACCCGACGAAATCTAGATTATTCCCACCGGGTTTTCATAGTCCGGTAATATTGCATTTTGACCCGGAACAAATTGCAACAGTAGCTTTCTCTTCAAAACCCTTTTAGATTTGATGTACTAATGAACATACTAAAATGGGATAATTTTCTTTTGTTCGCGGCCATCTTGCCCTTTGTTATTAATGAGTCTTGCCGCACTTAGTTTTGCGAAGCTTTTGATATTCGCTATACTGTACAGTATTCCCAGCAAAGTGTTTAAATTTTTAGTGGTTTAAAATGGACCCATTCGTATTATATATACTTTGTTAGGTATGTTATTTTTGCAAACTACGCTTTGACTAAGAGAAATTTCCAATGCCGTAAGTCCAATACAGTGCCTGACTAGGAATCTTGAAACACGTTTCCATAAACAACTCAATAATTCTTAATAATGGATTCGGTTGGCAAACATCAATAGACTCTAAATAAGGGGTCATTTCTATGTAAAGGAAAGCGTTAGAATATTTACCTGTAACGCGTTACAGTCTAGAACTAGTTTTATCAGCGCAGAGCTCTAAGTGCCGTAAACCTCATTAATAACAAAAGCCAATATGGCGAAGAAAGCTGTTTCCGACTGCTTTGAATAAATCCCTTTTTTCGAGATGTTGCCGTATCGGGATTTTGGACGACTTTTGATATGTTATCAAGTGAGTATAATAGAGTCTAAATCCGTTGAGATTTGTACTGTTGCAATTTGTTCCGGGTTAGCCTTATTATTCACGTAAAATGACCGGACTATCAGGGAAATGTGATCGGGTGAGACAATTTTCGCCGCCTTAGCTCAATTTTTCACTGACTACAATTTCTTGCGCGGCATTTTCCAAAAATTCCGACAAGTTCTTCTGTATCACTGCTGTTTGAGTTTCCAGTCATTTAAAGTGCAGTCACTTATATGTGATGCATTATATATACGTCCTTTATAACGATTTTCTATAGTACGTAAGCTTGGTAAACACATTCAAATTTCGCACCAAGGAAGGAAAAAATCGTCCTGGTCAATTCAGAAAATTCGTCGCGACTCGGGAAGACTAAAATCCAAAATTTCCGTCGGGTCGGTTTCGTCGGGTCGTTACAGAGTGGTATCTATGTCATTGTATCATGAACAGTGGTTTTCAGGATAAATAGTCATACTTATCCCCCTGCTTATGCCAAATGATTCTACAATACATCGCTCCCAAGAGATTTTGTACTTGGTTAACACGAGAATTTCGTTCTTATTCTTATGTTTCTCTCTTTACGCACCGCGGGCTACAATATACACTTAATGACTGCTCCCGAGGGAAACAGCGAGTTTTGTTTTCCCGAGAATCTCGATGTTTCCCGAGACGAAGTCGAGGGAAACATCGAGATTCGAGGGAAAACAAAACCCGCTGTTTCCCGAGGATGCATAGCATATAGCAAAAAGAAAATTTGGTGTAAAAAACGTCCGCCGAAATTTCTCGCTCTATCGACGCCTCCCGCGCGGGCAACAATTTTCAATGTAGCCCGCGCGGGCTACATTGAAAATTGTTGCCCACTTGACTTTACCACGTAACCATGATAGAACCAATCAGAGCGCGCGCTTTGATCGAATAAATACGAGCTATATAATAACAAACAATTGTGTCGGTGCAACCTCATATATCCTTATTTAGTAGAAACCCACTCGCATACTATCACGAATCCTGCAATCTGATTGGCTCCGCTACTCGCTATCTATCAAGTGATAGTAGCGTAAGCGCTAGGGCTTAAAAACCATGAAAATAATACGTCTTTAGCGACAACTTGAAGGTAGTATGCTAGTGGGTTTCTACTAAAACAATTAGACTACTCTTTCTCGTTTTCTATGAGTCAAATAGTCTACTCGGTGCTACGCGCCTCCTTAACTATCCATTGACTCATAGAAACTTGAACTCGTACTCTAATTGTTAAATATACCTTTTTCAAAAAAGGTTGCTCTATGTCTTTTATGTTTCATTCCTCGCGGGGCATCCTTGGAACAACCTTTATGGATATTTTTGCGGGTAGAAAAAAAAAAGTTCATTTTGAGATCACCTTAGATCAGCTGTTTAGATGTCCTAAACAACACGTGTGTTGTAGTATTACTTGCTAAACCGCCGAAACCCGCCAGAAATGGCATACTCCCAGAATGCCACGCAGGATGAAACACCAGTGACCGACTATCAAACACCAAGCAACCTTTTTTGAAATAGGTGTATCCATTTCCTTTTTCCAGTGTTTTTCGACGTCGGAACCTTGGATATTAACACAACCGCTTGTACCATAAAGTGGAGAACCGTCATGCTCCATCAAGGTAAACATGAAGCCTGTACCTATCAAGGCAAGTACGACTGCAAAGTCTGTCATTTCGAGTTCCAATCTTCCTTCCATCTTGGCAAGGATGCGACTGTTAACATCAACGGGTTATACGCCATGAAGATCAGCAGCAAGAAGGGAAATGTAGAGGTCTACGCTAATCTGGACATTAGTGGACAGACTGCACTAATAAACACTCCAAGCTCAAGTCGATACTTGGGAGGATACGTCAGCTCTTCGACTGATGGTGAGTTCAATAACAATGACAACGACAACGACAATAACAACAAACAACAAAAATTACAACAACAACAAAAATTAAAACAAAGAAGACATTTGTGAAATTTCTCTCAACAAGATGTGAAAAAATGGTTGGGACTTCTCCTAGTTTTTTGACAGCAAAATTAAAGTGGATTGTTGGAACAGTTGTATTGACTTCATTTTTAACAAAATAAAAACATCAGTACACAGAACACGTTACGTACATATAGTCTACATACAGCACTAGATACTGTAACTGGTGTACCAGCATGTTTGCCGTGCGCGGGTGTGGATCTAGAAGAGTTTTTCTAGTTGGCGTTTGAAACTCAATTGGAAAACTAAGAGCTGCACCACTGTAGCTAAAAGAGATTCCTGTCGTTTCTACATGGTTTCGGTATTTTCAGCCTTTTATCGCAGACCCAAAAGATGGGTGTGACGATGTCGTGATTGGTTTGTTGTGTTTATCTAATACGGTAAGAAAGTTCCAAAATAACACCATAAGTTTGTTGTTCTATGACTTCGCATCACATGATTCAGTTTTATACCAAAGGATGAATCGAAACATTCCACGAGATTTTAACGGATTGAGTTCACTATTTTCACCGTTACCTCATTAGAATAGAATTTTATGGGCTACGAAATTATTCGTAACGTCCATCGGTCACTGGATTTTTGCGAGAATTTTGCCAATAGGTTTCCACAGAGAAGCCTCACTGAATTTTTTCCAACCAAGCGAGAAAGGGCGAGGAACAGGTTTTCTTAGGAAGAGTTCTGTTTTGTGTCAGTGTAACAATACCAATACAAATATGATTGCGTGACAGGTCCTGGGAGTCAGACTGGATGTAACGTGACTGGTGTCTATGAAAATGACTTCGACTCGCTGATTGGTGGAAGTATCTGCGGTGCAGGTAATAGCTGTTTTTGAGGACCCATCAGCTGTCCCAATTTATTGATCCAACATATAGAGCGCATTTCAGATGAGTGTCGAAAGTAAATCAGACGTTCCTATTGGTTGAGGTCTTGGTTCCTTGTTTAGTCAGCCAATGAGAATGCGAAGAAAAACCAAACACACAGTGTCTCTTGTTTTCTTGGTCACGACTGAACGCAGGTCGTACTTACTTCGTCGCCTGATTGGTTAGTTATTGAATTTGTTTCGTTTCTGATTGGCTAAGTATTTATTTTGCATTTTGTTTTCAACACTCACCTGAAATTCGCTCTAACCATTTATTGCTAAGTTTGCGTTCACGCGATGACATAAGTAATAGGACGAATTCTTTATATTTTTAATTCGTATATTTTATTCCATTTCCATCGAGCCGGTTAAAAATTGTCGTGCAAACATTCAATAGTTGACCTTGATCTTCAAATTCTCCTCCAGCGATGCCGAAGAACCCTTTTACTGTAGCCGAAATAAAAATAAATCAAATAAGGTTTTTACGTGTCTTATTGTGCTTCCGTTGCATTAACAGCAGCGAAAAGAAATGTAACGTTCGGGCACTGTTGGGTGAACAGCTGTACCAAATTTGTGAATGAGTTGGGAGAACAGCGTGAGGCACCATAAATTGCATGGGTAGTTAGGCTAATGCTGATGTCAAATAAACCAAAACGTTCAATTTGATGTCCGTGATACCCTCCAATGGACAATATGATGCTCGGGAAGCTCGGCACGAAGGAAGTATAAAAGGATCTTAATTAAAATATTACATTGGCAAGCGGTAGATAGGAATGTTATCTTCGAGTGTTCGTGATATCGAGATTGGGTACGAGAAGATGAAATTCATATTTCCAAGCGCCCATGTAATGTTATGTTTATTATGTTGTGTTGATCTCGATTAGCCTGCGAAAGCCGACTATGCGCTTTGAATTCTCGAAAGAGACATTTCATCCGGGGTACCGTGTCTATAACTACGCTATAGATACTCATTTATTAATCATGAGTGTCTTTATCGCAGTTATAAACACAGCACGTGACCAATATTATAGTGTTTGCCCATTGATCACAGAACATAGAGTGGATTTCACATGACTGCCAAGGCTTGTTATGTAATTGCGATTGCTTTGCATTCTCATTGGCTACTCATTTTTCTCAGCCAATCAAATTCCATAGTAAATACAATTGTGTAATTACTTAGTAATTGGTTCGGCTTGCAATTGGCTGAGAAAAAAGCCATTTAGGTGCAAGTCATGATTTTTCTCGATTCTGATTGGCTAGTGATTGCTCAATTGCAGTTGTTTTCACGACAGTCATGTGAAAACCGCTCTATGAATCATGAATTTTAAAAACGTTATTTACATCATAATTTCAGGTTCCTCTCCTGCAGCAGGAGGAGGTGCGGTTGAACTGATTGCGACACGTGGGAAAGTTATCATTGGTGAGTTATGCTATAGGGCTCTCAATGAGGCTTCCGTTATTTGTATTATTATACATTGTACTCACTATCTCGATTCTGATTGGCTAAAAGCGCGCGCTTTACTTTGGAAATCACACACTTTGAGGGTTTCCAAAAATCAGCATGCTGATTCTTGATCCTACGCGCGCAATGCATATTGGGACTAGAGCACTTGAATGTTTTCCCTATTTAACAAGACGCTTGTGTAAAAGAAATTGCTTGACAGAAAAAAAGTATTTTTACTGAATCAATGTATAATAAAACCTCATCCAATAATTGCTTAATATCGTGATTCTCCAAACCATTCCGTTTTGACTCGTGAATATTCGAAGCATAGAACGAGTTATCTAACTCTGGTAGTCCAATTTTTAGTATTGTTGAATGAAATGGGAAATGAATGCTATGGGAATGCTCAGTGTTCATCAAGAGCCAATGAGTAGAAGCTTCTATCTCCCATATAAGGTCTAGGCAGCGTTTTTTCCTGGCCGATCTATTTTTAGAACACTTCATGGCACAATTGCAATTTACATGTGAATACCTCCCATTGTATGCTTTCTAGCGTAATCAGCAAACAAACAATTAAACTAGCAAATCTATTCTAAAATTTGAAATGTCAAGAAAAACGGTGCCTCAATTTTATCAGCAACGCCCACACACTCCTCCTTGTTTTGCCATTTTTGTCACAAATTCAAGACGGCGGATGCGAAAGCAAACAACTGCGATCACGCTATGAAGGACGTGCTCACACTCTTTGATGGAATAAGGAATACATTTTATTATGTTAGCGGACATAAGAAACCTTATGCTTCAATGCTAATGAAATACCCCATGCGTGTTCCTGGGAGTTAGCCCTAGTAGGCGGAAAACATGCATCTTACTTCTCCCCACATACTAGGATAACGCTGAGGGGCACATATGGGCCATTTCATTAGCACTTAAAGGTGGCCCGCGGGCAATCTCGCCCGGGGGGGGGGGGGGGGGGGGGGGGGGGACTCCCCATATTTTCAGACGGGGGTGCTCGTCCTATCCCTTAGGGTATAAAATTGACAGACGTGCTATCTCTTAGGGGTGTTTAAAATCAGACCTATCCCTTAGGGGAGTCTCAGACCAATCATTGCCCAGAAATATATTGGTACTGACACCAGAACCGATATTTACAAAGGAAACTTGGTTGAAAACCCTAAAATTCGCTTTTATTTCTTTTGACCTGTCAAATTTGCTATCTCTTAGGGGTAAATTCGGCGGTCGCCATGCCAAATTTGCTTTCTTTTAGGAGTAAATTTGCTGTCTGCCACACCCATTTTGCTATCCCTTAGGGTCAAAATCAATTTTCCCGACGAGCACCCCCGTCTAAAATATTGGGAGTTCCCCCCCCCCCCCCCCCCCCGGGCAATCTCGTATGGCGCGATCAAACGGTGATTAGAGTTGATGAGAGTCTTCCCTTTTGATCGCGAACTCTCATCGACTCTCATTCGCTCTTATGCACTTTGAACATGTTCAAATTTTTCGTGAGAGTCGACGAGAGTTGTTTGGCTTTGATCGCGCGGATGAGAGTTGATGAGAGTTTTTCAGTGAGCAACTGCCACCAAAAGTACTTGTTTATACTTTCCTGCGCGCAAAGGAACTGGGTACTAGTGGTCACACAAGATTGCTTGCGCAACTTCCGGCTGACTCTCATCACCGTTTGATCGCTTTTCGTGAGAGTAGATGAGAGTGGATGATAGTTGGACCTCTTATCAGCTCTCATCAGCTCTAATCACCGTTTGATCCCTGCTTTAAAGTACAGGGCCAATAACTATTCTTGTAAAATGAGTTTCATCACACAAATAATTACCCGCGGGCCACCTTAAGCATACAGATAAGGTTCCTCATCTCTGAATTCTCTACATAGTGATATGTAGCCACAGGAATGCCTGAATTCACATATACTCTATGATTTTTTTTCTTGAGAATTTTTTTTCCTGGAGTACGTTATCGGGCACTATGAATTTTGTGTCATAGCAATTTCTTTTATCTTTTTCTGAAAGCTGGATTATATGAAAGTGGTCAGTTATATGAACTGAGCAGCTCATTTTTGCTTTCAGGATACACAATTAATGCCAATGGCCATACTGGAGACAGTAACACCTTAGGAGCAATGGGAGGAACCATTCGTCTTCGAGCGAGAACCGTAAGTGGATTACGTGTGCGTAGTCCGAGAAAGGGCACAAACAATGTGTTGTTTGGTCAACGGTAGACTCGACTTCAGGCTAGAATTCCAATTTGAATCACAATTTATAACATAGACACGATATAACGCGCGCTCTGATTGGCTGATTTTCTATGTGAAAGAAATGGATATACCATAGAGATTTCCCATAGAAATTACGTCATCACTCGGAATCAAGCGAAACGGGAGGTAAGATTGAGCTCGTTTATGTCACAAAAGCTGTCAAAAACAACATCCTCGATCTAAAACAAGCTCTGGAAATTGAAAGCAAGTGAAAAGAAACCTGTTTCAGATGGATTTATGTAGTTTGGGAAATCCGATGACTGATAAATAGGTATATTTTTGCAAAGTTTGCATCTTTTCGTGCGAGTTTTGAAGGTCCTGTTTTGAGTGCTGTTTTCATTCAAGTTCGGAAGAATATTTCTACTTCAGCGGCCATAAAACTGTCATGTGAACAATTCGTGAAAGGAACAAGTTAGCAGGCAAGTAAATCAATTGATCCAAATTAATTTTGTTTAGGATTAATGTCTTTAACCCTGAAATCAGCTACTTCAAATTTAGTAGTCTGCAATTTCTCTTTTGCGTTTTGGCGAGTAAGGTTTCCTTCGCTGCTTTCGATTTTCTTCAAATTCTTTTCTCTTGCAATGCCATGATTGCCTAATAAAATATGAGAATCAGAAAAGACTATGTTTTCATTATATTTTCTACGAAATAGTCAATTTTGATTTTGTCATTTAATTTGAAAAGGGTTTCCTTGTAAAATTTCAGTGTTGAATGCAACGATGTTGTTGAATTGCTTCCACTGTAAGTAGGATTACACACAAGGCGATATTTTCCACTAGCTTTTGAAAAGTCCACTTACAGTGTAATTACAACGGCTTAAAAGAGAGAAGAGATTTGTCAGTACGAGTGTATATCCAATTCTATAATTTAAACCAATAGCGAATTGGAAAATTCGCATTTTATTCCCGCCCTTTGAGCATGATTTAAATTTATCAGTGCAAGTCATTGGGGATTGTTGTTTGCGTGCGTTTTGTTTCCAATTTTATTTTGCGAAACTTCGTTGTCTATGTTATAAAAGCAATGGTCCATACTTAGCAGTGCGTATATCCAGTTCTGGAAGCACTTGGATAGTTGAGAGAGCACTCAGCTAGCTAGAGTCACACTCGGCTGACGCCTCGTGCGACTCTTACGCTACCTTCGTGCTCTCTCAACTATATCCGCGTGCTTCCAGAACTGGATATACGCACGCTAAGCATGGACCATTCCTTAAAGAGCGAGGAACTGTGAAAAGGACTATTCCGTCAAGAAGAGTCAGAGTCAATACCGCAAATAAATAAATTATGTATTTATTATAAATGACAAGACGGGGACTTGTCCCATCTAACCATGCAAACTGTACTTCCAAGCGTCAGGAGCGCATTACCTAGGAGCGTCCATCTCCCATGTTATCACGGGACTTGTCCCATCTAACCATGCAAACTGTACTTCCAAGCGTCAGGAGCGCATTACCTAGGAGCGTCCATCTCCCATGTTATCACGGGGCTTGTCCCATCTAACCATGCAAACTGTACTTCCAAGCGTCAGGAGCGCATTACCTAGGAGCGTCCATCTCCCATGTTATCACGGGACTTGTCCCATCTAACCATGCAAACTGTACTTCCAAGCGTCAGGAGCGCATTACCTAGGAGCGTCCATCTCCCATGTTATCACGGGACTTGTCCCATCTAACCATGCAAACTGTACTTCCAAGCGTCAGGAGCGCATTACCTAGGAGCGTCCATCTCCCATGTTATCACGGGACTTGTCCCATCTAACCATGCAAACTGTACTTCCAAGCGTCAGGAGCGCATTACCTACGAGCGTCCATCTCCCATGTTATCACGGGACTTGTCCCATTTAACCATGCAAACTGTACTTCCAAGCATCAGGAGCGCATTACCTAGGGGCGTCCATCTCCCATGTTATCACGGGGCTTGTCCCATCTAACCATGCAAACTGTACTTCCAAGCGTCAGGAGCGCATTACCTAGGAGCGTCCATCTCCCATGTTATCACGGGACTTGTCCCATCTAACCATGCAAACTGTACTTCCAAGCGTCAGGAGCGCATTACCTAGGGGCGTCCATCTCCCATGTTATCACGGGGCTTGTCCCATCTAACCATGCAAACTGTACTTCCAAGCGTCAGGAGCGCATTACCTAGGGGCGTCCATCTCCCATGTTATCACGGGACTTGTCCCATCTAACCATGCAAACTGTACTTCCACGCGTCAGGAGCGCATTACCTAGGAGCGTCCATCTCCCATGTTATCACGGGACTTGTCCCATTTAACCATGCAAACTGTACTTCCAAGCGTCAGGAGCGCATTACCTAGGAGCGCCCATCTCCCATGTTATCACAGTGTAACAGCGTACTGGAAGATGAGGCCTCTATGAAGCGTTTTGAGTTTCAAATTTTCCCGCAAAGTCAATGCCACAGTTTCGCTCAGCCGATTAGAACCCCCGCGCTCCCATATTTATGTTTTATGGGTTAAAATCACGGGGTTTGGTCTCTTTTAGAAGTAATCTTAATCTTCAATAAAATTTTAGGGAGATTGTTATCTTTTAGAGCCGAAATATGTGTCCAAATTGTTTTGCCTCATGTTGCTTCTAAAACCCGTGTAAGAAAGAGAGATTACTCGATAAGAAGACGATAAATTAGACAACATTAAAGGCAGCATTTTAGTCAAACACGGAAATTTATTGATGGGTATCTTTTACCTGTCTCCTTCGCGCCTATTCGGCAAATAAGGCCTCACCTTTTAGGGAAACAAATTATTTGAGCCATGCTATGTTTGGTATCTTTAAGGGGTGAAACTGAAAATTTCTGACGATCATCCCCGACCAAAAAATATGGTTGTTGGATCAAAACTCGCTTGTTCCCGAAAAGAAATTTTGGGAATTTGTTGCGAAATTGTTTTTAGTTTTTCGGCAGTTTCTGCATCCGGCTCTAATTCTGCAACTATTGATATAAAATCGTCTTCTCTCGCCAGGTTGTCCTGGGCAAGAATGCTAAACTCACTGCCATGGCCTCGTTGGGTTCCATGGCCAGTGGCGGAGTTGTACATGTGAGAAGTATCAATGACGTAGAGGGGCTGTGTGGGGAGAAATTTGACGTCACGGGGTCTACAACCAATGGCCGCGTCAACATTTTAGGTAAACAACACGAATAGCGATAGTGATGACGATGATGATGGCGATGAAGTTAATGTTTTGGGGACAGCGATGAAGATTACCACCGTATGCATATTGCTACGTGATTTTCTTGAGCCAAAACGTTGATCATTCTAGGCCAGAGATTTAAAGGATAGCTTTACAGTTAAAACAGTTGTATCGCGACCCACGTTTAAAAATATCGTCAAAATTTTTTTTTTCTTATTTTTGACTTTGCTGTTCAGCTAATCAAACTATCTGAACCAATGAAACTCTTGCCCTGTTTCGCCTAGTGCAGTCAACTGGCTTCCCTCTGAACTAAAACCAGACAACGTCGCGACGGAAAGCCAGGCGACTGCACTAGGCGAAACAGGGCAACAATCTGATTGGCTCATAAGATTTGACTGGCGGAACTGAAAAGTAAAAAACAAATCGATGTTTTGAAAACGCAGGTCGCGATGCAACGATTTTAGCGTAAATAATTCTGGTCGAGTCACTGAAGTTACGCGTAGCATTGCACACAGTGTTAAGTCTTGTTTAAGTTACGTTGCGATTTCTGCACCGAATCGAAATATGGCGTCAAATTTTAATAAGTATTCTTCTTGACTTACTAGCCTCGTGTTCACGTGGAAACACAGAAGCATTTTCACATGAATGAGAGGCTAGTAATTCAGGAACAGTTGTTATTCTAATTTGCCGTTATATTTTGATTCGGTGTATTATTTTCGCGTATTTACTATTCGACTTTTTTTTGTAAACCCCTATGTTTTGCATTAATTGTGTACAGAGCTACAGTACAACGAAATGCATAGGCCTTAAAAATATCGTTTTCTAGTTGAACACTAGGCAGCTTTTACTGCGATTTTCATAATTCTGCGAACTCTCGCTATCGATTTCCAACCGTAAAACCGTCTTCAGGCTTCCGTCAATCAAACTCCCGAGTCTTTACGTCGTTACTCTTTGTGCTTTTTGATTGGCCAGCCACGTAACCATTGCTCGCGTGACAGGAAGCCATTTTAGCACTGCTTAGGCGCTGGCCAATCAAAATGCACAAAGAGTAACGACGAGAAGGAAGCCAGAAGGCGATTTTACGGTTGGAAATCGATGGCGAGAGTTCGCAGAATTATGTAAGCCGCAGTAAGCAAAAAGTCACGAAAAGCGAAGCGGGCGATAACGCAAAATTACAAATACTACGACATTGTTAGGAAGAAAAAAAAACGAAATAATTTTGTACTGTAAATTTGATTATCATGTACTGTTCGTACTGTTTGAGTAGCAATTTTCTTTGACCTCTTTTTGAAAGACGATGGTGATGAAGATGTCTGTTGCGTAAATGTAGGCAATACGGCTCATTGCATTTGTCGCGTCAATATTAAACCGTTTGTCGCAACAAAACAGATCTGCTGTGCTGTGCGGTTTTTTGTGAATCTTAGACAGAAAAGAAACATTTTGGTTCTTCTTATTATAAATAACTCATTAAACTACTCATCATGTAATACTGACGGGCATTTGACTCATTGCTCGCAGTTTCTCTTACCACTGGAATGGGGACTACGAAAAATGAATACGTCCAATGAACTCGTCAAATATCGGCCTGTACTACTAAAACCTCTAATGTATGCCTCTCGACAGCTTTGTATAACTAGTTTTTATATTCCAGTTTCAGCCAAGTTTTCCTGGCAAGTTCAACTCATTCAATTAGGTTTCCTGGACATCGACACCTCGACCAACAGGTGGAGCCACCGCCCTCAATATAACGACACCATAACCTACTCATTCTTCGGCGAAGCCAACATCCCAAAGCGCTACAATGATACATGGGATTATAATGTGACCGAGTTTGCGTTCAGGACACCAATTCTTATCACTAGTGCAGTCAAGGTGAGCTAAACCATTATAGCGGAAATCACTTGTTACTATAGTGACTGGTTTTCACACCAGAGACATAATGGCGTAACCATAACAGCATGCGAATCGAGTTTTGACGCCCCGGGAGGGGGACACCCATCTTTTTCGGACGGGGTTGCTCGTCGACAAAAACGTTGACCCCTAAAAGATCCCAAAATGGGTGTAGCCAAGCTTCAGAATAAAATATCAATTCATCTCAACACTTATACAGCGCCACAAAACAAAAACTGACAGAGGTTTTACATAGATTCAAGGCGCTCGTTTCTTAATTTGATGGGCAATGTTTCGATTGGGCGCTCTAAAAGATAGCAGATGCCAAAATTATCTGGCTTTTATATTTTTACCCTCTACGAGCACGAGCACCCCCGCCAGACCAATATGGGAGTCCATCCCCCCCCCCCTCACACACACACACACACACGCCAGTTTTATGTGGATTATGTCCACACAAACTGTCTTTGTTCTTCTTTCTATGTCTTGTTGTTACGCCACAGGAACCATTGTTCCGAAGAACGTCTCCCCAAAGATGCATCGCGCATAGTTGAACGAAAAACAAAGGCCAATCGGGAATATTAAAAAATCAATAAAATATTCACGGCGCGCGCAAAAGACATTTATTTCTTAATGTTCCCTTGGATAATTGATCTTTTTTATAAAATGTGGTTGATTGGCACTTTTTAAAATCACGACGACGGGTCATAGCTGAAATTAGTCAGGAATTCAAAACGCAGCAGGAATATTAATATATTTTAACTGTTCTAAAAGTGGAAATTTGCGGTCGAAAGATAGTTTTAACTATAGTTTTAATATTAAAATATTTGTATACCCGTTATAGGTGAAGGTGTCGGGAGGCCCCAGTCTTGCCATTCACAGTTTCGAGGGCATCCGCATTGATGCGGACATAAACCTTCTGCCAGACCTCAATGCTGGGCCTATGTACGTAGGGGGGTACTGCGTAGTTTCTCCATCCTCTGGTAAAGGTAAGGTAACCAGTGTGTATCGGGCAAGAGCTCATTAATAAGAGTGTCCACCTAGTTTTTTGCGTTAGTGAGAGTGTACCCTCGTTTTGCACTGAAAATAGAATCGCATTGTCAACCAAACCAGGGGCCCGTAATCAGGGACCTACATCGCCTAATGTTGGGCGTCCGAGGCACATAGTAGAATAATCTATTTCTAGATTGTAAATTTTGAATCCTGCGAGAATCAGTTTTGTTTCTTGTTTGTGTTCTTGGTTAGCTTCCCGTTAGCTAATAATAGAGCAACCAACTCTTTTGTTGCTTTTCGCTCGTATGGATTGGATGCGGACCCTCTGTCCGATGGGTGTGACAATGTTATGATTTGGTTTGTTGTGTTTATGTAATACAGTAAGAAACTTTCAAAATTAGTTAGTTAGTTTATTGTTCTATGACTTCGTATCACATAAATCAATTCTAGAGTAAAGAATGGATCGAAATTCCAGGGGATTTTAACGGATAAGTTCACTATTTTTACCGTTACCTCATTAGCATAGAGGGTTACTGGGTATGAAACTATTCGTAACGCCCATCCGTCACAGGCTCTTTAAATTAGGTTTAGCAGTGACCTACAAGTTGGTCTATGTTCAGTGGGAATTAATGTGTTTCTTGAAATAGACGCCCATGGGGATGGACTCTTAATAATGGAATCTTATTCGAGCACCTTATATTCAGAGAGATCAGAGATCACAAATCGATGTTAATTTTTTTTTCGTAACAATTATTCTACAGGTGCAGGGCCAGGGGCAGGTGATCCCTCCCGATCTGCAGGCGCTGGCCACGGTGGCAAGGGTGGTCTCCTGCATGAAGACAGCGATGGCAAAGTTTACAGTGATGAATATGGGACGGACACAGAAAACCTTCTGGGAGGTAGCGTTGGTAAGTATGGGCTATAATGGCAATGCTTTTTCATTGGCTGGTATGTAGGTTATAAAGGCAATGCTTATGAGATGAATATCGCAGGATATCCTATAAGTTGGCAGGTCAGATCGCTGTCTCTAGGGTCCAGTACGTTCTGTATGAGCATGCGCTAGATTAAGCTGATCGATCAGAAAGGCCGAGTGTGAAATTATACGCGCTCTTGCGCAAGCGTGCGACTTCGAAGTCAGTTACATTCTCATATCCAGAGCTCCCCTGCTCGTCACCTCACGGAAGAGGCTGGTTACAGCCACTGCCGCATGCTCGAGATTTGATAAAGATATTATGAGAAAGATATTTCTGCACTTGCTCCTACGTTCAAAATCAGCCAATCGGCAAAGGTCTACAAATGGATGTCACCAGAGCCTCCCCTGCGAGAAGAGGAGCCAGGGAGCTCTGGGTACGACACATGAGTTATCAAATTCATAACAGTAAACAAAACAGAATTAGAATATATCAGCTGATTCAAAAGTCCCCTTTTTCTATCTTGAAAAACGCAAAAGGAACTTGGGGTACTCAACTAATTTTTGGGTAGGGGTGGCCACCGAGGCCTCCAAAACCTGACCCGATCAGAGACCAAAAATATTCCTTTTTTATGCCTTATGCTTATGACACTGATTTTCCTTTATAACACAGGGAGCTCACAAGGATCTCGCTTCGCTTGTGGAGGAGGCGCTATAAAGATCTCATCACGAAAGAACCTCACACTTAGTAAGTGGAATTATTCTAGGGTCTTGAACACGTGAAATTTACCGTGAAATTCGCTCGTCATGTTATGAATTTATTTATAAATTCCCACCATTTTCTGCGACATTCGTTGTTTGTTTGTTGTTAAATTTGTTGAGGGGGATTAATGTCATATCCTACTAATAAGGTACGTAAAATTATCTAATTGATTTGAGGTCCTTTAGCTGCGAGTGTTTTTGAAAGCGGGTGCATTCTCCATGCAAGTTCGATGGGAAATTGTTTCATGTGAAGTTAAAGAGCCCGTGTCAGCCATTCCTTGTAATTGTTTTCGTTTCATATTAAAGGAATAATTACGTAGAAATCTCCCAATAAACATCTAAAAATAAAGTTTCAGATTAGATTTAGCAAATTCAATCAAGAAAATAGCTCTGTATTATCTAAGCCAGTTGATGGAAATGGATGCTTTCTTAGACTTCAAATGGCGGCTGACACAGGCTCTTTAATGTCAACTTGAATATTGTTGGTGTTCCGTATTGTTCCATCGGTTCCGTGTTCCGGGCTTTCCTTGGATTAGTAACCCCCTTTGAAAGCGACTTTTTTATATGAGTGTGATGGAGACAGATACAATATTTCCAAGGCAAGAAGCCAAGGGTTTCCTTTTTCATCCATATTCCATTCACACATGTCAGGGACCCGCCCCCTCTCTCTGATAACTAGCCGTGACACAGGAATCCCGCGCGCCAAAAAAATCAAATATCCGAAAAAAACACACTAGAGAGCCGGCTATTATTAGAAAAATCACACTCACACGCACCACACTCATCACGATTCCTGCATTCTGATTGGCTTAAAACTCACTGTCTATTGAGTCATAGATAGTTAGTTTTGACAAGGCCGGCTCTCGATTTCTATGAGCTTGTTAATTAGTCAAATCGCACAAGTGGTCTTTTGTGAATGCTGCATTCGAGTGTATAAAACGTTCTGTGTTTTTAGACGCAGCCATAACGGCCAATGGAGACGCCCGCAGCAACTCCTCGTCAGGCGTTCAATATGGCGGAAACAGCGGAGGATCGATCATCCTTGAAGCGAAATGGGTAATGCATTGCAAGGTGGTTTAGAATCTGTGAGAAGCAATTGCTCATCCCATTTTATCCACACTGGAGGGTCGGGGACCCTACCATTTGAACATACGCCCCCCCCCCCCTTTCCTTGATATTTCCAGGACTGTTCTGTGTAAGCTGGAGAGGGTATTGACCCTGGGGGGGGGGGGGGGGGGGGGACTCCCTTACGAGAGCTATACGGGTATGTGCCGCCAAACGGGGTCGCGATTTCTTCCTCCAGCCGATAGAACGGGGTATGATAGTGAAGACCACCCAGTAGAATCTTCAAGGAAGCGACCCGGCGGTCACGTATTGTTTTATTAAATGTAAAAAATTCAACAAGCGTTAACATTATATTACAGATAAAACCGTAACATGTAAACAACAACAATTTTGATTTACAGATATCATTAATTTCTCTTTAGAACGGGGTCTCATTTTGGGTGCAAAAATATTGAACGGGGTAGCTTTTCTTCACAAAATCGTTTTAGAACGGGGTCCGCATTTGAAATTCCCCCCCCCCCCCCCCCCAAGGAACCCTGGTATTTCCAGAGGCCTCAACACACCCCTCCCCTGGAATTTCCAGGGGCCCTCGACACCCTCTCTCTGTAATTTGAACACCCCTCCCTTGGAAGAACACCCCTCCCTTGGAATTTCCAGGTTGCCTTAACACCCCCTTTTCCACAGCTTAGACTTTTCCCTTCCCCCTGGAATTTCCAGGATTTCCAGGGGCCCTCGACCCCTCCCCTTAAAGAGCCCGTGTCAGCCACTCCTTTGTTATTGTTTTCGTTCGCTATTAAAAGACGAATTACCCGTAGAAATTTCTTAACCAACATCTAAAAACAAAGTTCCAGATTTTATTTAACACATTCAATCGAGAAAATTGCTCTATATTCTCTAAATCAGCCGATGGAAATGGATGCTTTCTCCGAGTTGGTATGTTGCTATGCTGTCAAAATGGCGGCTGACACAGGCTCTTTAATAATTTCCAGGGTTCAGATAGAACCCCACCTCTTGGAATGTCCTGAACCCCTCCCCTTGGAATTTAAAATATGATTTCATACCATACTCATCCTTTAACTTGTTTTCTTTTAGGTAATTTTGGAGTCTGGCACGTCCCTTTCAGCTAACGGGAGCGACGCGTTTCCCGCGGGTGTTAATACCACAGGCGGTGGTGCAGGAGGCGTAATTGTAATCAACTCGGAAGAAGGATTCCTGGGCGACAGACCTCTCCCCGAAAAAGATACAAAAGGAGGTCGTGGAGGAGTCGATGGAGAGAATGGTGTTGTTATCATGAAGCGTAAGTAGACATGCTTATAGTGGAGCTCTAAGTGACCGAAAGCCGTACAGCGGAGCACATACCTCCGAAAAGAGCGTCAAAATAAAAGGATTAAAACACAAACAGCGAGGGTTAAGACAGACAAACAGACAGACTGACTTTAAATATACACCGATGCTATAGCCATTCGATGTCATTTGATGATTTATCTCTGTATTTTCTAGCCGGTGGATTGGAGAGGTACCCCATACCAGGTAAGCAAGACGTTTCCCCTTCCAGGTTAACCTGTTTGTTTTTGTCCGGGTGTTTTGGGAACTCAGGATATTGTACAAGGGGAATACGCCTTATACTCCCTAGCCATGGGAAGCAAATGACCCGGTCGCGGCCATCGTTTAATTGTTCGAAGCCATTTTCTGGCCACTATGAACACTAGCCTCATGTTCGTGCATAACGCGTATAGGGTCAACAATGTTAATAGGCCATTTGCACTAACTGGGTCACGTGACCCAAATCCCATGTATTCTGAATAAAATCTTGAAAATTCAACCCGCTGCTATTTGCTCCAGGTTAAAGATTTTAAGCTGAAACTTGAGTTTTTGATTAGTTCTTTGAATTTCTGGAATTGATTATGACAAAACATCTCGTTAAGAGGTAGTTGGGGTCACGTGACCCAGTTAGTGCAAATCGCCTATTCCCAGGAGCAGTTTGCTTAAAAAAGTGAAATTCTAGTTGAGGGCGTATGTATGGCTGATGGCATTTCCATGTGAGAAGCCGCAATGGCCATCCAGGAATTTTTGTTATAGCTTGGAACTCAGCTTAATACGCTAAAATCTCCAAGATATAAAGTTCCAAATAAAATTCCTGGATGGTCATTGCAGCATCTCCTACAAAGCATCTCAGTAGGTCTCTCAGACAGTTTTGATCAGTGAGAGATGTAAACAGAGATATCGCTGAAGCTTTGAATCCGGTTACGTTGAAACGAGCTTTGAAGTTTTATTCTCTCCTGACGAGGACGCCCTCGCAACTTTAAAGCTTGTTCCAATGTAGTTCGCTTTATTCTCTGGCGATCTTGATGAAAACTCCTCACGGGTAAGCAGTTAATTGGGTATTCTTCTCACTTATACCAGGAGGGGGGATGACTCTTATTTTTCAGGGGGGGAGTAACTTTCCCCCTTTTTTCCCCTCATTTCTCAACCCCACTTCCTGATAATTATTGCGCAGTCCCTAGAAATGGACTTGAGCGTCATTTTCATACACACGACCATTTCAATGGGTCGACCATATAATTTTTGAGGGATTGGGGGTTGGCTTTTTTGAAAAAAAAAAATCCTATACGGCCCGAGGGGCGGAAAAATCCTACCTTGAAAATAGTGACTAAAACCCTTTTTACTTATTGGAAAAAAATTGTCACCGCGTAACAGAGGTATAAAAAAACGTGCACGAACTAAAAAGCCCCCCCCCCCAAAAAAAAAAGTCAAATGGTCGACCCTTACAATACAAAAATCGGATTTTAATTTGCCCACCGCTTTATGAGCCCTTACGTTTCACTCCCAATAAATTACTAAGCATTTATTCCCTCACCCCGTACCCAATAACATGCGTCGGACCCCAGTAATGCGTATACCTAATTGTGCCGTGATATTTCTGCAAGAAATTTTTTTTTTTTATAACAGTGAAAAATGCAACAGAAAATTACACTGGCTGTTACCTTGTGAGATCCAAAATGTCTTACGTGACTACACTATTAGCACACAAAGCCAGGCCGGAGGAATGTATAAAAATGTGCTACAAGAATGAGTATAGGATAGCTGCAGTAAGAGGAAAAGAATGCAAATGTAATTCTATGGGGCCGGAGGAAAGCGCATCTGATGTCAAGTGCAATCGAACGTGTCCGGCCACAAACAAGCTCATCTGTGGTGGAATTGCAAACAACATTTTTAGTGTTTATAAGACAGGTAAGTGTCTATTTGTTTTACAGGCTCTTGTCAGGGCGATCATCGTATCAGGATCCATAGAGTAGGCAAATTAGTACTTCACATTACACCCAATCCACTCCGGTGGAGTGCGCGGAAGAATGTACGCGCGCTGCAAAAAAAAAAAAACATCTTATACTCGAATCATCAACATGAGACTCCACCACCTATTATTGGGCGTCTGAAGCACAGGAGAGTAGAGGAATCTATTTTTAGATTTTGAAGTTGTCATGGTTATAAGTTTTGTCCTGCTCTCAAAAGAAAGATAGCTTCCCTGTTGAATAAGCGTCGCCATAGCAATGTACGCGTTTAACCCAAATTTCTCTCAAAGAACCAGTTTCCTATTTAATTCCAAATTCCACAGTCTAAAAATAGACTCTTTTATTCCTTTGCATTTGCCTAGACTTAGTGGAGTTTAACATTCTATAATCCCATAGTCTAAATATAGACTCTCTTATTCCCGTGCACATCGTTAGACCTAGAGGAGTAGATGCAATATCCTGTTAATCCCGTGTGATCTTTTTGAAGGATTTTCAGGGGAACATATTGATCTAACAACGACGGCATCAACCACACCCACGAGATCCCCCGATGAACCGTCCAAAAAGGTACACGAATATTGAACTCATACATATACCATGTGTGCTTCTGAGCGTTAGCCCTAGGGATTCCAACCCACGACCTCATCCGATGCAAACAATATCAAATGTTGAAAACAATATCAAAGGCGTCTCTTACCAGATCATGCCGTCTAGACGTACTTCTTCCGTTTATACTTTTAGCGGCGTTGCGAGACAATATTGCTGTGTGTGACAAGTTTAGCAATATAATTCAATCAGTTAGCCAATCAGTGCCTTTTTCTTGGTTGATAGGCCTCATTTAATAATAATTTCACAGAGGTTGGATTCACTCAGCACTTTTAAGGTGAAGCAGAAAACATACCTCTCTCCAAATGTTTCGGGCCGTAGGCACCCCCCAATGTTGTCCAGGAAAACCTCGTGATTTGGAAACTTTTTCTCGACATTCCTTGACAACATTATGAACTCGCCTTGACAACGCGCCGCTTCAAATGCAAAACTATCAAAACGAAACGATAAAACTTGTCGACAAAATTATGGACGCTCCAAGCTTACTGGGTAGTGCAGTACCTGTTTCATGACCGAAAATGCCCCCAGTACTGAACAATAAATATCACAACAATACCATAATTGAAAAACCAAGAAGGAATATAAGCTGCGCTTGAGCGCAAAAAGCAAGTTACAACGGTGTAACGAAAAATTAATATGAATTTCGTTTCTTAGTTTAAGGAGTTGGCGAACAGGACCATTACTGCTAATAATTCCCTGGAAATAGTGCAGATCTTGAACAACCTGACTAGCTCTTCTACACTCAATGGTGGGGACACGAGAGTTGCAGTGGAAATGCTGGAGAAATTCGCCCAAGGTCAACTATTATCACCGAGCGATCCTAAGGAAGCTAAACAAGCTGGACAGGTAATACGGTTGTTTTTAATATAAGTGCTAACGACAGCGAGTGTGAAATGACGAGATGATGGTGACTATTGAGGCGACAGAATGTAACGGAATGTAAAAGGAATTATGGAAAGGAATGGAAATTATGGTTGTGAAAAGCAAAAAACACATTGTTCTAAAAATAGCTCGGTCTGTCAAAATGCCCGATCCATACGGAATGGAATGCAGTGGAAAAATTCACATGTTCTCTTTTATGGATGGAGTGGAATGGAATGTTGTAGTCTAATAGAATATTATACACTTAATCACTGCTCCCGAGGGAAACATCAGTCTTGTTTCCCGAGAATCTCGATCTGGTGTTT
Source organism: Scolanthus callimorphus (assembly GCA_033964015.1). Lineage (NCBI taxonomy): Eukaryota > Metazoa > Cnidaria > Anthozoa > Actiniaria > Edwardsiidae > Scolanthus > Scolanthus callimorphus. The sequence continues at coordinate 2,069,921 of CM066917.1, forward strand.
CCCGAGGGAGTAGTCATTAAGTGTTTTCTTATATAGCAGAAAATATACTGCAATTATTAAGTCAAAACAAATGTATTTCAAGAATGAAAAGGGAAAACACTCATAAACAACACAATTTTCTTGCATTAACAAAAACTTATCAAAATTAGCAAAGATTTTTAAAAAGACTCGCGTGTTTACAATAAACTTTCTCTTTTTTCCCGCTCTCAAACGCGACGCGCGAAAGCAATATTCCCCGACCAGTCAATAATTTTTCGAAGTATTGACTGATCGGGGAATCTTTGATTTGTAATTCACCACGTGACCTTGATTTAGCCAATAAGAGCGCGCGTTTCGGTTGGAGTGAGCACTCGCTATATAACAACGTGAGTTGTTTTTCGTGAATTTTTCTCCATCAATTTTTTCACTTTGCAGGCTGTTATAGATATTGTGACCACGTTAATGGCAGAAGAAAACGCCGAAAGCTGGAAGACCTTACAGAATTCATCACGAGAGGTGTGTAAAATATAATCGAAGCATTTCTTTTGAAGGATGCTCCCTGAAAGCCATACAATACAAGTAGCTTCTTGTAGATACAACGCAATTCCCTCAACAGCTAAAATAGTTGCATCGATTATATCCCCGTTTTTAAAGCATCGATTTATGTTTTGCTTTTGCTGTTCCGCCTGCGGTCAAATCTTATGAACCAATCAGAATCTTGCCATGTTTCACCTAGTGCAGTCGCCAGGCTTTCTGTAGCGACGTTGTCTTGTTTAGTCCAAAGGGAAGCCAGTGGACTGCACTAGGCGACATAGGGCAAGAGTTTCATTGGCCCAGATAGTTTGATTGACGGAACAGCAAAGTCAAAAATGAAAGCATAATTTGATGTTTTCGGAAACGTTGGTCGCGATACAACGGTTTTAGCTTTAAAACCCGATCGAGGTTTTGAAGTTCAAGAAATTTAACAAAACATTAAAATTGCTGAACAGCCAAAACATTGCACCTTTAGGTCCTTGAATCTAGATTGCTTATGCGAGGTGATACTTGCTCAATAATAGACTCTAGAGGGCCCCACGCCTAACCGTTTTGACTGTAATTTAAGATCACTTGTAAAAGTCACTTGGTTCTTATATGCGGATTCTCAGAAAGAATTATAAAAATGCAAAAATACGAATCCCTTTTCACAGTTGTCGCCTTACTCGTTGGTGAAGAGTTTGGAGCATATTGCCATGAATCTTGGATCGAACTTGAATGTGAGCACTAACATTACCATTGAATCTGTGGCGATAGGTGAGTGAATAGAAGATATAAATATAGACCAGAAAATAGCCCGTCACTTTGTGACGAAAAAAAAGTTTTAAATTATTTACTTCCCTACATTTTCTCGTTGAAAAGAAATGGAGGGAAAACTGCTCAATCTTCAAATTTGAGTAATTTGGAGCTCAGTAAAATATTTATTGGGGGCCTCCTATGTCACCGCGCGCGCCAAAAGTGGTGGGAAAAAATAACCTTATCGCAGACATTTCTCTGACAGACGACGCTAAGGATTTTAATATATGAGATGTATATATGCTCTCAAACTTGTGCAGCTTTACTGACTATTGGCCGCTCTTTCTATCGGTATTGACAGATTTGACCTGTACACATTTTTTTGATTGGTGGAAAAGCAAAGTCAAAAATCAAAACATAATTTGATGTTTTCCAAAACGATGATCGCGTTTCAACGGTTTTAGCTGTACCCCCGATCGCGGTTTTGAAGGTCAAGAGTTACTGTCAGGATCATAGGGGCCTCGTAGATGTAGAGCACCTCTAGGTTTTATAGATCTTTATAAAATTAATAACGATTAACGACATCATAGGATTATCACGAACTAGAGTCCTGTCGCGTGTAGCCTGAATTTCAGCTGTTCCTTTGCTGCTCATTGTACTGTCGCACTTTGTAATAATTGACGCACTTTGTAATACCTGACGCCATTTGTAATAAAGTTGACGCACTTTGTAATACCTGACGCAATTTGTAATAAAGTTGACGCACTTTGTAATAAAAAAGCTGACGCAATTTGTAAGGGGATTATTACAAATTGCGTTAGCTTTTTCTATTACAAACTGCGACAGGGGTTATTACAAATTGCGTCAGCTTTTTTATTACAAAGTGCGTTAACTAGATTACAAATTGCGTCAGGTATTACAAAGTGCGTCAACTTTATTACAAATTGCGTCAGGTATTACAAAGTGCGTTAATTATTACAAAGTGCGACAGTACACTCATCCATTATGTAATCAAAGCCAACCGCTTATTTCTTACAACGTTTCCAAGACATTGCAGATCTTCTTTGACAGTTGTAGCGGTTAAAGGGGCACTCGCACGCTTAATATTCGTCCACCGTGGACTAAAAATAGGTAAAATTGTAACCATAAAAAACACATGTACATTTGCCCGTAGTAATCAAAATAATCCTCCAGATTAATAGAAAAACCTTTCAAGCGTTAGACAAATGCAATTCCAGGTTGTTTTGACCTGATATCAAGTGGATGGAATTGGATTGCGATTTGAGCTATTTTCTTGTCAGAGAAGTGGCCAGCAAGCGTGCGAGAGCCCCTTTAAAGTTTTCGTACTCTTTTGTGCTTGTGGAAAGCCATAGAGTGATAGAATCGTTCCCCTGCATGCCTTACTAATAAGGGAAACCAATAATATTCTACTGACCGATTTTGGGTCAGTAATTGATAATAGATAATCGGTTTCGTTTTCAATTGGCTAAGTGCATTCACTTTGCGTTGGGTTTTTAAACACTCATCGGAAATGGGCTGTTCTCCCATGTACGAGCCTGAAACAACTCACAAAATGCGTCAAAAAAGCTTCCTTTGCTTAGTAGAACGAATCAGGATGAAATGAGAGCTGAACACAAAGGTGTCCTCTGGGAATTATGGTTCGTAGACGGCGGAACACCCGGAAATACGCTCCACTGTGAATGTTTAACACTAGACTGTCTTGTTCATAGTTATGGGTATTGAGGTAAACACGCTAGCGAACTACAAGGGGGGATACTACCCGCGGTACAAGAACCTCAGCAGCAAGTGGGAGTCAGACACTTATATTTACGTACCTCCAGACACGTTGGAATCACTCAATGAAACAGGTTTGCTCTGACATTATCCAGCTTTTAGTGCAATTTTCATAATTCTGCGAACTCTACGCCAACTAACAAACCCGTGGCTTGGCATCCGTCAATCAAACGAGTGAACAACTCTGGGTAATTTCATAATAATAATAATAATAATAATAATAATACAAAACTTCTATAGCGCCATTTCCTGAAGCTCAATGGCGCTTTACAATTATCTAAGTAATTTCACGCGGGCTTTGAGGGAATATTTGAACTAGTAAGGACTACCTATGTTTCAAAACCAAATTTTCCACTTTAAAATACAAGCAAAACATAGAAATAATCCATGCGCCTGTGTTAAAATGTTTGATGGATGGAAGTCAAAGTGACGAGCTGGGGAGCTCTGGGTTCGAGAATACCTGACTTAATCTCATTCCCAGAGCGTCTCTTTCATGCTGACTGCCGGAGGATCTGGATGCAGACAAAACCGGAAGTCCTAGGCTTTTCCATATTTGGCGAACGTCTTTGTCGGTTATGCAAATTTCAAAATGGCGATCGGAAATATTCGCCAATCAGAATCGGGCCTACGATTGTCTGCCGTCAGAGCCGACGACAAAAAACAAACAGCGGAGTAGGCTCTGAGAACGAGATTGCGCTTGTCTGTTCGTCTCATTCTCGTCCTACTTGTGACATTCAAAAAGACGTTTTCACGTTGTAATATCCGTCTCGTCGACTGGCGCTTCGATTCTGAATAATTTCTGTCACCTTCTCTTCATTACCCATGATCTACTGATAACGCGAACTTGTTTCTAAGCCTAGTTAGAGTTTAAATTTCGTGTTTAGTGCGCATGCGATTTTAGTCCAAATTTCTTGATTTCTTTTGTTTAACAAGAACTAAAAGAAGTTAAACAAAAGATTCGGACTAGAATCGCATGCGTACTGAACACGAAATTTTAGCTCCAACTAGGTTTATCGCATGAGTGATACAGTAAAAACCCGCATAAACGAACAAGTGTTCGGGGGTTTCAGGCTGATTTTGCTCTTGTAATATTGGGTGTTTTCTGCAACATCAGCCTGAAAATGTTCTTAAGGTGTTCTTCGAATTGTTTCTTAACATCAAATAATACATACTCTACCAACAGTCAAATAAAGAATGTCAAGTCTAAAAACAATCGCTAAATGTACTCTGGAATCCCCCACAGTACCTGTTGCAGAACTCTGTGTACAATGGTCTAGCACATTGTATTGATCTACTCAGTACTCTGCCACAGTAGGTTGCTCCACTCGAATCTAAGAGGCAGGTTTTTTTTTTATACAAGAACAATTTTCATTTTTCAGGCTGCATATGTTCTTATGTATAAGGTACCTTTTTGACCAATTTTCAGCCTGAGTGTTCTTAATCCACTTGTTCTTTTATGCGGGTTTTTACTGTACAGCTTCTCGGAAGATCTTGTATGATTGGACAGGCAGAACAAAACATCCCATTGTTTCCTTGTTCTATTGTATGACCCTCTATTGTTTTGCACTGAGGGTATCAATCCAATGGCCGTAGATCTTACGAGAACTATATCTGCCGCATGTTGTATCTACATGTTGTATCTACTGATATCTTGTTTCAGGCGAAACCCGTGTCGTTGTAGTATATGTTCTCTATAGCGAAACTGACGGATTAGACCCCGGGTAAGTGCCTTCGAGAAAATAGGTTTATAACAAATTAAATGTGGCAAGGACACCCTAGAACACAGTGGTAAGCTAATCTAACTAGGACACCCTTAACATTTCATTTTGGCGTAACATACACAAAACAAACATTCAAATAAACAAAAAGTATATGGTGACTATGATTTTAGTAATATTTGAATCAGTAGGCTGGTCAAAGAACCGATTTAGTTTGCTGAGAGTTTGTTGCTTGTTCTATACTTTGTTTTGTACTTGGAATTTAACACCTTTATGTCCGCGAATCTCATATTGAAAATTCCCTAAATTTGTCGTACCACACCACAAAAAATACAGCCAATCAGAATACAGGAAAGGTGTTGCATATTCGGTGGTATTCCACTCCGTCTTCGGCATTTACCTTTGCCATTAATGAGGATATTCCGCAATATGTCACTCGAAATCATTGTCTAACGAGTATGTATTATAAATATATAAATTTTTCGTATAATTTTATTTTATTGTTGAACAATATCCATTGATCCGACCTGTCATTTAAAGGCATAGTGTATTGTCGTTGTTATGTCTCACAAACGTGCCATGTTTCTCCTATAAAGAGTCTAAAAATATTCCAATCCCGCTAAGGTTTACCAGATATCTTTATCTTCGGATCATCTCAATTTACAGTGTTATAAAAGTAAAAAAAAACGTGCTTTAAATCGGACTGATTTCGGAAGTCGTGACATTCTGTTCGTGTGACACGATCAGTCCCAGTGGGAGAAAATGTCTCACTCTGATTGATGAAATCGCTTAATGGTTTGATCTGATCTATGAATAGACGTACGTGCCTTGAATCGATGGAAAGTACAACGTGCACGTGAGCTTCCTAATAATGGGTTCTTTATCAGTAAAACTGAAGGCTCATTTAAACCTCCTTTCCTTCCTCGACAGAGTTAAGGAACGCGACATGCATATCAACTCCAAGGTGCTGGCTTTTAGCTTCGACAAAACAATAAAAAGTCCAGTCCAGAATCCGTTCCAGATAACATTTCGAAAATACAAGGTTGGTGTATTCACTATTGGCTGAGAAATATAATCACAAACTGGCGAAACTTCAACCTAACTTATGCCGTGTTTAGACCTAGGTTGTTTACTGCAGTAAGCCGAGTTACTGACCTACCGGGGTTGAATTTGATGACCTTAGTTGGTCAGTAAAGTGTTTATACTCGCTAGCTTGACCTTAGTTCATCTGTCAACGGCCATGAGTTCGTAATTTACTTGTTGGCAGGAATCACTTTCACTGTCATTGACACGAATGAATAAGCACTGTTAATACTAGCTTTATCGCCACTGCCTACTTTTCTGGTGCTTTTTAAGAGAATCCAGAATTCCAGGTTTAAGCGATTGCTACTTCTGAGACTTCTGAATGCTTATGTAAATAGTTCTGGAGATTTTAGTCATCACAATTGATAACATATGTCGCTTGCTGTAGACAGCAATGATCTTGAAAGGTCGATGGTTTCGACCGTCGCTGAATGTACTCTCCAAAGACTTTTTCCTTGACTGTTGCGAAACCGGCTTATATATTTTCAGCTACTCTGCTCACTAAATTCGAGTGTTTTTGCAGTTTGCGCTGTGACACGTTGTGTTCAATCTGTCATCGTGACCCCAGTTAACTCAGTTACTGCCCTAAACCAAGCCATCTAGAAAAGTTAACGTTTACTCAACCTAGGTTGACTTTCCTTTGTCTTTGCCGGCATTTACTGAGGTCAGAAAAACTGTTTACACTTATCTAAAATTTACTGAGGTTAGTAAATCGGTTTACTGCAGTAAACATCCTAGGTCTAAACACGGCATTAGATCACAGGGCATTACTGCAGAAACTTATCCATGGGAAAGCCTGAATTTCCCTTGGTAGAAGAATGGGAAGTATTCGGATTCCCATGGTCATCCATTTGAATCCGAACACTTCCCATGCGTGTGCCTTGGGAAATTCAGCTATTCTCATATGGGCTTCTGCAGAAATTCCCTGTAGATTAGCCCTACCCCCATGATTTCAAGTCGCCGTAATTTACGGGCAATTTAAGGAGAATTAATATAAGAAAAATGTTGTCATGGTTACAAATTCGTGTTATCTTTCAAAAGAGCGTTGGCGGAAATCACCAACGCCATCGCACTGCCGCGCGTTGAACTCCATAATTGACTCCCGGAGTGCCAATTTCCAATTTAAATTCAAAACAGACTCTTCTACTCCTGTACATCTGGCTAGACCTAGAGGAGTAGATGGAGGCTCCAGTTTTATGGGCTCCTGGTTCCGGAAAACTTGCTGCAAAATTCATGATGTAGTTCACCCATAAACATTAAACAGGGGCCTGCATCACAGTGGGCATCCGAAGGACAGGAGTAAATGAATCTGTTCTTTCGATAAATTAAAAATCTCACAAATGCACAAATTAGCTCCTGTACTCAGGGTTCGTACGCGCCCTGGAAATCCTGGCATATCCTGGATTTTCATTCCCTTCCTGGGAAGTCCTGGAACGTTAAGGGAAATCCTGGTAAACTCAAGGAAAATCCTGGTAAATGTCTCAACTCAAATGTGGCTGAATGAGTCAGTTTCGTGATTTCGGGCTGCCAATTATGACATCCTCGAACCCCATTACAAATCTTTCAACTACGCCAGCACTACAGCCTCCGATATCGTCCTTGTCAGTTTCCGAGGCAGGAATAGAAAAGAAAGTGTGTCCTGTGCGAGATTGCGCATCATGTGGAATCACGCACAGGAGCATTTCTTCCTCATAAAAACTCCTGGAAAAATAGCTAAAGACCTCCTGGAAAATCCTGGATTTTTGTCATTGAGAAAGCATACGAATCCTGGTACTGCCTGTGTATATGGCTAAACCTAATGGAGAAGAGGCTCCTGTGCTTTTGTTACTTCCTCCCCTATTAACTTGTTTTGACTTTTTTGTTATGATAAAAAGTTGGCATCACGTGATGACAGTCGATCTGACAAGTATTATTGTCTTGGTTATCAGGCTTGGAAGAACATCACTAAACTGCAATGCTCCTTTATCAACTTCACTCAATCGTACGTATCACTGAAAATTAAAATAATATTAAATGACCCGGAAAACTTGCACAGAGCAAGGCTCCAATAGACCGATCCGTCTTTGCATTATTTAATCACCAAACAATAGGCAGTTTTCCCTATTGATTTTAAAATGTCCGAGCAACAAACTCGAAATTCGAAGATTTTTAATGAATTATCAGCTTTTCGTGACGAAAATATAAAACCCATATACAATGAGCAAGCTTCTAACATCTTCCTGCAGTCGGTGTACTTTATGGCAAAAGTAAAATTTTGGCTTGTCCGACGTAGCAACAGTAACTAGGGAGTAAAACAATGAAGCGGGATCGGTCAATTATGAGGTTCCCAGTCAGTATAAGAAAGAAAAAACATGGTCTTCTCCTCATCGTGACGGATTTCAAAGCGGGAGACAGGCTCGACCGCTAGACAAGGAGAGGTTGGAGGACTTAACGGGCTGCATAAGAGTGCAATGGGTTCTTTATCGTCCACATTGAACAGGGGTAGAAGGGAAGGCAGACGGGGCCTCGGTTTATTGTCCCATTCGAAACACAGTAGAACTAAGTTCAACCGAACATGTCAACCCACAATATGAAACAGAAAGAATATTTCCTCTGCCACATCCGGGAATCGATCCTGGACCACAGCGGTGTCTCAACACTGAGCTAGCCATGCTTCCATGTATAGTGGGTTAGTAAGTTGTGAGACCTGCACTGAGGATGGGCAACTTCCCACGTCCCCGTAATTCTTTAACGCTACTCAAGTTCAGGTTAATATAGTGGATGCGAGAGACGTGACCTACGTTTTATCGTCCTTATTTACAAAAAAATGAATCCACATTTATTTCGGCAAGGTATGTTGGGTCTGTCAAATCGTAATCGGTCTTTCTTGTACACAGAACTGGTCATACTTGGTCAGACGAGGGATGCAGACTAACAGAAGATAATGAAGAGACGACATCATGTGAGTGCAACCATCTCACCAACTTCGCAATCCTCATGCAAGTAAAGGAGTTTAAGGTAATTGTACTTTATAAATTCTAATTAATGTAATTATTATTGGCCAATCCGCGATAGTGGCATTGCTGAATAACACCATTAGTTTGTTGTTCTATGACTACATATCACTTAAGCCAGTGGCCAAGGGATGGATCTAAATACGGATTGAGCTCACTACGTTTTAGCGTTACCTCCTTAGCATACACTTTTGTGCATTCCTCCTGCGTTTGGCTTCCGGTCATGCATTAGACTCTAAGCTTATTTTCTGTAAATATAAATTCGGTCATAACTTTTATAATATTCGTGTGACGGATATCAATCTAAGAGGACAGTAGGAGGCATCTTCTAGCAATAGTTTAGCATATTTCGATCTTTATTTGCGTTAATACTTTTAATAATATCACAGCTACAATGAACCCCCTGTTCCTCTGTAAACATCTCTCAAACAAAATTTTGTTATCACTTTTCACGAAATTTCATAATTTGTGTTCAGTTTAATTGCCTCGGATATTTAGAAAGTCTTAGCCAATTTGGCGGAATCAAAATTCAGATTTGTTTATTTGTTTGGCTAATTTATTCATTTGTTTATTTTGGTTTAGACTCAAAACACGCTTGGACTTTTTTATGGAGTCACCTTAAAGCAGGCGCATGGATATTGTATATGTTATGTTTCGTTTACAATTTGCTGTGAAAAAGCTTAGCTAGTCCTTACTTCAAACAACTTCTCAAAGAGCTGTTCACTCGCTTGATTGACGGAAGCCAGACCACGGTTTGTTAGATTAGCAAAGTAATGAGATGTTTTGAATATGTTATGTTAGATTTCCAAAGCAGACCAGAAAGCCTTGCAGCTGATCACGTATGTTGGGTGTGGCATCTCCTTATTTGGACTTGCTCTGACGCTCGCGACCTTCCTCTCACTGGAGTAAGTAGCAAGTGACGTCATGGCGGATATATGTAAAAGCTGTCTCTCAGATTTAGTCGGTTGTAGATGTCTCAAAAGATTTTAGATCTCCCAGATTAGTAGTTGTAGCTATCTGCTGAGATTTAGTGAGTCGTCACTGTCTCCACAGTTTAGTCGATTTAAGCTGTCTCCTCAGATTTACTTGGTTGCAGCTATATTTAAGCCTTATAGCACAACTTTCTATGACTTTATCGTCTGAATAGAGCACTCGTGAGTATGGGACACACGACAACGTTGTGAAATCAAGAGCTACAGGCGAGAACTTTTAAAACGTGTTGTGTATCTTTCCCAACATCACGCGTGCTCTTTTTCGCCAAGTCATAGAACGCTGTGCTCTGACGCGTTATTTCGAAACTATGTTATAACACAGTTCAGTCGGTTGTAGCTTCTCATAAAATCTAGTCAGTTGTAGCTCGTACCACAGTTTAGTCAGTTTAGCTGTCTCCTCAGATTTACTGTTCGTAGCTTGATTGTTTGATACACACAAACTCAACAATCAGCATGTTTTATAAAGACGTCTTATTTTACAGAACGCTTGCCTCTGAGCGAACCTCCATCCACAAGAACCTGGTGGTAGCGATAGGTCTGGCGCAGATCGTGTTTTTGGCTGGAATTGACGCTGCGAACCCGGTAAATAAAACGTTGGTCATTGGAATGTGTAATATTTCAGTACAGTAAGAAGTCAGAGAAGTCGTGAATGAAAACTAGAACGCCGCGCACTTGTCGTTCCCAAGCGACTGAGAAGGTGAATGCTATGACGCCCATGCTTACACTATACCCGCGTTGTAAATTTTCAGACTTTAGCCTACATCTCGGTCTGTACTGAAGACTTCGGGCTGAGCTTTCTCAGTAGAGACCTCGCACTCGGTTAATGTAATGAGGCCCGTAGCATGGTCAAAAATATGGAGGGGGGGGGGGCTTAAAAAGGCCTAACAATGTTAACTAACGTTTGGCGACAAGCTATCGATTTACGTTTGAGTAGACTTTGATACTGAGTTGAGGTTTTTGGCATGTCATTTGTGCTACATTTGCCCCTGAAGTTCTATTTACTTCAAGTAGACAAGTCCTATGGAACAAGTATTGAGCTATGATCAACCTTTTTATGAACAGTTGAATGGATAAAACGTATATACACACACTCAGTTGCCGTTACTCGAATTTGCTCTCACTTCCAAATTTTCAAGAGATAAAAATTTATCTAAACATAGACATGATTTATTGGTACCGTGTATATAAATACATAGGCATTAGGTTCCAATAAATGTGAAATTAAAAACAAAAAATACAGATAAAGTTTAGTCCGACGGGGCGAGGAGATGCTATTATTCTTGATCAGCCTTTAATGTGTTTTTGTCTTTCTTTCATACTTTCCCATTTCCCATTTCGCGATTTGCTATTGGGTACTTCCGTTTTGATTTAGTTTTATAATTTTTGGAATATAGTCGCTGGGGGTAAACCATTGAGGGCGACCTTTGCTTCCTTTTAAAGGTATTCAAACAATTTTCTTCTGTATGGCTTCATATATTATCACAATTATTGTGTGTGTGTGTGGGGGGGGGGGGGCTTGCGCCCCCTTAGCCCCTCCCCCTGCTACGGGCCTGTATAAAGTAGTTTAAATACCTCATTAAACTGAGTAGTTGAGTTATTTGAAATTCGATCCAAGGAGTTTTAAAAACCTAAATAAACCCTCATCTGTTTTTTGCACTGATTTAATCATTATACCTCTTCAATATTCCAGATCGCGTGCAAGTTAGTTGCGTTGAGCCTGCATTATCTATACACAGCCGCTTTCACGTGGATGTGCTGTGAAGGTGTCCATTTGTACACCAAGGTCATCGAGGTCTTTAGTTCCGAGGGCTCTAAGATGAAATACTACTATCTTCTAGGATGGGGTGAGTCACATCAAGAAAGTACGCGGGTTGCCTGTGTTTTTCTATTTTCACATTCCTCACCAGTCCATATGGTCGAAGGGTGGGAGGTGGGGTGGTGGTGGGGAAAAGGGGATTACTTATAACCACCCTCGACGTGGAGCATGTAATACACTGTCATTTAGCTCCAGGCCCTCGAAACATACTATTATGAGGTGTTGAGAGTAAAGACGTTTTACAAAACACAGAAAGCATTTGACATTCAAACGGTACTCAGGATTCCCAAGGGTCTTTTAAAAAAACCTGGAACGTCATGGATTTAGAATTAGTAGTTACCAGGGGCGGGGGGGATGGCAACGACCTTTGATCTTGCCGCCTTTTCGTGTATGATGATCGTTCCCAGTTGCGGAACTGTCGATCAAACTCGGTCGAGTGCTCAGCTAGCCAAAGCCGACTTCTTCGTCTTGATGTCCATGCTCGCGTTGGAAGAATTATGGCCGAATATGCCTTTTTTTTAAATCTTTTGGCGCTGATCGACCGGCGAAGGAAACCATGCTGTAGAGTAATTTTAAAGGTTTCAGAGAGCTGTTTGCGGCCTTTCATTGTGACGGCGAATCACATAGCAAACTGTAACAACTCTCAACTACGCGGGTTTCGATAAAATCCCTGCCATCTGAATCTTTATTTGAGTTTCAAATCTAGTGATCATGACTTAGGTGGACCGTGAGCGATAGGACTGGCTGCAGGAAAGTTTTGTCTTGCCTTGATTTCGGCTCACACGTGGAAAGCGATCTATAGTTAAGTTTGCCTCAACGGCGGTTGGTTCCAAACGCAGCGAGTGTGAGTTATTTAGTTCCCGCTTCAGTCTTTCAGGCTGTAAAAATCTAAATAATCCTCAATCGTAACTGAAACAAGTAGGTATGGTATAGATTTGATCTTGATGTGAGACCTGTTGCTTTAATATTCTTCGCTATTTCGATTCTTTTCTTCGTCGTCTTGTCCGCTAGCAAACTTTACCTGAAGAACAGACCCGACAGACTGAATTATTCCTTGTGAGCTTTTATTTGCATGCAATATGTATTGAAACGGAGAAAAATATAAGTTCAATCGATGGCATAATGATAAAATTGCGATCACGTCCTCGAATTTCGGTTGGTGCGGCCTTCTCGATCAGTGTTGTGTTGGTAGAGAGTAGAGTTCGCAAGTTACAAAGGCTTTGTTTGATTGACAGCTGAGCAACTGGGAACGTTCATCTAAACTCGGGTCCAGGCCTCGTCGCCATCCCCCCCTGGTACCGATATATCACATATGATCAAAAATCCTAAAAATGAAACTGTCATCTACAACTTTCGTGTACCGTCTTTTTGATGTTCATGGAAATTATCTGGGATAAATTACCTTTGAAGCTCTCCGCAAATGGCTTATCTTAATAGATCGAGCCGTTATTTTAATGTTCATAAACAGGTAACGCAAATGGAGACATTTTCGTTGATTATACTGATTATATGTATGGTGCAAAATCAACGCTTGAAGAGATTATGTTAGGTAACGTTTAGCAATAATAATAATATACCCCCGGGCAAACACGTTTCCCAAGGGGGGTTGAAATTAAATATCACAGTTATTTAAAAGTAACACCAAGCAAAATGGAAGAATCCCCACGGTTTTTTTTTTAGGTTCAACTTGGCGAACCCGAGTTCCTTTCTTTCTAAAGTGTCGTAGTTTTGGACCTGTGATTGATTACCTAATGCTAGTGTGCACTTTCACTACCCACTTAATAACGTCTGCGAAAAAGGGATTAGATTTTGTATTGTAATTGTAGTTTCACCACAATCGTCTCACAGGTCTACCTTCTAAAACAATAATTTGTATATCATTAGTCATCAATACCGTCTGGTGTATTTGGGCAGACTTCACGTAATCAGTTTTGGGGTTTTGAACTTGGAATGGTTATCACCTGGTTGCAGTCAATTTTGGAAAGCCACAGATTCCCCGAAAAAAACTTTATCTTCAAATTGATTCAAATGGAAATTTCTTATCCTGGTAATGGAAGTATCCAGGATCTGGTTCACCAAAGCACGTATAACAACCATAAGAACCATCCTTCTCCTATTAAGAACATTCATGGTTGTAGAGATGGGAGGAATTTTGGCACAGCTCTTAATGATGTTTGAACTCACTGAGAAGTATAGAAGAGTTGGAGAACGAAGCTGGAATATTGCCGCATATATACGAGCATAATAGACCAGAGAATGGGCTATTCGCATTGGCTAATCACCAAACAACTGGGATAGAAGATGATAGACATGATTTCCTGGAGATGTCCAAGTTCACGAACAGTGATGACCTACAAGGTCCTCAGCCCGGGGGGGTTTCTTCACATGTCGACCTGATAGGGGTGCTCGTCGTATTTTTTAGGGGTCAAAATCGACTCTCAGGTATTTTTTAGGGGTTATCGGAGAAACAGTCTGCCTTTCGCTAATAAATGGTATTTTTTAGGGGTACGCAAATGAATGACAGGGTCACAAACCAAGCAAAACGTTTTCTTTCTTTCTTTGTTCATTTATAGCTCTAAACTAAGCTTGTTTTGAGATGAAAAACAATAAACAATAACAAAAAAGGTTTATTGTTGGTATTTTTAGGGGTCTTTTTGTTTTATAAGGTATTTTTAGGGGGTGGATTTTTTATGTCCTGGTATTTTTTAGGGTGTATTTTCCGATGTCCCGACGAGCACCCCTATCACTCTTACATGGGAGAACCCCCCTCCCCGGGTCCTCAGTCTCCAGTAGGTCGTTCTGAGATCTTTTACAATATCAAGGTGGCACCAAGGAAGGAGTCACGTCTCCTTAAACGACGGCCATTACAGCGGAGTGTCAGTTTGGATGAAGAAAAGGACGAAGATATGGAAGACTTGAAGAACCGTTGGCGATCATTGGAAACCTTACAATCTCGTCGAGGGATGAGTTTACCAGAGATTGTACCGAGAATAGGTACCCCGTTTGCCCGGGGGGGGGGGGGGGGATCCCATATTTTTGGGGCGGGGGTGCTCGTCGGGAACTTTCGTTTTCACCCCTTAAAGGTACCAAACATGGCGTCGCTTAGTTGATTTTGACCCCTAAAAGGTACCAAACATGGCGTCGCTTAGTTGATTTTCCCTCGTAATTTTGTCGCGTATTTTTTACGAGGGAAAATACGTCTGAAATTCAAGCTACCAACAAGTGTGATTTGCTTGATTTGCTAGAACGGACCTCTAACAGGTACCTATCTGGAAAAAAATACACGTTTTCGAATTTTACCCCCTAAAAGGTACCAGAGGCCTGATTTTAAACCCTAAAAGGTACGACAAGCACCCCCGCCCAAAAAGTATGGGAGTCCCCCGTCCCCCCCCCCCCCCCAGGCCCGTTTGCAGCTCTAGAACGGAACACGTTACAAAACTATAAACCCCCGAGGGCACAGGACTATGTGAAGAGTGCCAGTAGCATTATAAGCAGTAAACCCACTGATATTCGACCGCGCTCTCAAAGGAAATCAAGTGTAGACTTAAAAGACGACTTTTCGTTTGTTACTGATACAAAGTTTGATAGAGCACCATACTCCCACTGGAAAATTATGCTACACCATCGTAACGTCTTACTGGAAGACGGAGAATGACCTTTTGCTCTTTCTTGTCAGAGTTCAATCGATAATAAAGACTTTAAACATACAATCCACGCATATTAGTTCTTTTTACAACGTTTTATGTTATACGTCTTTTTGTTGTCCTCACCAGGTCCTTAAAAAATTATCCCATCATCCTTATTGGTTTCGCAAATTGTTTTAAAAGCAAATCTGCATCGTTCCTAGCGAGCCGTAATTCTAACATGCCCATGAACGTATCTACAAAGCGTGCTATTATTATAACTGTTACCTTTGTCATGGTGTTAAGGGAACCAGAAAAAATCATAACGAAGCCCGCCGCAAAAACGACAACACGTTAATTTAAAAGTTCTAAGCAATGATCCCGCGCGCGCTGCAGTGATCAAACTTTTATTCGGAAAATGCCTAACCCATTACTAAACTACAAAACAACAACTGTGCAATAAAATTGTTTGCTTGCTTGTTTGCTTGCCTATTTATTTGTTTGTTTGTCTGATAGTACAGTTTGATGTCTTTGTTCGTTCTGGCTTGGCCATTTTTTGGCCGTTTTCATCTCATGACCTAGAAATTTCCTTTCCACAACCAAATATCCATCAGTTCCCATCATGCAGAAAGAGTATGAGCTCTCCCCCAAATGTTGTTGTAAATGTTTTCATAATGAGAACTGTTTGCTCCTCCCAGGTGCGCCACTCGTGATCGTCATTATCTCGGCAGCAGTCCGTTGGGAAGGCTATGCCACCGAGAGCGGAGTGTAAGTTGAAGTTGGTTTCAGACGAGCCTCACAGTGAATCAAGCTTTGCGTTTACCTTACTGGTTGTTTTAATAACCCTGCGAACTCTGAAGCATCCATTAAAAACCCTTACATAACTGTGAATTTTGTTTTGCTTGAATGGTAAATGTCGAACAAGGCGCTATTTCATTTTGACTTTTATCAAGTTAGGTGGCCTGCGCTTAATTATCAGGAAAACGTGATCCCAAACAAAATTACTGGATTTGGGCAGAAAACGTGAACTCATTTGAGAGATTTTTTATGACGATGATAAGACGATCTTTGGACATGATATCTATCATGAAATTGGAATACAAAGCTTCGCCGATCGCATTTGAGAGGCGATTTGCTAATAGGTGTCAAAACGAAACAAACCCAGCCGTTCCAAAACGAATGTTTATATTTTTAAACTTAAAAGTGTTTTCATTGGAAATAAATTTTTGTTGATATAGTTTACATTGTCAATGGCTTGTGAAATTTTATCGGTCGTAATTCTTTTTACGAAATAAATTAACATAAATCAGCGAACAACAAATTTCCACCGATGGAAAATAATTTCACAAGCTGTTGGCGATGTTAACTATAGCAATAAAGTAATTCATTTATAACAAACTAAAACAGTAGGGGTTTGTTTTGTTTTGGCACTCTGGCACTGTTTGGAGCACAATTTCATAATATATGTCATGTCCAAGGATCGCTTTATCATCGCCGCAAAAAATCTCTAAAGTGAGTTCATGTTTTCTTTCGAAATCTGATCATTTTGTTTTAGGTCAGATATTTCTTTTAATTAGGCGCGGGCCACCTTAATTTAAAAAAAATCCAAGGACAGTTCTCCAGCCTTCATACTTCACATCATCTGCCATGCTCTCACGATTTATTACTGTTACGTTTCCCACTCTAGTTGCTGGATTTCGATTAAACAAGGTCTGATATGGGCGTTTGTGGGTCCTGTGCTCGTTATCATGGCGGTGAACTTGGTTGTCATGGTGATGGTTATCAAGGTCATACTCGCATCCGTGACGTCAATTCAAAACCCTACTAACACTTCCCAAGTGAAGTAAGTATGTTATCATATTCAAAACCTCCACCTCTATAATAACAACACAGCACACATGATCTCGCACACGGGTTTTAGGATCGAAGAGCCACTAGAAACCTTAATCTGTATTTTTGTAAATATTGAAGGTTATAGACCTCTTTTGCTTGGGCGTAATGTTGTCCTATTTCAGATCACGTGGCATTGCCATGAGTATTCTTTCTTTCTTTTTCTGCTACACACCGAACGATATATGAATATGGAAGCAACCCAAACAAAGAACGATTATTCAAATGGATGCCACATGATCTGAAATGGGACAGCACTACGCCCATTCAACGAAAGAAGTCTTTCTACAAAAAGAAGCTGGAGACTCAATATGCATAGCGGAGCTCAATGTATCAGAGGCGCAGAAGCGAGGCTCCATAATTATCACATTAGTATTGTGGTATATGATTCTGACAAATATAGTGCCGTTGAGCGTCATCCTGGCGCCCTTATCATTAGACTGTATTTTCAGACGTCCCTTCGCGCTCGCTTGTACCTCTCGTTGCGAGAGAAGACTTTACCACGAGATTTTCTCGGCCATTACATAAGTACTGCTAGGTAGCAGAATGTGATTGGTTGTTTTTGTTACGGTCTTTCTCTGTAACACATGCAGGTAAACGATTCCATGACAGCGCACTCTCCCCTCGAACAAAAAAGCGAGCGAGGACTTCCAAGCAGACATCCAGGCGCCGTTGAAGAAGGAATGCATTGTCTTAGAAACGTTGTTAAAAAATGACGTTTTACTTGGCATTGATTACATAATGAATGCTAATATATAGATTTAGCCACTGGCTAAAAGCGGAGCTCCCGGTTAAATATTTGTCAGTGTTAATGAGACAAAGAGTCGAAAAGAGGTTGCATTGTCATAGCCTGTCACCGTCATACCACGTGACTAAGCACTTGCATTGCCACTTAGATAATTTCACCCAAGTTTGGTTCTCTTAGGTTCATATCTTCCCCAGATATATATACCTTTTCTGGTTTGATGACGTCATCGATGACATCATACGACGTGACCACGCTTTTACACCCCCCTTGCTACTTAGACAGCTTCACCCAAGTTTGGTTATTTGAGGTTCATCCCTTTCCAAGTTATATACCTTTTCTCCTTTGATGATGTCATCGATGAGGTCATACCAAATGACCACGCCGTGTCACCACCTTTGCCGCTTAGGCAACTTCACCAAAGTTTGGTTGTCTGAGGTTCATCCCTTCCCAAGATATAAACTTTTTCTCGTTTGATGACGTCATCGATGACGTCATACCACGTGACTACGCCCTTTGCACCCCCGTTGCTACTTAGACAACTTCACCCAAGTTTGGTTATCTGGATTCATCCCTTCCCAAGATATATACCTTTTCCCCTTTGATGACGTAATCAATGACATCATACCACGTGACCACGCCGTTGCTCCCCCTTGTCACTTAGGCAACTTCACCCAAGTTTGGTTGTCTGAGGTTCATCCCTTCCAAAAATATAAACCTTTTCTCGTTTGATGACGTCATCAATGATGTCATACCACGTGACCACGCCGTTGCACCCCCTTGCCACTTAGGCAACTTCGCCCAAGTTTGGTTGTCTGAGGTTAATCCCTTCCCATGATATAAACCTTTTCTCGTTTGATGACTTCATCAATGATGTCATACCACGTGACCATGCCGTTGCACCCCCCTTGCCACTTAGGAAACTTCACCCAAGTTTGGTTGTCTGAGGTTAATCCCTTCCCAAGATATAAACCCTTTATTTAGCTCTGCTATAGAACTGGTCATGGGTTGCCTGTGCGACGACGGACGGACACACAACCGGAAGTCCATAACAAATCGGTCGATGCATATACACTTTTGTTTTGTTCCTTTCTCTGCTGCATGTAGCTATGGGGCTCCGAAGGCGCCCGCGGTAGCTCCGCTAAAATCTCAAGGCGAATAGACCTCCTCGGCTTGGGCGTAATGTTTTCCCATTTCAGATCACGTGGCACTCCCATGAGTATTTTCTCTTTCTTTTTCTGCTACGCACCGAAGGATATATGAATATGGAAACATTCCAAACAAATAGAGAATACTCATGGGAATGCCACGTGATCTGAAATTGGCAAAACATTACGCCCAAGCCGAGGAGGTCTATTCAGTCCTCTCCTCTCGCAAAATGAGTACGAACGAAAGAGAAGGGGAGGCTGAAATTTAAAAATGAAATTCCTATCGTTAAATGCATCAAAATATATATCCTTGGAAGCACTTGAAAAATCCAACAAACTTGGAAACTGCGACTACATAAGTTAAGTTAAATGTGTTATTAGACACTCGCTACAATTGTATGTATTTTTATATTGCCAGGGCGGGTCTAAAGGGAATGGTGGTCTTGCTGCCCTTGTTGGGTCTCACCTGGGTTTTTGGACTCATGGCGGTGGACGAGAAAACACTCGTCTTTCAGTATATCTTCGCCATCCTCAACTCATTACAGGTGAGAGATCGGCGACAAATTCGAACAAAAAGACAACAATAAAGTCAAACCAAACAAGAAACGTAAGAAACATTTAACATTGAGTGAGTGATGACAAATGACGAAAGAGAAATTGAAGTAACTGAACATGAATTTAGAAAATTTGATTTGATAGACTAAAGTCGGAATGCATCTATTTATCTGCTTGTTTTGGTAATGAAAGGTGTGCTTTGGCTGATTGCATTTTTAAACCGCACCGGGGGGGTTGAGGACCAACGAAAATTTTTCCAGGGGGGTTGTATTGGACTCTGGAAATTCCACGGGAGGGGGTGTCTTGAGACGGGAAATTCCAAGGGGGAGGGGTAAAAAAGGTGACATTCCAGGGACATTTTATCCAAAAGTAGATTTTCCAGGGGTGTTTTGCCAGACAAAATTGAAATTCCAGTGGAGAGAGTCCTTTATGTTGTTTGAAATTCCAGGGGAGGGGGTTTGTTGCACGAGTGGAAATTCCAGGGGAGGTGGTCTTTTTAAGGGAGATCCTCAACCCCCCGGTGCGGTTTAAAAATGCAATCGGCTATTGCAGTCTAAGAGTAGCGGAAACCATAGTTTATAAAGGGGAATGGTTAGGAAACCGGGCACCCAACTATTGTACTATCTCTTTGTTCACTTTTTCAGAGGAATCCTTTTGTCTGTGCAGGGTCACGGTGCATAAGAACCAAAATTCAGCCAGTAAGATTCAATGTACAACCAGACATGCATATTAGATTAGGGCGAAACAAAAGATTGTGCAGGGTCAATATCACGTGATAGCCCCTCTCAACATCCAGCCCACGCTATTGTGTTGACCCTTTGAAGTTTGCCGGGCTTCCTAACCATTCCACTCCATTGACTATGCGGAAACATTGTTATGTGTTCTCATTTTCAGGGACTTTTCATCTTTGCATTCCATTGCATCGGAAATTCAGAGGTTAGTTTACATTTTCACAAACAATTTGACAGCCTTTATATTGCAATTACGAATGATTGACATTCGTGCACAGTCTGCAATATTGATTTGGGGGCATGCCACAATGATTGGCGTCTGTCCATCATATTGATTGGCATCTGTCTATCATGTTGATTGACAGGTGCGGGTCGCTTACAAGAGACTACACGAAAAGCATATGATCGCGAAGAGCCTTCCTGAACACTCCCTGTCCAGTGTTCAGCACAACAAGGTAAGACCCAACGACTTTAACAACAATATATAGATTTAGCCACTGGCTAAAAGCGGAGCTCCTGGTTATAAAATTTTCTATGTGAATGAAAGGGATTCCCATGTGTACATGGTTTATATGGTTGCTTTAGAGTCTTCCCTTCACGTGATATTCATTTTTTAAGCATAGATGACGTCATCGATGACGTCATATCACGTGACCACTTCATTCCGCTCATCTGGTGGCCTAGACTACACTACCCAAGTTTGGTCTTCCCTTCACGAGGTTTTAATTTTTCAAGCATAGATGACGTCATCGATGACGTCATATCACGTGTCCACTTCATTTCGCTCATCTGGTGGTCTAGACTACACTACCCAAGTTTGGTTGTTTTAGAGTCTTCCCTTCACGTGATATTCATTTTTAAGCATAGATGACGTCATCGATGACGTCATATCACGTGACCACTTCATTTCGCTCATCTGGTGGTCTAGACTACACTACCCAAGTTTGGTTGTTTTACAGTCTTCCCTTTACGATATATTATTTTTTAAGCATAGATGACGTCATCGATTACGTCACATCACGTGACCACTTCATTTCGCTCATCTGGTGACCTAGACTACACTTCCCAAGTTTGGTTGTTTTAGAGTCTTCCTTTCATGAGATATTCATTTTTGAAGCATAGATGACGTCATCGATGACGTCATATCACGTGACCACTTCATTTCGCTCACCTGGTGACCTAGACTACACTACCAAAGTTTGGTTGTCTTAGAGTCTTCCCTTCACGAGATATTCATTTTTCAATCACTGATGACGTCATCGATGACGTCACATCACGTGTCCGGGTTACAGCACCCCCCTTGTGGCATAGACAAAATATCCCAAGTATGGTTGTCTTAGCGTGTTCCCTTGAGGAGATATAATTTTTTCTTTGCAAACCACAGGGTTCCCATGTGTACACGGACGACGGACGGACGGACGGCGTACGCTATAGGTTTAATACCAGAAAAATAAAGAAAAAATCATATCTCCCGAAGGGTACCTTCTATAGAATCCAAACTTGGACAAACTTTCAAAGACCATAAGAGGAACTCTATACCAAGGTCACATGCCCTTACGTCATCAATGACGTCATCAAAATGATCCATAATGCCCTTTGACGTTCAAAAATCAACTCGATAGTATACTATACGTTTTTTCCTTAGGTATGGTGCTCCGCTTGCGCGGGCCTTCGGCCCGCGCAGGAGCTCCGCTAATAATATTATGAATTTTATTTATTCACGGTAGTACATTCAGCTTGGCCGCTTTTCAAGTAGCCGTGTCTATGAATAATTAAACAACAAATATAATACAAATACAAATATAATAGGGCAGATTTCAGATGACCGTCGACCGTGAAAGTAAACGCAATTGGGTAATCAATAGCCAATGAGAAACAAGAGCAATTACAATTTGACTCACTCGCGTCGCGCCAAAAGTGGTCGGATGTTTTTGGATATGTGTTTAACTTCAACCATTTTGTTCAAATCCCGAAATTTGAAATTTCGCTCGTAAAATTTCTTCAAGGTTGAATGACAAAAATATGGAAGTCTAATGACCCAAAATCAGAAGTACAGAAAAATTGCGCGAAGATATCACTGTTAGAATATCGGCTCGCATAAGCAAATACGGAGCTTAAAGTAAGTTCGGACAAATAGTTCAGGGTGTCTATGGTTGAAATAAAACATCTCGAAAGATAAAAAATATCCAAACATTTTTGACGCGACGCGCAAGTCACTGATGCCCTTTAAGGAGGCAGCCTACAGCTTTTCTTGCACTAGACCTCTTATCTTAAAACGGTCACAATTCTGAAATATCTTTACCTGTGGATTAAACTAATTAGATTATCCTATCACATAACTATTTAAGAATAACTGTGGCTGGAATACATGGTCCGATGGATTGAGAAATAGCGAGATTAGTTTTGGGGTTCCGCATTTCTTTTGGTCAGCGCGAAGAAAATCTTGCCGCTGGCTCAAAGATTCACGGGCTCTGGGAACGAGATGGTAATTGTCTTATTTGAGAGATGCGCATAACAGCTGCGCAGTTGCATGACAGGCTTCCCTTTATAAACACTTGTTTGTTTGTTAACAGAGTCTCAAACGGCGCATGAACTCTCGCGAAACAAACTCGACTGGCGACGAAGATGTGATCGTCACGAAGACCATCCGTAGCGTCTCCGGTGAGTAAACAGCGATATTCACTGTATATTATCATTTCCATTCTCATGCTGAAGTGCCAACCGAAGATTGAATAGCGCCCTTTGTTCTGTGAACCAATCGATCTGTGCTGGTTGGCACATTAATAACAATGGGTGACGTCACAAGTTGCTGAATCCGACAGAACCCAAAAATTGCAAAGATTTCTACCCTTGAATCAGGTAAAGTCAGATAGGCTTGATTCTTTGCATAGAGCATCCTTATACAATAAGAAACAAAATAGAAATGAGTATTTTTTTCTAATTGATCCGTCTTTAAGATATCAGCTGCTAAACTTTGGTTACTGCATCGTTTTTATGGCAAAATTTGTACAAATCCAACAAAAAATGCCCAAAAGTGCTGCAGCAACCAAAGTTTAGCAGCTGATATCTTAAAGACGGATCAATTAGAAAACAATACTCAGTTCTATTTTGTTTCTATTTTGTTTCCTTCGTATAAGGATACTCTATGCAAAGAATCGAGCCTATCTGACTTTACCTGACATTAGGGTAGAAATCTTGCCATTTTTGGGTTCTGTCGCTGAATCCACAATTTTTCTCAGAACCTTTTCAATTCCACAGTTTTTCTCAGAACCTTTTCAATTCCACAGTTTTTCTCTGAGAAAACATAAGGAAAGACATTTGTTGTGGGCGTCCTGTGTCACACACGCGCAATCCAAAAATGGCGGGAATTTAAGCGGAAACATCGTAAGCCAATGAAAAACATTCCTCATAACAGACCAACGCAAATCAGTAATAATAATAATAAGTATTTGGAGCATTATATTACCTCAATGCTCTTACAAATGTATATTAGATATATGTAGAAAAATATATATATGTATAAAAAAGTATCATTAAAATAAATAAAATTACATTAAAATTGTATTCAGGATAAAATGATAAAAAAAGAAAGAAAAGCAAAAATTTAAAACACAAATTAAACAAAATGTTTACTAAACAGGTGTGTTTAGATAAGTAGTATAGATAAGCAGGTAAAATGTCTTTCCACCTAAAATACTGGGATATTCAAATCTCTGGTTTATGTATTTTTCAGACGTCAAGTTATCTGGCGATCAAGTGGCCATGCAAACCGTGAGTACATGAGATTTCTTGCTGTAGAAATACCAGCAAGATTACATATCATAGGGGTAGAAATATTGCTCCATTTCTGCCAAATCGGTACTGTTAGACACGTAAAGGCTGGTTCTCACTGGAACGAAAACTCAATCATACGTGAATAATACCGACGCAAACGCAAGCGCAAACCTAAAATCAAACATTGATTAGCTGCTTGCGCTTGTGTTCACTCGATTCACATTAGACGCAAGCACCAATCTCGAAACCAAAGCTCCCCGGCTCGATTCCTCGCGGGGGAGGCTCTGGTGACAGCCGCTGAGGCATGAGCGAAATTTAATACAGAGCCGCAGAGAGAAAGACTTTTCAGCGCATGCACCAACGTTCAAAATCAGCCAATCAGCGAAGGCCCTCAAATGGCCGCCACCAGAGCCTCCCCTGCAAAGTGACGAGCTGGGGAGCTCTGGGTACAAGAATGACGCAAGAACAAGCGCAAAGAGACGTAATGTCTCGATTTTGGGCTTGTGTTCTAGTGTAAACCACAAAAGGGTTTGCGTTTGTGTTTGCGCTTGCGTTTGCGCTTGCGTTTGCGCTTGCGTTCCAGTGAGAAACAGCATTGCGTTTGCGCTTGCGTTCCAGTGAGAAACAGCATTATAGGCTCGCTCATCCATTTAGCAACAGAACTTAAAAGCGCGCGCAATCCATGCCTCGACATAATAACACAGCATAACGACAATAAAAAATATTTATTCATGATATTTTAAAAAGACCTAAAGTGTTGATAGGGTCGTGAACTAAAAATATAAAAACAATCGTAAAAAATTCTCCCTAAAGTTGGGATCTAGGAGAGAACCCAAAAGCAAATAATGTTTCAAAACAACGGAGGAAATTCGCTGCATGCAACAAAATCTGAAGGCCACCTCAAGCTTGGTCTTTTTGTAAATCATGTCACGGAGAGCGTTTCGTGACTCTAAACGCTGAGGCTACGGAGTCTAGGGACATGTGCGATTGACATTGTTGGTCGACAGTCCTCATGAGAAAGTGCACTCTCTGAGTACTGACCTCCTAATAATGGTATTATTTCCTGTAGTTTGGAGATACTGACTCAGGCCGTTGGTCATTAAACTGTCCCTCACCGGACCCGTAAGTACTAAACGGTTTTAATAAACTCGGCTAAATCAAAGTTGGCCTCCTGGAGTTATTGCATTCCTCAGTAAACTAAATTTTAAAGAACTGATGATCGTATAGAGTATATGGGCCGCGTCATAAAAAAGGGCGTGGACACCATCTGAAAATATGTCCCAAATTCTACAGTTTTCATTTCCTTGTGTAGGACAACAAAGCTTTGTTTTTCTTTCGCTCACTTTAGCGCATCGTACCTTAAAAGCGCGACGAATTTTTAAAGAAATATTACGTTTCGTCACAAGTGCATTCATGTCGTGCCGGGCTATTTTTGTGACGTGGTCCATGTTATATAAACTATTCAAATTATGCATACAAATATTAACTCTTTTCCTATTTCTGAAGACTTCTTCTGCTAACCTTACAATAATGAGATATTTTAATGGCAATGATAATCCTGACTGTTGCTTGTTCATTTACGCATTGCGCATGCTCATAAATATCAAATATTTAATCATCAACGAAAGGGATTAATGCCCCCTGCTAATATCACAGACGGACTAATTGAAACCGCCCTTGTGAGAAAATATCAAGCGTGCTTACTCGAATAAACACGCGCCGCCCGCACGGATTACACGCCACCCTCGAATGAGCGCACCCAGGAGCCCTTCAGCAAGATCCCCCAACTCAATTATAAACGCAGTAGATGAATCTATTTTTAGATTGTAGATTTTTAATATCCCGTGAGCATTCAGGCCCATAGGAGCGGGGAGGGGAGTTCCAGGGGCTCCAACGAACCCTCCTTGGGGTCAGAAAAAAAGGTGTGAAACACGGCAATATGCTATAAAGTTGGTTTATACAGGGTTTTGTTTTCCGAAAAACTGAGGACAACGGGCCCTCCTTAAAGAATGCGAGCAAAAGGCCTGGCATTAGTTGTCATGGTTACAAATCGTCATGGTTACAATGGTGCCCCTCACTCATAAGAAAGATATCGCACGCTCTGCTGGCGTTAAACCAACATTCTCCTTGCCAAAGTACCAACTACCCGCGTTGAAATTCAAAATCCGCAGTCTAAAAATAAACCAATTCTACTCCTGTGCAAATGGCCAGACCTAGTGGAATATATGGAGACTCCTGCTGAAGAGCTCCTGGTGCAGCCCCTAAAATTTCCCCACGTTGTCATATACAAAGCTCGGTAACCCTGTGGAACCGATTCCGTGTTTGCCAGTGGTCTCCATTTTCGCTATTGATCCAGTAGACGTCACGTACGTGGTAATCTAATAATATTTATTGTGATGATTTAAATGTAATCTCATAACGCCGCGTGTCTTGGTAATTTGCCTGTAATCCCCTGCTGTAGATCCCGCCTCAAGCCATCCCGTGCTGCAAGGGTCGCCCCAGCTGACGGTAACCATAGTAACGGTAACCACAGTAACTCTTCTTTTCCTCTCTCCTCCGGCCTTGGGCTCCCTGTGGTAGAAATTGAGGTTATATACCTATGAAATCTCGTGGACAATAATATAGAGAAAAAACGCTGGTATATTATGACCGACGTTTCGTCACAGCTGCCTTTTTCAAGGCGAAGAGAAATTACATTTAAATTCAAATATTGCGTATACAAGCATGTCTACTATGCAGCCCATGCTGTTGTTTCAGTTTATATAGGTTATAGGACATTCATATATCCTATCGTTTGCATGAACTACTTATTAAATCCCGGATGACCTAGCAAGTGGCGATCTGCAACGTTTTAAACGGTGTTCGGAAATTTGGTGACTAAGTTCGTTTCTAAGAGGTGGGCTTCCTGTGGCGCTCTTCGGAACACGAGCGCGCACGAAATTGGCGCGAAACCAGTTTTCTGTTTTCATCGTGTTTTGTTCGTTGTTTTCACCATGTTTCGTTTCGCCATGTTGTGCAAAACTCGTTGGCTGAGTTATCGATATTATTGTCCATAGCAACAGGGCATACGATGTTTGGTTCGCTCCGTCTTCACACATTGCTTTTCTCTACAATGTGGCTTGTGTCCGATGAGCCTGACATGTAGTTTTGTAGCCTATAAAAGTCTATGTTAATGGGGTAACGGTAAAAATAATGTTATTATTTTGAGTTTCTTACCGTATTAGATGAAAAAATCAGAGAAGGGGACGAGAAAACAACAAAAATATCCAGTTCCAGGAAAAGGTCTCGCGATCCCTGTGAAGCCAACTGAAGCCAAATTCTGGAACACGATTGATCATTGGTGCACTGAAGACTCATTTACACGACAGGGACATTTTGGCACGGCTCGGATGAAAAGTAGTACGCAACGTGTACCAATTTTAAATGGCTTTGCGAATGCCGTACTAAATTTTCTCAGAGCCGGACCGAAATTTTATCCGTGCCGGGACTACGTGGCGAGGTA
Organism: Scolanthus callimorphus; assembly: GCA_033964015.1. Lineage (NCBI taxonomy): Eukaryota > Metazoa > Cnidaria > Anthozoa > Actiniaria > Edwardsiidae > Scolanthus > Scolanthus callimorphus. Next base: position 2,097,533 of record CM066917.1, read on the forward strand.
GTCCCAGAACCATTTCTATCCGAGCCGTGCCAAACATTTGAATTTGCGCTGCCAAAGTTACCAACTTTACTTGAAGATATCACAAAACAGCTTGGGGAAATTGTAGTTTATGTGGTCTATCTAGACCATGGTTTTCGTACTACTACCACTTTCTGATTGTCCTCGCCTTTTTAGCGAATTGTGACTAGCGAGTTTTTGTCAATAAAACTTTTGAAAAGAAACTGATACCAAGTTGTATCAAGATAGGTTTGACACACGAAGGATTCCTGTAGTTCTGCACATTGGAGGTGAACAAAATCCTTCAGGGGATTCAATACGTAGTTCATGCTATTTAACAATTGAGTCAATAGCCCATGAGGCCGAAGGATTGTTTTAGTCAAATCACACTAGTAGGTCAATTTGTATAGCCCAAAACGTTTTCTGGTCTATTCATTTGACATTTTCTGGCTTTCAAATCCGACACTTTTCGCTACTAGTAGGCTATAACTTATAGCCTACTAGTAGCTCAACCAATCAGAATGCAGCATTGACAATAGACCACTGCTGTGATTTGACTAATCTCTGTTACCTCCAAAAAAGGCTACCACAGGGAGCTCAGCTTCAATGGCTGGATGGCTGAAACAAATACTTTACTTTCGTTTTTAATTGTCTTTTAACATCTCAGGGAGGTAAAAAGTAATCCAAATTAAACTAAACTTCAATAAAATGCATGGGATAATATCTCACTTAACGGATGAAAGAGTGATCATAAAACTATAATAAAACTGCAACTAATATCCCTTTCACACTAAAACTATGTTTAGTTTAAAAGGTTTTTGTTAGCCTGGCAATATGGCAAGTTTCTTACTGCGATATCAACTGTTAGTAAAAAACTAAAACTTAGTAACATGTACAGTGCAGTCCATTCAGTTTTGCCCTTGGAACAGTCTACTCTTACGAGATAAAGATTTAAACCAGTTTAATTAAACCCCCCTGGATTAAGTTTCGGTGCGAATGGGGTATTAAAGACCTTTAGATCTGAGAACGAGGGGGGGGGGAGGCTCTAGTGACAGCCACAGACACATGCTCAAAAGAAAATGGTGCTTTACTGTTAGAGCGTTCAAGTCGAAGGCATATGTTGAAAGAACGACTAGGAGTTATTTTGACAGACACGTTTTTATGAAGCGAGATTAAGCTACTTTTATGTACGCGGGCGCACCATTCCAGCCAATCAGCGAAGGCCCTCAAATGGATGTCACCAGAGCCGGGTTCAAGAATGGCGAGTTGTTGGTCGCTCGCTCACTGAGCATGCGCATTAGTGCTGTCACGGTAACATAACTCTGAAAAGTCGTCGTATTCAAGTCGTCGAGGACGACTTTTTGAAAAGTCGTCTTGCAGAATACGAATTTTTGGAGGTAATTTTCTTCCGTCTCCTAAGAACATTCATCCTTCTATTTGTAAGACACTCGTTACCTATAATGGTAGCTACATACCTACCACAGAATACAGTCACAAGGGCTATATTTGTTGAAAATTTTCGCCATTTTCTGAGATGTATAAACTCGCAGTCGTTCTCGTTTTCGGATCTAAAGGTCTCTATTTATAAGTTAGACTACTACCAAAGTCACATATTTTCAATAGAAAATAATTGCATTCCAGCATGCTTGCCGTTGGTTTGAGTAGTTCTTATACGGACCATTACTTAAAGATGTTAGCGTTGAACGGTTGCAAAACAGTTTTATTACAACTCTCTACGTTATTTTAAAACACTAATCCATCTGATGATTTCAGGGTCGAAAACTTCCACTCCGCAAGAAGACTTTAGAGCTGACCGAAAGCACGCGCCTGTCAGACTCCGAACCGAGCATGCATCAGACTATAAAAGAACTAAAGGGCGATCAACAGGCCTTAAAACATAACACTAGAAAAGCCTGACAAGGCACGATGTAATATTTATGTAGGGAAATAGCACTGTATTGTATATTTTCTACAGTAATCTCTTAGTCGTCCGCTACGTAGCTCTACCAGGAGTACATTACTAAGAGTAAGAATCCCCATTAAGTCCCTCCACGTCAGCGTTACTGAAAAATAACTATTTTTAGAAACACATTTTTCCATAAATTGAACAGAGACTTGGAGGGCACTGATTCGTTATATAAGCACCTACAAAGCATACGAACGAATTCAGTGTGTTTAGCTGGAAACTTACCAAGCAAACCAGCACACACCACAGAGAATGTCTGCAGAAACCATCCATGGGAAAAGCTGAATTTCCCATGGTAGAAGAATGGGAATTCTGAACACTTCCGAATGGGAAGAATGTGAATTCAGAACACTTCCCATACGTGTGCCTTGGGAAATCCAGCTTTTCCCATGGATGGGTTTCTGCAGAAATTCCCTGTACAGCAGACACTTTTCTTTGACACTGATGCGACAAAACGTATAACATTCATACTCTTAGTATGTACTCTTGGCTCTAGCAAGAGTCTATTTCCCAAGAGTAAGTATCTCTCCTTGTTCGATCTAGTCCCCATGTGTCTATTTTTAGAAACACGGTCAACCAAGGGGAAATCTGAATGCAGTAGACCCTTTTGTTTTCAGCTTCAGTCCATGTTCTTCAAACCAAACAAACTCACGCACATACAAATCATGGAAATGATTAAACAAAAATTGAAAGCGTTTCTAAATCTCTTCTTGCTGTAATGGCGAGAGGATTGGTACCAAGTTCTTACTTTTTGGTCTGAACTCTTGGTTCGCGATTTTTTCGTCACAGATGATGTTGCGTGACACGTGGTTCTGGCACAAGACACCTGAGGACGAGGCTGGCGTAGTTCTAAATATCTAAGGCCTACGGCAAACGCCGTGCCAGAGTCGCGCCGTTCCAATTCAAAACAATAAAAATTTCTTGATTATAAAGTATAATAAAGCGACATCCTTTGAAAAAGGAATGGTTCGACAGAAGAAGAGCGGAAGAAGTTCGGCGTTTGCCGTAGGCCTAACCCATTTTATAGGTGCGCGTAAGGTGTCCAATATGGGGCAATTCATAGTATTCAATAGCACGCAAATGTGGAGTTTTAGCCCCACAAAGTACGGCCCAGTACATATGCCGGTCTAATGATAACCTATTGGGAATAGAACAAATCGACTAACGGTGTTAACATCTTGTTGCCACCCAATTCAGATCATGTGATGATTCCTTTGGGTGGTTACAATTGTCAAACTTCTCTTGACCGAGTGCACGAGTGTATGTGCAGAACTAACATGATCTGAATTGGGTGGCAACAAGATGTAAACACCGTTAGCCGATTTGGTCTATTAATTGGAACTGGAATCAATTTAGAATGAATTAAAACTCTTATCTGAATCCAAGACTCAGGGGAATAAAACAATAGAAATCGCAATGGCCATCGAACAATGGTTTTCACGGGAAACCTGGGTGGTCTGCGTCGGCGGGGACGTAGACATGGACAACAACAACCAAAGGTTGAAACTTATGTTAAACTCCGTGGAGAAATGGCGTTTTGCTGACGTTTCGAGCCTCGTATCTCCATCCCATATCGAAATTGGTCTACTAAAATCTGTTCATACGTTTGGAACGGGACCTGGCTGATCCCGGCACGCCCCCGATTTTATCAGCGCATTTTATATAATTAAACCCCCAAAACTTTATACATAAAATATGCTAAAACATTTCAATGCTTGTAAAAATGTTTTTAATAAGTAATAGGCCATTTGCACTAACTGGGTCACGTGACCCCAACTACCTCTTAACGAGATGTTTTGTTAAAATCAATTCCAGAAATACAAAGAACGAATTGACATTAGTCAGAAACTCAAGTTTCAGCTTAAAATCTTTAACCTGGGGCAAATGGGATTTGGGACACTTACGCATGTCAAATAACCATGTCACCAGATTGATGATAATCCGCATTTCAAGACTGTTTAACAATTGATGATAATCCTCATTTCAAGACCATTTAACAATTGATGATAATCCGCATTTCAAGACCATTTAACAATTGATGATAATCCTCATTTTAAAGTTCGAGACCCACGTTGCCTGCGAGCAGACGAACCGGGGAGCTCTGGGTACGAGAATGCAAACACCTAAACTTGCAATGAGCCAATAGACCGATCTCGTCTCCGCATTAATTAATCACCAAACAATGAGCAGTTTTCCCTATGGAATTCAAAATGTCCGAACAACAAACTCGAATTCGAAGATTTTTCATGAATTCTTCAGCTTTTCGTCACGAAAATATAAAACCCATATACTATGAGCAAACTTCTAACACTTTCCTACAATCGGTGTATTTTCCATGCTCTATGCAAAAGTAAAATTTTGGCTTGTCCGACGTAGCAACAGCAACTAGGGAGTAGAACAATGGAGCGGGATCGGTCAATTGCTTAGGCCCATCACCAACCGAGAGCCTTTGCGGACTCTTAGCCAATCAGAGCACCCGAACAACAATGGATCAATTTGAAAACAAAAGAAAACGAGGCGCAAAGGCTCCCGGTTGGTGATGGGCCTTTCAGATGGGTGTCGAAAATAAATCAGACTTTCATTTCCTACTCGTTCCTATTTGCTGATGGCTTAAGTCTTTGTTTAGCTATTCAGCCAATGAGAATGCGAGGAAAACCCAAAACCAGAGTTGACTCGTGTTTCTTTGGTCACGACTTAACGTAAATCATACTTAGTCCCTTGGTTGGTTTATTTTTGAATTGGTTTCGTTTCTGATTGGCTAATGTATGTTAGTTTTTCGACACTATGCAATCTGCTCTATTGCGGAATATCTTTATGATATATAATCAAGGTCGCACGCGGCTACTTGCGTGCTCATTTCCAGATGAAATATTACAAAAAATTTCGAAAAATAATCAGAATCTTGCTGTTGTTTCCAGAAAGTATCAGACTGAAACATAGTTTTGAGGTTGTCTTTACTGCGCTCTCGCGCTCTAATTGCAAAGATTTGTAAGAGCGGTTTTCATATGACTGTAGTAAAACAAATCGCAAAGTAATTACGCCAATTCTGAATAAGACCTTTAGGAGTAACCACAAAGTAATTGCCAATTTCTCACGACAGTCATCTGAAATCTGCTCTATGACGTAATTAATTTGCAGAATGATTGACACATTATTTGACAGTTGTACACCTAAGCCACAATGGCTAATCGCATTTGTTTTTCCACACTCGGGCCTCGAGAACTGTACTATTTGAACATCCCCTACCTTGGAATTTCCAGAGGCTGTCAACACCCCCTCACTCCCCTGGAATTTCCAGGGTTCCTGAACACCTCCCATCCCTGGAATTCGAACACCTTATCCCTTGGAATTTCAAACTTGCTTTATCACCCCCTTTTCCACAGTTTAAAAACCTACCACACCCAAATCCTATTGTTTTATGCAGGTCTTGAACCCTGATGCAAAACCTATACTATTTAAAAGGTGGTAGCGGCATTTGAATAATTTAGGGGAGTGTGTGGCTGAATGTAAGACCCGGTACAGGTCTTACACCCAAATGTAAAACCTGTACCGGGTCTTACATTAAGCTACACGCTCCTCTAAATTAATCAAATCACAAATCAACCCTAGCACCAGAATTAAATAATTAGTCTCGCTCCCCAAAAAACTATTTTAAATTGCGTACTACTACTATTCTGTCAAAATTACACGAAAGTAAAACAATATCCATTGACTATCGTTAGGAAATTTAATGTAAACAATAAATCAATACAATGATCATGTTCAATCCCTCAGTTCAATTCTATTCAATACAAATTGTATTTCTTTCCTTTGCTTTTTCAAGAAAAAAGTCAAATTGAAACTCACAAACATCGTCATTGCTTGTCATATTTCGCCGGCATGCAGTAATATCCAGGAAACAAATTGCCCAATCTGAATTGAAGAAAATGCAACACGTTAGGAATGTATACAAAGCTACTTTTAGAACAAAATAGAGCGAGAAACATTATACTATGATTAGCCGAATTTACACTAGAGACGAGTTTCTCGTCTTGAATGTTCTTCCCTGTTCTTCTGTGATCACGCGAAAAAACTTTTTGAAGGAGAACGTCTGGCGATAATAAGCCGACTAGTTTCCGACTAGAATTCACATAAGGCAGGATTTTTTTTCTGACGAGAAACTCGTCTCCGACGGGAAACTCGTCTCTATAGTGTGATTTCGGCTATTCAATCATGTACATCAGTTTTCTTGACTACAAACTGAAATTAAGCAAAAATGTACTTCAATCTCAAACATTGCGTATTTACCTGTCTTTATCCATCCCATGGGCGATGTTGAACGTTCATCCCAAATTTTGCTGGCCATCTGGTTTACAAAATGCGCAACTATTCCGCAGACATGTTTACAGGGCAAGTATTGAAGCAATCTGAAATTCAAATATCCCACTGCCAAGCCCCAGAAAAGGCGACTCGTTGTGTTGCTCTGCTATTGCTCTGCTCTTGTTAACAAACCTTTTGTTCGGGGTAGCGTTATTAGGGCTTTTTGTCCATTTCTGACAATGGCACACAGAAAGCGATAAAACAGTGATAATGAGCTTTCCATAAAAACAATAGAATTTGGGTGTGGTAGGTATGTAAACAAGTTCAAAACTACGGAGTCGGTCTAGCATAGAAATTCAAAACCTCCCGCTACGCGGTCGGTTTTGAATTTCTATGCAAGACCTCCTTCTATGTTTTGAACCTATATTTAAACCCCTCCCCCTGTAATTTTCCAGGGTCCTCGACTTCCCCGATGCGGAAGGAAATGGGATCAGCCAATGTTGTGACAACTTACAAGTGCTGTATTAAACCTAGTTTACACTTACAAAGTGAATTTTAACAACTTATTTTGTCCATTTTTACAGCTAGAGTTGTTTCGCGCTGCGCAGTTTCAGATGTCGTTTTGGGTTTGGGATTTGGATTTCCTGTTCCGCAAGTCTTTCTTTCGCAACGTAAAGCCAATCGACTGGGCTTAAGATGTTATACACGCTGCAGTTTTTCTTGCAACTCGCAAAGCGCCGATGACGAATTAAAAATCGTTGCGAGTTGCCATGGGATGTTACACGATCGTAAAATGTTTTGAAACTTTCCGCCGCGCGGAAAATTATAAATTACAGCGGCACTATCAAAATCAAGCGCGCGTATTGGTGGCTCATTAAGTTACCAATTTCGCGAAAAATCGCCCAGATATGTTAGGCCTGCAGCAAACGTCGGACTTCAGTCGCTCTTTTCGAGTCGAACCAAGAAAGTTCGACTGAAGTGCATGTTATGTGTAGCACGGCGTTTGCCGCGCACGAGATCGACCCAATTGATTGGGTCGACCCAATCAATTAGGTCGATTGATTGGGTCGACCCAATCAATTAGGTCGATTCTCGATCGACGAGCCGTGCCGAGAATCTCGACTCTGGTACGGCGTGGCGGCAAACGGCGTTCTAGAGTCGCACGAAAACTACTTGTCATTTATGTAAATTAGCAAATAATGAATACAAATTGCACTTTGTTGTTTCAAAACCTGAAAATCGATTCCTCCCCCTCATCGCAAAAGTCGGTGTCCCCCCGACAGAACATGCGTAATACCATACGACTCGCAAATACAAAATGGCGCCACGTGAACTGGAAATTATTTCAACCTAAACTCCATAAAAGTGCCTTTTTATTTGAGAGTTTTAAATTATTTTTCCAATGGAATTGATACAAATAATATTAGATCAAAGACCTTCTTGAATTCATGGACTCTAATGCAGATCAGATAAGTTGTACTTGACACTTCGCAAGGTTTATAGAGAGCAGACAACTTACTGCAATCTGAAACTTTTTAGCCGGATATTACTAAAGTTTCAAATTGCTTTACGCGCAGAAGAGCTCATTTTATTCAGTAAATACTGACTGAAACGGGCTCATTAAAATGCAACTTTGAAGCTGGTCGAGGCAATGGCGCGTAACACATTCAACACGTGATCAGCCCGCGTGATTTAATTAGAACCGAAGGGAAAGTTCGACTCAGGCCTACGGCAAACGTACTTTAGTCGTGCCGCACCAAAGAAACATTGGTTCGACAAAAGATCGACTGGCGGCGGCAAACGTCTAACCTATCCTCCTCGTACCGGTGGCACACAGGGCCTGCACAGCGTTCCTGCTCTTCTTTCTGTTTGCCGCTTCTGCCCGCACCTCTTCCCATGGCCTCCACCCCGCCTTGCCTCTCTCCCCCTCCACAGTCCTCTCGAAGTTGTCTTTGGTCTTCCGCGTTTCCGTCTTCCTTCAGGTGCCCAGGTCATGGTTACGTTCCACTGATTTTCTCGATCCTGTTTCAACACATGGCCTATCATCTTCCATCTTCTCCTTTTGACTTCGCTGCTCAGTGGTTCTATATTCGCTGTGAAACAGCACCTCTTCATTACTGATGTGGTCTTTCCAGCTAATCTTCAAAATTCTCCTCAAGCATTTTTAAGTTGGAAAACATGCAGCATCTCGAAACCGCATAACGAAACTGATAGTACCAATGCTCTATGCAACTTTATCTTCGTCCTTTTCGTGATCTTCGAACTCCGTATTCTCTTCTGCCTAGCGTGTGCACTCCTTGCCTTCGACAGCCTATTCCTGAGGTCTTCAATTCCACCACTCTTTCTGCAGACGTTTGCTCATAAGTACATGAATTCACTGACATCTTCGATCTCCTTTCCATGGATTGTAATTTTGTCGCTGCCTTGCATTTGTCCTCACTACCTTTGTTTTGCCCCAATTTATCCTCAGCCCTACACGCCTGGTCTCGTCGTCTAATCTCGAAGTCTTCTCCTGAATATGTTTTTTAGCAGAGGAAACAATACTATATCGTCAGCAAAGTCGAAATCGTCGAACTTGGTTGTGAACTGTTATCTTATACCATTCTCACCCCGTCTAACCGTTCTTCGCAATATGCAGTCCATGACCAACAAGAACAAAAACCCTGACATGTTACAACCTTGTTACTCCAGTCTTGATGTCAAACCACGTACCAGTTTCACCCTGATCCTCGACAGCACACTGCAAATCCTCGTAGAATAGTTTCATGATTCGCACGATCTTCCTTGGAATTCCATACTTCTGCAAGATGACCCACGAGCCTTCACGATGAACGGAATCAAAAGCCTTCTCAAAGTCTATGAAATTGACATATAGAGTTGCTTGCTTGCCATTCATTCACCTGCTCTATGATGTTTCTCAATATAAAACTTGCTCTGTTGTTCCTCTTTTCTGTAACCAACCTGCTCTTTCCTCGACCTCTTCTCAACCCCGTTCCGTATCCTGTCAATTACAATCCTCCTCGAAACCTCCTAGAAACTCCTCGTATACGGAATTTTCAATAACAATCCTTCCTAGTATCTTTACTACATCAGACAGCAACGTTGGAGCCCTTAGGATATCAAAAAAACTGGTTAGATGTCCCACGGTCCAAAAAGTGTCCCACGGCCACTTTCTGGGCCGATTTTTGTTTTTTAGGGACGTGTCATTATTTACCGGGGGGAGGGCTCCCATTTTTTCAAACAGGGCTAAAAAAAAATTAGGACCCTCCCCTTGAACATAACAAAACAAATGTGACCCTTCCCCAGTCATAGGTAAAAAAAAATTGGGACCCTCCCCCATGCAATTTATTTCTGAAAAACCTGTTAGATAGACTATTGTCCAAGTGATGTAGTGTCTCTTTCTTTCTTCGTAATAACAGAACTACTTTTTTCTTACTTTTGTCATGCACCAGTCAATTGACATAACGGCCCCCCAATTTAACATTTACTAAGTGTTAAATGTTACTATTTTCCCGGTGCACCAGGGACATGGTCGTTGTTAAAGCTCCAGGCCCCCAGGGACACTTTTGCAACATGGCGACGCGCCTTTATTTTGATAAACGCATTTCATCAAGCCTCCAGAGAAAAGACAAACGTTTTATTTTCTGCGTGTAGTAAAAAAGCCTGTTGGTTTTATTTTTCACGCCCTACAAATTGTTATGATTCATGAGCGTGAAGCGCAGCCCAACAACGAATTTCTATGCAGCTTGTAACGTCGAACTCACTTCTTTGGAACATATTGACTGCCAACCAGGCGTATCACTGCAGGGCTTTTGGGGTTTTTCATTTGTCTCTGCCAAGATCCACATGCTTGTAACGACATTCATACGCATTCCATTTAAGCGCCACAAGCGTATTGTTTTCTTTGGGCAAGTTCTCTAAAACTAGATTAGATGTCATTCCTTGTTATTTCTTGCAAAGCGCGCCGAAGTTTTCAACATAATGAGTGAAATAAAACTAGAAAATGATATAGAACTCGTTGCTGGAATCTCTCTTTCAAGGCTTCAGGTTTCGAGAGATCCTTTCACTCGCCCAAAAATGAAGTGATCCCTCCCAAAATCCTCCGACCTCGGTCCTTAAACCAACATATTTTCGCACGATAATCGAACTTCTGGTTCAGCGTTAATTCCCTGTAATGCCCCGCTGAATATTCCCGCTATAGAAGGTCCGTGTTAAATTCCCTGCCCTTCCGTAGATTAATGTGTTAAATCCCCGGCCTGACCGCGTTACTTTCCCGCCCTGTCCCGGGGGTGGGGCCCGGGGTGTCAGTTGACTGGTGCACAAGGAACCGCGGTTATTATTCATCGCCTCGATCATTTACGTGAGGATGTTTATAATACACAGGTAAAATGCAGTGATCCCCCCTCTAAGTGCAATGATTAACGTAATCCCACATCTCCCGTCCCCTGTTTGACCTAGTACTGTAGACATTTTACAGAAAAACGGGCTCGCATATCCTTCGTTGCGCGCGAAGCGTGCCCAAATTTTGATAAACGTTTGTTTGTTTGTTCATGTTTTTTTTGTTTGTTCATCGCATTTCATCAAGCCTCAGAGAAAGGGTAGATGAACATGTTTTGTGTATGGCATATAAACAAAGCCTGTCAGGAGCTCAGAAAGTACACTACCTCAACTATATAGGTAAGGTTATATTATTCATGCGCACAACTGCGCTGCGCAAATGACGAAGTTATTAATATTCATGTGCGCGAAGCGCGGCCCAACGGACAAATTTAATATGCTTGTAACGTCGAAAACTCACGCTTACCTAAGGGGTCTTCTTTCAAACATATAGTGACTTGCCCTGGCCAGGCCTATCATTTGCAGGGACATTTTGGGAAAGTTTGATTTTCCTTGTTAAGATGACTTGTTCTTGTGAACGGTAGTGCCCTCATTGCTAAAAGAGTATATTAGATGTCATTGTTTATGCGCGCGAAGCGCACCGAAATTTTTATGGAGAAGTTGCTACAATAACTACTATAGCCATTTGTTTTACCCTCTTCATCGTCCAAATGTTGCTGAAAAAAATTTGGACCCTCCCCCAAATAGGAGTGAAAAAAATTTGGACCCTCCCTTTAGACACGCGAAAGAAATACCCTCCCCACAAAAATAGGAGCCCTCCACCCCCCGCTTAATAATGACACGTCCCTTAATATATTCTTTTGTTATTTAATGAGATTCAATGAGGCAATTTTATAGACTATAGCACTGTTTAGAAAAGCATTCCAGTCTTACCACTTATGCTATTATAGTGTCATTAATAGACTGAACACATATGTACAATTTACATGCCCGTTTTATACATGTTATGTTCCTTACTGATAGGTATTTTCTAAGACTCTGTCAGCCTTTGTATTTCTATTAGGAAAATATAACAAAACGATATGTGCATGTGACGCGAAAAGGCTGAGACAGCAATTTAACTAGTGTACGTGATCAGAGTATTCCCAAGAGCGTAAAAGTATAGTTTTAGAATCTAAAGAGCTTTTTTGTACAGTGCTACAATCTATAAAATTGTCTCATCTATGAATCTCATTAAAGAACAAATAAATATAATTAAAAAACAAAAACCGGCTCAAAATGTGGCCGTGGGACACTTTTTCGGGCTGTGGACACCTCAAACCAGATTCTAGACACCCTAAGGGTTCTAAAAATATATGTCCCCATAAATGTTCCGGGGGGTGCACGTGAACCCCCTCTTGCGGCTAGACTATTTCTTTTTTTTTAATTATTGAGGATTTGCTATGAATATTTTACTTTTTATTAGGGGTGGACCATTAGAAAGTGGGGGAGAGGGGTGGCAATTCCCAAAAAAAAATTCGCGCAAGGCCAATCCTTACGAAAAAATATTCTTGCAGAGATTCAAGCTAGAAAATAAAAATCCTACAAAGACTGGCTTGGGCTCTCGTTAAAAAGCTGTCTGAGGCTGCATATTTATTTAAAAAATGGATGAAGCAGCGAAACCTGAAGTCCGAAAAGGAGATACCAAAATTTTGGCGCGCTTCGCGCGCATAAAGAATAGAACTAGTATAATTTCTTAGAACTCGCGCAACAAAGACATTGCCAAAGCAAGAACAAGTGTCTTGCCAAGGAAAACAAACTCTCCCAAAAATGCCCTTGCAGTGATAGACCTGACAGGCAGTCACTATGTTCAAAGAAAGAACTTCGAAAGTGACTTCGACGTTACAAGTATAGCAATTCGTCATTTGGACTGCTTCACGCAAATGAATAATAATAATTTCGGCATTTGCGAAATTAAAACGTTTTAACCTACAGGCTTTGCTTACTATAAACATAAAACCGGAATGTTGATCTATCCTTTCTCTGAGGCTTGATTGCGTTTACCAAAAATCGGGCGCGCTTCGCGCGCAACGATAGAAAAATGCGATAGCCTATATAAATAGCATAAGAAAATTTGTTGTACATATACATAGAGGAACAGGATTTTCTTACTCCATTTCTGAACCAATATAAATATGATATAAGAAAATTGGGTTGAAACGGAACGCCACGGTATATATCCACTGTCCGGCTGTCTATGCTTCTCACTCTGACAAGTTTCGATATATATGTATAACGTGTTATGACTACAAGATATGTTGTGTGTGTGTCTGCAAAAAAAAAAATCATACGCAAAAATATTGCCACCCCCCTCCCCCAGTTTCTAATGGTCCACCCCTTAATAACTGTGTAATTATTTTCAAAAAAGACTACATTCATTTGACTTTGTCATTCACCAATTAAACTTAAGGTTCAAGTTAGCGATCAACCAAGAAAATGAAATAAATTCATTGTTCACAGCTATTTTTGCGTATTCTTTTGAAATCTCAGTTTGTATAAAATAAACAAATTACTTCATGGTTGGTTCGTTTGTCCGATTCCGCAAGTCGTGAAGAAAAATCGTCCGCACTCACCAACCATGAAGTAATTAATATTTATCCACTCCTTGATTAAGCACGCGGGCCCTGATTATCCACGCGGCGTAGAATCAAGAATCGAGTCCTTCAAATTGCGTGATTCTCAATGTAAAGGGCGCGCGCTCTTAGCCAATCAGAATCGAGATAGTGAGTACAATGTATCATTTAAAATGATCGAGTTTCGTGATTCTCTAGACTGCCCCAAAATCACCGAACTTTGTTTCATTCGGATCGCAAGAGTTCATTAACCTTTTAAACTTTATTTATTTATGTATGCCGAAGGCCCTGATTCTATCAAAAGTTCGAAAACATGTTTCTTAAATAGAAGAAAACATCTAGAACATTTTTGGGTCGAAATAGCAGTACTTAAAAAATGTGTTTTTCGCGTGTCTGCACTATGTTGGGTTGCCTGTCGACAAGCACAAGGCTCGGTTACGTGTCACGTGTTCATTTTGGCTGACCCGTACTCGGTAGTACTCGTCGCATTGCAAGGCGGATAAAAATCGTTTGTAAATGGCACTTTTTTCTGTCTTATAATGCCATATATCGCAGTAACAGCAAAGCAAGTGACAGAAGCATTTATTTATCGGATACAAATGGCGTGGGGCGAGTAGAAGACAGTTTTGAGCCTCGTAATACGACGAGCACACCGCCTTATCACACTACATGAGGTAAGCGATCAACGACTACATTTCTCTGCTAAGCGGTCATTTCTGTTTGCTACTTTTGTAGACATGCCAACTTCCTTGCATTATGCAGGTTTTTCCACGCCTAAAATTGTACATTCTGATTTCGTCGCATAACCTGACTATAGATAAGCTATAGTCATTTGTTTCCACCGACCCCACCCACGTGATACAGCGGGGGATTTGTGTGGGGGTTCAAATTTAGAAGACATAGATTTTAGGGGGGTAATTTTTTGGCACCCTCTCTCAAAAGAGGGGGTAATTTTTTCAGAGACACTGTGGTTCAGACTAATAATAATATGTACAAGCTATCGCGTCATGGCATACAGCGCTATGCCATATAGCGAGTACACCAATTTCGGAATGTACAATATAGTGCATCAGAATGTACAATATAGTTTTTGAGAACGTGCACAATTAAACGGCTACAAATGTCATTACAAGAAAATGTATCTTAGCCAGGAGAAAAAACTAACTCTCCCCAAAAAGACGCTCGGTAGTAATAAGCATCGGAGCTGTCTCAGTTCGAAAGAAGACAGACTGTGAACTAGACAAGCACAACCAACAGAGAAATTTGGACATTTTTTTGGCATCTTAAAAAACTTCAATTGAGCACGCATTGGGATTGGCCTTAGAAAATGTCATGAACCTCAATCCAACAGAAATCGAGCAAAATTGATTGATAGGTTTTTTAATTGCTGCCCTAAAAAAATAGAGAAAAAAGCAATTAAGGTATTTGCATAGGCTAATTTTGCGCAATTTAGACACAAATTATGTCAGATTCATTAAACAATATACTCAATCTGCATAGAAAATCTGATAGAGTGATCTCTAAGGTGCATTTTCTCACACACAAAAAATCAGACAACGCCCAATTGAGGTGTTAATTGGATTATCTTTAAACATCGAAATTTTCTAGTTTTTTTCGTTTTTCTTCCAGTGGCATGATAATCAAACAAAAATCGATACAAATTCATTATCCGACTATCAAGATCAAGAGATCTGTGGCAGTGCATTTGATTTTCTTTTAAATCAAGAAAGTTATAAAGGATTTTATTAATTCGCAGTTGACCTTCAAGTTATACATTAACGAAAATGTCTATAGCCACGCACTGCCACAGATTTCTTCATCTCGAGTACATCTTCTTTCATGCCAAAATTCATAAAGATATCGTTGATTGTTTCCCCATAAAACATGTTTATGTACATGTCTATATGCTTGGCTGGGTGATTTCTTCTTATTTCAAGCCGCTAATCATCTTCAAACGAGAAAAACTAGGCACACAAGCCAGAATGTGGCAAAACCTTCCATTCTGGATCGTTTCCTGCGGATATCCGCTGTGCATTATGCCTGAATCCTCAAAAATACAATGGTCTACCTACCCCTCCCCCGAGAATCATATTTTAGACACATGTTTTCGTTATTCATTCCATCGTAGTCGTCTCAAGTTTCCGCACCCCAAAACACAGTTTCAAAGCTCATTTTTACTCCAGAATAGATCAAAACTAAAATAGAAACCTTTTAGCAACACAATCAAGAGTTTATTGCGAAGAAAATATAGTTTTTGAGCTAAATAATATTTGTGTGACTTTTTGTTTGATTGTCAAAAGTAACAGGATTAGTCTACTCCTCGGGTTACTTATTAATTGAAGTGAAAATCACCTATTTTTGAATGTGGTATTAGTCCGTTTAGAAAGCAGTTTTTCAAAAACAAATTTCAGATAACTAAATTAGGTCTAGCAGTCTTTCTATCTGCAAAATATCACGAAATTCTAAACACCTAAATTTTCCTTCATTTTAGCCTAGGCTAATACCTTAAGATCTACAGTTTGGGCTCCCTGTGCTGGGATCATGTGTCACACGTGCTAAATCCCTTGGGAGTTCACTGTATGAATAATAGAACGAAGCGAGCACATTAGCTACAAACTTTGGCATGAAAATACGCTATTTTCCTTTCAACCTCTGCCAAAACAAATGTAGTACAAAAGATCATGGATGTCTTGCGCTTGTGTGCCGAATTTGGTGGAATTTCGGGTAAGTGACAAATTAGGTACTAGTGGCACTTTAAACATTGTGTATGCTAAGGGTTCTTTATCACTGTATGTATTGCTACGTGACCTCAAAATTCAATGTTGCGATGTGCAATTGCCGATTGTGTACATTCAATTTGAAATGTGCAAAATACCAGAAGCCCTGTATATGAAAACCAGCATAGCAGCTTGTGGGTAAATAATGCTTGATTGATTGACAGAAATTCTATTTTTTTTATTGGCAACTCAACCATGTAACTATGAAAGCCAAATTTTGCCTCCACTAAAAAAAAAACAGACCAACACCATTTTGATACCTGGTATATATATCTCTTCATTAATTCTTTTGATTTCCACTTTTTTGTTCAGCGGCGGTCTCTTTGTTAGACCTCGTAAGGCCAGAGATACTCGTCGAAATTAATGCAGTCATTTTAGAAATAAGTTCATGATTGTTACCTTGATTAAAACCCTACCACACCCAAATCCTATTGTTTGATGCAGGTCTTGAACCCTGATGCAAAACCTATACTACTACTATTCTGTCTCAAAATTACACGAAAGTAAAACAATATCCATTGACTGTCATTAGGAAATTTAATGTAAACAATAAATCAATACATTGATCATGTTCAATCCCTCAGTTCAATTCTATTCAATACAAATTGTATTTCTTTCCTTTGCCTTTTCAAGAAAAAAGTCAAATTGAAACTCACAAACATCGTCATTGCTTGTCATATTTTGCCGGCATGCAGTAATATCCAGGAAACAAATTGCCCAATCTAAATTGAAGAAAATGCAACATGTTAGGAATGTATACAAAGCTACTTTTAGAACAAAATAGAGCGAGAAACATTATACTATGATTAGCCGAATTCACACTAGAGACGAGTTTCTCGTCTGAGACGAGTTTCTCGTCTGAGACGAGTTTCTCGTCTTGAATGTTCTTCCCTGTTCTTCTGTGATCACGCGAAAAAAATATTTTGAAGGAGAATGTCTGGCGATAATAAGCCGACTAGTTTCCGACTAGAATTCACATAAGACAGGAAATTTTTCTGACGAGAAACTCGTCTCAGACGGGAAACTCGTCTCTATAGTGTGAATTCGGCTATTCAATCATGTACACCAGTTTTCTTGACTACAGAAACTGAAATTAAGCAAAAATGTACTTCAATCTCAAACATTGCGTATGTACCTGTCTTTATCCATCCCATGGACGATGTTGAATGTTCATCCCAAATTTTGCTGGCCATCTGGTTTACAAAATGCGCAACTATTCCACAGAATGTGTACACGGCAAGCATTGAAGCAATCTGAAATTCAAATATCCCACTGCCAAGCCCCAGAAAAGGCGACTCGTTGTGTTGCTCTGCTATTGGATAGAATTTCTATAGAAAAGACACTTTTGTTAACCCTTTGTTAACCAACCTTTTGTTCAGGGTAACGTTATTAGGACTTTTTGTCCATTTCTGACAATGGCACAGAGAAAGTGATAAAACAGTGATAATGATCTTTCCATTAGAACAATAGAATTTGGGTGTGGTAGGTATGTAAACAAGTTCAAAACTACAGAGTCGGTCTTGCATAGAAATTCAAAACCTCCCGCTCCGTGGTCGGTTTTGAATTTCTATACAAGACCTCCTCCTATGTTTTGAACCTATATATAATGTCTCTGATTTGGCCTTCCTCAATGGCGATGACTGTGTGAAGGCTGGTCCTGGAATGATTCAAAACTCTAACGTTCTATGTTTTACAAGGTGAAATACCCATAAGGCAATACATTTTCCCCCAGTCTTCTGAACCGTGCCAGCAAAGTCATCTATGCTTGAAAAATTAATATCTCGTTAAGGGAAGACTCTAAGACAACCAAACTTGGATAGTGTTGACTAGGTTACTAGATGAGCAAAATAAAATGGTCACGTGATGTGACGTCACCGATTACGTCATCAATGCCCAAAAATTCAACTCTCGTGAAGGGAAGGCTCAAACTTTGGTAGAATTGTCTTGGTCACCAGAGAAACTGCAACGAAATGGTCTTAATTGTATGTATGCATCATAGAGACATCGACGATGACACCGAGCTTTGAAAATGACATAAAACTAACTGGAACTCCGCATCTGGGCAGTGCCTAAATCTATATATTATTTGTTGTTATGCAAATTTCAAAAAAGCAATGTTCCGTGTACAAGACGCATCCCGATTTTAAAGGTCATAAAGTGTGTCCTATTTACAGGTGAATATAGTACTGAACATCATGATCTTCAGTACTACATCATTTATTTTGCCAGAGGTTCAAAGGAAAATAGGAGTCTCCAGTGGAAAGTTTGATACTAATTAGTCTAATGAACCGGATGTGGTTCAAAATTCAGTCGAAGATATGACCCCGAACATACACCGCACATGTGACACATGATCTCAGCCATGCACAGGTAACCCGAAGTGCAGATCTTAAATGCGTTGTTTTCCTATTTTTGATGGGGCAACTCTCCAAAAAAATAAGTCGAACTGTAATATGTCTTTGTTCTCCCGTTTTAGTCGTCGCATTTTGCACAAGTTTTAGCAACAGTAAAAAACCTGTTGAACATTTCGCAAAGGCTAATCCGAAAGCCTGCTCAATGCAAGTTTTTTAAGACATGAAACATTTTCAAAGTTCTCTGCTAGTCGTGCTTTTCTAGTCCACGGGCTGTTGGTTTGGCAAAATAAATGAAGATCATGATGTCTAGTGATTGTGTGCTGAATTTGGTGGAATTTTAAGTGACAAATTAGATACTAGTGGAACTTTAAGAGAGGTGCGGGATCGCATTTATCATTATATCATGGCTAATTATCAAATGTGATATATATCATGATATTTCTTATATTGTGTTTATTGTATGTAAGGCACATACATGTAATATCAAAATATATTCAGGGCCCAACATTGCGACCATATGTCGATTACGTGGTTCAAATTTTTTATTGCTGTATTGGCTGTGGATTTGGAAATTAGTGTTGGGGTTTCTTTTTCAAAATCTTCTTTTCCCCATTTTTAAAACGCTGTTTTGATAGCAAAGTGAAGGACATGCTCCACCATACTCAATCTGGCCATAATGCCCAATTGCCTTGGCCACTTCTCCACATCAGTTCTCGTCGTTAGGTATTTCCAGCTTCCAAAGCTCGTCGTGGTACAACTCAAATAGTGTGTGTGCGTCCTTGTCGAAAATATATGTTCTGTGACTTGTATGTAGTTCCATTATGATCTGGTATACACGTTAAGGTTGGGAATGTCCGAGTCTTTTGGGATGAGTTATATTTAGTCCACATCTCGATCTTTCCGACAGTTGCACAGGTGGCGATCATTGAAACCACTGAAGTCATCATCTTTACTGATATTGAGGCATGTTTTCTCCATGGTACAGGAGCCGTTTTTGAAGTCGCGGGTCCACTGTCCGCCTCCATTTAGGGCGAAAAGCGTTTTCCTGTCCATAGTGGAATTGGATTTGTATTGATCTAACTTGTTGTAGAATTGAGTAACCTCTTTGTACGAACCCAATATCTTTCGTCCATTATGAAACACTACTTGATGGAGCTTTTCAAAGGAGAAATGGTCTAACATTAGCATGGATAGTTCGTGGTCTTGGCCTTTTTTTAGCTCTGAAATCTTCCTGCATCTTACTCGGTATATCCAATTGAGGTCTCGCAACCACAACGCACCACGCCGTCTTTTTATGTCCTTTCCTAGCGCAGACAATAAACCAAGTAATCGCCGGTTCCTCCCAACTGTCATTGAACTTTATTGTTCCGTTGGTGCCTAAACTATTTGAATAGGACTGTACTAGCTCCACTGTTTGCTCTGAGACATGTTCCCATGGAAATGAAACTGCTTGGGCGGCTGCGATACGTTAGAAGATTGACGTTTTTGTAGGTTTTCTGGGAGTTAAGTGAAGAGAGGCATGATCTTTTCGTTAAAACCCGTAATTTGATGAGAATCTTTCCAAATTGACTATATTCGCTTTCTGGTTAAAGTTACTCATTTGTAATTGTCCTGCTTTCCCGATCATTACGTAACTCAGTCGTCCATTGGTCCTTGAAATGGTGTATTTAAATTTAAGAACAATAGCTTGTTTTCTCCTTTGGTTTGTTTTTTCTTTCAAGTGGTGACACAAAATACAATGCTTGTTCTCAAACAGGGTGGAGTCTTTGAAACGGTCGCCCTCTTGTAATCACTGCTATTCAAGTCTAATTGTATAGATAGATAGATAGATAGATAGATAGATAGATAGATAGATAGATATGTTTAATGTATCTCTTGCAGCCGAAGCTGAATTACAGATACGGTCAGCAAACAGTTAATATTTCATTACAGGCTAATAAATACATAATAGGCTGATAAATCTACAATTACATTATTGATAATCATGAGGCTTAGTCTTAGTCCCTAGCTATTTCCCCAGCGTAACTGTTCGTGATAAAATCCCTGAACCTGTTGGTGTTGCAGGGCTTAATGTGTGGGATGAGTGGGCCACGGAGTTTGTAATGACCAGAGGATGGTTGAATTCTCTCTTTAACTAATCTATGTACTGGGTTGCTAACTGATAGCTGTTTGATGAACTCGCTACATGCCCTAGATCTCCTATCAGAAAGTGACTCTAATTGTGCCGCAGTTGTTATTTCATCACATTCTTTCTTTTAGTTGGGTGCGCAACACAAATACAGAAAATAATGTTTTTGGGTGATAAACAAGTGCAGGCAAAATGATTATAACATCAAACAATCAAAGTCAGTTTCAACCTTAAAAACCAAATTCACGGAAAATCTTTTAATGAACCAAATATAATGTAGCTTCTTTTGCCGCCATCCGTTCGCTGAAAACGCATCGATACTTACATCTACTTTTTTCCACCGCAAGCAGTGTCCAACTCGAAAGCAATTCGCTCCTTTGGACACTGCTCACACATAAAAAAAAGTTATCCACAAGTGATCTTCTCCTTTATTTGTTTTTCGTCATGTTTTACAGTTTTTTTAAATATGTATTCTGTAAATAATATATAGAAACAAAAATTTGATTGAATTTTTTTAAACTCTCATATGTGGGTAGTAGTGTTGTGCTTCTCTAGTTTTACTTTATCTGCAAACATGGCATTACAGACTTCGCAAACAACTGGACAACAATACTTGACCTTTAACACATTCTACAGCAAGAACACTACATGTATCAACACACACACAGCAAACTAAATCAATTTTTAATTTCTGTCTACCACAGTCACTTTTCATTTTCACAGTGAGATGGAACACGTGACTTGAAGTTGAAGATGAGGGAGAGGAATTGTCTTCTGGGAGATAAACTGCGCTCACATAGCTAGACGTGATCGCTTGCAACCACTTACCCTTTTTAGTGTCCTGGGGGGATCTGTTTGTCAGACCGAGCTCCTCCTTCAAATCTGCATTTTTGGATTCTTTTGCCTGAAGAGGAAATATGCCATAACATTGCCCTGGACTTAACTTCAAGCATCCCTGACTCTTCAACCCATTTTCCTCTTACCTTACAAATCGAATTCCAAACAGTTTTTACATATTTCCAGTAAGCCAGTTAGAGATTGAATTGGAAGTGATAAAACTGAATAACTTTAAATCATCAGGCCCTTTAGTACACCTACTAAAGTCTTAAAGTGTCTCAATATACTATTATCTAAACCGTTAGAAATACTATTTAACTACTCTATCTCCAGTGGAACTGTCCCATAAAAATTTAAAATTGTCCCAGAAAAATTTAAAGTTATTCCCATATTCAAAAAAGTCTCCCCGCTTATAACTTCTAATTACCACTCAATCTCACTCCTGTGTATTTTCAACCAAATACTAGAAAAACTGATCTGTAAACGTCTGACTCATTTCCTTGAGACTCAGGATATTTTGTTTGATAATCAGTTCGGATTTCGCTCCAAACATTCTACAATTTATTTTTTTAGAACTTTATTGGACAGAATTGAATAATCACAAATTTAAATATCACATAAGAAAAATTATTTATTAGGGAAATGTAAATGTCCAATAGGGGACGCGCAAACGGGCTCAAGGCCCATGCGAGGCGCGACCCCCTGTTAATAAGATTCATGCCACACTAAACGTTGTAGATAAAGTTCAACAAGCTATTGATCAAGGCCGATTTTCATGTGGCGTTTTTTGTGATTTAGGTAAGGCATTTGATACCGTTAATCACCACATTCTGCTCTGAAAATTAGAACACTATGGCATTCGCGGAATTGCCCTGAAGTGGTTCACTTCATACCTTGAAAATAGGAAACAATTTACCCAAATTGGGTGCCAATCATCCCCTAATAATAACATAACCTCCGGGGTACCTCAAGGCAGCGTTTTAGATCCGATACTGTTTCTTCTCTATATAAATGACTTCAGTAAATTCTCATTAACTCTGTCGTTCAATATTTTTGCAGACGATTCAAATCTGTTTTATACTGACATAAGCTTGATCAATCTTGAAACTACCGTAAACCGCGAACTAAAAAATGTGTATAACTGGTTTTGCGCAAACAAGTTGTCTTTGAATATTGAAAAAACTAACTTTGTTCTTCTACATCCACGACAAAAGAAATTAAATTACCCAATTAAATTATACATTAACCATCAAATAATCAAACGAGAAAATCATGTTAGATATCTAGGAAAATATAGACTCACATTTAACGTGGAAGCCTCATATACATGAGCTATCAAAAAAAATTAAAAGAAATATAGGAGCACACAATTCGTTATCTTGTAAATTTAGACACCCTTAAGCAACTCTATTATTCGTTAATCTATCCTCACCTAACTTATGGAATCTTGATTTGGGGCAGCACCTACCCCTCAACTTTGAAACCACTTGAAACTCTCCAAAAACGAACCCTAGGAATCATGACCTTTTCAAAGTTTGATGCTCATTCATCACCAATTTTTAGGAAATTACAAATTTTAAAGCTAAAAGATCTAAGCTTTCTACACACTGCTCTTTCCATGCATCAGTTCTACTCGAGTGACCTTCCGAGAACGTTTGACACCTTCTTTACTCCTCTCTCCACCCAGCACAATTACAATACGCGATTGGCCTCTAAATTAAATCACTACCTCCCAAAGGCCCGCACAAATTTTGGTAAATTCAACATCAGATTTTCAGGTGTTAAAGTCTGGAACCTTGTCGATAAAAACGACTAATTACTCAATAGGAACCTTTTCAAAAAGAAACTGACATCAGAGAGACTCCATACCTTCTGCTTTTCCTGCATTATTTGTTTCTTTCTTTGTTCATGTGTCGACATGTGCGTCATGTCTTGTGCGTATACGTTTGACATGCATATCTGAACACAATCTTAAATTAAACTGTAACAACTCATCCCATACACAGAGCCCAGTTTCGAATTTTTTTCGAAACCTTGTGTACCCTAGGTCGATTAGCCCTTGCTACTCTAGGATGCCCGTACTAAATGTTCTATGTCAGAACCCAAACGCAATACGCCTTTTTTCCATTTTCTTTCTCCTATTTTTTCATAATTGAAAATGTAAAATTGCAAATAATTTAAGCTTCAAGTACTAATAAAGATTATTGTTGTTGTACCCTATTTTATAAGACTTTTATAACAGTCTAGCATGGTTGGGTATAGCATATCCCATGGTCCACACAGTGATATTCACACGTGTGGACATTTCAATTTCTCAGCTTTACATTCGTTGTCTGATTGCAAAGCGTCTTCCAATAGATAGTTATATCTTGTCAGAGATATAGTCTGATCTCCCACAAGCCAAAGGGGAAGTTTGTTTCCTTGCTTACTGTCGCCATTATAGTACTCTTTAGTACTTCTTAAAAGAAATTGAAGCCCACATCCATTTATGGTAATCGTGGGAGCCATCAATGCTGCTGATGCCTTTAGGGTACCTTCATACCTTTGTTGGGCCGAAAAAAGTGAATTAGGCGATAAAGGTATATTGGCTTGTTTGTCAGCTGTTGATAAAGTGGCGTGGTCTGATGCTTCACTATTGGCACCCTCGGTTACAGGTTTCTCAATGCTATCTTGAGTATCATTCTCGGGTACAAAACGTTTTACCGGGGAACCTAGTACATCAATATACCTGGCAAATAAATCTCTTTGGACAGTCTGTGCATATATAATATAATAAATAATAATAATAATAATAACGGTTCTTAAAATACGCATTATGCTATACGCGTCAATACGCTTACAATAGTGTAAGAATAAACTAGAGACTATATAGTTTAAAATTATATAAAAGTTACACAGTAAAACGCTAAAAGTATAAAAATTAAAATAAAAATGACGTAAAAATCTAAATATATATCATATTTATAAAAAGGGGCACCGGGGAGAAAAAAAAATAATAATAGGACATGATCTCAACAAGAGGCTCTATTAAAAAGGTGGGTCTTTAATTTTACTCTAAAAGCATTAAGATCCATAATTGTTCTTAGTTCCAGTGGAAGATGGTTTCACAGCTTGGGCGCAGCTATTGAAAAGGCTCTGTCGCCATAGTTGACAGAGAATGATCTAGGGATAGTTGACCTTAGTGGCAGACCACAGTGATCGTCTTGGGACATATGACTTTATAAGATCAGAGAGAAAGTGAGTAGAAGGACTTTGAATTCCGTTCTTTGGACCTTCCTGGCGAATTCCTTTCCCGGGCCATCAATTCCCATTCTTGCTTTGTCGGTTTTCGTCACTCATGGTTGCTGGAAGACCCAAAATAAACTTATCAGCAAGCTTAAGATGATTTTCCCTAAATTTGTTGCCCCTTTCCCATATCTTCTACTATATCAGTATTTGGGTTAGATATTTTCTTTTTAGCTTGTACTGGAACTTTATTAATTATTGTATAGCTATTTTACACCACGCTACAGAAAATTAAAGCAACGTTTTACGCAAACGCAGTGAGCGATGGGAAGGTTGAGTGGAATACCGCCGAATATACAACGCCATTCCTGCATTCTGATTGGCCGTATTTTCTGTGGCGTGGTATAAAGTGTACTACAGGCTCTTTATTTATACTTTTACCTAGTGTTACAAATGTGTCAGCTTCAAGTCATTTCTTACAAGCAGTGCATACGTGTTTCAAATTGCAAGAGCATTAAGATTGCATGCAGCAATGATAAGATAGAGTGCATCACATTTAAGAATGCCTGGGAAGGGAATAATGTTAATATAATCAGGTCCATTAGCAATATGTACGCACTTCTTTTTATCCCTAATGTGGTTTTCATGAACCAATGGAATCATTACATTCTCCTTTTTTATATAAGATCTCTATATTATCTTGGGAATGGCTGCCCTCAATTTCTATCATTAGAATATATGTACAAATGGAATTTAAAATATTGCAAAACATTGTGTATGTGGAAGGAATCTTAGAAACAAATTATCCATGGCCCTACTAGAATTTTCAAACCAATTAATTTTCGGTTTATTTGAAAGGTATTGTCAAAACGAAAAAGACTAAAGCAGTGTGCCCTCAGTTGGTATTTTTTTAAATTAATTGTCTTAATTCGCCAGCTTGTCCATGTGGTGCAGGAAAAGAAGATATCGCACATTATTTACTATTTTGCGCAATGTTGCTGCTCAACGAAACTCTCTTTTCACCACTGTCGATCATATTGCTAGCACTACCTGGAAATCTTCCAACTTAAATTTACAAAAAAATTAAATTCTGCTGAACGGAAGTTTAGTTTTTAATTTCAATTGTAATGCGGCAATTTTTGCAACAGTAAGACAATTCACAAAAGAAAGAAAATTATTTACTTACTTGTCCTTGCCAACGTTCTCTCCTTTAATGTTATCGTGCGTCTTTGTCCTAAAAAAAGTATTATCTTAAAATCACAAAAATAAAAACAAAATGATTTGTAAAAAAAAATGTATTATGTTAGTAGTCGTGAATCCCCGAGATGAGCCATTGGCTCTTGGGAGAAATGTTAAATTTAATTAAAATAATAATAACAAAACCCAATAAGGTTTTTGTTGAGCAAAACGCGGCCCTAAGGAGAACTATGGGGCAACAGAGGAGCAGCAACGACATAATTCTAAAGTCTCTAGGTGATCGTTTAGAAACAATGGCAACCATTCAGTATAATATTCGCCGAAGGTAACATCAAGGCTAGTGCCAAAGTAAGTGCCGAACAAAAGTTCTTCATACCTTTCTGCTCGGCGCGACGCTTCCATCAATATATTCTCTCTGCATCCTCTGAGTCCAAGGTCAATTCTTCTGATAAGTATTCCTTGACTGTCATCCAACCAAACTCGCTTTTCTCAACAATCTCAATAGCTTTAATCTTCTTGTTGATGAGCGTTTTCGCTTCATTTAGTGACTTTTCAATTATCTGAGGTGACTTTTGCCTAAAGACGGAAATTGCCTCATCGACCTTCTCTGAAATGTCGAGTTGATGGTCTAAGGCCCAATCCGCACTACGCCCAAAATTTGTTTTCGTTTCTAGTTTCGTCCGAAGATAGTACGTGTGTTTGTGTTTCTACAAGGCAGAACTAATCAACGCCAATTCATCTTCAAGAAGGACAAGAAGGGGAAAGCAAACGCTTTTTTGTGTTTGGAGGAGCCAGACGAACCGAGGAATCAACTTGGGGAACTTCAAGCGAACTTTTTCTTATAGAAATTGAATGTGATGAAGACGATGTGGACATAAAGTCTCTTGAAAAATGCAATGTAAGTTTTCGAACTACTTCGAATAGCTGATTTCACACACTCGCACTTTTCCCCTTTCCTAAGACGAATTTCTCGTCTTGTTTGAGGTCCATATGCCTCTGTGAGTATGCTCAAAAACTTTATTTTTTTCGGAGAACTCTCACTCCAAGGCTGGTCAAATACAAATCATGACCATTCAAATGGCCATTCCTGTGCAAATCTCATATCAGGCAGTGACATACTAGGAAAATACATTTGTTTGTATGGAGGGTACTATAATGAGGGACGTGATATCTGTAAGCCGAGCCAGTCTTCGACATTATACCTGATCGACAGAACAGATTGGTCATGCAAGTGCCTCAGTGCACCTGATGGATTTGCAACTGCTGGCGCATCTCTTGTTTTAGTTGACGATTCATGTTTGATGATTTTAGGAGGCACAATCAAGCAAATCAACATGTGGACCTCAAAACCATTAGTTCCTAGTCCATGTGATTTAAAGGAGAACTGTAACATTATGGAATCGAGTGAAGTATCTCCCATTGCCTGGATACAAAAGAAAGAGAGGGATGAAGGAAAACACATAGGCATTGTGTGCAAATAAATCTTGTGTACTTCTCAATAAACAGTAGTTACAATTTATTTAATGACGCAAGCAAACACCTTAATCTTAAATACTGACTGGCCACTAGGGCCTACACTCTAAAAAATACTATGAATTATTTCCAGTTGTACAAGTTCTCTTGTTATGACCCAGCTGTAGACAAACCGAGTACCTCTGCTGGCAGTGAACAGTGTTTGCAAAGCGTTGCAAGGCAGGACTAGTGTAAAGCCAGTGCAACCATATTACATCCCTTAAGGAACCATAGGTACTCCCCCTCCTTGAAAGATTCTTTCTAAAATGACGGAAAACTTTATTCCCACCCTCATTGCCTTCCCCACTCATCCCCCCTACAGTCCCAGGTCCGTCCTCTCTCACAATTAAATCCTGGACATGTTCAATGACCTTGTGGAAGTAATTGGGAAATTTGCAATAGCCAAAATTAGCAATGAGCAGCTTGCCCATTTCTACTGCTGTACGTTTGTAGTTTTCCACATCATCTGGAAAATCGACCTTTGCCTGTACAGCACGATAGACCCTTCGCATAACCCTGAACTTATTTATATCTGTCCTAAATCAGCCTTGCGATCTTCCGAAGGTATCAAATGAAGCACGTGGTCTTGGTTTCTCTCATCAAAGAGCTGCCTGGCATAATTACCAGGCATCATTATTTGAGGATTGATGCCAATAGTGCTCTTCACATGGGCATCAAATTTAGCCTGTGCTTCGAGCACTATTTCTTTGATATCCCCAGAGAGATCCCACACAGTAACTCCTGCTATTTCCCTGACAATCAGTTTCTTATAAAATGAAGTCAGGTTAATATCGGCATGAGTAGCATCGATGCCTTTCTCTATGGCATCGGATTTCAGCAGAGGAGCTGACTTCACCCCCTGGGCAATGGCATCTAACTGGTCTTTGGTAAGGTTGTCAGGGTTTGTCCTCACATATTCAGCAAATTCAGTATTTTCCTGATAAGTCCGAGGAATGCTAAAACTGCCAATATGACTCCTAGCTGTTTCCCTGGTAGCCTTACACAAAGTACACAGATATCGCGACCCACTCCCAGCTAAGCCTCCCTCTGCACGGTCAAGTTTTTCATCAATCATTGAATTGTGAAAAGCTATTTCATGTACTCTTCACTCCGCCTCACCAATCTGCACCTTAAGTCTCTTGCCCTTAAGGTACTCCCTTTGTTCCTCTAGTGGTATAAGACATGCACAGCTTGAAGCATGGTTGTTCTCATCCGCAATGGCTTCAAGTAAAGGCCTGACGCTGGTCATGTTTCCTTGCATTCTCTCTCCTTGGCCTTTAAGTAATGGTCCGTATAAGAGGTAGGCAAGCCAATGGAAAGGCATGCTGAAATGCAATTAATTTCTATTGAAAATGTAGGCAATTTCAGTGGCTTAGACATAAAAACCAGTAAAATCACTATGCAAGAAAAACTTTTCTGAGTGTTTTTAAGCAAACATAAGCACATGTAATACTCACAAACAGGATGTCAATGTATGTTTTAGTTTATACCCAGGGCTCCTATTGATAGCAGGATGGCCCTTGGCTACCTGAATGGACAACCCTGGGTGTTTAAATTTTTAATTTTTAAATAAAGGTTTCTCTCTCTCTCCTTGAAATCTGGGCTGCTTGGGCTGCTGTTTTCAGGAATTTCCCGATTTGGTTCTTGCCAAGGGGCAACTTTTTGTACCAGACATGATCTTCGCTTTCAACTGTTGCATTATGCTTTACGGCAAGGAAAAATGGCGTTCATCTGCTCAGGTCGGTGGCATTTAAACAGCTTATAGAAGCCAACAGGACATCTGTCTGTGCCAGTAGCGTAGGCTTTTGGCTTGAATGCCCTTAGGTGGCCATTTTTCTGACCTTTCCTGCTTTTCGTGCCTCTTTCTGAGTGCCAAATAAGAAACTCGCGACCATCGGTGGGATCTTGTTGTAGATCAATGTCGCCCCAGCAGAGCTTCCTGCTCTCATCCCGTGCTCTAAAACCAAAATGTAGAGCTAAAAACCACCACACCGTTCTCTGGAGAATATCTGGGTTTGTAGCTCCGAGTTGACCAGACTCCAACAACGCATCTTCCTCGGCATCTGTCAGGGCTGTTGTCGCATTGGGTTTATTTCCTTTGCCAGAGACGTTCACAAGCTTTTTGCGCTTGGCTGGGAGAACTTTACGGGACTGTTCAAACTCGGGATCTTTCAGGAGGTTATGGGCGTATTTGTGCTCCGTTAGCCACCTTTGGATGCTTCTTTGCATGCCCGACAGTGTCTTGGGCTCGTACTCTTCACGATCTTGCTTGCGAGCGTTTATTAGGCCAAGTGCTATCGCATTTGGCCTAAACAAAACAAGCTGGCACGGAAAACATCATGCCTCCTTTCATGCAAGAAATTGTTTTAATTTAAAAATAAACGAATGGCCTAGTATCAATACACGAGGCTGGTCCATGCGCATACAAAGACAAATAGAATTACGAGCTTACCTGATTAGCGAAGATAAATGCCAGTATAAATCCGTCTAGGTAGAGTTCTTGCATGAAAAGGGGGCGACTATAAGATAACACGACCTTATGAAACTCGAAAGAACATACGTCACTAATCTCCAAAATGTGACCATACCACTTATCGCTAATCCCCGTGTGCCAGCATTTCCTCTCACAGCTTGTGATTAGATAAACATTTCACGTCCAGGCATAAAACTCATTATCTCGAGTGCAGATAATGGATGAATTTACCAAGGGCTTACATGTGTTCTAAAAGACCGTGTTCGGGATGTTTGAATTTTTTTAAAAAGCCGATTTTAGAGTCAATTTTGTGTGTCCTCTACGTTTTTTTTTTAAATAAAAAGTCATAACTTTAAAATGAGATCCAATTTCTAAAATCCCCGACATGTTTTTTTAGAACACATCTTAGTTAACGCTAATATGGGGTCAATGAACGAAAGAAGCAAACATGCGAGAGGTTAGAACTCTAAAAAGTTGAACTGATGCACCGGAAAGGAGACTCCATAAAAAAGAATTAAATGAAATTATATACCATAGTTTAGCCCAGGATTTAACAGTTCTTCGTCATATCCTCACTGTCAAGCACAATATTGTTAAAATGTAGGTATGATGCAGGTATGATGTCTTGCAGTGCTTCTGCAATTAAGGCCACCACATCTGGCCATTTTTCTTTTGGTAAAAGAGCCCGTTTCGCAGTGTTTTACACTTTCACACTTTGCAAAGTCTCTCGTAAACCGTGAATTGGGATACCAATTTGACAGGAGCATCTCGTGTACATTGACCATTGGGACCCCTACGTGGTCTCCTAACGTTTTTGTTTTTTTTAATTTCCGCTTCTAAATATACTTCTACGTTGGACAGACATTCTATCGCCGGCTCTAATGCCTCAGTACCCACTGCTCAGGTTCATCATCATCTGGGTCGAGTTTAAACATTAACTGGTTGGCTGCCTATATTTCGACTATTACATTTCTAGTCGACTTTTTGTCTCTTTTATTGCGAAGAACGTGTTATTGCTCAAACGTTTGCATAGCTGGTTTACTAACCTAGTCACCGAGGCTTTTTTAGCTCTTCTTGCTCCTTTAGCTTTCTTGAGAGCCGCTTGGTTTGAGTCTGAATAAAACTGAGAATGGGAGACTGTGTTCGAAGATTGTCCTTGTGTAGATAATTCCAGTCCATCCATGAATGAATCCCGGCTCGATTGCACCAAAATGTTTTCGACTCGGACGAAGAAACCACTGAAGGATTACAGCGAAGCTTTAACACAGCAACTTCTCTTGACTCGACGAAAAAAACACCGATAGAGAAACGTCTCTTGTTGAGCGTGCGATACATGTTGAGCATGCGATACACATGCAGCAGTCATCCACGCGCGACCGCAGGCTACCCTCGCGGGATCTATAACTAAACTTTCTAAACTAATTTCTCAATTCTTTCTTTTTCGCCAAGGTCAGAAACAATATCTGGGGTTAGCACTCTTTTCTCATATCCATATTTCTATTACTCGTTCTATTACTAAAATAATGGCTTATCCTCGCTGATCGGGCTGGCGAAACAGTTCTTCTTTGGATCAGTTTCATAAGAGAATAGATAGATAGTTTTATTAAATATAATTACATGACAGCAATAAAAGACTGAATTGCGTAATTTACAAATATACAAGTTTACAATTATATAAAAGAATAGATAAATAAATAAAAAAGACATTATTTACATTTTGAAGCTATATTAACAATATATATGGTAAAAATCTTAATTCTGATTAAAAACACGGCTGCACACAGCTGGCATAAAGGAGCGCCGGACCCGTTCTGTGCGAAAGCGTGGCATGCTCTATTTCCTTTGAGATTATGGTCAATAAATCTCCACCCATCATCTCATTGAAGGGCCATCCACAGCTGCGAAAAAAGAATCGTTCTCCTGTAAGATCAAAGAAAAGGATCTCAATTCTTTTGAGTACCCATTCCACAAATACATCTCTCCTCTGACCTAAAGCAAAACCTCTCGTATAAGAGTTTGGTCGTGCAATGGTGCAAATAGTGTTCGATTGGAATGTAAAAAAAAAGACAGCAGCAAAATAGTATGAATCAATTTAAAAGTGAAATCTTCAATTGAAAATTGGAAAATTTGTTTTCGTTTGGGTAAGAAGACATGCTCGACATAGATGGAGATCATATAACGGCTCGATTATATGCAAATAATACCCCTATTTTTTATCGAAGTTAAATATTAGTTGATGTTCCAGATGCAGTCTCGTTGTGGTTTGTGCACTAGGCATGGAGTTGGCGATTGAGTTTGTGGGCGGCTTTAAAGCCTTGGTAAGAGTATTTCCTCATACTGCGGAACCGTCTCATTAGCATAGGACTGTTCTCTATGGCCATATGCCCATAATCGCCACTGACAAGGCTCATCCCAAAGGTGTCTCGACAGAGGAATTCCAATTCTTTGAACTGCAAAAGACGCATCAACGTTTCCTCTGTGTGAATGTGCTATTGTGGTATTGATGCACAGTGGTGACGCACTGCTTTCTTCTTTGCCCCTTTGGCACGAGGGTATTGACTTGGGTCTACTTCAACTTCCCTTTCTAAAAAGGCTCTATGTATTGGAACCGTTGACACGCGAATATAATTTTCCCATCTAATTGCCAACCAGTATGAAATTACTGGAATGTACATTTTCCCGTGTACACTTTCGGTTTTGGAGCACCAGACCAAGGTTGTTTAGGCACTGCCATTTATTACTGAAAAAAGGGAATACACATTCTCATGCAGTTTTGCGTTGTTCGAACATATCGATGATAACAAATAACTTGTTATGAAATGTCTAGGGTTCTTCGCGGTAACAAAGGTTGCTTAGCACTGGCATTTATTGAAAAATTTATCACGCAGCCTTACATTATACCAACATGATACGTGGTACAGCAGCAATAAAAAGCCGTCAGTGGTTGTTGTTAGGTGAGAGTGGTAAATGTATAGCTGCTGCTGCTGGGTGTCATTACATCTGAGACTTTTACCAGGAAAATGTTTTTATAGAAAAACAAATTGAAACTTGCAGACTTGCAGACTTGTAGGTATGTGTGGGAATGGCTTGCAGGGATAGGCCACTAGTACGTTGTGTATTGTAGGCTTGAATTATAATGATAATATAATATTATCATTAATAATGATCCATTTGGTTCCGTTGGGTGGATGGGGATGAACTGGAGTGAACTGGAGTACTGGAGTGTCTTGTAATAAGATGTTTAAGTTCCCAAGTCTTCTTGTGAGGGTTCACGTGCCTGAATTTTCCAGTATTTTGAAGAGAGACTCAGCCAATTGTTCCATTATCTTCCCTGAGGTTGAACGTTACCAAGGATATCAAGGATACCAACTTATTTTGGGCTTGCTAATGTTATGTTACCACATTGTTTTATTTGTGTTCCAGTGAGTTTCATCTGGGTTTCTTGGGTTTTTAAAATGTCGGTAGGTGTTAATTGTAATTTTCATGTTTAATTTCCTTTATCCCAGTGAAGGAGAAGTCTTGTTGCGTGTGTTGTGCCAGATTGACTGTATAACCATAGGTGGATATAGCTGGTAGTAAATGAATAATATGGCTTGCGTCTGGCTATAATTGTCTTCAAGGTTAGGACCGAAGCTCTCACATCGTTGAAAGGTAGTCACAGGGGTGTGTGGGAATACGGAGGCTAGTGTTGGGTCTGATGAAATAAGCTCCCAGTTGACGTGAAGGGTGTGAGTGGTTTTGGTGTTGAAGGGGATGATAAAAGGGAGAGGATGTGACTGGTGTGTATTACGGCGAGTTGAAGGTCTCTCTGTGAATGTTGGAGTGCTAGGTTAAAGTGTTTCGTGATTAGGGAGATGGGGTAGCAAGGAGTAATCGTCTGAGGCGGTCTAACTTTTGTAGGAGTAGGGTGTCGTCACTAATAATGGTACGGTAGCGGAGGGCCTGGGTGTAGATGATGCCAAGTTTACAAAAAAAGGGAATGGTGTGAGTCGAAGGGGAGGAGGTGAGTGCTATCAGGGGTTTGATGTAAAGAGACAAGGATAGGTGGTGGTCTTGGTTAATGGATAAAATAGTGTCCAAGAATTGAACCTGTCTTGAAGAGTACTCGTGGGTGAATTTGATAGTGGTGTGATATGAATTAATGTGTTCGAGGAATTGGAGGAGGGATGTTTGGTCATGTGGCCATACAATAAAAATGTCGTCTATGAAGCGAAGCCAAGTGGTGGGGATGAGATTGTTTGGTGCTGTGCGAAGGAGTGTCTTCTCAAGGGAGGCCATGAAGATATTGGTATAGGCGGGGGCCATACGCGTACCCATCGCTGTTCCTGTCTTTTGTAGGTAGTGTTGTCCGTTGAAAGAGAAATAGTTGTGTTTAAGGATAAAGTTTAGAAATGTATGAAAGACATGGAGGGGGGGGGGGGGGACGGCTGGTTTTATTACTGTTTTGGGGATCTGTACTTTGAGGTTATTAAGGGCATATGTGAGGTTGGGTGTCAGGTTAGGTCTAACTTTGTAGGATTTTAGGAGTGGGATAAAGTAGAGGTTTAGATACGAAGTGGGTGGCTGTCGGGAGTGGATGGTTGCCAGTTACTTGGGGTTACTAAGGTATGTCGCGTAAGGAATTGTAGTTACGGGCGGAATAGGGTTTCTTTTTGGAGAGGTGTGGGGCTTGTGGTGGCGGTGGGTAGGTGGTATATTATAGTCAATTGGGCTTGCATCTTGGTTTTTTGGTTGTAGGTGGCAAGTTGCTAGCGGTTTGGGGTAGGGGTGTGTGATTTATTTCCTTTTTCTTTATTTGGGCTTGAGGAGGTATGGTATTTAGAGATCATTCTATGGTGGTAAGAGATTGTGGTATTCGTGAGTTGCTTGGCTTCATCAAGAATGATTTTTCTATATTCATCTGCGAGTTCAGGAAGTGTATGCTTGGGTACAGGAGTTATTCTGAAATTTGTTTGCCACCACGAGCGGGAAATTGAGGTATTTTTAGTCTTTTTGTGGGAACGGTAAAATCACGCTCCAAAACCGTAAGTTGGGAAAATTTTCGATGTTCCTGAAGTTTGACCAAAATAAAAATCCGATGGATCTAAAACTTATATCGTTCGAGGCTGTGACCAAAACCCTTTTGATTAGTCAATTTTGAGAAATTTGAAAAAATTTATTTTGCAACCTGCAGGTGATCGTTAGTGCAAACCTCTCTTAATATTTTACACTGAATTTTCGGAAGATTTTTTCCACTATACTTACACCATTGTTATTTGTTTGTTTAGTACTTACCGACAGAAGTGACATCTTTGTAATTGAGGTGATTGTGTTATTATTGTTGAATGTTATCGAAGTTTTCGCAGTCAGTATAATCTCCATAAGTTCTGCTTCAGAAAGCTCTTGGAACGTTTTTGTTTTATCGATATCAGTATTCTTGTCTTTATATATGCTGTACATCGTTTCTAGTTTGTCATCAAATATCGTTAATGTAACCGACGACTGCAACCCCTTGTTTTCATATACAACCTTTGCGAAAGTTCTCTTGTGACATTTGCTCTTAAGTCTTACTTGGCCACAATATGTACAGTGCGTCTTGGTTTTTTGGTTGTAGGTGGCAAGTTGCTAGCGGCATCTACAGGGTGAAGGGACATAAGGGAAGGTATTGGTCGTGATTGGTCTTTAGGTGGTAGTTGTATTGGGGTAAGGAGATGGTCGCTTTTTTATGTTCTGCCGGTTGGGGGTAGGGGTGTGTGATTTATTTCCTTTTTCCTTATTTGGGCTTGGGGAGGTATGGTATTTAGAGATCATTCTATGGTGGTAAGAGATTGTGGTATTGTGAGTTGCTTGGCTTCATCAAGAATGATTTTTCTATATTCATCTGCGAGTTCAGGAAGTGTATGCTTGGGTACAGGAGTTATTGAGAGTAGCTCAGGGGCAGGAATATTAAGGCTTTGGTAGATATTTAAATGTGCTAGTTGGTCGACGTGTTATTGGAGCGTAGTGTTAGTACTGGGTTGTTGTGATTGGTTTATTTTGTTGGTGGGGGTGGGAAGGGGGAAGTCTGGCGCTCATTTTCCATAGTGGCTAAGTGGTTTTTGAAGCTCATTTCCATCACTCGCTTTTCCCTCTAAAGGCTTAAATATGAACGAAATTTATTAATGTAAGAAATGTTATTAAACTAGTAACTAAAACTAGACAAATGTACCCAGTGTCCTTTAAAGACTTACGTAAGTGAGCGGTTGCTTCCTCTTGATTTTGACGCCTCCTTTCTAATGTCTTTATTTCCTCTTCTTGCTTTTTAATAGTTTCTTGCATGAGTTTTCTTTCCGTTTTGGGGTACGATCTCTTTCATCTAGCAAAATAAAATAAGCATTAGTAAGAAGCCCGATAATCATCATTATATAACCGGTGTACTTGCTTTCTTTCCCACAAGCTCCAAGTACGTATTGATGAGCTTAAAATTTAGCAGTAAAACAGTACGTTAATTGAAATAATATGCACGCTGAAAATACGTTAATCAACAATTATGCAAAATATGGTGCATCGTGATATTGAGACGCTGTAATATCGCGGGCTCGTGTTCGTCTAAAAAGTCAAATGAAATTGTGTTATGGTGCTCCCCGTGAGCCGACGTATGATAATAGCATGCTCCGTGCTTATGGTTCACCGAATGGTCTTGATGTCCTTCCAGACCAGCTTCCCACACTTTCGATACTGAGGAAAGGTCTTTTTCCATACCATGTCGAACTGCCATTAACGGAAGCCATTTGAGTATTCGTTAGGGGAAGCAATCTCGATGGTTTCTAAGGAAAATTGATCTTTCTGGGTATCCCGCACAAATCCTTTGAACATTAGTTCTTGCAAATAGTAATTTGCGTATGCTAATTACCTTTAACTGGAACAATGGGATGGAGGGTCGGTTCCATTTAAGCAAGGCAGCAGCAGTAAGGAGGGTCCCATGGCAACAATGCCACGGGTACACCCCCGGCACCGGTCACACTGATTTCTCAGTGGAAATTATACTTACCTTACACTATGATGAGCTGGGGAGGGAGGGTGGGCAAGCAAACAACCCTTCCCCAAGGCAGCAAAAGCAAGCACGTGACCGATTGCACAATCCGCCCACGAAGTGCGCATGCGCCTCCAGGGCAACCGCAAGCCAACTAGGCCAGACTGCAGGCTCGGTAGATGTTGACACATAGCAAGATGGCTCTTCAGCAGCCAATAAGCCATTACAGCTCAGCCCTGGCACAGTTAACTCTGATTATGACTAATCTCATTTAAATGTCTATCGAAGGTGTAGAGCATCTTTTCCTCTACGCAAAACGGTTGTTGTTTATTGGCGGGAACTCTAACATCTCTCGGCCGATTTCAAGGGGCCTTAAGTCATCTTCGAAAACTTGGTATTTCAGGCCTTTTAAAGAAGTTACCTCTTTACTCAAGGAATAAAACCAAGAGACCAAGAGGCCAATAAAATGGCTCTGAAGATTCGTATAAGCCACCGCCACAAAATTCCCCTGTAAGAAAATGAATAAAATAGATTTGTTCTCTGGTCTAAAATAAAGAAGTTATAATGATAATAATAACTTAACCTTAACCTTCATCTACTTTTTTTGTTTTGTTAATAAAGCCAATTTTCGCTTACCTTGGGGTTTGAGGCAATATTCCTGATAAATAGACAGAGAGCCAACGTTCCTGTTATTATAAACCTCGTGTTACCCGAGACGCGACTAGAGTCTAACCTAGCCGTTAATGGCTAAGCGATCAGCGCATGTCAAATTTGACAGCCCCCCTTTACTCAAGGAATAAAACCAAGAGACCTCCGTCTATAACTTTAGCAACTTGGCCAATAAAATGGCTCTGAAGATTCGTATAAGCCACCGCCACAAATTCCCCTGTAAGAAAATGAATAAAATAGATTTGTTCTCTGGTCTAAAATAAAGAAGTTATAATGATAATAATAACTTAACCTTAAGCTTTATCTACTTTTTTTGTTTTGTTAATAAAGCCAATTTTCGCTTACCTTGAGGGACTTTGACGCTCGCCGTGAATGTACATAAGCCAACCTCATAATCATCGCTCGAGGTACTTTTTTCGATGACTGGCTTTCTGTGCTGAGGTCATGCTGTACCACTTTCCGCCAACGTTGAATAGCCGGAAGGTGTCGCAAAATTGTTATTCCCCATGCCCAGCAAAGGCTGCCAGAACATTCTCGTGGTCATTCTGAACAACAGCTTTCACGCTCTCAACAAACTTTGGAAGATCGGACGACCTGCTCTTCTCCCATTTCTTGAATTTCGAGTTCATGGCTTCATTGTCAAATCAAATCGAGAACGAATTTATTCAATGAAAACAGAATACAAATTTTAGCTTAAAAATATCATTTCAATGTACAGTTTATGCACAGACCATCCAGTAGTTTGTATTGACTTGCAGCTCGGCACGCCGGCCGCCATCTCTCGTGTTTACCTCATAGTCATATATCGCGCTCAGAATTCGCTGCCGTAAATGTACAGTACAATACAATACAATTTTGTTCAGCATTCCCATTTACATACATGGTATTGCCCGTATATGGATTCTAAAAATTTACATGCAAATCAAGAAGATAAACTATCAAAAAAATCTATAAAGATGATCATTTCGTTAATAAAGTAGCTCTTCATATACGAGAGCTTCGTATATGAAGTGCCCTAACTGTTTACAAACGTAAGGCTCAGCATTATTAAATTAATCCAGGATTTTCACCTTTTTGGGGAGCAACAGCGGGGAGCCCTTTCCACTGATCTGTTCAGCAATGACATCACAAAGGAATACAATGAGTTCCCTTATTTGACATCACCTGTGAACAAAAGGACTAGATCTGTTGGTTTTTAAAACTTTTCTGCTAAAATTTCATATTTGGTGCAATGCACGGAAGCCTTTGGTAAATACCTAGGGAAATATTATTTCATGATCGGAAGACTCCATGAACATTACTTCACAATAATATAAATTTATACCAACCTGGACGTTTGAAGAGAATGTCATCATCTACATTGTAGTGATCACAGTTCCTCGCGACAGCTGCTGGTGCTGTCGCCAAGGGTGTAGATGTGGGAACCCGTGCAAGGCCTGCCGTCGCTGGTGCTGTGGCCAAGGGTGTAGATGTGGGAACTTGTGCAAGGCCTGCAGCCGCTGGTGCTGTGGCCAAGGGTGTAGATGTGGGAACTTGTGCAAGGCCTGCAGCCGCTGGTGCTGTCGCCAAGGGTGTAGATGTGGGAACCTGTGCAAGGCCTGACGTCGCTGGTGCTGTGGCCAAGGGTGTAGATGTGGGAACATGTGCGAGGCCTGCAGCCGCTGGTGCTGTGGCCAAGGGTGTAGATGTAGGTATTGGTGGAAGTCCTGCAGCCGCTGGTGCTGTCGCAAAGGGTGTAGATGTGGGAACCTGTGCAAGGCCTGCCGTCGCTGGTGCTGTGGCCAAGGGTATAGATGTGGGCATCTGTGCAAGGCCTGCAGCCGCTGGTGCTGTGGCCAAGGGTGTAGATGTGGGAACTTGTGCAAGGCCTGCAGCCGCTGGTACTGTCGCCAAGGGTGTAGATGTGGGAACCTGTGCAAGGCCTGCCGTCGCTGGTGCTGTGGCCAAGGGTGTAGATGTGGGAACTTGTGCGAGGCCTGCAGCCGCTGGTGCTGTGGCCAAGGGTGTAGATGTGGGCATCGGTGGAAGTCCTGCTGGTGCTGTCGCAAAGGGTGTAGATGTGGGAACCTGTGGAAAGGTTGCTGCTGCTGCTGGTGCTGTGTTGTAGAGAAACGGCGTCACTGTCGGTAGCGCAGGAATTGGCATGCGGGGCAATGGCATCACACACGTTGGTATAGTACCTGCGTATTCACGACAGCCAGCATAGTCCCACAAGCTATATGGAGGAGGAGGATGGCGATGGGGCAACAATTTGGGCGCTGTGTCCCAACAATCAGGAAGCATACATCTGGGAATCTTTACACTTTGACTTTTGGTGGGGACATAGTGTTCTCCAGTTGACCTATCATAGTGCAGTAGACATGTTTCATGACCGGTATTTCTACTTGAGCTGCTTCTTGATGAAACTCCTGAGGGGATGTCGTGTTCATCAGTTGGCCTATCGTGATGCATTAAAGAACTCTGGTGACTGGTACTTCTACTTGAGCTGCTTCTTGATAACACTCCTGAGGGGATGTCATGTTCATCAGTTGGCCTATCATGATGCAATAGAGAACTCTGGTGACTGGTTCTTCTACTTGAGCTGCTTCTTGATAACACTCCTGGGGGGATGTCATGTTCATCAGTTGGCCTATCATGATGCAATAGAGAAGTCTGGTGACTGGTTCTACTTGAGCCGCTTCTTGATAACACTCCTGAGGGGATGTCATGTTGATCAGTTGGCCTATCATGATGCAATAGAGAACTCTGGTGACTGGTACTTCTACTTGAGCTGCTTCTTGATAACACTCCTGAGGGAAGAAGATAAACTATCAAACAAATCTATAAAGATGATCATTTCGTTAATAAAGTAGCTCTTTTTTCGAGAGCTTCGTATATGAAGTGCCCTAACTGCTTACAAACAGAAGGCTCAACATAATTAAAAAAAGAATAATCTTTTTTCTATTAAATTTAAATTTGAGAAACTTTTACAGTATTTATTAATTTCATTAAATAATGATTTTCTCAAAAACGCCTCGAAGTGAGTGTAAAAGTCACATACCTTGTACGAAATACTGCAAAATTGCTATAGTTACTTAATAAACAGTGCATAGCTACATTATCTGTTATTTTTTTCTCGTTTGATGCAGTGGCCATTTTTTCCATTATCTCTGTAATTTGTTTAAATATAAACCCTCACAGCTTTCATTGAATCGTGACGTCGATGAGAATTTTCACTAGTGAGAGCCTGCATTTTTTAGGCGAGGATTAAATAAACTTTTGCAATTAAAATTTTCCAAACAAAAATGTATTTGGTGAAGATAAAATATTTTAAAAGGGTTGGATAAAAAAAAAACAATAATAAACAGGAGTTAACAGCTTGGAAATTCCGCCAGTCATCCATGTCAGAGTGTGTTAGTTTCCGGTTTGGATTACAAGAGCGCTGTTTTTCTGTCAGTATTTTACGTTCGCGTGTGTTCTGCTAAAGATTGCATCTCTTTTTCTCGCCAAAACATCAGTTCTGGTACAATTATCTGTTACAATGATGGAACGTTTGATACTCTTTACTATATAGTAATTCACACAAGTTTGAAATTGATATTTTTGTCGACAAACACGTCTTGATTTAATTCCGGAGCTAATTTTTAATTCCGGACTGTCGAAAATATCCACACCGAAACGTTTTTAGGATAAATCTACAGCTAGCTGGAGATGCTAGTCATTTCTCCAAAACAAATGGACAACAGAACGGCAGCATGTCAGAACTTCCACTTAAAAAGGGGAAATGCATTATCAATCAAGAGCGTTGAAGGAGGTGTTTAAAATTCCATATAAACTGGAGAACGAGTGCGGTGTCAGATATACGATATACAAACTAAGCTATGTTGTCAGCAATCAGTCGGACAACGTTCCATTACTGTGTAAAAATGCTTGTTAAGGTGAGTAAATTTCACAGTTAACAAGATTACAGGAGGGTACAAAAAATCGCAGTACAAAACAAAATCACAATATCGAATTTCTCTTTGCCAAGTCAAGGTAGACACTTCATCAGTTCCTATTTTTGAGAAATCATAAATCCCTTGGAGCCATAACAGCTTTCATTAGAAGAATCGATAAGTCAAACAGGATATCTAGTGTGTACACGAAATAAACAGGGTACGCCTGTAGAAAGGCCGGGCTCGTAATAGTTACAGTAGCTACTAGCACTCGTCTAAATTGCGAAAACACATTAATGGTTTTGGTAGCGTGTTTCCATTCTTGTGTGAAAAATGTTAATGGGAAGACCACACTTTTCCATTAATGTTTTATGTACATTAATGAAAAAACGCTACCAAAACCATTAATGTTTTTACGCAATTTTTTCCTGATCCCTCTTGCGACACAAATTTATCAATTATAGTAATTCTACATTTTTGAGGCCCCTATAAGCTACTATAATTCTCACTATTTTTTTTCTGAAAATCAAGGTGACCAAAAAGTTAAAATATCAAAAAAGATATTAAAATCTAAATTACAAATACAGGTTATGATGGACAGGCTATACCTTAGATTGTTAAAATATATTAGCAAGAACTGCATGTGATTTCAATGTTGCAATTGACGTGGCAATTGGCGATTCAGAGTCTCCATAAAATATGGAGAAAACACGTCTTTGGGAACATTGTTTCAAAAAAGTGCCATCTTCCATGGAAACTCCAAACATCAGAGAGGCTATGAGATAAATGATTATACAAAGCAAGTTATTTTTTATGTGAACTGGACTGTTTCAAGGATTTTCATTCATAAATAGGCTCGCGCTCACAAGAAAATCCATCATATAGTAACTGCTAAATCTCCGAGGTCCTAGCTCTCACTCTGTCTGAAAATCAAGTTGACCAATTATACGTCTATAAAAAGCGGAAAATGTTCGGCAACAGATAAACAATGATACAATCATCCGTAGATGTATGCATAGCTTGACAAAGGGTCACGTCGGGTGATTAGATTATGATTGCACAGCAGTGCTCAACAGAACACTGCAACGAATAGAACGATTAGTGACTCGACGGATGTTGAATTAACACCATGTTGAACTAATTAGGGTGATCAAACTCCAAATAAAGTAGAGATATTTGATTAGAGTAGTATTTCAAAGGAGCAAATTGATGAATTCATCGATTCGTCTATTTTGTGGCATTGAAGGGTATCGAAAACTTTATTATTTTAATGCAATGATAAACGGTCATGGAAACCACCGAGGAATACCCTGGGCCTCGCGCACGATGTTGCGCACGCGAGCGTAACAAAAATTCTAACGCTAGGTTTGGTACTATTTCTCTGCAACCACTGCGTTTTCTTTGTATAAATTTCCAGAAATAATATTCAACTGATGTGCATTCCAAAAAGTATATATGAGCTCAAATAATTATGATGAAGTATCATTTTAGGCCAATTCATTAAATGTGTTCTGAAAAAGGCTGTATTTTTGGACCTAATTTTCTACAAGCACTTTTTTTAAATATTCGATTTGTGAAAAATGCGTTGTTCTTTGACTGGAAGCAATTGCAAAAGTGAAATGCACTTGCAATTTACTTTCAACCTGTGCAGATTTAATTGAGAAAGGATAAATGGTGAGAAAGAAAATAATTCAAGAGTAGCGTTAGAATTTTTTCGCCACGAAAAAACATTAAAACAGCCAATTTTTTTACGCCTTTTCGCGCATATTTTTGCCTTTTGTTGCTAATTCGCGCGTTTTGTTGCCCACCAAAACGCGCCAATTTTTTGCCCTTTTTTGCCCTGTTCTTTTTTGCCTGTTTTTCTTTTTGCCTATTTTTGCCCTGCGCGTTTTTGCCTAATTTTGCCCAAGCACGCCCTTTTTGCCTTTTTGCCAATTATTTTCTCTG
Organism: Scolanthus callimorphus; assembly: GCA_033964015.1. Taxonomy (NCBI): domain Eukaryota; kingdom Metazoa; phylum Cnidaria; class Anthozoa; order Actiniaria; family Edwardsiidae; genus Scolanthus; species Scolanthus callimorphus. The sequence continues at coordinate 2,140,769 of CM066917.1, forward strand.
AAGGATTTTTTTTATCGTGTCGAACAGACGACGGGCTATCGAAATAACTAAATCGAAGGCCTCGACACTGAAAAAAGGATCTGAAGCGATTGATCATTCATGCTCTCATTAATGTTAATGCGACATCATCTAATCATTGTCCAACGTCTTCTCAATGCAGTCCGCCTTACCAAGTATTCTTGCTACGTTTTCTTCGAGCTTCTTAAATCTTTTTTTAAGGTTAAAACTGCTTCTAAAATGGAATTCTCGGTTTCACGGAGAAGCTCTACATAATTTAAACGACCATTGCCGATTTTCTTCATCAAGGTCACCTCGTCGATTTACAAAACTGCCTATTGCAATCCGTGTGTGCACGACATTTTTGCCCATTTTTGCGCAATTTTGCCTTTATTGCCTAGAACGATTTTTTGTGAAATACCGTAAATTCTCGAATTAAGGACGCACTTGACTGTTGTTTTCGTCACTTGCCCCAGATCAGGATGTTTTTTTATTAATTTGTTTTGTTAAGGTTGGAAATGTCCTTCCTTGTCTGATCATATCTCCAAATAACAGATAACATTTTTGCCTCTCCGTTTGGTTTTATCCTTTTTTGCCTTTTTTTACCCAACTACCAGATAATTTGATGGTTTGTTTATGTAGTTAGTATGAAAAAACTAACTTGAAAGGAAAAGCTTATCCAAGCACAAGAAAAGGAAAAATTACAACAAAGACAACAGGTTAAAAAACACTAAGAGGAAATTAAGAATTCGGGGACTGCATTTAATAATAGAATGAGCAAAAAACGCGCACTGGAAAAGTTAATTTCACTGAAACAATTGTACAACAGTAAACAGGGTAAATCGATTTGATAAGACATTGACATTATGACCTACCTGAAATAAGTTTCTTGAGAAGACGGTGAAGTCGAAGGCTGCGCTTTCTAAGTTTCTTTCTACTTAAGTTCCTTCTCGACGACAGTTCGACTCTCGGCAAAAAGGGCAAAAAAGGCAAAAACGAGGCAAAAAAGTAACAAGGCAAAAAATGCGCGATTAGGCAAAAATGATTTCGAACGATGCGCGAAAAGGCAAAAAAAGGCAACAAATATCACGCAAAAAAAGGCAAAAAACAAGGCAAAATAGGCAAAAAATCAAGAGAACACAATTCGAGGATCAAATGTTACGCTTCATTTTCAAAATTTTTATATAGGTGCGTTACAAAAACACAAATTACACAAACTTCCCAGTTCGTTTCACACACCGAGCGTAATATATTTCCAAAATACGATGTTTTGACAGTATTTCAAGCTATTATTAACTAGACAACATTGCTGTTTTCTTAAATTAGAGCGATTCTAAAACAAAAATAGTAGTGATTTTGTAGTGGATGTAGCCGTGCGCAACATCGTGCGCGAGGCCCCTGCTTTAATTGTAATAACTTTAATTGTAAGGGGAAAAAAGTACATTAAAAAAAAGTACCGATCTTGTTGACAGGGCTCAAACAGATCGAGTGGCGTGACAGCTAGCGCGCATTTGATTGGCTCGTTCGCAAAATCCATTGTTTATTTAGCCAATCAGCTTCATGAAAAACCTGCACTCATTTGAGTTCAATTACTTTTTTGGAGTGCAAACTTCTTTTGTAATTGCACTGCTCTCGACCAATCAGAATCGAGAAATTTTTGCATCCATATTATTAATACTGGTATTGGTCGCTGTATACTGAAGCTGTGTGATAAATGAAGGAACGATTTTTGCATTATTTATACACGTTACTAGTATAGAAATCAGGAGTGGGGTATTTAAGAAAAATGGGGGATAATGGGATATAATGTAGTAATAAGTATTTCCTCTTCTGTCCCTAAGACAACTCAATCTGTTTTTGCTGAAACATTTTTTCGAAATGCTTCTATTTAAGTTTTATTATTCTTCGAAGTGAACATGTGAGGTTAAAACAACAGTATGAAACGAAATCAGTTTTTATATTTTTCAACACGTCGTATTTAAAGAAGTGCAGGGAATTCAAATAAAGACAACTTAAGGAAAACAACTCTATCTCCATAACCGACCAGTTTTGTAAGGTTTAAAAGACTTAAGCTTATGTTTTTAACGTGAACGCGCTTTGTATAGTCTTTGTACAGAAGCGAACAAAATGATGCGTCAAATTACATTATTACTCGCATGCAAATTAGCTAGCCATGCACAAAACTCGCGACTTTGAGAACGCATAGCTATATTTAGCGGCTCTTTAACAAATCTTTCTCAAAATTAGTCAGCATGTTTGTCTAATAATGATCTATCCATAGTTCTGCAATGGCAATTCTATGATTTAGTAGCGATTCAAATCATCTTTTAATATGATATACTTTCAGCTCTACGGGAGCCTTCTGTCGTGCAAAAACGGGCGCATGCAAGCATTATGACCTTCCCAGGTCATCATTTGACGTCCACTGGTAAATTAATAAAACCATTTGCAGATTTTTGACAAGCCTTGCTCGATAACAAAGGTCGACCAATTCTAGAAATACAGCACTGTTGGCATTTGCCTAGCGAGCAAATGTTCACAGTAAACTGAAGCAATAAAACCATTTAGCGACAAGCCTTGTCTGTCTGCAAAGGTCGAACAATCTAGAAATACAGGAGTTATAGAAACCCGCCGTTTATATACGCTAATTCAATACAAATGCGTTTTATTCAAGAATTTTTAGGGGCTCGATCGAATAGTTATTAACAACGTTCCTCGCTCCCTGTCCGATAAACACAGCCCGCGAAAAACTTTTCACTTTGGAATTTGATCACCTTTTCATAAAAATCGAATGTTTTCTTTCTATGGAAATTTCATACCACAGTGCAGTATTAACGTTGGGACGTACGTTTAAGCTGTCTCAAGATCGAAATGCGGAATTTTAGTGGAGAATTGTGAGCCTTCAAAGATAGACTGCTTGCAGTTTCATATTTGGCGAGCGTCTAAGAGTCTTATTGTACGCGCGCAGAATACAAAATGGAACTAAATCGATCTCGATTTCTTGGTTTAAGTCGATCAGCTATAAATAATACGGCAAGCGTCTGAAAAACCTTAATGGGAACGTTACTCAGGCTGCCTGCGGTATTTATACAGTATATCTACGGTCTTTTTTATCGTCCAGCGTCGGCAACCAGTAGAGGTTATGTATTTTTCAGCGCAAAAATGCCAACCACGGGAAACAAAGCATTATATAGCAATTGGTTTCGATGCCCTAGTCAATGTCGCAATATAGACGAATCGATGAATTATAAATTTGCTTTAAAAGCGTTAATCTTATATTCGACACCGAGAATTCAATTTTCGCGAGAAAGCAGTTTTTTTCGAGGGACCATTCGCCACCCCTCACACTCGTTCTTCAGTTAATATGGAGTTTTAAACACCCTCTGCAATTATCTTGATAAAAAAAGCTTTTCTCCACATTTTGTGTAAATTCTGACATTACGTGCTTTTCACCTAGTTCGCGTTTTTCAATCGCTCAGAGTAGAATACTTTTTATTATATAAACACCAATGAAATACCGGGTGATCTCCCGCGCGAAAACTTTATATCTTCACACGTGAAAATAACACGTTTAATTTATTTTCACATGTGAAAATATCACACTTGCCTTTGCTAAGGAACGAGTGTATTGTCAGAGTAAATGAGAACGCGCGAGTTGAGCCAATGCGGTGCCCATTGTCGTGCCGCTTGCAAGGCGGCATAAAGCTCAAGGTAGTTGATGTTTCGTGCTAATGATGGGTCGATATCATGTGCAGCACCAAGCCAATTACGGAAGATTGAATGCTAATGTCAATTGGATCGTTAGACTGTGCCCATGAACCAGCAATCCAGTGTCCCGTAGTAGGGTGATAGGCACCATAACCGCTGAAGGACGCATCTGTGAAACAGTTTTAAGAGGGGTAAGGCGCGTGCCGATAATTATGGCTTTTCCATTAAATTGGGACATAAAGCATTCCCACCATTGAAGGTCACGGAAAAATTCCCTTGAAAGCCGCACTTTGTGATTAGCGAACTTGAGCTTGTTAATTAAATCAAGAATGCGGCGCAAAAAGGTGCCCCCCCCCTTAATGACCTTAGCAGTTCATGAGGCCAGCGAGTTGCTGGAGTTCACGTTTCGTTGCTTTACGGCGTGTCTGTAAGAAGTGAACAGAATTAAGTAATTTATCGAGTTTGTCCTGTGGTACCGATGCCTCCATGAGAACTGAGTCCAGTACAATCCCTAGGAACTTAACTCTTGTCGATGGTGCGATAACCTTGGACCAGTTGATACTAAAACCCAAAGATATGAGGGCTCGCATGACTGCTTGTTGTGCAAGCAAGCATTCCTCGCGTGTTTTCCCGATAACCTGAAAGTCGTCAAGATAAGCGACAATAGAGTGTCCACGCAGTTTCAGTTGGCGAGAAATGGCAGATGAAATCCGGTGAAATATACTCGTAGCGTTTCGTAAGCCAAAGCAAAGAAAATTATCAACGTGATAGTCGTATTTTGTCTCATCAAAATCGCCGTACATCCAGCGAAAACCTTGGGAGTGTCCTGTAGGGCGGATAAACTGGAATCCAACGATATGCAGATTTAATGTCGATCAGACCAAAATAACAGTTTGGCGCTATGAGTGTGATAGCATCATCAACCGATTGAAACTTGAAAGACTCACATGAAATATAGTCGTTGACAGAGTTGTGAATGGGTCGACTCATATCCGTAATGTTCCTGAGGTCAGGGGAGTCACGCTTGTCCACAGCCCTAATTGCATTCACGCGATGCGGTTTGAAATCAACTTTACTCACGCGATGAAGTGATTCCTCTGTCGCATACAATTGGTCCATGTAAGGTTTTCTGTCTTTAGCAATAGCGCTCCGATAGTTAGAACAATCCGCTGTGGGGATAGCTGAAAGGGAATCCACAATCCGAAAGCCATGTGCGATTCCATCGAGAATAAAAGACGCATCAGGGTCATTTATAAGAAAGCTGTGCCAGCTATTAAAGTGTTGAGTTAGATTTGAAATGTTGCGCAGATCAGGGTCGATCGTGTAGTTGTTGTTGGCCGCTGCCAGTAAATCGCGAGCAAATGTCGAATCCGTTATACACTGGGCCGCTGCCACAGTGTTAGGAGCAGGTCATTGGCGTGTAGGGGTGATTTTCTTCTCAGGCTCGGCATTTCTCCCGCGGTGGTATGTGACCCCGAGAGACGCTGAGTCACACACAAGACACGTATGAGAGAAATTACAGCCCGAACAGGATGAATTATTTGCGTTCCATTTGAAACATTTAGCCGATGATGTGGCTGCTTTAGTGAGGCTTGGCTGACGTGACAGGCGTTGGGGATTATTGGATGAGGATCCCTTTAGCGGCGATTTAACAGTGGATGAGTCAAAATGATGGGCTTGTAAATCCAATAAAATGGCATGGTCGTCAAAATCGGCTTCGCCCTTGGAAATAAGGGTGCGGAGTTCGTCGTCCAGTTGAAGAATGGCGCTGGTCTTGAACGAGATTCCCTTTTTTTGTCAGAAATTTCAAATAGTGCACATACTTCTTGCATTCATGTACGCGTCCCGTGCTGAGAAGGGTGTCAACAATGCCGTATCGCTTGAAAGCGCCGCTTCGATTTCCGCGACTTGGGCATCGAGGTTTCCCGCTGTCGGGCCAGCGCTGGTGTTAGGGACAGCGGCGGCAGCTGCCTGTTCTTGCTGCATATGGCGCGTTTGTTCGCGCAGAACACATTTGCGAAGTAGGCAGAGTTGTCCCCGTGATAGCTTGAAGCTATCAATGTCCTCTCGTGTGAGAGCACGAATTGCCGACATGGGGAATAATTCCTCCCCCTGGAGTGCTTGAAGCGTGGCATCGGACAAGTCGTTGCTCGTTGCTCGTAATCCTTCGTCTCAGAGTCCATAATAATAATACTATAATCTAGTTAAAAGACGCGATCAAAGTGCTATAAGGCGCACTGAAGGAGTCATAATCTCTACGTGTTGCTAGCCGCTCGAATTTTCCTCGCTAACACATCTCAGCATGGCTGCGTCTTATGGACAAACTCAAGTTAGGCGTTCCTCACGCCTCGCCTCTAGGCACCACCCCGAGGACCGGGAGCTTGCCGAATGACCGTGCTCCTCAATCTAAAGGCTGCCGCCAATGGAATTACACCGGAGCTTGCCCTTGCGACAACACAGCGCAAACCTACGCAAATGCACACAAGTGTCGTGTGTGCACCAAGGCACATCCCATGCTTCATCAGTCAATCCTGCCTGGATCATGTGTACAGCAACAAACCAGAACGCATCACCCAGATCAAGGTCCTCGGCTTTGGACTGTCAGACCACCTTCCAGTGTGTTTAGTTAGAAGTATAAGAAGGAAGCTGCAAAGGATCAACGAGACAGTCACAATTACATCACCTACCGTGATTGTAAAAAGCTTGACGAGGAGGCCTTCCTACAGGATCTGCGAGAAGCACCCTGGAGCGTCCTAGACACCTTTGATGACCCGGAAGACGCTGTGCACTACTGGAATAAGACTTTCCTGAACATCGTTGATAGGCATGCGCCTATTGTACGTAAGCGGGTAAAAAGGAAAAGTCAGCCGCCATGGATGACTGCAGATCTGTATGCAGCTATAAGGCACCGAGACCAGCTTCTTCGTAAAGCCCGTCAGTCGAGCACGCGCTTCCTTGACTGGGAAACCTACAAGAAATCACGAAATGATGTCTTCCAATCTATCAGGGACGCCAAAAGTCAATATTTCTACAACTCGTTTGAAGACAGCAAGTCCTCTAAGGACTTCTGGAAAACACTAAAAAACGCAATAGGCCAGCCAAACAAGCCTTGCGTATCGCAGATACGGCATCTTGATCAGATAGTCACCGAACCTAAGGCAATAGCTGATGCATTTAACAAATTCTTCACCTCAGTGGCGGACACCTACAGGACGAATGACGTGTTGATGACGAATGAGTTTGGAAGATTGAAGGCCTTTGTACGATCAAAGCTCGCAGAAGAAACCTGCTTTGAGATCCCAGAGGTTAGGCATGAATTCGTACTAGCACAGTTGTCCGGGCTACAGGCGGATAAAGCGACAGGGCTGGATGGAATAAGTGCACGACTTCTGAGGCTTGCAGCACCAGCTATATTAACATCTCTGACCAAGGTGTTTAATCTCACTATTTGCACAGGATCATTCCCATCATCCTGGAAGCAAGCAAGAGTCTGTCCGGTTTACAAGGCTGGCGACCGTCTAAGTGTGGATAACTATCGCCCTATAAGCATTCTACCTGTTGTGTCCAAGATACTGGAGAGGCATGTGCACACCCCACTCTACTCATACCTCAGTGAACACGACCTGCTGAGTAAACACCAGTCCGGATTCCGTCACTTGCATTCTTGTGATACCGCCTTACTGAAGCTAGTTGACACTCTCCTGACGAACATTGACAACGGTTTGATATCTGGCCTTAATCTTATTGACTACAGGAAGGCGTTTGATCTCGTGGATCATAAATTACTGATAAATAAGCTGTCAATCTACGGTGTCTCTGTAAAATCTCTGCAATGGTTCGAATCATACCTAACCGATCGCAAACAGATGGTGGCAATCCAAGGAACGGTATCCAGTTCGAGGGCCATAACAGCCGGTGTTCCACAGGGATCTATCCTCGGCCCTCTTCTGTTCATTTTATTCGTCAATGACTTGCCACTTCATGTCAAAGACAGCGCAATCGAGATCTATGCTGACGACACAACTCAAATAACCTGCGGAAAGGATGTACAGGAGATACAGACGGTACTTTCAAAAGAATTGAGGGACATAGTAACGTGGGCTGAAAAAAACAGAATGGTCTTAAACCAATCCAAAACCAAGACAATGTTGGTTTGCAGTAAGCCAAAGCTGAGGGGACTCAACAGTAATGACCTCCAAGTCACAACTGACGCAGGGCACCTCCAAACAGTCAGTGATCCTAAGTTGCTGGGAATCAAACTTGACAGCTGTCTTAGTTGGGATAACCACATAAAATACATCAAAGGAAAGTTGGGCAAGCGGTTGGGTCTGCTAAAGAGAACAAAGAAGTTCCTTTCTTTGAAAGCAAGGACACTGTATTACAACTCCCTTGTCCAACCAATTCTTGACTTTGGAGCTGCTGTTTGGGGTGCGACTACCAAGCAGAATATCAATGATTTAATTAAAATTCAAAAACGATGCGCGAGAATAATTCTAGACAAAACGTGGGACACTCCATCAGCACCCCTTTTTAGGGAACTGAACATCATGCCCTTTGACAAAAGATTTATTTTTCTTAGATTAATCTTAGTCTTCAAAGCACTTAACAATCTAGCACCCAGTTATATACAGGACATGTTCAAACTTAGTTGTGACGTCCACTGCAAGGATACCAGAGGGGCGAGACATAAAAACCTCGTCCTTCCAAAAGTCAAGTCCACAGCTGCTAAGAACAGCTTCAGATGTGCAGCAGCGAGGCTTTGGAACGAACTTCCCAACGAGCTTAAGGACACACGCTCTGTGGCTGCTTTTGCAGCAAAACTGCGCACCCATATTTCAGCTTAGCTAGTTCTATCAAATTAATGTATATAGTATAACATTTTGTACATAGATTTCCATTCACTTGTTTTATTATGTTGTAAATATCTCTTATTTGAGGGCCACGCATACATTATCATTGTGATATCTAGTGAAACCCTCCTTAAATAAAGTAATATCTATCTATCTATCTATCTAACTGTCCTAAGAGGCGAGCTCAGATTCCGGATCATAACTTCGACTCACAGGATGCGTGACTGTATGTCGACGCCTCTCACCTTCGCGAGGATTTGCACGATCTAAACTCGGACTCGTCCACGGATTTTCCCACAACGGACAGGAATAATAAACACTCTACCAGCCTTCAACCAGCTTTTATTACGACAGCTATTATACAACATATGTTGGCTTCAAAGTATAATCTCCCGAACGCCTTCGGAGCCCAACTTACTGTTTCCACACCCTTACATTTACATGCATGGGAGCATTACTTGAACGACTATCAGGACTCGCAAGTGGCTTTGTTTCTGCGGTATGGTTGGCCGATTAATTACTCGGCCGATCAGTTACCAGTTTCTACGATGCACAGCCATCCGTCCGATCAATACCGCGAACATGTTCACAAGTATATTGTCACGGAAATCAAATACGGTGCCATAGCATGCCCGTTCTCTGTTAACCCTCTGGATATACCATTAATTTGCCCGCTCCTCCAAACTGTACCTAAACGGGACTCGCACACCCGACGAGTTGTGATGGATTTAAGTTTCCCACGGGGTCATTCAGTAAATAGTGGCATCGATTCCGACAAATATCTTGACGAACCTTACAAACTACGCCTACCAGGCATTGACCGACTTTGTCGGTTCATTGTTACACACGGAAAGGGCTGTTTACTTTACAAGAAAGACCTTAAACGTGCTTATCGTCAGATACCGGTAGACCCGCGAGATTACAACTTATTGGGGTTTTCTTTCGAGGGAGACTTATACTTTGATCTACGGTGCCCTTTTGGTTTGCGATCGAGCGCACGACTTCTGCCGTTATTTACATATTTAAACAGTTCGGGTGCACCGCAGACGTGTACTTAGACGATTTTTACGGCGCGGATACATCGTCACAAGCTCGACAAGCTTTTGACACCCTACAGTTTATTTTCGACGAACTAGGGCTTCAGTCCTCACCGGAAAAAGACTCTCCCCCTTCTACTACCATGATCTGTCTCGGCATCGAATTTTATTCTTATGAAATGTCAATGCGCGTACCACAGCAAAGGCTGCAGGACTTGTAAACTGAACTGGATCTATGGCAATCACTTTCTCAATATTCTAAACGTGAGCTTCAATCGTTTCCCGGACGCTTATCATTTGTCACCGCTTGTGTCAAGGCAGGTCGGATTTTCATTTTTCGTTTGTTAAATAATCTTCGGAATTTCCCTAGCAATCGCCGTTATGCGACTGTAACACACGATATGCACTTGGATCTGTCTTCGTGGCGTAGATTTCTCCCTAAGTTTGGTGTCTCTAAGTCCCTAATGGTGTGTCAATCATCAAGCAGGACATTTGGGATTTTGAGGATTTGCATTTTACTACCGATGCGTGCATGAGTGCTGGGGATGCAACTTGTTTAGATCAGGCTATACATTTCCCTTTCCCTCTTTCCTGACTCAAGCAGCTCAACACATATCTGCTTTGGAACTTTGCGTGATCGTCGTGGCGGCTAGGGTGTGGGCACCATTCCTAGTGGGTCGGCAGGTTATCGTTTCCTGCGACAATCAGGCGGCGGTCTCTACAATCAACTCTGGTCGCGCACGAGATCCTTTCATGCAACGATGTTCACGGCAACTATGGTTCACGGCTGCAAGTTACGATTTCGAGCTCCGCGCCTCGTTTATTCCCGGCGAGCAAAACTCACTTGCGGACGCGCTCAGTAGATGGCACTTAGGCAACACTTATAGAAGCATTTTCCGTAATCGATCTCAGGCACGAGGCGTAACTTACACCCTAAAAGAGGTGCCTGATAGCGCGTTTATCTTTCAGGTAGCTTAACTAGTTTTAATTGTTTATTCTTCGTATCTTTCCTAGGTTTGTCAAGCTGTCCCGAGATCTTGATATTTTTAAAAAGAAGTTAATTAACATGGCATTTGCTAAATCGACAACGGTCAGCAGACATTCACACTTGAAAAGCTATTTAGCATATTGTGATAATTTTCGTGCACGTCCTTTTCCCGCAGACGCGGTAAACGTTTCTCGTTATGTCGCCTTTTTGGTCTCTAACGGACGCAAGCTCGGTACAATACAAAACCACCTCTCAAGCATCAAACATTTCCATCAAATTCGCGGTTTTGCCTTAAATTGGGACACGGATTACTTTCTCCGGCTTACGCTTGGAGGTACGATGTCTTCTTGTGTTAACAATTTACAACACTCGAAGAAAAAATTATTATCTCCGGGCCGCCGTGTAATATCCTCTGAAACGGCGCGAGTCTGGCACGGCGTTTGCCATATAAGACCCCCTCCACACTAACGCGTTTTCGTTTGAATCCGTATACGTTTTTTTGATACGGTTAGGCCTTCCGTCCACACTAACACGCTGATCGTTTTCATCGAATCCGTATAAATTTGAAAATGCTCTCGAAGTGAATCAAAACGAATCCGTATACATATCGTTTTAGTGTAGACGGTCGAATCCGGATAAAAATGAAGACCGATAAACGTCAACTGTACGTAACTGTACAAGCCAACATCAAATAAAAACTGATCGATTGCTTGGAGCTAAATATCCCGTCCACACTAACATGCTGCGAATCTGTATCAGTTTGAAAACGAATACTTTTGAAAACGCGTTAGTGTGGACAGGGCCTAAGACACCGACCGGGATTAAACAATAATTTCCCCACGGGCATTTTGTAGTATCGATCCGTGCCGTCCGTGCTTTGGCTTCTCGGTCCCGATTCTGTTCTAAATAATACGGCAATCACCTACATAGAGCGAGAAGAGGTTTCTTTCGGAGTCCTTTTATCATCAGAGTAAACCGTTTTTACGGAGGGCATTTTGCACAGTCTGTTTTTTTATTTTGTTTCAGCGCAGAGTTGCCTGCCACGAGAATCACCGAAGCACTTCTGCAATTTGCGCGGAAGTTTTAACCACTTTTCGCGACGTTTTTAACGAAACGTCTGTCTCGAATATCAGAATAGATCTCCACATTATTTGAGATTAATTCAACATGTATTCATATATTCAACCATGCATCTGTCGATATTTTTTTCAGGTTTTTAAAACAAATGTAAACTTCTGTTGTTAAGGTATGAGTATACCTTTGATGGGTGTCGCGGGAAAAAAATTCGCATCGTGTCACAATTTACACCACAACCGTCGTTCATATATCATTTTAAAGCTAAAAGGTTGGTCTATCTGATGAACAATTTTGTTTTCATTATATTGTACATGAACATATATATTTTTAGCCCCAAAGAAAAAAGTACCGATTTTCTTTGAAAAGTTCCAGCTTCTTCCAATTAAATTACACAGCTCCAAATTTAAGCAAAATGGTAGTTTCTTGGTGTTACGGAGCACCAAGATGGCGTCCATGACCACTTGGTGCACCACCAAGATGTTGTCCTCGCTCACATTCTCACTGCACCACATGCATCCCTTTTCTCGTAGCATATGTTACAGAGCACCAACATGGCACCAACAGCGAATCAATACCACTCATACGAATGCCACTCAGTTTTGTCGGCACTGACAAACCGACAAAATGGTCAGACACTTATCCCAGGCACGTAGCTACTGCAAAGAGGACTTACACACCGACAAAATAGATTTTGTCAGTTTTGTCGGCACTGACAAACCGACAAAATGGTCAAACACTTATATCAGACACGTAGCTGTTGCAAAGAGGACTGACAAACCGACAAACCGACAAAATAGATTTTGTCAGTTTTGTCAGCACTGACAAACCGACAAAATGGTAAGACACTTATATCAGACGCGCAGCTATTGCAAGAGGACTGACAAACCGACAAACCGACAAAATAGATTTTGTCAGTTTTGTCAGCACTGACAAACCGACAAAATGGTTAGACACTTATATCAGACGCGCAGCTATTGCAAGAGGACTGACAAACCGATAAAATAGATTTTGTCAGTTTTGTCGGCACTGACAAACCGACAAAATGGTCAAACACTTATATCAAACACGTAACTTATTGCAAAGAGGACTGACAAACCGACAACATAGAATTTGTCAGTTTTGTCAGCACTGACAAACCGACAAAATGGTTAGACACTTATATCAGACGCGCAGCTATTGCAAGAGGACTGACAAACCGACAAACCGACAAAATAGATTTTGTCAGTTTTGTCAGCACTGACAAACCGACAAAATGGTTAGACACTTATATCAGACGCGCAGCTATTGCAAGAGGACTGACAAACCGACAAACCGACAAAATAGATTTTGTCAGTTTTGTCAGCACTGACAAACCGACAAAATGGTTAGACACTTATATCAGACGCGCAGCTATTGCAAGAGGACTGACAAACCGATAAAATAGATTTTGTCAGTTTTGTCGGCACTGACAAACCGACAAAATGGTCAAACACTTATATCAAACACGTAACTTATTGCAAAGAGGACTGACAAACCGACAACATAGAATTTGTCAGTTTTGTCAGCACTGACAAACCGACAAAATGGTCAAACACTTATATCAGACGCGTAGCTATTGCAAAGAGGACTGACAAACCGACAAAATAGATTTTGTCAGTTTGTCAGCACTGACAAACCGACAAAATGGTCCAACACTTATATCAGACACGTAGCTACTGCAAAGAGGACTGACAAACCGACAAAATAGATTTTGTCAGTTTGTCAGCACTGACAAACCGACAAAATGGTCCAACACTTATATCAGACACGTAGCTGTTGCAAAGAGGACTGACAAACCGACAAAATAGATTTTGTCAGTTTTGTCAGCACTGACAAACCGACAAAATGGTGAGACACTTATATCAGACACGCAGCTATTGCAAGAGGACTGACAAACTGACAAAATAGATTTTGACAGTTTTGTCGGTCTGACAATTCGACAAAATGGTCAAACACACATATAAAGGACTGCCAAACTGACAGCCCGGCGAAACTAATTGATAAATGATAATGAGTTTCCAATTGATAAAATTGAATGGCAATTAATATCAATAAGTTAATTGATTATCAATAGCTCAGCAATTGATAAAAATTATTACTCACTCAGATTTGGATCATTGCCAATTGTTATCATTTGCTGACACCAATTGATATTGTATTTAGAGAACAAAGCATAATTAGAGCTGGAAAGTAAACTGCCCGTAAATCGAACAATGAACGCAGATTGAAATGGCCAAATGTCCCCTTGAGTGACTTTTATAAAACAAATAATCAGCATTGTAAATCTCCAATGACCTTTTACCTACTTCGACTTCGATTAGACGTCAAAGAAAATTATTTCAAACTTTGAATAATACAGAACATTGGTCTCCTGCGGCTCGAGACTCTCTTACGCAACCACCGTGCTTTATCAACTATCTGCGTGCCACAGAACTACTGGATGTATGAACGCTAGGCATGAACCATTCAGGACAGATTCGGCAGTAGCAATCAAGGAACAGTAGATTGGGACAATGTCCCCATGGGGGACTTCTGCTTTTTTTAACTCGCGGGGCATAAGAGCCGTTTTGATGCTTTCTTCAGTATATATTCAACATGTACATTCCATGAAAGGTCAGACGCTATGTGTACACCTAGCATCTACTCTTTATACTACTGCGCCCGCAATGTTTGTCGCGCAAGGGAGAGCTGGTTGCATTTTTTGGGCTGAAGCGCATACCGCGAGCAACTTGAATCCATGTGCACACTTTTACTCTATTAAACATTTATTTTCAAAATGATGTATTGAAATATCACAAGGACATTTTTTATCAATAATTACTGATGTAGAACTACTTTTAACCTGTCTTCCGGTCCTTTTATGAAGACGTTATCATTTTCTCTGAAGCTGCAACGGTTAATAAACTGTACTAAAGGATTTCCATAGTAAAGAAAAGTATAGCGAGTTTTGAAATAAATAACATTTCATTATTTTTCAACTTAATTTCACAGTAAATGTCCCACCTTGAAAAAGTTTCATTTTTGTCGAAAATTGCTATACCACAAATCAGCATAAACCGTCTTTAAGAAGCATAAACCGTCTTTAAGACAAAAGTTCTTTGTCTGGATGAGCATTCCTAAGCACAGCTGCCTCCGATTCCACAATATATGTGTCCTCTAGGTAGAACGCTTCCTCATAGTCGTCCGCATCAACGATTGGACTATTTGGTAGCTTCTCAGGAACCACCTTCAGGAATGCGCGAGTCGCGGTCCCTCGGAGGTACATGGTACCATACCCTTGATCGGCGAGCTCTTGCATGACATCCTTGATTTCCGAGGTTCTCGCGTTATTGCGGGTGCGTCTCGCCATGTTTCTAGGCTTCACAAAAGGACCTGGATGGAGGAGCACCTTTCTGCGAAGAATGGGTTTATTGTCTTCCTGAGGTGTTTCGACATTTTCATCCCGTACATCGTGGCAGCACTGTAAGCGAATAACAATAAATATATTAGTTTTTACAGACCAAATCTGAAGACTTCAGCTTTTTATTTAAAAAACAAAAATCCCGATCAATAAAAAGGAAAAGAAGCTGGAAAAAGCATATGAGATGATGATACAGGGGTGTAGCCAGGGTTTTTAATAGAAGGGGGCCCATGCATTTACTGTACTTTTGGGTCTTCACCCTGGCTACGCCCCTGTGAAAGATACCTCGCTTTCTCAATACCCAGTTTTTTTTCGTTTTTCGTTTTTCTTCGTACGCCTCATTAATTGCAAAACAACCCCTGGGGACCAACAACACAACGGCTTGTATTGACAGTATTTGCCTTTTCGATGCGTGAATTATTACTTTAAAGTACCCCTTGCTTGTCCAAAAGTGATGCCGAATAAAAAAGCACAATTGAAACAAAGAAATATGTGTAAAGAAAAGACGCAAAGACGGATGAGGTATTTTTCAGTAAATCACCATTAACTAATTAACAATTATTCGCGAAGTGATTATCGTATAATCTTTACCTAGGTAAATATTTTACGATTATCAATGAACCTGTGTGCGAATTGGTTTAGTATAATTTTGCCAGTAAACATAGAGGAAAATGTCAGAGGGAATAAATTAACTTGTTTAGTACATTTTTTCGCAACTTTGTGCCAGCTAAAAGCGCGAGGTCGACACATTTTTCTCGAGCGACAAATCTTTATTCTGGGTGTAAAAGCACTCCATTTCTCATCTTTCAAGAGTTTTCACACCAGACTTAGTTACTTCTTTCAGTGTTTTTCGGAATAGCATTTTATTTCATTTCAAATATTTCTCCTGTTAATTCTGCAGTAGCCATCTTGAAAAGATCGCTGCCAGTAAATATAACTAGCAAATATTGCTGAATAAATTAACATTATTGGCCAATCAGCGCGTATCTCTATTTACTGGCAAAATTATACTAATAATTATAATTATACTAATAAGGATGAAACTTTAACAACTAAAAAATTCGTGATCTTACCTGCTCGTAAAGAGATCTTTGTTTTGCGAAGTACTTGCTCAGTTCAACGGCCTGGGACATTGTTTGCTCGCTAATTAGCATCGGCACTGTTGTCGGCTGACGCATGTTCAGCTCCTCATTGAGCGCGAAGTAAAATACATGGAGGTTTAATGCAAGCCTTAGAGCTGTCTTCTTATCCTTCGATACTTTGCCCATGCTTTCGCGTTTCTTCCATTGGGCATTGAGCTGGTCTGCTATGCCATTTGAAAAGTGTCTGTAAATATTCGCCGCGCCATCATTCAACGCATACTCCCTCTCGGAAGCAGCATGGAATTCTTTGATGAAATTGTACACCCTCGCCAGTTTTACATCGCGGTAGGTGGACTCCAGGATCTCATTCCACTCGTCTATTTCCTCTTCATAAAGGGCGACAGCGGGGGGTGTGGTAAGAAGGAGCCTATCTGCGAAGCCGTCGTTTCGACCTGTCAGCATAATATAAGTCTCAACGAATGGCTCCGGTTGGCTAAATCCGCCAATAACAACACACGGATTGGTAATGTCAACTTTGTCGGCATTTCCACTAACCCTTGACCAAGGGGAGCCGTCATGCAACTTGCAGAACAACTGCCGCTCGCCCGCTCCCTCCGTTTGCCTCTTCAGTAGATTCTCCAGGAACATACCTAACTCGGAGCTCATCAAGATACCAGTTTCATTATGTGCTGGATTGGATAAGTGGTCAAATAGACCTGCCTGTGTGTACTTATCGACGATCAGGTTCTGTAAACCACACTCACCCAGAGGTTTCGTAGTCATGTCGCAAGCGGCCGACTTTCCTGCACCGGGGTCCGCCAAACAGACACTATATAACATTGGTGTCTCCTTGTAAGTAGAGCGAACAATTAGCCTCGTCTTGCCTCCCAAGAGTCCAGGTATGACCCCTAAGAACCCCATGAACATCTGCTCAGGTGTACTTGAGACGCTGTGTCCCAACACTTCCAAATAATCGGCAATGGTTGCTGGTGCTACTGACGACCAATTAATGGCGCCTGCGTTTTGGGCTGCTAAAATAGTCTTTTGTAGGGTGCTGTTCGTATTTGGAGAAAGACGTTGTCTTTTTGCGCCCAGCATCTGTTAATTAAAACACAAATATGAGGACGAAGAACTTGATGCGCAAAATATTTGGCACCAAAGTTTGGCGATTTGGATTTTAAATTTCGTACGTTAGGACTCTGTGACAAGTGTATAACGATTTACAATAATACTTTTATGGCAAAATGAAAAATGCAATCAGTATCTATGTAAAAGGTTTTGTGATCTAGACTAAAACTACATACGAGACAAACGAGTAACATACGAGTACATACCGGTGAATAAAATGAACATCTCTTAAGCTTTTTTCCAGTGAATTAAAAAATTTTGATCGTTTATTCATATATATTATATATTTTATTCCGTTCTTTTTTGTCTTTTTTATTGATTTTTCAAATATCAGAGTTGAGTTAGGTGGGATTACTAGTGGATGGTGGGTGGGGTCACTAGTTGGTGGGGTCACTAGTGGGTGTGGTCGCTAGTTGGTGGGTTTACTAATGGGTGTGGTTTGTTGGGTCATTAGTGGGTGGTGGATGGGGTCGCTAGTGGATGGTAGGCTTAAATAGATTGTGCTAGTAAATTCAGGAAAAGTTGCTTGACAATACGCCAAAAAGTTGCTCTAAAGTTGCTCAAATATTAAAAAGTTGCCACCAAAATTTAGAAAAGTTGCTTGTTTTCAGGGTCAATGTCTAAATAATTTTCATTTTCTTTATCAGAAATTTCATCTGATTGCGATGCCATGACTCGCACTGCAGCAAATACCAAGATGGCCGGCGGCAGGCTTATCGATTAAAAATCCTTAGTTTTCACCAGTAAAAATCCCTCTAAATAAAGACCTTTATGATGGTTTGGAACAGTTTTATACCAATTTGTTGCTGAAAAGTTGCCATAGGTTGCTCGCACTATAAAAAGTTGCTCAAAACGCTAAAAGTTGCTCAAAAGTTGTCGAGCACAATCTATTTATGCCTAGTGGATGGCATGGGGTCACTACGGGAAAAGGTCAAAACAACGGTACTCGTCCTGAAATATTAGGATATGTGTGAATAGGTATCAGGGATGGTGAATGAGGTGGTGGGGTATCGGGTACTACCTAACCCCCATAGGGGTCCAGTGGTTATTTTCTCAAAGCACAAATAAGGGATACCCAATTTTACTGCAGAAATGTGTTGTTCTCTTCGTGTAACGGCAGGTTTTCGCCTTAGTTCATCAATTATGTATGGGTGGTGGGGTCACTAGTGGGTGGTGGGTGGGGTCACTAGTGGGTCTTTGGTGGGGTCATAACTGGGTCGGGTCACCCCCAACTCGTAATGAATACATACATACATATACTTTATTTATCCACGGATTCACTCTCAGTTGTTTTAATACATCGAATGGGTGAAACATCTGATTTCCAGGATAACCGTGACGAAAGGTAAAATTATGTATAAAAACAGAAACTATGACAAATTATTAAGTTGAAAGCAGGACTCGACGAATTGACTACTTTTCAAAATTGATGTAAACGACTTCAGCGACTGGCATTCCGAATCTTTGGCCTTTACTAAAATCTACTGTTCTGATTAATATTCACAAAACTGTTTCTCATTTTGCCTTGAATTGAGATAAATTCTTATGCTGCTGCGACAAAAGCCTAACGTACGAACTTCCAAATCTTATTTCCCAACTAGGTTATTTCTTAAACATACGAACAAACTTTGCTACCTGTGCCACTGATGAAATGGAGTATGCGAAAGCAACTGTAAAGGTGTAAAAATGCTCCTAATTATTATCTTTTTTTGTCACTTATTATGTCTCAGAGGTAAGAGAGAGATAGACTATTTCCAGAATAGATTTTGGCGACTATTTCCAGAATAGATTTTGGCGCCAAACAATCCTTAAACTTTTACGCGCCAAAAGTTTTGAGGGTAAGGAGATTGTTTCCAGAAGCAGAATATAAATCAAATGATTAGCAGATTACTTACCTTGTACTGATTGTAGATTTGAAGTGAAGGATAGTTCCCGGGGTTTGCTAATCAGCGTAATCAAGAGCTATTGGTGTAACAAACTGTGAACTGGATATGTTCGAACTGGATATGTTACGAGGAGCCGTAAGCGCTATTTATCATCGCTGTACCAACCTCCGAGGAAACACACTATATTTCCAGCATAATTTATTATCTTTGAATGTGATTGGTGGCTTTCGATCCGATAACTTGCTTAAGCTCGATATTTTTTTTATTACATAACCACCAGTGAAATAGCGGCTGGAAAACTTTTAGGTCGGCTGGAAAACTTTTAGGTTTACCAAAAGTGAATTATATATTGGTATTTCATTGATGTTTACATAATAAATAGAGGTGCTCTACACCCCTGTAGACATGGCAGAGGCAGAAGAGGTTTAAAGGAGAACTTCATTTTCTTAAAGAGTTATTCAGTTCAAAAAGTGACATCAGGACATAGCGGTTATTACACGTCACATTCATTTTCATTTGTTTTCGACCTATTTCATGTGGTCAGGGGATGTTCCCGGAAGGGGGGACCCCGTATTTTGGGGGCGGGGGTGCTCGTCGTACTTTGTTACCTTAAGGGGTACCGGGTACAATTCGAAAACTTGAGATTTTTTTCCAGATAGGTACCTCTAGAGGTCCGTTTATCAATATCACACTTGTTGGTAATTTTTATAAGGGTCAAATTTTAATAAGCCACGCCCTTTTTGGTACCTTAATTTAGGAGTAAAATCGAAAGTTCCAGATGAGCACACCCGCCCCAACAATAAGGTAGTCCCCCCTCCTGGGGATGCACTCCATTTCATGACTTCGCTCAACAACAGGCGGACATAGCGGGGTGTGAGCGGGGACTGCGCTTTGTTATGAGCTACCACATTTGTTTAAGACTACTTATGATATTTTGCTTTTCCAGAATCGAGTGATACAACATTTCGGAATTCAAGTGATTTTTTTTGCGCTGGTAATAAGATTTGCAATGCTGTATTTATCTTTCCAAAAAAGAGGGCGGGGAACAATTTCAAAATTGTTTTGATATGAGAGGCGGGGCTTTCACTGCTTTTCTGGTAGGCTCAGATAAATTATGCCGGCATAATATTGAGCATAATACTATAGTTGGAGCATCGAGCATAATGCCGGCATAATGCCCATATTTTTCTGAAAAAAAGTGCTTCAAGTGGTTGTCTGGTTTTTCGTTTTCTGTTCTCTGTTTCAAATAAAACCAACATTTCATGCAAAACAAGTGAATGCAGTCTGCTTTGATCATTCCGAGAAAGGATTTTGTAAAGTCTTGCTAATGGTTTTTTTTATAAAAGGGCATGGGAAAGTGCGTCGAAAAAAATATGTCGAGCATAATTGTTTTTTTCGAGCATAATTGTGAGCATAATACTATGTTTTTGGGAGCAATGCTCAAAAGCATAATACTCGAATGTTCGAGCATAATTTATCTGATCCTATTTTCTGGTGGTAAAAGTTTTACCCCTTTTTTGGCTAGAGTCACGCAATCTTCCCTTGTCTATCAACACTTTGTGACCTTTCCACCCACCCCATTTGACAAGCTTTTGATGCATCAGCAGAAAGTGTTGTCTAGAAACAACAATATGGCGCTTGCAGGTTTGTCGAGGGTTTTTGCAATCTCCTTAGTGTTTACACTCGTTGTAGCCACATTAGATCGGAAAACTGTCGAATTTTTAAAGAAAATTGTCGAACTACATGAGCGGCAAACATATGCTGCTGTTCCTCTTTCGGCTTCAGCTTTCGGAAACAGTTTTGATGTGCTGGACGACAACAATGCTTTCTTGCCAGGAATATTAATATGGGAGCCAGATGCTCAGTTCAAGATCACGCTTCCATGCTTTGAGCAGGGCTGCAGAGGCACGATAAGAGGTCGAGAGTGGACCGATGGCAGCAAACAACGCCTACATCCAAGAACCATTCACCATATTAACGGGATTTGTTTGGTCCTAACACGGATTTATCACTGTTCCCAGAGCTCGATGCACATCTACGTCGGAACACACACAAAAATCTTAGAGAAGATTTCCGAAAAAACGATCACTCCATTTTTAATAAGATACCGATCTGGAATTACGAGGGAACTGTTCTGTTTGATTCCTGTCCTCGTACGAAATGGCCTTTCCTTTATAGAGATAGAAAACACCCTAAGAGATATGCGTCGTGAACACTACTGCGATAAGCAGATAAGATTTTTGACACGTACGTCTTTCTCTACTGCAGATGACAGCTCGTGTCTCCCGTCATATAAGGACACTCCACTCAGCAACGACCTTCTGTCCAATTTTTTTATATATTACTATAGCATGAACGAGGAAGTTTTTAACGAAGATATGAGAAAGCTGTCTGCATCATGGTTGTGTTGCGACCATACGTTTAAAGTGGCTACTAACATTGGATTGATGCGGGATGGAAAGTGGATAAAACAGTACGATTCTCTTTTCGCAGTTATGAACGAACATGGCCAGGTTCTTGCATGGCAGTTGGTGTATGGCCAGGCTTATGTTAAGATCGAAAATGTGTTGATTGGATCGTTTGTGTAAACAGAACGCTAAACTTCAAGGTATTTGCATTGACAACTGTTGCTATTGGAAGGGAAAGCTTCAAGGTACATTTGGAAACGATGTACTTGTCAAATTAGATATTTTCCATGCCATCCAGAGACTTAGTAAAGTGTTGTCATCTAAACACCCTCTTTACTGGCGATGCTTAAAGGATTTTAGCCTGGTTTTTCGTGCAAGTGGAGACCAGGGAGAAGAGCGCACCAAGCCTACACCGGAACCGCAAATAATGTTAAAGAATTTCCTCAGTTTCCGTAAAAAGTGGCAGGGATCTTCCCACGATGGTAAGAACATAATAACTGAAGCTGCAATGAAAGAACTAGACAAAATAGCAAAACACATTGAAAAGGGCTGCCTGTCTGGAATACCTGTGGGCATTGGCACCAATAGAAACGAAAACATGCACAGGTGGGTTGGAATACCTTCTCTCCCTCACTTAGACCGGTAGTTATGGCTGCCCCCCCCCCCCCCCAATTATAATGGTCCACCTCTAAGAGTTTGGAAAAATAACATTATTGGGGGACCTCTGAGCAAAACTAGAAATGGGTCACATAGGTTAAATATTGGACTCATATGGTTATCTAACATTGCATCACAATTTAGGTATGAGAAAACCGCATGGGTTCAAAAGTTAACCTATTATTTAAAACTAAACATTATTAGCTGCTTTGTGAAGTTTCAGAAAATATGATCAATTTTTGGTGTTTAAGGTTACCAGAAACTGCTGAAAACATTTATGTGTTATATGTAAATTTTTCAATCAGAGTATACTGGTCAATTTTTATCTGGACAAAAATTGTAACATGCTCAGTACCCTTGGATTATAATAACTCTATTCAGGAAGGGGGCTTATTTATGGTATACTCCAATCAAGTGTTCTATGTTAAGTTATCTTCAAGATAATGTAAAAAAATGAAGGCTCTTATTACTTTTGAGTTGCTATGGCAACCATCTATTTCTCCTATAATTAAGGGTACAAGAATTTAAACCAACATTTTAAAATATATTACTTCATTTGCGTTTGCTTTAGAACACATTTCCCTCTCTGGTCAGGCCTTTTTCAATAACCTGAAGAAAGTCAAGTCTCCCCTACCTTTACCTGTAATCCTCACCACACCTGCCCCTGCTATCCATAGAAATATTTGGTCATCCTTTAGGGATGAAACCCCGGGGGGGTTCTCCCAAGTAAGAGTGATAGGGGTGCTCGTCGGGACATCGGAAAATATACCCTAAAAAATACCAGGACATAAAAAATCCATCCCCTAAAAATACCTTATAAAACAAAATGACCCCTAAAAATACCTTTTTTTGTTATTGTGGCACAGCTGATGACTGCTTTATGAAATAAGGACGACAGGGATAAGGGGAGAGAACGTTTAGAACTCCAAAACAACTCGATCAAAACTTTGCTGTGTATGGTAGCATGTAAGCATAATAGGCTGGTCTTCACTTTGATTTTCCTCAAAACCTGTACGCCAGATCAGAAACTTGACATACATCTATTTCAAAAAAGGTTGCACCGTCACAACTGCTTGTTGTAGCACGCGGTAGGTCATGGGAGAAACTAAAAAGAACGAAACTATCGTTTTATCTAAGTGAAAATTTTATTTCAATCAGGAGGGTGATATGTATAGTTCTTTATCATAGAAATCAACGCCCATGGTTTGGTGTACCATTTTCTCCCATGACGCATCGCGGGCTAATGCAAAATCAGCAGCGGCAGGCGATTCACCTTGTTGGGATTCAACTTATTTAGAAAATAACACCTATTTTATATGGTGAATGTGCGCATTCTGATTGGTTAAAAGGCGTGTTTGTAAGAGACCTGAGAAACACGATTGTCACGCAACGCTGTCGCGCGTGTGTATGTTATTTTCTAAAAGCAATAAAAGTACTTTCCGCTTGCTCTCTGGTTTCTTACAAACAATCGGGAAATGTTGGTCGAACTGATAAAACTTGAACAAGCCGAAGTTTGATCAGTTCTCCCAACTTCCCCCTCGTGTTTGTAAGAAACCAGAGAGCACGCGGAAAGTACTTTTATTGCTTAAATTTTAACACGTTGTGCGAAACTGTCGGTTGGAAGACATTCGCGCTCCGCGGCTTGTCAAGCTAGAGAGGCTAGCATCAACATTTTTTTTTAAATAGAAAAATAGAAACAACATTGTCCGCGTCTGAGACATCGTCCACACTACACCATTTTCAAACGAAAACGGATACTTTTTGCTCCGTTTTCAAAAAGATTTGCGTCCACACTTATCGTTTTCGTATCGTTTTCGCCCGTCCACACTACAACGCGTATCCGTATGAAAACGCTCTTATGCATTCAGTGGGCATGCTCAAACAAGCTCAACGCAAGCGCATTTCGATCTGTTGGCCCGCGAAATTGGTCGGGTTTGCTGTGGTGACGTCATCGTTTTCACATAACATCGTTTTCACCCGTTCACACTAGAAAACAGCCGTTTTCAAACAGCTCCGTTTTCAAATCGCTCCACTCTTGAGAGCGTTTTCGGATTGATACGTTTTCAGTGATCGTTTTCGGCGTTGTAGTGTGGACGATAGCCGTATCAGGAGCAAAAAGTATCCGTTTTCGTTTGAAAACGGAGTAGTGTGGACGGGGTCTGATTTTAGACAACCAGAAAAACGTGGGGACAGACGTTTTACAAATTTTTATTTTAGAGAATGCAATAATGCATATTCCTAAGGAATGGGCACGCTACACTGCTTAACCGATTGCGAGTAACTGTTAAAATTTCCAAAAATTATTGAGGAGTACAAAGAAAGAATGAGCAATTAGCTTCAACCTATCTTTTCATTTCTAGATAATAATAATAATAATAATAATAATAATAATATAATTTATTTAAACACGGTAGTTACATTCAGTTAAAAATATATAAAAATACTGTTTTACAAGCAAGCCGTGTGATTAAATACCCCAAACAACCCACCCATTATATACAACCCACCCCAAAAATCATGAAAACGGAAAAGAAGTCTATTGATAAAAACGAAAACGGAAGGAAGAAACAGAAGGAGCCTCCCTAATATTGTTATTGAGGGAGTTCCAAACTGCAGCTCCACGATACGAAAAACTGCGCTTCTTAAATTCAGTGTTAGGCTTAGGTAGCGATAAATTGTACTCAGTTCCCCTAAGACCATAACTATGACGTTCGGACGTTTTGGAAAAAAGCTCCGATAGATAGGGAGGTGTAAGCCCGTTAGTCACTTTGTACATTAAGGTTGAGTCGAAGCGCAGTCTTCTTTGCTCGAGAGTTTCCCAATTAAGGTGATTCAGGACATCCGAGGCTGCGGCGTCATATGGTGCATATGCTATGATACGAGCCGCACGGTTCTGCAGTTTTTGAAGTTTATCCTTTAGAACCAACCCACAGCTACCCCAAACGGAAGAACAATAATCAAAGTGGGGAAGAACAAGGGAATTATAAATATCAATGACTGTATACTGTGGTACAAAACGCCGCACCCTGCGGATGACCTTTAAAGCATTCGAAATTTTTGAAATAATCTTATCGATTTGAGTTTTCCAGCTGAGTCTGTCGTCAATCAGGACTCCAAGGGAGCTCTTACAAGAGACTCTCTTGATGGAAGTCCCCGATAAACTTACGACTGGGTCCCCTTCAAGTGCTGAAAGGCGCGGAGCTGAGCCTATCACCATATATTCAGTTTTTGCCTTATTTATGTGTAGTCGATTGGCCCTAAGCCAACGATCAACACAGCCAAGCTCCTTATTCAGTTTGGTCGCTATATCACTTGAAGAGGACCCCTCAACAAGGATTTAAAGAGAAATCGACTTGGAGTTTTTCTTGCCGTCGCTTTGCTATCAACATTTTTTCACTCTTGGAACCAAAGAGACAAGAAAGCACCCTACAAAACGGTTACTGAGAAGTGGATAGAGCGCAGATTGAAAGGGGCTCCACCGCCGAGTACAACGGAAACTTTCGGAATCGGCATCTCGGCAGCTCGCCTTTTAAACGACGATTTTGAATTTGGAACCGCATTCAATGAACGTTCAGACGGATCCGATCTAGCAAGTGCCATATTTCAAGAAATGTCCCAGTTGCCACCATGTGATCAAGAGCTGCAAGATGGCCTATCCCCTAGGGAAATACTAACGATTCTGTATAACAGTATCTGCACATTACAAGTGCTACAGAGTATTGAAAGCCTCTCAAAGACCCACACTTTCAATGCAAGGGACATTGGATTCATGGATTCTGTGCCACAAATGTTTTATGTTCCAGAGACAGAAGGATATGAGGTATACGAAGAACACAAACAAAGGCTGAATCAAGTACTGGCAGAGTATAACCTAACTAGAGTTCCAGTCGCTGGAGACGGGAACTGTCTAATAAGTGCCATCATGTTTGATGTATCATCACGATTGGCGAATGCAACAGATGGAGACAATCTTCTACAGCACCTAGAGCAAATTGGTATCGATAAGAATACTACCGCTGATCACGCTAGCGTGTGTCTAAGAAAGCTGATGGTGGCAGAGTGGTTACAGAATGAATCATATTACTTGCCCAGAAATCTGTGGAATGGTAAAGCGGAAGAACTGTTAAGATTCCAAGAAAAGGGAGTATACAGAGGCGAGTTGGGTAATGCCATGCCGCTAGCTCTTGCGAATGTTCTTAATCTGCCGATCATTTTATTTGCTTCCATGGATAACTTTCCTGTCGTAGTCTTGACTCCAAGAACAACCGTTGCTAATTCAACACCTGTTTACTTAGCTTTCAATCAGTCTGGAGGAGGTCACTACGACGCTGTTGCAGAGGCTTGTGCACAGACAAAAGAGTCACAGGAGCATTCAAAATCGGATGACAGTCAGTGTGGTGCTCTTTCAGAAGAAATTAAGTGTCGTTGCGGTCGGGGAAGAAACAGGCAAGACACAGAAAAGAAGAGGTGCTTGTTGGCCAAATGTGGCTGCTTCAACAACAAGCAAGGGTGCTCCCAAAAGTGTGGCTGCAATCATTGTGGTAATACGTATGGTACTCGCCCCTTGGCCCCATCATCAGGCTTAAAGAAATCGAGGAAGAGACCTTTACCAGATACCAATAAGTCAGCGAAAGCATCCAAAGCATTTATGCTTGAGAAGAAGGAGTCTGTTCGATACGGAACTTGGACAGACATAGAACACTGTACCTTTATTGCGCTTCTTCACTACTTAAGGGACAATGGTGCAGATGTCTCGTCTTCTGTTATATATTCGTCGTACAATACAGTCGCAAGGTATGTGGCTAGTAAGGAGAGTCTTGCAGGATTCCCGTTGGCTGTAAGATCACAAACCGAGATAGATGCCAAACTCAGGCAACACAACAAAGAAGGGAATGTATTTGGCGTTTTGCTGAGTAGGCAGGCAGAAATAGGCTCAAACCAGAAAGACGTGATTTCAGTTTAATCTCATATCAATAATAGAGTGCCAGGAACTGAAATGCGACACTATTACAAGACTCGGAAAACCTTACTATCGCGTTTGTTGTTGGCTTCGCCGTACGGCCCTGCCCGCTGACCATTGCACGTACCTATTACTTGTATTAATTTGTAGTAAATTGCCCGCCCTTTCTTTCAATAGGCCACTAGCACTAACTGGGTCACGCGATCTAAATCCAATACATTCTGAATAAAAATATTGAAATTCAACTCGCTGCCATTTGCTCCAGGTTAGAGTTTCTATGCTGAAAGTTCAGTTTCTGACTAATATCAATTGGTTCTTTTTATTTCTGGAACTGATTTTGACAAAACATTTCGTTTTGTTTTAGGTAGTTGGGGTCACGTGACCACTTAGGGCAAGTGTCCTATTAAAGCCATGTCACACGATAAACTTTTTCTTGCAAGTCGCAACAGGATTGTGTTGCGTTGCGAATTGCGTCTAACATACCGCGGTTACGCAACATTGCGAGCTGCAGAAAAAGTAGATTTGACTTTTACTTTCCGCAACTGCGTGAACAATTGCTGCGTGTGACACGTCTCGGCAATTTGCCAATCAGCGCGCATAAGCCGCTTTACGTTGAAATATTATCGCGAGCGTATTGCATGTTGCAAAAAAATGTTGCGAGTGTGTGACATTCTGCGGCAACTCGCAATTGTTTTTAATTCCTGCTCGTTGCGTTGCCTCCCATCGATGGAGTGTCACGTGTTCGGACTCTCCTAGAGTGGGAAGTTGGAAATACTAAAAATGCATGGGCAAATCATTTTCTTTTTCAATCTCAATTCTGGCATTCCAAAAGCCAATGCATTGTTATTGAATGCGAAAATCAGCTTTTCCTATGTACAATTACCAAATGGCCCTGTGCGAAGTAAAAACTATTAGTTCGCATTTTGATAATACCTTTTTCACATAAGCCCCCGTCCCCCCTCACTTCAAATTGAGCTTCGCGGACCATGGAAACAAAACCAACAAACGGGCTGACAAAAACTGACAAAAGTGCTGACAAAACTGACAAAATCTATTTTGTCGGTTTGTCGGTTTGTCAGTCCTCTTGCAATAGCTGCGCGTCTGATATAAGTGTCTAACCATTTTGTCGGTTTGTCAGTGCTGACAAAACTGACAAAATCTATTTTGTCGGTTTGTCGGTTTGTCAGTCCTCTTGCAATAGCTGCGCGTCTGATATAAGTCTCTAACCATTTTGTCGGTTTGTCAGTGCTGACAAAACTGACAAAATCTATTTTGTCGGTTTGTCGGTTTGTCAGTCCTCTTGCAATAGCTGCGCGTCTGATATAAGTGTCTAACCATTTTGTCGGTTTGTCAGTGCTGACAAAACTGACAAAATCTATTTTGTCGGTTTGTCGGTTTGTCAGTCCTCTTGCAATAGCTGCGCGTCTGATATAAGTGTCTAACCATTTTGTCGGTTTGTCAGTGCTGACAAAACCGACAAAATCTATTTTGTCGGTTTGTCAGTCCTCTTGCAATAGCTGCGCGTCTGATATAAGTGTCTAACCATTTTGTCGGTTTGTCAGTGCTGACAAACCTGACAAAATCTATTTTGTCGGTTTGTCGGTTTGTCGGTCCTCTTTGCAACAGCTACGTGTCTGATATAAGTGTTTGACCATTTTGTCGGTTTGTCAGTGCTGACAAAACTGACAAAATCTATTTTGTCGGTTTGTCGGTTTGTCAGTCCTCTTGCAATAGCTGCGCGTCTGATATAAGTGTCTAACCATTTTGTCGGTTTGTCAGTGCTGACAAAACTGACAAAATCTATTTTGTCGGTTTGTCGGTTTGTCGGTCCTCTTTGCAACAGCTACGTGTCTGATATAAGTGTTTGACCATTTTGTCGGTTTGTCAGTGCTGACAAAACTGACAAAATCTATTTTGTCGGTTTGTCGGTTTGTCAGTCCTCTTGCAATAGCTGCGCGTCTGATATAAGTGTCTAACCATTTTGTCGGTTTGTCAGTGCTGACAAAACTGACAAAATCTATTTTGTCGGTTTGTCGGTTTGTCAGTCCTCTTGCAATAGCTGCGCGTCTGATATAAGTGTCTTACCATTTTGTCGGTTTGTCAGTGCTGACAAAACTGACAAAATCTATTTTGTCGGTTTGTCGGTTTGTCAGTCCTCTTTGCAACAGCTACGTGTCTGATATAAGTGTTTGACCATTTTGTCGGTTTGTCAGTGCCGACAAAACTGACAAAATTTATTTTGTCGGTTTGTAAGTCCTCTTTGCAGTAGCTACGTGCCTGGGATAAGTGTCTGACCATTTTGTCGGTTTGTCAGTGCCGACAAAACTGAGTGGCATTCGTATGAGTGGTATTGATTCGCTGTTGGTGCCATGTTGGTGCTCTGTAACATATGCTACGAGAAAAGGGATGCATGTGGTGCAGTGAGAATGTGAGTGAGGACACCATCTTGGTGGTGCACCAAGTGGTCATGGACGCCATCTTGGTGCTCCGTAACACCAAGAAACTACCAGCAAAATCTATTCTTTAGAAGGCGATCTAAAAAAAGGTGTGCGGGATTTTTGATTTTCGTTTCAAAACATATTTTATGCTCATTTTTGTGTTAGCATTGCCAAAAATATCGATTTTCAACCTGTTTTACGTGATATTTCCGCGAATACGTAAAATATCAATAATCCCGCACACCTTTTTTCAGCTCGCCCTCTAAGGAATGCATTTTGCGGAAATCTGGAGCTTTTAACATTAACTGGAAGTGGCAGGAGCTCTTCAAAAGCCAAAATTGGTACTTTTCCTTTGAAGCACAAAACGACGAAAACGATCCATCAAAGTAACGTTGCATAGAAATTTACCACTTATTAAGTAAGACCGTTCCATAAGCTTTAAAACGATATATAAATGGCCCTTGTAGTGTAAATAATGACGCGACAGTGATTTTTTTCGCAAAAAATTGACATCTCTCGCGCAAAGGTATACTCATACCTTAAGGTCGCATACTAAAATAACTTTCGATTTTGTATGGGCTTTTGAACACTTTTTTGAGGCAATGCTGGCAAAGACGTGTTTTCTCCATAATTTATGGAGATTCTGAATCGCCATGTCAATTACAACATTGAATGGTGACATGCAGTTCTTGTTAATACCGTTTAGTTTAGCTAGCAAAGCAATATTGTGTCAAATGTGTCTTCTGGCGCTTTCTACAGACATACGCTGTTTATTTCGGTGTTAATAGTTGCAGTTTGCCTCAAAACAATCGGTTTCTCCGTGGCTGTAATTTTTCCAAGCGATTTAGGAATTCTCCATTTCATGTCTCAAAAATAAGAAATGAAATGAAACGTCTACATGACTGGCAGAGAGAAGTCGGTGTTGTGATTTTGTTTTGTACCGATCCTTGTACACAGCAAGCTTTTTTATACAATGAAAGTAATGAAAGTTGTTCGACTGTCCGACACCGCACTCGTTCTCCAGTTTATATGGAATTATTATCACCTCCTTCAACCATCATTTAAAAAGCACTTCTCCATATCTTATGGAAATTCTGACATGTTGCTGTTCTGTTCTCCATTTTGTTTGGAGAAGTAACCTGCATCTCCAGCTAGCTGTAGATTTATCCTAAAAAACGTTTTGGTGTGGATATTTTCGACAGTCCGGATTTAAACATTAGCTTCGGAATTAAATCAAGACGTGTTGACAGCGTTCAGACAAGCCGTGGATGGTTTATTTTAAATAATTCCGTTTAATAAAATAAAGAACAACGGGAAGGCAAGGATATGATATTTCTCTCAGTTATTACTTAAAATGATTCTTAATTCATAACCAAATTGAAAAAAATATAAGTGGCACGGAACTGGTGCGCGATGGCACGGAACTGGTAACGCAATTTGCTCTAAAAATATGCGTTTTTATCGGGCAAATTTAAAACGTTGGAGCCAGTTCCTTATTGATTCGATAAATCGATCAATATATATTCTTCGTAGTAAAAATCATGTAAAATGGCGGCCCCGCTAAAAAGATAGAGCAATTTAAAGTTGAAGTGGCACGGAACTGGGCACCCTACTGTAGTGAGCATTTTTCAATAATTGTCTCGTTTTTATTACTCTTTTTATATTCGTTATTGGTGTTGTATACTAATTACTTTCTTTAAAGACTTTCGTAAGTGAGCAGTTGTTTCCTCTAGATTTATTCGCCTCCTTTCTAATGTCTTTATTTCCTCTTCTTGCTTTTTAATAGTTTCTTGCATGAGTTTTTCTTTCCGTTTTGGGGTATTGATCTCTTTCATCTAGCAAAATAAAATAGGCATTAGTAAGAAGCTTTAGTGCACGATAATCATCATTATATAACCGGTGTACTTGCTTTCTTTCCCACAAGCTCCAAGTAACTGTCGCGACTAGTCGCAACTGTCGCGACTAGTCCAATCAAAATGTCTTGTTTGGAGCGGGAAAGTACTTCGTTGGTAACAAAATCCTTGCACGTTTTATTGTCGTTGTGAGCAGGTTTTCACAATAATTTAGATACGTATTCAGGTTTCGCTTGAGGGATGGCGCAAAAGGTCAACAAATACGGAAGAACATATCGTTCTGGGACTGCCCTCGTTGGGGATTTGAGAAGGATGATTATAGATTCGATTGTGAGAGAAGGAGGCGGCCGAATTTCGGGGTATATTCCTCGCTCATTCAGCTTTTTCAGAGACTGCACGTTCATTTAAACACCATCAAATCAATATGGCGCAAGTACTGCGAGGAAAGGTCTATTGAGGTGAAAAATTATCTAAACTTACACAAGACGACTTGGAACTCATCGAGGTGCTAAAGATTGAAAAACCTTCACTTTCGCTAGCAGAAATAATCAGCTGTATCAAGGAAATGGGTGGTGAAAGCGTGTCTCTATCGGCTGTTTGGAGAGCGCTCAAACGGTTACCTTCTGGGCAATATACCAGAAAGAAAACAACGAAAGTTGCAATTGAACGATTTACCCCCATGAACATGTTCTATACTCAGCTTTTCATAAACTACTTGGCGACCAAGGACCCCAGAAAACTCAAATTTTTTGACGAAGCGGGCGTGAAGTTGCCAGATGTTGGAACAAGACTTTATGGCCACAGCTCTGCTGGGACACGCTGTGTAGAAGTAGTCAGAAAGGCAGAATCTCCGAACATAACTTTAAATATGCTTGTATCGCTCGATGGCCCAGAGTATTATAATTTGCTTGATGGAGCGACAAATACGGCCTTTTTTTTTAGCTTCTTTGAAGAAGCGGGGGACGCTGTCAATGGAGACTTTAAGCACCGCACGACGACGACCTGTGGACGACCTCTATGAGCACGGTGGACTGGGCAAGAGACCACGTCCATTGGCGGGAAAAACAAACACTAAGCAACACGAAGACGACGCCATTTTTAAATTCGATAATTCCATAAGCGCATTCTCTGTTTCTTCCCAAATGGCGTCTCTAAAAGCAACTCGAGAGGCTTTATTCATGGCTTACTGTGACGATATAATAGATGATGATGAGTATTTGGTTTTAAATGAGCTCAATGCTTCGGAAAACCTTGATTTTCCGTACGATTCTTACGACCAATTCGATTTTGACGACATGAGCGAAGCGGAGTGCATTGCCGAGTTTCGCTTTGAGAAACGACACATTCAGCTACTTCAAGAAGTTCTTTTGATTCCTCCTCAAATGCAGTGCCATCAGCGGTCGATTTTCTCAGGAACACAAGGACTGTGTATGCTTCTTAAGAGACTTGCTTACCCTTGTAGATACTCTGACCTCATCCATCGATTTGGCAGGCCCGTCCCTGTTTTGTGCATGATTACCAACACCGTTTTGGAATTTATCTACGATACTCACCACCACAGGATAACAGATTGGAATCCTGATATACTCAATCCTCCTGCACTGCACTCACACTTGTTAAGCTAACTGTAATGTCGTTGTGTTTTGTTGCGGTTGACTGGTGTATCTTCTAAAAATGTATGAATACACAAAATTAAATTTTATATAAGCTTACACAAAACTAAATTTTGTGCCTTTTCAAAAGGGGCTTTTCTCTTTGAGTGCCATAAATTTATATACAAATACGAAATTGTATATTCATACAAATGAAATGTTAATGTAAAATAGTAATGTGTGGTTCCAGAAATTATCCATACCCCCTCTACGGGATTGGAAATTCCGGAGGAGTGGGGGGGGGGGGGGGGGTATTCTTGGGTTGCATGTGACGTTACTGGGGGTCAAACTGGTGGTATAGAACAAAAGAAGGTTCATAATAGTGCCCTTTCTTCCGTGCACCAGCATGGCCGCCGCGCTTTTGTAGTTTTATTTCCAAAGGAATGGTTGCAACCCAAGAATAAAGGCTGATTTTCCATATGGTCTTATGTGTCGCATCAGTCGACCATGAAACATGAAATTGAAATTATTCTTTTGTTTCACGGTTGACTGATACGACAGATAAGACTATATGGAAACTAGGCTTAAGGCACCAAATAAATAAATATGTATTTATGTATACACCCTTCTGTGAGGGGGGGGATATTTTCTGGAACCAAACATTTTACTTCGCTGGGAGGAGGAGGGAGGGGGGGTACTACCTCCTCTGCACAATCTTTTAAAAATCTACTGATATTTCTCCTTTTTTATTTTCACATTTTGTCACCGATGCCAAGAGGGGAGAAAGCATGATGCAAGCATGCTGAGAGAATCTGGATTGCTGAGGCATTTGCAGAATAATGCATTTTCTCCAACAGCTCATCCCATGTGTGTTTATTGGGACCCTGCATATCCCATAAGGGTTCACCTACAGTGCCCTTTCAAAACTGGAGTTTTAACTGCTCGGATGAAAGAGTTTAACAAGTCAATGAGTCAAGTCAGAACATCTGTAGAATGGCTTTTCAATGACATCATTAACTATTTCAAGTTTATGGACTTTTAAAAAAATCTTAAGATTGGGTTAAGTTGTGTTGGCAAAATGTACATAGTTTCTGCCCTTCTTCGTAATGCTCTCACATGCCTGTATGGCAATATAACATCAGACTTTTTTGAAGTTGAGCCTCCAAGCCTGGAGGCATATTTTTCTTAGCTGTAAAAAGTGGCTCGTGTATTGTGCAATTCCAGAAAAAAATCCATACCCTCACCACAGAGGGATTTGGAAATTCCAGAGGGGTGGTGGTGGTGTGAGGGTCAATATAGCTGTTTTTTTTTCTCATGCAAATACTGTTTTTCCTTTGAAACTCCCAGAGGGGTGGGGGTAGGGGTCTTCTAGTGCATTCCCTCCATGGTGGGGTATGGATTTTTACTACTTATGAAACTAGGAAGGACTGAGATGTACATCTCTCATGGATGAAGCATTTACTTCTATATTTGAGCATAAAGAATTTTCATTAGTGCATGGCCACTTTAATGCATGTATTATGCATTCTTGCCCTGTAGCATGGCAATAAATTGACCCTAAACAAAACTTGTTTGCAGATTTGTATTTCTAAGGGGGAATGGGGATAGAGGGGGGGTCTACACCAAAAAGGAAATCAGCAGACACTTCAAAATAACAACAATGTCACCTTTAATACAAGAGAGACAAGGCAAGCATGTAAAAAGCAAAACAGACTGGTGTGCCTGAAAAGTACAAACTAAATGAGCCCTCTTTCAACTCTTAAACTTGAATGCTAACAAATGACAAAGAGAAAACATTACAAAAATATTTCTTTATGGAGTTACTGCAGCTAAAGCCCATTCCAAAGTTTTTCAAAGACAAGGGATACTACCATCTGTGATCTTTCGTGAAGCATGCCGGTATAATAAGTTATTGAAGATGTTCTATCACAGATGTTTGTCAATCAAAACTTTACTTTGCTAATTAAACTGCTCATGCTGTTTTTCAAAACTTTCCTATGGGAAACTCTTAAGTTGCACACCACATCTCAAGCAAGCTTGAAAAAAATACTAAATGTTTTGATTTTGTTCAACTTAGGATGTATTTGTGAAATTAATATTCTTGTGACAGAACTTAAAATTTCAGTATGAAATATGTCCCTCATGGACAAAGTTTTACAAACTAAACAAAACGTTTTGATTGACAAACATCTGTGATACAAACTTTTGAAACCCAGTTGTGCCTTCACACTGCATGAAAGATCTCAATTAATGGTAGTGGCAAAAGGCTCAAGGATGTGCAAATATTTTAATTTTGGTAGGGGCTAAACTTTGAGAGTGAAAAGAACAAGAACAATCTATGTTGCTGTTTTTTGGGGGGAGGGGGAGGGGGTAGATTTCAGTCAAGGTAGTAAAATCTCTTGCATATCCCTGTTATTCTAAGTATGCCCCTTGTCAAAGCAAAGCTGGATACAAGCACCAATATTAAAGTTACTGCTTCATCAACTTATCTACAATACCCATCATTGTTTGAGTTTGCAACTGACTTTGCTGCATGAATGCAGAGAGCATGTCTTGCACTTGTTGTCTTTGGCTGACTTGCTGCAGTTGCATTTGCTGCAGGAGAGTGCTCTGCTGTTCTTGTATTCTTTGCTGCTCTGTACGGCGAAGTTCCATTTCTTCTTTCTTTATTTCCTGGTCTTTTTCCATCTTCTCCTTCATGAAATCCAGAGTTTCTGCCCCACTCCTTCTTGATCTTTTCCCTTTTTTGCTTGTACTTCCACTTTCCTCCCCAGCTTCCTCCTTTCTCTTTTTGGTCTGGCTTAACCTTTCCATGGCCTGAAGTCGCATGTCCTCTCCCTTTGATTTATTATCCTGCTCACTTTGTCTGATTGCTTCCTCCAAGTCTAACTCCTCCTTTGCTGTTGCTTGTTTTTCAACAATTTCTTCTAAAGCTTGGTCAAGCTCTGATTGTTCTGGCACTTCAATCCCAGAAGCCCTTTCAATTTCTCTGGTTGCCAGTTGATAGTTTTTTATTATAAGCTTGGCTCTTTCTCTTACAGATTTTTGTGTCACTCGAAATCTTGGGGTCTTGATGGCATTAAGGTTATCTGCAATTGCATCCCATGCTTTACCACTCTCCTTGCTTCTGGGCTTGTATCTGTAGGGCTCAATGTCTAGCAATTAACGTGCTAATAGGATGTCATGATCTTTTGCCCATTTAAATGGTGACACAGTTCTGTAAATGAAAAATTACAAAAATGAGAAATCAATATGGAAAATATTTGCTAAATCGATAATGGACGGTGGTGAAAAGGAAACAAAGTCAAACAACCACAGTTCTGTAATGAAAATAGTTTATGAGAAATAAATAAAAACAAAAAGCCATTAAAAAGTTTCTTAAGGGAGAGTAGTAAGGTAATCCTGGCTTTATAGGCCGGTGGTGGAAAGGAAACAGTGAAAATGTCAACAATTTTTTTTAAATACTGAGGCTGAGCATACAACACCGTATTTTTCTCAGCTATATGGAGAGTTTCCCGGTAAGACGAGGATAAATTTTAACTTGCCTGCATTTCCTTACTTTTTGGCTTTCATAGGGCTATGGTTTGGAAACAGGAGCCTTTGTTAGCGG
Organism: Scolanthus callimorphus; assembly: GCA_033964015.1. NCBI lineage: Eukaryota > Metazoa > Cnidaria > Anthozoa > Actiniaria > Edwardsiidae > Scolanthus > Scolanthus callimorphus. Next base: position 2,177,458 of record CM066917.1, read on the forward strand.
GGAATGATTCAAATCAAAGAAAAACATGAGATGTTGTTCTCTTTGGCGTTTGTCGATCGAAAAGACCGTAAATCTGAATCAAGAATTTTATTATTTATCAAAATTTACGTAGCACGAAGAGAAAACAGTCCTATGGTCAAAAGAGGACAGTCCAAAACAGAAAAGTGTGAAAGAGTTCAAACTAGTTCATTTCGCATTCATATTAGCTGTATTCACACTAGAGACGAGTTTATCGCCTTGAATATGGTTCCCTGTTCTTCTGTGATCACGTGAAAACAATTTTTTTGAAGGAGAAAGTTTCGACAGATAACAAGCAAGTGTTTCTGAGCAGAATTGACATAAAGCAGTAACTTTTTCTGACGAGAAATCGACGAGTTTTCCGTCTCTAGTGTGGATACGGCTATTGATTCAAAACGCCAAATTTGTCAGCCACAACCTTGTAACCTTGACAAATTCCTAATTTAATTTGGTCAAAAAACCTTGAAATAAACCCTTAGATCCAGCAGAAGTGGAAATACATGAGTAAGGAACACTTTTCAACTAGCTATGAAGACGAAATTAGCACCTACGGGATTTTTTCGGCCTTCTCTTCGACTTCCGACATCTTGCGTTCAACTTCACCCAAGGTATGCTGCGAAAGATAAAGTTTAGAAAAGTACTTTAGAGCTCCACAGAATTCCTCCTTATGGGCACTTTAACATATACCTGTTTACTGAAATATCTAAACAACATGCTCATGGGAGTTTTGGGTGAAAAAACTTGAATTTGAGAGGGAGATAAGACAAAAAACTTACCTTTGTAGTGGACGCCCCTTTCAACACACGTCGCCAGTCGTCCACTGGTGAACGTCGACTCGCGTTTCTAAAGTGACATGCGCAGTAGACACCAAAATGGTGATTTCACTTCCGGTAGTCAAAATTGCCGTCGTCGTCGTGCGGTGCTTAAAGTCTCTAATGTTACAACTGGTCGACCATGTCTACAAGTCGGAGATATAATAGTTATGGATAATTTGGCTTCACATCACTACGATGGTGGGGAGATTTTGGAAGATTGGCTTTATGAAATGGGTATCGAACTTGTTTACTTGCCTACTTACTCCCCGGACTTAAATCCCATAGAACTTTGCTTTAATAAAGTAAAAACTGTTTTGAACGGGGAACTGCAACAGCTTGTGCACTTGAACACGAAGTTAGCAATAATGGAAGCACTCGAAAAAATAACACCCAAGATATGGTAGGCTTTTACGAGGCGACATCCTATATTTTTGTTCCTTAGAAGCAAGATCTTTTGCTACAACTTGAAACTTGCAAGTGCTTTATTCACACGTTGATCCACTGACAAATTAGAATTAGACAGACAGTATGGTGCGAACTATTCTCTGAATTTTCTCACTTATAAAGGCGCAAGTTTCCAATGACTCAAAACGGCGTAAATAAATTGTAGAAGTGTATTTATTAAAGTCAGACACTCAATGTAATAAATACTTGTTCATGCTTTCAATACAAATACAAACGCGGTGATAACTAGTTCGAATTTCATCTTATCTCAGCCCTATTTTATAGTTATACGTTTGAAAATATTAGACAATAACTAAGCGTTGAACAGAGTAAGCATTCTGCTGTGATTCTTAAAACTAGCAAATTAAACATGCAGACATTCCTAGTGGTGCGAGGGATTGTCTGAAATTTCACAATCCTCGAAGTTCTCCCTGTATTTCCTCAATTTAGAATGACACTGTGTATAATTTTGTTTACCAAACGTTTCTTGACTCTAGTTGTAAAGGCAAAGAAAAAAACAAAAATATTACCGGACGATGTAATTTGCAAAATGCAAAACGTAGAAAAGGGGGCTTTCTCGAGCACTAAACCATGTAAACTAGAGCAAAGTATCAGCTGACAACAACTCATCCAGTCGCTGGAAAACACGACCTTGATCATTCGAGATATCTCTCGTTCTTTTTGAAATTTCATAATATGACTTTCTATGATATCATTTAGCTTCAAAGTAAAAATAATAGTCCTGCCTATTCTGCGTTCAACCCAGAAGTTCTGCATTTTGTAATTTACTGCTCCCGCAAACACACTTTTAAACAAATGAAATAAACTCACCGTTTCTGACATTTACTTCTGTAAGGCAAACATTCGATGTAAAAGTAGCCCCAAGTAAATCAAACTATAGTCATTGGTACGCTAAATATACTAACAGTTCAAGGTCGTATTTCGGTATTGCTTTTCATTGCTCATTGTTGCGGAAGTTCAACAAGAGGCTAGCCGCTTCTTCTGTTGACTGAGACTCAGTAGTAGTTGTAGTGGTGCACGTTGAAGGATAAAGACTTGAATCCTCAGTGTTAATAGCAAAGTTCATCCTGTTTAGAAAGCTATAATTGTACATAGGTGGCACAAAGGGTGGAAATGGGACTAAATGATTGCTCATGGGAATAACGGGAGGAACGTCTGGTTCTGGTCGCACACTTTCCCTCATTACCATAGCGAGTTGCTCTGCTTCTTCTTCTCTGTTTCTTGGAGCTGTATACAAAGTTGAGGATGGCTTAGTATATTCCCTGCTTTCATCAGCACTACAGTCAGAGATATCTGAACGAGGGAATTTTATGCCTCGTTTTTCTAGTTCAGATTTCGCAGGGTTTCTATCCCGCTTTTTGCATCTTGATATTACGGCGGGTTTATCTTCGTCAGCAGAAGTAAGAGCTTTCTCTAAAACTTTAGCAATATCGTGCTTTGCAGGAATCCCCCCCCCCCCCCCCTAGATGGGTTTTGCAATATTTTTAAACGAGATAGACATGTTTTCTTAATAATGACCAGTTGTTGCCATTAACAAGGTAACCTTCTTGATTCGAATTAAACAAATCACTTTCAATCCGGTTAACTTGTTTACCCTTCATTGTTTGCAATGCAGCTCTTCTATTTTCCTAATCGGCTCCCAATTTCCTCAGCTCAACTTCGAGTCTCTTTATCTGGTTACGCCTTTCCTTCATATTCACCTCTCCACTATAAAACGTTTCCTCGCCACAGAGTTGCAACGCCCGAACTTGCACGATCGCGCACTGTGGCCTAGACGCAAATGGCAGTTTCGGCAAATGTTTCCATGGCGCGGATCAGATTTTACTCGTTCTAGTTTAGCTAAAATCTCGTTTTCTTTCATCTCAAGCTGGTCAATGCGCTCCTTTTTCACAGAGATTTCATCTTCGATTTGTGCGATGTATCGCTCGAGCGGGAATTTACTTCCTCCATGTTCATGCTCTAAATCATGGTTCATGCTCTAAAACATGCTCCTTGCTCATGGTTCACCGAATGGTCTTGATGTCCTTCCAGACCAGCCTCCCACACTTTCGATACTGAGGAAAGGTCTTTTTCCATACCATGTCGACCTGCCATTAACGGAAGCAAGCCATTTGAGTATTCGTTAGGGGACGGAATCTCGAAGGTTTCGAAGGAAAATATTGATATTTTTGGGTATCCCGCACAAATCCTTTGAACATTAGTTCTTGCAAATAGTAATTTGCATATGCTAATTACCTTTAAATTTTTATCGAAAGTGTAGAGCATCTTTCCTCTACGCAAAACGGTTGTTGTTTATTGACGGGAACTCTAACATCTCTCGGCCGATTTCAAGGGGCCGAGAGATCTTGATATTTCCTCCACTTTAGAAGACTCTGGCCTTTTAAAGAAGTTACCTCTTTACTCAAGGAATGAAACCAAGAGACCTCCGTTTATGACTTTAGCAACTTGGCCGATAAAATGGCTCCTAAGATTCGTATAAGCCACCGCCACAAAACTCCTGGTCTAAGAATAAGGAAGTATAATGATAATAATAACTTAACCTTAACGTTTATCTACTTATTTTTTTTTTGTTAACAAAGCTAATTTTAGCTTACCTACCGGATTTTGAGGCAATATTCCTGATAAATAGACGGAGAGCCAACGTTCCTGTTATTATATACCTCGTGTTACCCGAGACGCGACTAGAGTCTAACCCAGCCGTTAATGGCTAAACGATCAGCGCATGTCAATTTTGACAGCCCAAATTTCCAAACGCCATTAGGGACAGGGTAGGAAACAAAGCCGGCTTCCTTTGTCCTCTCGTCGGCTCGATTGTTGACCATCACTTGACAAGTTGCTAGTGACAGTGTTGATGGATTGGCCTGCTCTAGACCAGCAAGTGTCTGGAGTCACTTAGCGGTCACCTATGTACACAGTACCATGTAGGCCATTGCCGAAAACTTTTGTAAGACCTCTCGACACGGCTGATCAAATTCGGGGAAAGCAATAAATTTAATTACACTAGTGGGTCCAACCGCCCATGCTTCATCATATATGACGTAATGACATAGATATTTTCCGTTTGAGAAACAGTGGGGGCTGGGGTGTAAGCACGCCTTATGACGCTAACGGAGTCATCTTTTGTAACCGCATTGGTTTTGCTAGTGGCATGTAGGAGCAACAAAAGTTAATATCCTCATGTGTATGTTCGATCGTTAAACACGAAAGTATTTAGTAAAAGACAGAAGACGCCATACAGCTACGGATTTAATGGATCAGAGGCCTTTCGGCTAAACAGCCCTCCTCAGTGATAGAAACAAAGTGTAAACATTTAAAATCGCGTGGTAACGGTTATACATATACAGGAACATGAAAAAAGGGAAGCAGGCCAAAAATATAGTGAAAACATGATTTTTGCCAAGATTGTTTGCTCCAAAGTTAATGGTTAGAGTGAAACAACGCATTCTTTTCTCCGAATAATATAAATGAATTGCGAAAAACAGCCATTCCATTGTGGCATTCCTGTTTCAATATTCAGAATTTTGAGCAAAATTTGTTAGTTAATTGTGACAAAAATTTCTCAAAAATAATAATAACAGAATTGATAACTGTAGTAAATGAAACAGAAACACCAGCTGTTAATAAAATCTGCTATGACATATAATTACGTGATTATACATCTTCTTCACTCTCTACTTCATCATCTTCTTGATAGCCATGATACTCCTCGCTACGAAATGTGTCCCTGATTTTATTATATACACAGTTTGTCAGTGGAATCATTCTCGACCACGGATGCCGTACCACCCATACCTTAGACAATTGTCCGTAATCCCCGGGTGACTTGTGATACACTCTCCTTCCATTTTAGCTTCTTACATTATTTCGCCATATCGTTCGATATCTGCACAGCATCAGCATTCTCCTGGCTTTGTTACAAGTTCAAGTGAGAAGTTTTCGCACTCGCACCTGAAGCAAAAATGGTGTTCACTGGAACCCAATTTGATATGTATGCGATGAGGTAATCAACGGGACACGAACTATCTTTTTAGATGCAGTGAAATGTTCATTTACGCACGAGGAATGGATCCAGCATCTGCTGAGAAAGCATGAAGCCTTTCTGAAAAATGCATTTAACAAGACAATGCTTTAGAGGACTACCTCTAGGCTTCAGTCACGATAAGATACAACACCGCATTAACTACCCTCAACGCTTAATTTGTCTGCTAAACAGCGAAGCAAGTCATCTTTAGAGCCTAGGCACTTATGCTAGTGTTTATAACTAATATATGAGAGATAAATACGGCAGGATACGACAACGTTTGTAGATTGAAGAGAAAGAGTCTGCACTCGTCCGAGGTATCTGAAAAACAAACCGTCTAAAAAGGGTTGAAAAAACTTTTTGCACTATTTATTTTTACATAGATCTAGCAAATTACTGCTTTATAGCGAGAGACTAAAGCACCAAGATTCTTGCTTCCTGCCGGCTTGAGTTGGCGCCAATTTTAATGAGCGGAGGTAGCGCTTTTACATCACGACCTCGTGTTTAAACAGCGGGGCTATATTGGCAGCATCGAGTAATGTGGCCGTCGTGGTGACAAGAGAATCACTTCTGCTGCCCAAGAAGACGACAGTATGGTGTCCAGGGACGTGTTCGCCCAGCAAAAGGGCAACGGAATGCTGGTCCTGGTAGTGGACTTTACCCTGTAACTTGATGGCCTTGACAATCGCTTTGACACTTGCAACTCCTCCGTCTTGGTAGCAACGAGTTTCGTCGGTATCGCCTGCAGGGACGGCCCGGTTGCGGGTGATGCATTTTCTTATATTAATCGAGCATCTAACAGCTCTCTCATCGTTGACTTTTTGAGCAGTCGAAGCCACTTATTCCAAAGCAGCCATGAACGCGTAGGCATCAAAAAGATGGGAAAGGTGCCCCATAAAAGCTCGAAGAGTAGATTCTAGACCGTCGACAGATTGTACTCCAGCTTTCTTTTTCCTCTTATTATTTACGTAACATTGCGATCTAGGAAATAAATATCTTAAATTCCGAACAGTCATATCCTATAAAAAAACTGTAGACCAATTGTGTTTTGGACGGTTGAAACGAGAACTGATAACTGGCCAGGTTTTTCCTTTTAATTCAACTCGATAATAAATTATGAAAGGAATCATGAAAACAAGAAAAAAGGACTAAATTCCGGATTACAAACATCATTCTAAAATACATCAAATCGTGAGACTAGACTTGGCGTACTAAATAGAAATACGATCAAACAGTAGTTCAAATACTAAATACATAATTGAGTGTACCTGAAGGGTGAATACCCGGCGGTTGCGGTTTAGATACCCATGAGTGGTTGCACTTCCCAATGCCTTCCAGCCACACAACATCTGTATCGTTCCCTCCGCTGATGTATAATCCAGCCCCTGAAAGGACTTACGGACGGTTGCTGAAGAAAGCGTAAGAAGTCGCCTAACTGTGGATTCACGAAGTGGAACCATAGCATTTTCTATACAAAATTGCTTGTACTGGGCACATATCCTGGCTGGAATCATAGATCTGACAACGTTTGGTGTCTCCAAATTGTCTCCCATTGGACAGGCGAATTTAATTCTGCCCGAAAGGCAAGTCCTTGATCACATGCGAACTCGTAATGAAAGACAAAAACACGTTTCAGTCAATTCGGACTCCTGGCCTAATCTCTGTGCATCAATGGCCCTCGACGGAACTTTTGTAGGTTGCGTCTGGCAGCGTGGAAACGGTATTCATTTAGGTTAGGATGTACTGCCACAGCTCATTCAAAGGCACAAGATCATCACCGCCAGTGCCTGCCGCTTGTTATTCCAACTTGAAGCATTTTCATCAGCTGAGGCTGCAGGTATTTGGCATCTGTAATGGACGAGTTGATACCGATGGCTTCTTAAAATTTCTTTGAAGCCTGGGCTCCTTCCCATTAGCCACCGCCATCATCTGGGGTCATCACCACCAACACCAAAACGATAGCATATGTCGCACGTGATTTTTACAGACTCCTAGGAATTCGTTCAGCTTGACACGCCTGAGATTTGACATTTGAAGCTTGACACCATTCTAGGACGTGCTGCTTGCGGTGCTAGCAGTATCCAATGGCACAAAACTGGCATCCCCTCCAACCAAGCTAAGTTGCGCTGACGAGTTGGCAAGGGGATTCGACACTCTCTCAACTTTGAGGTTCCTTAATCTGCAAGAGAAAAGAAAAACAATGTACAGTTAATAAAACGCTTTCACAAGCTGCACTAGTTTGGATATCAGGAAAGACACTTTGAGGATACTACTTAGCTATTTTTTTCTCAACGCTTCCTTAAGTTTCAGTCTAACTCATCTTTTCTTTCTCAGAAAAGAAATGGATAGTGTTTATGGTTTATGGCACCGGAACCTTATCCTGTAAATATCGTGATGGCAGGGGCATAAAGTGAGACTTTCAAATGCATTTCCATTCTATCCTATAAGTGTACATAATAAGTTTTCCGTAAATACAAAAATGGTTTTAGCAAATGTATTTTTTGACTTTATACTTTTCACGACCGCATAAACAAGCGTGATGTTGCAGTTTTGATGTTTCCCCAGTAAGTAACATATTTTTACCCTCCCAGACCTGTCGGGCGGGAAAAACGGTCGAATTGACTGCCTAGTGTCACGTGAACATGCTCTCGACCATAAGATACTAGAAAATACGTTTTTGTACTTACATTAATATATTATGCTTTATGATACAACAAGTACAAAAACGAGTAATAATCGAGAAACGTCAATAACAATTATATTCACACTATTTGCAGCAAACCAACTGCAGAAATACTAGACTTCGAAGTCCCTCTTTGTCTTTGTTCCAACGATGAATCCGTGATTAAATCAGACCCTCAACCAATGGAAGTGCACTTGATCATTAAAAGTGGTGTTGAAAACGCATTTACAAAGCCACCAGACATGAACGGCAAAAAGCCAAATTTTCGTTCCTACATTGCCAATCTTCACTGCGTGTTTCATACAATGAAAATAATTATTTTTCTTCGCGTGCACTGAGTTAATACTTTGGCCAAAAAAATTACAATTTCTTGGCTATAAAAATTTACAAACAAGCACCAAAGTCCTTATTTTTTGTGTTGTGCACTGTGCACTGCCCTCAAATGGGAGAGCTTGTTTCCTATGTAAGCTCTGCCCATTTTCCAGTCAAACAAAGGGCAAAAGTTTTGGGATTAAAAGTGCTGCCAGTGGGACATGAAGTAGCCCTAAGTAGCTCAAGTAAAGTAGTGCCCAATGCCCATATATGGGATGTCAGTATGGAGGCCTTCTCCTTAAGGCGATTGCCTGGCAACGATGACTTCGTTGCGTTATTTCATTTTATTCGCTTCCAATTAGCAGCTTCTCTAGATCCTGTCCTTTCATTAGTTCGGATATTATATAGATGCTCTTTTCGGTGGATACTCTCATGAACCGTGTTATCTTTATCTCAAAGCCGCCTTAAATGGATTGGATTTTAGACAGGTTTGTGTCTATCCGGCATTTGATCAGGAGAGTATTGATGTTCACTTGATAAGAGGCGCGAAAGGGTCGGCCATAATTTACGAACAAATATTTTTCTGATTGATTTGAGACAACTTCGGCCCCCGCAAAATACTGTAGCGCTGAAGAAGAACGTTTATTTCCGGCTTGAGATGTTTCGCACACGCATTAAAAGAGACTACAATTTTCACTATAATTTTCAATATTTTGTATTTTACTTTTTCTTTTTACAATATGTTCAATAAAATTTCTTTTACTAACTTGATTTGAAAGTTAGAGTTTCTTAACTAACGCTAGAATTCGTTACATCATCTTGGCTTTCTATGGAAACATTTGCTATCGCTTTTACACTTTTACACTACGCTGTTTTGGAAATGTTTTGCTTAGCCTGTATGCAGCGATTATTTCTAGTGTGAGCTAAGTGCCGATGTATTTTAAATAAAAACCTATGAGGAACGGGGAACTGAGCGGGCTGGACCGTTCAAACAAGCGCATGCCAGTGTGAGAATCCTTTTTCCTGGAGCTGTCTATACTTCTTTCGCTGCACCCGTTGCAGTTTCTTCTCGGACACCAGCGGATCTGTAGGCGGCACAGCCTGGCCTCTTGGTGCAATAACTCGACGAGGACATAGAGGGGAAGGTGACTGGCTCCCTTTGCTCGGCGATTTAAAGCGTGATGCCATCCCTTAAAACAGGACCAAACAGAATGGACACTCACCCATAGCCGAAAAAGCCTCAACTCCACTTAAAAATTCTATTTAAAAAATTTTTCTATAAATATCAAATTTGTTCAAGACTTGTTCTTTCGAATTCCACAATTGATCTACCTACGTCTGTCATAGTCCGGATGGCCTTTCCATAAACGCTCCAATCTTTTGGTGGGTGGAGGAGTTTTTCGATCCACTGGCTTTTCACGTACTGCACTGGTGCTCTCAGCGGCTCTGTCGATTCCTCTACGGTTAGTCTTGTATACATCGGCAAAAACTCAGAAGGTGGAAGGAAGGGTAGGGCCATCAATCGCCGTAAATATTTGTATGTGGCGTCGTCGCTCTGATACAAAGTCTGCAGACCAAGTTCCTGCATCTATAAATAATGGATAAAACAGGTAAGCATTTTAAACAAGCAATGCACACGTGGTATAGCCCCACCCATATCATGCCACGCACCTTTATCCATACAGCCTGCGTCCAGTGAAACACACAGCCCTGTAGTTTCACCATTGGAAGCACGGCCTTCACTGCAAGCCACAGTGCATTTTCAAAGTCCATCACCACCTGCTTGACATCAGCCTCTGACGGTAGAAGGTGTACTACAATCTTTTTAAGCAAAAAAAAGTCAAAGAATACGAATATCAAATTCACTTTGTCTCTATTCCCTCCCTTGCCTACCCTTTCGTACGAACCGACCACTAACTTTCTTGTGTCCTTTTTTTCTCGCCAGACTAGGGACAAATACCGGCGGTACTTGTTTGACGTAATCCTCCGTCTTGACGAAGGCGTTGATGAAATAGTGAAACTACTCGATGTAAGCTTTCTTTTGACTTAAGTTCTTTGGGGTTTATTAACGGCGCGAGCGCAAACTTCGAAGTTTTCTTTTGAATTCGTGTCGGCCTTCGGCATCTAACACAAACATCGCGTCGGTGAAGTGTTTCGCTGGTGTCGGTTGTTTTATTTGAAATACATTATAACAACTATGAAATAGTGAAAATACTTGATGTAAGCTTGTTCACGGCGCGAGCGCAAACTTCGAAGTTTATGTTTGAATTCGTGTCGACCTGCGGCATTCGCAGGGCAAGAAGATACTCGCCGGGTAGAAGAGATACTCGCAAAGAAAAGGGATACTCGCAGAGGAGAAAGGGATGCTCGCAGATGAGGTAGAGATACTCGCAGAGGAGGATGATATCAGCTGAGGAGAGGGATTCCATCTTAGAGTATCCAAGTTCAGCCCTATGCCTATGTGTATTTTAAGATGGGATCCCTGTGGCGTAGGGTTGAACTTTTGTATTATAAGATCGAAACCCTCTGGCGTAGGGTTGAGCTTATGTATTTTTGGTATCAGTTGATTCGTGGCCACACAGTCATTGCTAAAAATCAAGAGTTCTCCATGTGTACTGACAGAGATTAATCATTTGATCTGCCAAGACAATAGCTTGAAAGACAAAAGCAGGAAAACATGTTTACTGTTAAAGACCCTTGGGAAAACATAGACTACATTTTTACATTATTTCCCTCGATAGTCATTAAGTTGATACCTAGTCTATGCCTGATTTGATGCAAAAAGTCAACATTACAAAATGATTGGCATCATCCAATTACATTTTTTATAGTACAAATCTAAGGGTCCATGTTTAGCTAGTGCCAAAGTGTTACAAAAAAGATGCAGTTATCCTGAGAATACATTACAAATTACAGCTGATATTCTTTACACTGACATAGCAAATTTCACAATCTCACTTTCTTTATGGAATGCTTCATGTATTGCCTCAGCATTGGGAAGTTACTCTGAAATTATGCAAATATAGAGCATTTAATCAAAAGAAGTTCTGTTGCATAGCATATCAAAATTATATAGTTTTTAGTTACTATATTATAATAGTCTGCAAAACTACATACCTGTCGAAATGTTGGGTTAATACCTCGGCTGAATTTCTCAGCAAACTGCAAAACAAAAAGAAGTAACATTTTAGTGTATATTACTCGTGTACATAAATTTCCTTTTATTATAATATAATAACGTATGAATAATGGCATCCCTGGATGTACACACTTACAATAGAAACAGACTCCACAGTCAATATCGTTCTCCTGGTGTGGAATGTCCTAGCCCCCCCCCCCCCAAAAAAAAAATAACACTTTTTAATTTATTCTATTATCTTGAAAAGCAATGTCATCGAACAGTATTATATTATTATTAAATTATTATTACCCGTTCATTTATATCTTACCAAAAGGAGAGATCAATTGGAAACTTAGAGTGTGTTACTGCAGTCTGCAGAAATAACCTTCAGGAATAGAAATTCTGTCGGTGTAGGAATGTTTGCATAATATATAATAAACTAGGTTGCCTATCAGCAGTAAATGCTGACGGATAGGGCAAAAAACCGGCAGGGTGTCTCGAATAAGGTCGGGTGTAGAGGCCGTAGAGGCTCGTTTTTTGCAAAGAGAATCTCATGCACTTAATTCGTGCAATGATTCGTCATGGGCCTGCACTTGATATTTGCTGACTTCTGGTCAGCGGTTGGGCGCATGTCATTGGTGTAATCACTTGCTGCTTGCTCCAATCTCGTACCCAGGCCCGTATCTTCTTTACTTCTGCTGCGCATCTGGCGACGCATGCGCAGCAGAAGTAAAGAAGATTTGGGGATCTGGGTACGAGATTGTGCTTGCTCCACTTGGGAGAAGACTCTGGGGGAGGCTGTGTCACGTGACCTACTTCGAAACAAAGAACAATGTCGATGCCATGATTAGTTTTGACCGTTATAATTGTGGTCACGTGACAAAGCCTCCCCCAAGGGTCTTCTCCCAACAAAATATCAAAAGTTTCGCTGTTTTGTCGTTTAGGGCAAAATTAACCAAAATGGCGAAAAGTGCTGCAACAACCAAATTCTAGTCGCTGATTCTCAAAGACGCAGATCAATTAGAAAATAAGTCACATTTGATAAACTGAAGGCTAAATGAGAATCATCCTGTGCGTTGATATCGTTGAGTCGTGCGGGTTCAGCAAGGGCGTAGCCTCCCTAAGGAAACTCCTGGCTGTCCCCTGTTCAGGCTAGGCCCTGATCGTTGCTCAGTTATTCTAAAATTAATGCATATATCAACACAACCAGTCGAAGTTAACACAACGTAATCAACTTTATTTAAGATAATTGACTTATGTTTGACGGTATAACAATGGTTTCTAAGTGATTTCTTCCTATAAGTTTGACAAACGATAAATGTAGCGTTCTATTATACGTATTTTGCTGGTGTCATCATATCGATGCATATTTCATATATACTTTTGAGAGTTCTGCATGAGAGCATAATTATTGGGCAGGTTTTGTAACTAAATGTTAAATAGATATATATTATAGGTTAATAACAGTAACAGTAACATGATAGTTCTATTTTCATTCGGTTTCTATAAATTCTTCTATGAAACGTGTAACAATAATCGATAAGTCTGAGTGTTTTGTCTAGTCAGTGCACTCGATTTATGATATGGATGTTTTAAGTGTTGCAGATACTTGTTGCTTTCACATGCAAAGCTGTAAGGTCATCATTCGACAACAGGGAACAATCTTGAAACGTGTAACAATCGACAAGTCATGAGCTGAAACAGTCTGAATGGTCCTTGTCAATGCATTGGCGACTGGACAGGTTTTGAGATGGACACCACTCTGTTAGTGTTACAATTGTATGTTATCATAGCACTGACAGTCAGGAGCATCAATGTAAGGTCATTCTCTGACATCTGGAAAAAATCTTTCTCCTCGCCAGACTGTTCTATGTATATTTTATGCAATTCTGAAAGTTTATCATCAAAAATTGTCAGGGTTACATCACCTGCATTGTCAGCTTTTGTAAACACTACTTTTGCCAGGGCTCTTGCTTTGCATTTGGCTCTTAATTTGGCCATGCCACAGTTGGAACACTTGATTATGTTTTCGTCGTCTTGATCTCGTGGCAAAGACGAACTACATTTCGAACATGACATGTACGTTGTCACCTTTTCGACGGCCTCCGCAGGGCATTCCAGCATGCTTTGCGAGTTGTCTTGCACGACTGCGTCTTCTCTGTTAACTTGGGACATTGACAACTCGATAGTCGTCTGTTTATTAAGAGTGATGTATTTTTGTTTATCATATGTTTTGACAATTGCCTTTGAGAGCTTGTAAGTGCTTCGAGACTGTATTCGCTTGATGTCATCTTCCCAGAGTACCAATCTAATGGAGCCTGTTTCGTCTGTTAGTGTACATTCTTGTTTGGTCAGTGTCTTGCCACTTGTTGTTATGATTGTTGGATTTTCTAGTTTAGTGATCCTTCCGGTGATGTTAACTTTGCTTTTACTATGGTCGGCAATTATTTCTTGAATATTGTTCTCTGTCGTATCTTTGTCCTCTTGCTCTGGGGTCTCAAATTCGAACGTGATTTCATTCTTGATAGGATCTTCGAGTTTCGTTCGTTTGTTTATGTGCACTTCATCTTCATCTGTATATTTGTTGCGTTTGATCTGATAGTTGGTTATCTTGACAGGTGCTGAGGATTCTAGCTTGGCTTTCATTGGGGAATGCTTTTCGGGGGAAAAACATACAGCCCTCATTGACTTGTCACTCAGTTGAATAGTAGTATCAAAGTAGCTGTTGTTCAATTGGCTTACTTTCATTGGGGACAAATTATGCAGATAGCAAATCAGAGGTGCATCTGGAAGGAAAAATAAGAAATACAATGTTTAGAATTACTAGATGCTATTGTCTTAGCCTCAGACACTTCAGGGGGGGGTATATAATCTCGCCAGCATCAACATTGGGGGACTTGTCGCGATTAGTTTTGCTGTTCACTTCGCAAACAGCAATTATAGAAAAATATGCCAGACTACTCAACGTCAGTCGAACACAGAAGCCAGTGTTGTTATGTAAGAGCTGACAGATGAGTAGTCTGCGGACGAGGCTACTATTCTCTGAGGTAAATTGAAACAATCTACGCATCAGTAGTTTCCAGGGTTCACACAGAAATGCACTGATAAAATTCCATGACTTTCCATGACATTTCATGACCGTGTGAACCCTGGTTTCAGAATCGAGCTCCGCGAACAATAATGCATCATTAGATAAAAAAGTGAGCTTAGTGCTGTTTCAGTATGCAAATGACCCTTTTTTTGTCCACAACTAATGATGCACTGTTCACACAGAGCTATATTACTTACTTTGTTCCTGTTTAGGGGGAGTGCAGGGAGGGGTTTGCTTGGAGGTACATGGCGTTTGAGGAGAAGCAGCTGCAGCTATATCTTGGTTTGATGGAATATTTTCTATAGAGATAAAATAGTTTTTATATAAAAAATGATATCCACACAAAATCAGTTAGTCAGAACCTGGATTTTGCAAAATTCTTTGTTTAGGTTCTATAAAGGAACAAATAGAGACAGCTTGGCTGCTTGAAGCTAATCACCAGACACAACCAAGACATTGTGGGTTGATCATATACCTATTTTAATAAAGCTTGCCCTTCAATAGTGTATGCCTTAAGACTGAAAAGGAGCATGGGAGGTAAAAATCTCTCTCACATTTTGCAACATGAACATTAATTATCAAAGCATCAAACAAGAGTTGTGAGAAAATAGCTAATCAAAATTGTGATTTAAAAAAAAAATCTTTAAAAAGGTTTCTTCCATGGTCCTTTGCGGACAACCCTTATTGAACTAGGTGTATGATTCAATTAAACATTTCTTTGAGTAAAATCCGAGATCAAGCAGATGCCTAGCAGGTAGGATGTCAGATCTCACTTGAGCAATGTGAATTGAATTGAGTACACCTAGGGTAGCCGACAAAGTAATTGATATCAGCACTACTAAAAAAGCTTAAAAAGTATATGCACCTGTCTGTTTTGGTCATTTTGTATAACAAACCATAAGTGTCCATTTTCATGCGAGTCATAAAACGCTCTTTAGCTTCACTTATACTTACTTTGATCTTGTTTAGTTGGAGAGCTTGGAGGGGTTTGCTTGGAAGAACCAGCTGCAGGCTGTTTTTGAGGTTGGGCTGAAATTATTATGTAAAGGAATTAGGCAACTTTGGGGGCTTATGATTGGGTCTCAATAATTACAGTTTACCATCTATTGTTGACATTTTTGAGATACTTACTTTTTCTTGTGCTGTTTCCGCGTTTCATTCTTTAGGATTGCCTAGTCTAGAGAGGTATTAAACAAAGAACACTAAGAAAACAATTATTACACTTTAATCATAACGTTCAGCCTAGCAAAGAATTTTAGAGTATTCCAAAGTTGTTTTATCAGACAATTGCTTAAGTCTCTCTTCTTCTTTTAACCTATATTTTAACAATTCAGAATTCTTGATTTTCTGTAGTCTGTCCAATGTCATTGGCTCAATAACTAATGAAGACAAATTACGTACTCTACTGATGGCAACATATGTAATTCCTAACGTGCACTCTCTTTTGCCAATATCAACCCAAGATTTCTCCAAAGTCATGCCCTGACTTTTATGAATTGTTAATGCCCATGCCAGTGTTAAAGGTAGCTGTTGTCTTTCATGCATTGTATTGCCAGATTGAACTGTGGCTGTGATTGGTGGAATAGGAACACACAAGGGCATATCATTAGTCAAAGATGGACCTGAGTATGAGTCAAATTTCACCATAACTGCAACAGGTAATGATGGAGGGTGTGTATTAGGCTCATAAATAATGTCCACAACTGATCCTGTTGAACCATTGCAAAGACCAACTGATGGCCAAAGATTCATTGTGAGCATGACTCTAGCACCCTTTGCTAACAGAAGCTTTGGATGCAGACCAAGCATCTCTTGGGCACTGATATTTTTTCCATCTGCACTGGAATGTAAAGCAAATATTTCTGCTATAGGCTGTCTCAGCTCTAATAAACGATGGTAATTGTAATTTGCTACTTCATTGTTGCTGTAATATAATCGTGTTACATCTTTAAAACATTGAATGTTATCAACTTCTGATGGTTGCCTGGCTAACAACACTTTCCAATCATTTTCTGTAGTCTCACCATTCCTTAATCTCATTAACAACTGTTTGAATAAAACTTGATCAAGCTCTGAACCGAGCACTCTTTGATTGATTTTCAGAATAACAACTTTATCAAACAATTTGTAGGCAGTATAGCCCTGATCTGCGATTACATTTGATGGTTTAGAATGATACAATGGTTTGTCTCCCACAGGCGGCAATTGAGCAGGATCTCCAAGCAAAATAACAGACTTTCCACCAAACAGTTCTTCATGTAGACCAGTTGCCTGTCTGCATCGTCTATCAATCCATCCAAGAGTTACTTGCCCAAGCATAGAATATTCATCTATTATTCTGAAATCTACCTGCTTTAGTCTTTCCTGTAAAGTTATCAATGCTTGACCTGTTAAGTCTTTCTGTGACATGTGGGTGATAGGTAATCTTAAAAAAGAATGAATAGTTATACCATTGATAGCATAAGCAGCTTTTCCTGTTGTTGCCGTAACCTTGCATCTATCTTGAAGGTGGTTGCTTAATCCATATATCAAATAGCTTTTACCAGTTCCAGCCTCTCCATTTATTATTAAATGAATTGGTTTCTCTTGCACTGAGTGAGTTGTAACAATTTCATAAGCTAGTCGCTGTTCATCACTGAATGATTCTGTATTAATTGGAAATGTTTGTTTATTTTGGATAAAGCTTTCTCTTTTTGATGTTATCCAACTTGGCATTTCTCCTATTTGCTGGGCTGTGTATCTATTAGCATCACATTGCCAGTCAAAGCAACTAACATTTGAAGATGAAGCACTGTTAACACCATTACTGTGAAATGAAGCAAGTATCATCCATTCTTCCTGATGTGCTTCATCTTCTACCATGTCTGTATCATCAGATATTTCTATTTCTGCGTTCTCCATTGCATCATGCAACTTTTCCTCCCAATTTGGAACATGTAATACAGCCTCGGGAGAAGTCAAAAAATCATGCCATGCATCTATGTATGTCTGATCACATGGTTCTTTGCTGTCCCATGCATTATTTGGATTGTTTGTCCATGGCTTATATTTCAATAACTGATATTTGCAATATGAACTGTAAAATTTACCTTTGGGATTTGGAGAATAGCTGGGGAACACTCGAGGTACTATGCATGATGACTGGTGAACCAGTTTGCCTTTCACTAATCTATATTTTTCAATGAATTCCAGAAGACTCATTTGTTTCACATCTGGAAAATCTCTGACATGATGAAGACGTTTCGCATAAATATCAAGTAGGGAATCCTTAGTACAAGGAGCTAATTCATTTTGTTGATTTGGATTTATTCTGCGAGAGCCATTTAGATTGACAGGAACAACATTAAATGATGTACTATATAATTTCAGGGATAAAAGTAAGTGCATAGTTTCTTGTGCACTAAAGTCTCTTTGTCCAAGTGTGCGCATAGCAATTTTTTTCATTGTTTTTTGTGCATCTGAATCATTATCTGTATTTTTTAATACTGAGCCAAAAGTTTCAGTAAGCATTGGAGATTTAGGTTCACCTTTTGCAGCATACTTTGAGAGATATTGTATGCATGCGTGGTGATCTATAACAACTTGAATGTCACAGTTTGCTCTCCATCCTTGCAGCTGAATCTGTTGGTGGTTATTAAGCCTAGCATCATTTCTCTTTGTCACTATTTTGGCTTGGAATTGAGGTGACTTGCAATCATTCTTATGAACAGGTTCGAAAACTAATTTTGTCTGTGGGCATAGATCAAATGGATAACTGAAGCGACATTGCATGTCTTTCAAACCTTGTTTATATCTTGGACAATATTTTGTACTACAGCGTGTATGACGTTGGACAGTATTCAACAAATTAACATAGTCTTCATCTACATCAGTAACACATCTGTGTCTTAGTTTACATGGATGGACCTTTGGTTTTATCCACATTTCAGTGTCAGGGGGACACGGATTCCAAGTTGACATCAAAGAATCGACATACTGACAAACTTGCTGTGAAGCTTTTTTACCATCAATAATGGCACATATATTATCAGAAATACATGTTTTGTCCGATGAATTTTCAGCAATAAATCCTTTAAGGGCCTTTTCAGTAAGATCACACAGACCTGGATCACTTTTAAGCTTGGCTATACCATGGCAATGGATACTTCCTCGAGCTTGATACTCATACCTGTACCAGTGCCATTCTGCACCAAGGCAATCATACAACCACTTCTTTATAAATTCCTCTACACGTTTAGTAAAAAACCAGTCTACTAAATGAGGGTTGTTTATGACATTCATTCGCCTTTCTTCGGAGGTAAGATTATCTACATTTTGGCTTAAGAGTTGATGCAATTCTGGCCAATGCATATCTGCTGAAGACAATGTGAAAAATATTGTCGGTGGACCTTTATAAGATATGATTGCCTTAAGATCTTGCTGCAATTTGTACCAATATGCAGAGCTTCCAGTGATGTTGGCTACATATCTCGAAACCTTTGTCATAAATAACTGTGATTTCTTTTCAGTGGCCATGTTTCTGAGCTCTTCTAATGTCAAGTGTGCTTCCCCAGGGTTTTGTTGAAAGAAAACAGATGTTTGTTGCATTGTTCTTTTCCTCTGAATCATGTTCAAGGCCCAATATGAAAACCTAGGGTGTGAAGCAAACCTAAAGTACAACTCTCCATTAATTCTCTCCGCAAACTTTAACAAGTGTTTTATTCTTTCATTGAAAGGAATATCCCTGTGTAAACATAGATTTGTTGGATCTCCTTTGCCATCAGGAAACAATGTAGGAAAGGCTAAAGTAGCAAGGCCTGAAATTGAATATTCATTTAATGGATTATCATCTATCGTGGGCCAATTGATTTTTGTTGTTCCAATTTCAGACAAAATTGCATCCTTTTCAAGTTTATTATTGCCATTGTGTGGAAGAAAACTACTAGTTTTTGTATCATCATTTATGACCTGATCTTCGTCAGAATCACTGGCATTTGAATTTGCTTCTTTATTTGTGGTCACATTATTGGAATCCGCTTCATTAATCTCTACTGTTTGGAGATCATCTGGTACACCATTGATGGGCAGAGAATTCAAGGCATTTGAATCAAGGGTCACATTTTTATAGTATGGATTATTTTGAATCAGCCAATTAAGTGCTTGCTGAACTTTGCTTCTCCTGACAATAACATCTTGACATGTTGCATTATCTTTTCCATTCATTGTTACCAGTAAGAGTGACACATGCTTGGGATACCTTGGTAAGGATTGTGCTAGCTCTGACACTTGTTGTGGTAGATTGATGCAGTGTCCTGAAAAACCTCGTTGTCCCCCCGGTTTTAGATAGACATTCATTATAGGGAGAGCTTGTGCAATAAGCATTTCTTCAATTTGTGTTAAACCCTGTAATTCAATTGGTATACTTGATGGAATCATCTGATTGTCAAGTGAAAATTTTTTGGGAGCTTTTTTGTCGCTTGTACACCTCTTACAAATATAAGTAACTTGTCTTGAGTTAACTTTTTCCTGGACAGGCCATGCCTGAAAGCAGATCTGACAGTGATACATTGTATACTGGATAGCCTTATGAAAGTTAGACAGATGTGTTTGTTCATTGTTAATGCTTTTTTCGTTCTCTTTACTGCCAGCACTTTTCACATTTGATCTGTATTCTGGCAACTTGTTCATACCTCAATGTCACTATGCATGTTCAACAATGCATCACTATGAGTGCTACATTGATTAGTCATCTCCTCTGTGTTATTCAACAGGAAAGAAAGTTTAGGCTTTGAACTTTCTGCAACATTTTCAATAACTTTAGCAACTTTGGGAGTTTGACCGGTGTGTATGCCTTTAGCTCTATGGGTGTTACTTTGAGTGTTGCTTTTTCTTTTGCGACAACCATTTGAAACAAGATTAGGAGAAACATCTAGCACAATGTCATAATGCACACCACTAGTATTTTGTAAATAGATACCGCCTGCATACTTGGCAGGATATCCTGATATGATAGAACTTGGAAACCTTTGCCACTTATACAAAGAGCCAACCTTGGTGTATACAAAATGTCAGTTTCTAGCAAAGAAGCTGCTGCTATTATTTCCACATCTGTTCCCCAAACACGTAGATTTGCCATTCCAGTACGGGCCAAATATTCATCCACAGTGCTATTCATGTGAGCAAGTAAAGCATTTTCGTTTTGTCTCATATGTTGTATTATCTTCTGCCTGACTAAGATGTGATAATTTTGTCTTCCAGTTACTGTATAAGAAAGAGCACGGAATAAACAATTGCCATCACCTACTATTTGATACAGTTTGGAAGGCTTTTGTAAAGGTTTGGCCTTTTCAGAACTTTTAATGTGCTTTGTTATCAGTGCTAAGTCCAGAGCTGAACACCAAAACACTTGACTTTCAGAATAAAATGCAAAGATGAATGGTTCTGGCTGTGAACTTTCTGCAACATTATCAGTAACTTTGGGAGTTTGACCGGTGTGTATGCCTTTAGCTCTATGGGTGTTACTTTGAGTGTTGCTTTTTCTTTTGCGACAACCATTTGAAACAAGATTAGGAGAAACATCTAGCACAATGTCATAATGCACACCACTAGTATTTTGTAAATAGATACCGCCTGCATACTTGGCAGGATATCCTGATATGATAGAACTTGGAAACCTTTGCCACTTATACAAAGAGCCAACCTTGGTGTATACAAAAATGTCAGTTTCTAGCAAAGAAGCTGCTGCTATTATTTCCACATCTGTTCCCCAAACACGTAGATTTGCCATTCCAGTACGGGCCAAATATTCATCCACAGTGCTATTCATGTGAGCAAGTAAAGCATTTTCGTTTTGTCTCATATGTTGTATTATCTTCTGCCTGACTAAGATGTGATAATTTTGTCTTCCAGTTACTGCATAAGAAAGAGCACGGAATAGAGTCTGGGCTTTAGCGCCCATGGGGGCCGGAGGGGTGGGGGGCGTGCGCCTTCCAGTTTTCCCCAGTAAAATACAAGAAATGTTAAGCAAAAAGGGGGCCAACGGCCCCTATGTCCTCTCTATTGTGCCCCTTTCCCCCAGTTTTTCAAGGCCTGGGTACTTTTGCAAACAAAACACATTCTTTTGCCCAATACCTTTGAGATAAATCTAACTGAGAATTAAAAGCAAGCAAATGCATGTATATCTCTGAATGAAGACGGCTCCAATCCAGAGAAAACAATGATTCAAAATCAAAGTAAGACAGTTTGTGCTCAAGCCAGGAGCGACAACTCGAAGAAGCTAAAAGTTTTGACTCGTTTGAGGTCCTAACTTACAACAACAATTTCTTACCTCGTTATATTGTCCGTAATGAAATAATCTGAAAGTGCAAAAAGAGAATACTTGTCAGTTGTAATGCTGTAGGGGTTCGATGAAGCACGCTGGTTTCCACACGCTCGCGTAGCTGGCTGAATCCATGTTGCTCTAGAGTCCAGGGTACTTTTGCAAACAAAACTCATTCTTTGCCCAATTCTTTTGAGTTCGAGTCTAACTTAGAATTAAAAGCAAGCAAATGCATGTAATTGCAACTATCTCTGAATGAACACGGCTTCGATCCACAGAAAACAATGATTCTTCGAAATATAGACAGTTCACTTTTACAGTCGAAGCTGCAGAAGCGACAACAACTCGACTCTCACGTTAAAGAAGATAAAAGTAGTCTTGATCCGTTTGGGACCCTAACTAACAACAACAATCTCTTACCTCGTTAAAATGTTCGTAGTGAAATAATCTGAAAGCGAAAGACACTTGATCAGAGAGGAAACAAAACATATTAAAGGCTGAAAGAGGCAGTGACACTGACAGGCACAAATCAGGCGCCGGCGGGCCGTGAGTCTAAGAGAATCTAGACGAATTATACGATTTTCTTTGGCGAAAGTTGCCACAAATCGAAGCACTAGCTCCATTGGAGTCTTACGAAGAACTATAGAAGTTTCGATGTCTTGATGTGGTCGTGAAAGTATGCAAAAGCTGATTAATAATCCAGAAAGAGAAACACTTACCCGAGCAGATGAGAGGAGCACATGGCAAAAAAACACGGCCGCAAAGCACTGTGGTTGAGTTTGTGGAGCTGCAAATCTTTAACCACAATGCAGTGCGCAAAGATTTCGATGCCGATTAGAACTTGCTGACTTCGCTCAGTCGCTTCAGGCTCCTTCGCTGCGTCAGCAACAAAATTTGGGCAAGGTCCCTTTACTCACTTGACAGGGCCAAAATAACAATCAAGCAAGTTTGCTTACATAATTTTGACTCCTGTAATGTAAGTATATATGAACCTGATTTGGACAAATAAATCATCTTTATGTCTTCCTTCCAATGGGTCAAGGTGTGTGATTGTTTTTGACCTGAAGTCGGTCAAGGTTTGTGATTGTTTTTGACCTGAAGTCCACCATCTAAAAAAGTGATTTTGCTACATTAAAAACGCAATAAAGAAGTAACCGTGTTTGAGGTTAGAATCATGGATGAATTTTATACTTTTTATGTTTGCCAAGTGTCTAGTGGATGTTGTTCCAGTTGATTGGTATTAAAAGGAGATCAAGTTGTTAAGTAGGCTGCCTACAATTTGTTCTGCTCTCCACCTTCAAACTTTGTTTGCCTGCTATTAAGGCTCAAAAACCTGTACCGGTCTGAACTTTCACATGGTTACCCTGGAGGGTTTGAACTTTGTTGTAGTGTGCATTTTGTTGTGATCGGAGTTGCTATAGCAACGTTATAACCACACCCTTGCTTATAATACGCAGCCATCAGACGCGTTGCGCGACCTAAACTTTTAATATGACACCCCTCACACTAATCCCTGAGTAGCTAGCATTAATCACGGCAAGTTTGGAGGGAATTCATTGGGCCGGTTTTATGTTATTCGAACGGACTTTTTCAGGCTCCAAAATGGCAAAGCTATTTATGCCGCAAATATTTCCTTGAAAAATAATGGCTAATATCTGCGGAATTAAGAAATCCTTGCCGCCCGAATAATCTACAAACCCAAGGCAATGTACCAGCCAATTTTCACTTCTTAGAATGCTTCCGATTTTGTTTGGCATGTGTTCAAGGAAACTGCAAAATTAAAGAAATTATATTATAAATCTTCCGTTTCTTATAAAACTTACACTTTTCGCCTCTGACACAAATCTCATATGTAAAAGTTTTTGATACTTCCGTAAATTATTCTTGAATATACACCAAAGATAACCTCCAAGTCTTGAGTTCATTGAAGTATTTTAAGGCACCGAGAAAAAATGCTAAACTTCACTACTCTTTCGGTTTGCTCGAGCCGGTTTTTGTCATTGTACTTTGTTTTCACCTGTTGTAGCTTTCACGTGGTTTTCCCTGTAATCAGTGAAGCGAACTACATTCCAGCGTGTTGTAGTTTTCATGGCTCAACATTCATACTGTCAAAGCGTAGCGAATAACAATCCAACAACATTTATTATGAACGTTAACTTGATATTGCTGAGCTTTCTAACTCTTTGTCTTTACCCTCCCGCCACTGCCTGGCTGGCAACCACTCGCTCTCCAATTTATCAGTTCTTCTGCCTTCCTCTTTTTCGATTTTCTCGGCGAATCGCTCCAAACTTTGTTGTCGTCCCCTACGTAATATGGACTCTTGAAAGCCCCAAAGTTATTTCCAAGAGGTACTTGGAGCTTTTTTTTTTGTAACTCTTGCTGTCTTCGGGAGCTAGAGTCGACATATATTGCGGAGATTTCCCTGAAACTCGCACTAATGAAATAGAAACGCTTGGAGCGCCCGCCATTTTGGATTGCTTCTTGCCCCGCCCGTAATGCGCATGCTCACAAAATGTAAACAAATAATGGCCTATTTTGGGGAGCATTCGGGTTCTTGAGGTTAGCAATCTCAAACATCAGCTTAAATGTTTCCCCACCTTTGTCACCGAACTTAATCCATCATCTCCTCATCAAGTATTATACCATTGTACCAGGTTAGATTTCTGTGCCTGAAATTAGAAATAGTAATGTAGAAATAAATAGAACAATTTATTTGTTGAACAAGACATTTGATTCCCCCACCCCCTTCCATAAAGGGACACTTGATATATCCCCCCTTACTTACATCATGTTCTGTTCAAGATGCCCATGGACCAAGGCGGTAAGGTCCCCAACTTGTGAACATAAGCTAGACGGATCTCTGTCCCTCCTCCACTCTTGTTGAACATGAATGTCATGTGCTCAGCATAAACATTGGTAAGTTTTTGTTGCTCAGACAGTTCACGCTGCTTCTTCTCACTAGCTAACTGCACTCCAAAGCTTGTGAGCCATCTTTAAATAAAATAGGAAAAAATTAACTCTCATTGGAAGCCAACTCTAGTGCTACTATAAGGCCAATAAAAAAATCCACATCCCAAATTTAGTTATTCCTGCCTTGGAGGTCCAGTGAATTGCAAACAGCTGACCTGTGATTTAAATTGTAACATTTAATAGAATAGAATAGAATTTTATTGTGAAAAACACTTAGCTAAAAGCTACTTTTCAGGTTATTACAAAATAAAAAGGAAAAGAAAGAAAATATTAATTAATTAAAAGAACTCTTGGAATATACGCTATATTGATATGTACAATTAAAATTCACTAATTTAAAAATTCTGACTAATTATTTACACGTAGATATAAAATGATAAAATATGTGCATGTACAATCGTTTCAAAATTTCATTTGGCGGACCCTATTCACAAATGCTTTGGTACCAGCGCTAGCTCTAATGTCATCGTGTAAGTTGTTCCAATTCTTCACAGCATAATAACGAAATGACCTTAGCCCATGCTTGGTACTATTGACCTTGGGTAATGAGAGCAAATTTTTACCCCTAAGATTGTAATTGTAATTTAATTGTAATTTAATTGTAATTTAATTGTAATTTAATTGTAATTTAATAAATTTATATGTAAGGAATCGATATAACCAGTCTGTTACAATATTTTTGTTGCCACCAAGTTCTATGTGTATTTCCTTCAGGTACATGTATCATTCTATTGTGGTAAATTAGATTTCTCCTTTGTCCCTGTCGGGGACAACCAAATAAACTCGTTAAACGATATAATTTTCTCCAGTATTTAAATCACAGAACTCTCCGTTTGTCTCTTAACTCACAACTCTCGGGGCACGGTCCCCTCGCTAGATATCTAATTACAAAATGATTATTCGATTTCAAACATGGTATCGGATATCAGAATCAAATAAAACAAACAGTCAAAGTCACTTCCGCTTGGGTTTCACTTCCGTTTAAAGTGTTTTTAGTTCCGGACATCCCCACCACACCCAACCCCTCTTTGAAAAAATGATTGATTGCCTTAACCCCATACTAACTTTCTTAGTTGTCTTGATTTGTTAAGGCCCTTTTCTTCAGATACATGTATCTTCAGACCAGCCCCCTGGCAAATTTGTGTCGTTCTTCTTCACCCATTCTTTGTAACTCTGCTTTCCTCTGCCTCTGGATATCATCATTTTCTCCACCACTGATGTTTTGCCGAAACTGTTCAACAGCTAAAGCTCTACGTTGCACCGTCTTGCCTAAAAAGTAATTTTTGTATTTCAAACTTTCGTTAGATATAAGTTATTTTGTGAGCGGTGTCGTATTTAAGCGGACAAGCGAAGTTTAGTTGACAACGAAAGGCGGCTTTCTTCTTCTTGTGACGGTCTAGTATGTCGTGTAAACAACCAAGCGGCATACCAGACACGTGAACAACTTTGCTAGCTAATACGACTAGCAGGGTATTCTTGCCATTTTTAGCTGATTTGATGCGCGGTCGCGCTGCAAAACTCGCAAAGTTATAAACGTCAAACCATTGTCAATTTGAGATTTCTGGCCTGATACTTTTCTAAAGTCCTGAATACTACTGCGAATGTACTGTTTACTGTTTCTCGGTGTGTTTCGAATCCTGCCGCGATATTTTTGTTTGCGAGTTTCCAACAAAATAATACCTGGGGAAAGCCCGAATGAACGAAAGTATTATTAAAAAGCGCCGAGGTTTTATTACTGTGTGTCTGTTGTAAATTGTATGGTATCAGGAATTCAATCGTGTCGAATTAGCATATCCTTCTAAATCACTCATTGAGATTTCTTAACGACCTCAGATATTTCTTAGATGAAAAATTTACAGCACAGTGATTTATAAAAAGCCAATCAGGACTCAGTAAGAACAATGCTTTTATAATCAGCGCTGAACTCACCGAGGCACATCCACCAAAACAAGCTCTCTTTGTCGCTTTAGACAAAAGGATTCTGCGCGATGAAGAAAACTTGGGGGAAAATTGTCGGGATTTTAGACCGAGCGGTCATTGTCATATAAGGAAGTTATCATATTCCATATTTGGACTTGCCTGTACATAGCACTGAAGAAATCCAACATGGCGGACCCAAGACGAAGCCGGCGACCATCAAAAAGGCCTCGTTATTACGTTTTTGAAGGCTTCAAAGACCTCCCTGATTTGGAAAAACAGATATCAAAGGAAGAGACTGATAAGAAACGTTCAAAGATTGAGGAAAAGCTGTGAGAAATTGCTCAAGTGAAGGATCGCCATGTTGAACGCGTGCTGGTAGAGTGGAAGGGGGTTCGGGGCGGGGCCGAGCAAAACACCTGAGTCTCTCTCGCAGAGAATCCGAGATAGACCCAGCGGCCAAAATATACGTGCAATGGGGGTACGAACTTCGTGTGAACTATGATCATATTTTGGGCCCCCGTTGAACATATGCTTTGGACAGTTCCGAAGACTCCACTGGACCTGGCATGTTCACCTCGAGAAATTACGTTCCCTCCGATTTCCTACATAAAATTAAGCTTCAAGTGTCGGTGAAGAAATTTACTGCACAACCCTCCACCCCTGTATTTCAACAGGGAAGAGCCCAATGAATGACTAATAAAATTAATTTATTTGAATTAATAAGCTTAAATAAGTTGTATCTATTTTTACTGGTGTCTCCAATGATTGAAAACATGATGCCTAAAATATGAAAAATTATTTTTCTAAAAAAAGAATTTATTTGCAAAGATTATACAATTCCTGTAAACATGTATGCAACTGCCCTACAAACATGTACAAAACAAATGAATTATGAAACTGAGTTGCCACTGGTGCAACTCAGAAATTGAGACTATTGAGCACTTCTTTTATCTTTGCCCAATCACCTTTAGATTTTGGGGTCAGGTATCCATTTTCCTTTCAGATAATTGTGCTTTCAGTTGGAATCCTGATCTCAAATCTGTCCTTTTCGGTACTTTTGGACCAAAACCCATTGATCTCACACTGCTTAACTATATAATCCTAGAATGTAAGTATCTCATTTTCTACTTAAAACGCAATAATTCTGTCCTGTCCATTAAACGGTTAATGAGTAGAATGAAGAAAACGTTTGAAGCTGAAGAACATATTGCGAGAGAAAATAACAATCTTGCATTTCATGAAAGCAAATGGAAACCAATATCTCATTTGTTTTGATTGTTATCACAAAGGGTACCCGATCTTTCATTTTGCATAATTCAATGGAGGGAAGAGACGCTTCTCATCTCTCTTGTTTTGTTGCTTGTATATAATAGTTGTTTAATTGTTTGTTCGTTTCTTTGTAAGTGTGTAAGTTCATATTATATGAAATTGAATAAAAATGTTTCAAAACAAAAATTATGAAACATTAATTTGAGTTTGTATGACTTACTGGTTTAGCTTAGAGCAAATTTCCGATGAGTGTAATGAGTAATTCGCCCTCACTTTGAATTTACTCCTAACTTGAAACTGGATGTTGTTTTCCTTTAAATGCTATTTGAGTCTACTTCTTAGAACATCATTTGTACCAGACACTGGGAAGTGGTAGTTGGCACCAAAGGCAAAAGAAGTTTGATGAAGGGGCGTTTATTACCAGAATTAGTGCCATGGCCTTCCAGTCACAAGACATTTTCCTGAAAAAGGAACACCATGAGTCAAAACTGATATCTATGTTTCACAATAATTAGATGCTTCTTTTAATCAGTTTTTTTTTTCTCATTCTTACTGCCTTTAGTTCGCACTCTACACACAAATTCTATGCTTTACAGTTCTATAGCTTTGATCTTTCAGAGCTTTTTTTGTATCTACAAGAATCATCTAGTATAATATGGAGGTGATAGGGATTATAATTGTGTTGCTAAAAATAGCAGCACAGAAAAAAATAATATGAACTTACCACTGGATTTTGACATGTTTACTATTGAGGGCAATGCCGTCTCTCTTGAGAACTTCAATTTCTTTGAATGTCTCATAAGTGATCCCTCGATCATTTCACGTGATTATTTGCCTGTACAATTAAGAAAAATGAAAGTTAAGAAATGGAGGCTTATGTGGAACAAGGCCTTAAACATGTCAGATAACACTATGTGTATGTGCCTTGCCTAATTTTGTCTAAATTAAATTTTTTATGTGCACTAGGCTACTTTTTGACATTTTTCAGTCAAACGAGGGGTGGGAGTGCACAATAAAAACAAGGCTCAAATATTGATTTACAATATTCTTTGTCAGGGCTCCTGCCTTCTTCACCCTCCACAGCAAATGTCATCATCACACTTCCGACTTTCTTGGTAGTTCTGCTACCATCGCCTGAGAACCTTAACGTCGAAGAGTTTTGCAAAAGAAGGATCTTTGGAGAGGTAGTTTAGAAGGTCGGAAATTTTTCTTGTCCAGCCCAGGAAAGATACACAATTTGGAATCTAGAAAATAAAATGATATTGCATGATAACAAGTAACTTTATAATTGTATAATGCATCTACTTTGTTGTTCAGAATGTACTGATTGAACAGTAAAATAATTCTGAGTAACCATGCCTGTTAGTAAAAAGCTATAATAATTGAACATGGTCTCTGGTACATTTTATAGCCCCCAAATTTAAACTTTTGCTGTTCTCATTGTTGGCATAATGATGGTTTGACAAATCTAAATATTTTCCCATTGATTAATTAGGAGGTTTCTTGCATTATGGCAAATATTAATGCCATAAAGAAACCAGCCCTTATTTCATTATTACACATTTCGTTGCGGTAACAGTTGGCCCTGAATGCTTCTGTGCAATCTATAATTCCTACCTGATTGTTAAATTCCTTGATGGGAATGATATTTTTTTGTGCCTTTCTTTCTTTTTTTAGTTGCGAAACAGCTGGCAGGCTACAACCAGGTACTTTTTTCAGCTCGTGGTAGGCGCTGTCTAATATGTTGCCACAGTCTTTTGCCTGCAGAGGTTTAGGAAAATATAAAAAAATTATATCATGATAACAAAGATTTTCAGTTACAGTACTGTAAGTCTTCAAAATTAATTTCTTACATGAAGTGCCTGTCTGACTTGAAGGATTTTAGATTCGTCATCACTTTGGACATCTCTCCTTTCTCCAAAAGACAAGACAACATTCTCTACTCCATCAATGACCAAGGTTACCTTCAGAAAAAGCGATATAATTAATATGTATATCCCAAAAGATTAGATGTGTAAATAATGCAAATAGTTAATACAGCTGTGTCTAAGCAGCAATCTTCCATTCGTGTTACAAATTGCTAATAAGAAACGAATAATACAGGACAAACGAACCTGCTGAACTTTCCAACCATCAGGTAATTTGGCAAACTGAGTGCTAAGCCATTGCTTAACTTCAGCCTTTTTGTGAAATTTTCTTGGAGGACTAAGGTCCGAATACTTCTGTCCTCCTGCCTTGAATGGTTTCTTCTCGGTCCTTTTTTTATAACATGACGTTCTCTTTCTTTTGGCTTGTGGATTTCTTGGTGGGGAAACGATGTTCGTGTCCCGAACAGTCAAAGAAAAACTACTGTCAATGCCCTCGGGGGTACAGTCATTTCATTTCATTTTTTTTCTTCATTTTATTGAGATATTTATATATAAGATATAAGTATAAAATAAATAAACGGACTGACCCGCAGGTAGTACACACTAATCGAGGCGGGCCAGTCTTACAGATTTCTCAGTGTAATTAATTGTGATAGTCGATTAACTTTAGCTTCTTAGCCGGTGGTTTTACATAGAAATGTGTAAAAACGCCATTGTTGGGATCCATCTTCGACCGAATCAACCGGGACAACCGTTAGCTTTGCCTAGATTTTCCCTCGAAAATCCCGCTCAAAACTACGTCACAAGTACTTATTTGGTAAATATCAGTAAAAAAGCGGGAAATCTCAGCTTACAACGGCCAATGAGAAGTTGTAGGGATTCAGTATACTTTTCTTTTCCAGTAGAATTGAGCTTCTTTCCCGTCGTATTTGTAGAGTGTAGTGATCGAAAAGTGCACCAAATATTCCTGAAACTAGAATTATCTATGTAGGTAGTGAAGTGCTCGGAGGGGAAGCTACTCTTTGCAGAAAGTGTTTTGTTAAGGCCCCGTCCACACGTATCCGGATAGTTTTGAATCCGCAACTTTTTCTTTCCGGATATGGCTATCGTCCACATGTATCCGGTGAATTCGTAGACGAGTCGGGATATTTTTTAATCCGATCTCGAGAGGGGAACTTTTTTGAATCCGATAACATTTCGGAGACATGTGGACAGTCGAATCCGGATATTTTCTGAAACGAATGACTGGATTTGTCTGCGAATTCGCTGGATGCGTGTGGACGATAGCAGTATCCGGAAAGAAAACGTTTCGGATTCAAAAATATCCCGATACGTGTGGAAAAAGTTTCGGATTCAAAAATATCCAGGTACGTGTGGACGGGGCCTAGTGTATAAAAATGAGGCGTCTGAATATTGTAAGCAGCGCAAGAAATTTAATAAACTATAAAATAAAAAATAAAACATAAAATGTGATCTGAAGGCTGCCAAAACAACCACATCTCAACTGTTGTTTTGTAGCTGCTCCAGGAATGTTTTCAGAAAATAGCACTCTTGTTACAATTAAATGTCTGTGCTCTGCTATGAAACAAAGTTTTTTGCTTACTTTAATCCTCTAAAAAATCAACATTGGACGTGAACAGTTGATCCAATGGTTGTGCACAGTTATTTGATTTCTGAACAATATTTGCAATCTTCAGTTATCCAAATGTATGAGGGGTGTAGACAATTGCACAATAAATATCAATGTACACATATGCTTCAGGAATTTGGTCAGAGGTCAGAAACAACCAGGATTTGCAATTGCAGTAGCTTGGTTTCTTGTGTTGGTTGAATATTGTTGCTGCACAGCCATTTTCTTGATTCAGGTGCGTTTGTAGAAAATGCCTTGTATCCATAAGATTTCAGATTAAAAGAGGGTAAGTTTAGTTTGAGTGCATCATAGGAGGAGCGTAAATTTCTGGCCGGTTTGTAGACCAACAAAAGATCTTTTAGATAAGGAGGAGCTAAGTCATTTAAACATTTGAAGGTGATTAAATTTATCTTGAAAATTATTCTTAGCTCCACTGGCAGCCAATGTAGGTCTTTAAGGACTGGAGTAATTCGATCATATTTACTTGAGTTGACAGTAATACGCGCTGCAGCATTTTGAACCCTTTGTAGTTTGGCAATTAATTTTGTGGGCATAGCATAGAGAAGGGAGTTACAGTTGTCCAATTTCGAAAGAACTAGGGCAACCAACAACTCCTTGCACAACAACTCCTTGCCCATATCCATTTTTAAACCTTGTTTGGATTAGCAATAATAAAACTCGGAGAAACCATGGCAACGGGCCACAGCTCCCCGCCCGATACCCGTCACACTGATTTCACAGTGGAGAATTATACTTACCAGGAGAGGGTGGGTGGGAGAAAAACAACCTTTTAGCGAAAGGTTTCAATGCTTTCCAACTCTGAGCACGCTTCCAAGCTCCACCGATAGGGGAGCTTGGAAGGCGCCCCTTCCGTCTTAAGCCGAAAGGGCGCCGAGCCCCGAGACAGCCCCGACCAGCGCACGAACGATGTCGGGAAATAGTAGCAAGGACTCGGTTTTACTTCGTTTAAATTA
The DNA here is from genome assembly GCA_033964015.1 of Scolanthus callimorphus. Lineage (NCBI taxonomy): Eukaryota > Metazoa > Cnidaria > Anthozoa > Actiniaria > Edwardsiidae > Scolanthus > Scolanthus callimorphus. Next base: position 2,209,912 of record CM066917.1, read on the forward strand.
CATTGAAACACATTAAAACTCATCGTCTGATAAGTTTGTAGCTGGGTACGGTGTGCAGCGGTCGCGGACCGTGCGCTACCGGAGGAACCATGGCAACGGGCCACAGCTCCCCGCCAAATGGTACTTGAAAAGGAAGGGACTGTGGCGAGAGCCATGGTGCCACCGACTCCAAACCTAGCAAGTACCGAAGACACAACTACTAAACACCATAGATCCGAGCTTTAATTCGCACTAAATGCGAAGCCGCGGCGACAAGAACATCAACTGGAGTGCGGATGTAGCCCTTATACGCGCTACTCGACCAGCGGCCGAGGTCTTGGATAAGGTGGTCCGGGAGACCGTTACGAGCGGCAACGGTAGCAGCGCCAATGCGAAAACTATGGCTAGCGTAGTTTCCAGAAACGTTGGCCGTCACGAAAATCTGCCTGAGCCATTCCGTCAACGTTTTGCGCGACAGCGGTTGTCCCGATTGCAGCAGGAATAGCGGACCCGGGGCTCCGCCTCGTAGATTCAGATAAGCAAAAAGTGCCTCCACCGCACAGAAAGGGGGCTTTGCCCTACCTATAAACACAAAGGTCCCCTTGCGGAAAGGGTCGGTTTTTGACGCCTTGATGTTGATCCTAATGCAGTGTGGCGAGTCCGAGGAATCCAAAGTAATATCTGAGACGCTGAGATGAATTAATGGCGAATATACGCGTAAACTATCGACCGTGAATTCGGCCGATCGCAAGAAGCTGACGAAGGCCAGGCAGCAAGCAGCCCAAAACATGACGTGGTTGGGGATCGAAAAGTCCAAATGACTATGAATAACCAGCATTAGCTCACCGGTGATTGGTAGGCGATTCGGGGCCTTAGTTCCTTGGAGACGTTTGATCCCTTTCATCACTCTCTCTAGCCTTAAGCAGTTGGCAAGCGGGTCCCCGAAGCCTTGTTCCACATGTAAGGCACGCACGGCCGAAAGGTAGACTTTAATTGATCCGTTTTGCAATGTCTCTGAGAGGTGAGATGCAAAGAGACACAGGGTCCATTCATCTACCGGGCAAGGGGAACCTGTTAGCGGATGTACCTTACCTAGCTGAGCGCAAAAGGATATAAATCTTCTCTGGCCAGAGGCGTAAGACTTCTGCGTGGAAGGGGCCAAGCCTTGTAACAAAAGTTCCTGGCATCGAGCTTCTAAGGGGAAACCAAGTGAAGGAGCAATTCTGGTGGAAGTGGAGTAGGCGATGGGTTGGCCGTCGGAGCCAGACGGAGGAACTCCTGCCATTGAAAGCGATACAACGCGTCAGCGATCGGATTCAAGACTCCTGGCACGTGCGCAGCAGTGAAGGAAAAGGAGTGTAGAGCAGAGGTTAGAAGTAAGGAGCGCAGAAGCCGCATAATGCTCGGGACTTTAGAGGTCCTGGAGTTCAAAATAAAAACAACTGAGGCGTTATCGCTATTAAACCGCACGTGTTGTCGGCCCCAGTGCTTCTCCCAAACATGAGCCGCGATTACAATTGGGAATAACTCTTTGTAGGCAATGGACTGGGAAGCCTGGGCCCCATGCCAGATGCCATTGAACCACGCTGAGTCAGAGAAGGCGCCATAGCCCAAAGATCCGGCGGCATCCGAGGTTACCTCAATGGAGGGGGAGGCAGTCATACCAGGGTATAAACAGAAACTCACCCCATTCCAAGACTCGAGGAAGAGGTCCCACCATTCCAAGTCGAGGCGAAATTCGACATTAATTCTGATCGGATGGTTCGGGTGACGAAAACAACATAAGAGATCTATCATCCGGCGGATGAAGGCCCGCCCCGGCCATACAACTTTCGCTGCGTGATGAAGAATACTGATCAAGGATTCGAGTTCGCGTTTGGTGCAATTTGGTTTGGAAATCCAGGTCTGAATGATCGCTCGGACTTCGGCTAGTTTATCGTTCGGCAGTCGTGCAATGCGTTCCTCTGAGTCAAGCTCAATGCCTAGGATAGTAAGAACTTTCGAGGGGCCCTCACATTTATCAGGATGAAGGGGCAAACCAAGATCCGAGCAGACCTGAAGGGCCGTTGCAAAATCACGTGCACAATCTGGCGAATCAGGCGGGCCGGCTAAGATGAAATCGTCAAGGTAATGGACCAAGTGAAACACCCGGTAGTTGTGTATTAGGATCCATTCGACCGCGGATGCCACAGAGTTAAAAATTTACGGCGCGGACCGGATACCGAAAGGGAGGGCAAGGTCAACGTAGAACAAGCCCCGCCATTTCAAACCTAACAAGTGACGGTCAGACGGGTGGATAGGAATATTGCGATAGGCAGACAAAACGTCGAATTTGGCCATGAGGGCCCCTGGGGCGAAAGAGTCGACCATACGGATGACATCATCCACCTTAATATACTGAAGGGAAAACTCCTCACCCGAGATCGTTGACACTAGCGCCTTCTGGGAATGACAGGACGACGATAAGTCGCCATTTGCCTGGCTTGCCCCTTTTGGGGATAACTCCAAATTTGCTGACGTGCAGGTTAGGTAAGGGAGGGTGATTGAACGGGCCTGCGACTCTAGAGTAACCTCATTAGCGATGTAGGCGTCGATAATATCTCGGTGTTGGTAAGCCGAGTGTTTATTGCGACAGGCTGATTTCAGATTGGGTAACCCATTGAACCCTATACCAAACCCGTAGCGCAAGCCATTAACCACGTAGAAGACAAATGATGGGTCTGGGTGTCCCTGTAGCTCTTTTGCGATCCTGTCAGGCCGAAGAGGGGTGACCGTGCGGACTGATGGCAGAAGACCTGAAAGACAACGGTTGACGCTCACTGAAGAGCTACATGGTGTCCAATCGGTCTAGTAGCCATGGCAGTCCCACAAGGACCTTAGTGGAGGCCCTAAGTGTGGGCTCGACTGCGGTCATGGTCTCTAGCCCTCTGAAGCGATATACCGCCTAGTCCAAGGTTGGGCAAGGTTGGGTGGTGGCTCAGCCAGCCTCACGATAGGACTGGGCTGAGGCCTACTGGGTGAGGAAAGATGACCCTGAACCCCACATGAAGGCCCACATACAGTGGATGACAATCGAGACTGCAAGGGTGTGGGAAGACGCAGCCCTCCCGACCTGCCAAAACGTTGACTCTAGGGGGGGGGGGGGGGTTGCCTTGCCCGATGGAGAGGGGGATCTGGCTGCAGCCCAGGCCCCCCATTAATAGGGCGGCGGCCCAAAAAGCCAGAATGCGGTCACGCCCAGTATAATCAGAATGTTGATCGAGACTATGCAATGTCCTGGAGAGGCGCGCCCTCCGATGCTGCCATGCCGATGGTGAGGGGGATCTGATTGCAATCCAGGCCCCTGATTGATAGGGCGGCGGCCCACAAAGCCAGAATGCGGTCATGGCCCATATAATCAGAATGTCGATAGAAACTATGCAATGTCCTGGAGAAGCGCGGCCCTCCGATGCTGCCATGCCGATGGAGAGGGGATCTGATTGCAATCCAGGCCCCTGATTGATAGGGCGGCGGTCCACGAAGCCAGACTGCGGTCATGGCCTGCCAAATGTGAAAGTCAAGCGAGATTATGCAAGATCATGGATAGGCGTGGCCCTCCCTACCATGCCTAAAAGAGGAGCTCCCAGTCAATTTTATGCCATTTATAAAGCTTGGCGTCATCGTTGATGTCTCTATGACGCACTCATCATTCGTTGCAGTCCTCTGGTGACCTAGACGATTCTACCAAATTGGTTGTCTTAGAGCCTTCCCTTCACGAGAAATAAATTTATCAAACATAGATGACGTCATCAGTGACGTCACGTCACGTGACCATTTTGTTCCGCTCCTCTGGTGACCTAGACAATTCTACCCAAGTTTGGTTATCTTAGAGTCTTCCCTTTCAAAAATTCAAATATGAATTTTTCGAGCAAGGATGGCGTCATCGGTGACGTCACATCACGTGACCACTTTGTTTCGATCCTCTAATAACCTAGACAATTCTACCCAAGTTTGGTTGCCTCAGAGTATTCCCTTTACGAGATATTAAGGATGACGTCATCGATGACGTCACATCACGTGACCATGTTATTTTGCTCCTCTAATGACCTAGACAGGTCTACCTAAGTTTGGTTGTCTTGCAGCCTTCCCTTCACGAGATATTAATTTTTCAAGCATAGATGACGTCATCGATGACGTCACATCACGTGACCACTATATTTCACTCCTCTGGTGACCTAGACAACACTACCCAAGTTTGGTTGTTTTAGACTCTTCCCTTCACAAGATATTAATTTTTCAAGCATAGATGACGTCATCGATGACGTCACATCACGTGACCCCTTTATTTCACTCCTCATGTGACCTAGACAACACTATAGTCCATGAGCCAAGGGGGTCGGTCGGTATCATCCGACGTGAATAAGGCTAATGCTGATTTTCTGAAAGGGTGCGTTACCTGAAGTAAGAAAATGCCTGATAGCAATTCATAAGTGGTAGCTTTAGCGAGTTAAGGAGGAATTTCACAATAAACCGCCATCTTGAACCGGAAGTGAAGTGTTACAAGCACGAAACTCCTCGTATCAACTTTAGTTTTAATATTTTTGCATTCCAATGTGTTGTCCTTATTGGTTAGAGCTATTATCTTATCATTTACAGAAAAGCAAGATAGGAAAAAAGAGCTATGGTAAACCGGAAGTGGCGCTGATAAAACCGGAAGTAGTTCACTCCAGCCGACATACCAAGCAACAACACGCTTTATGGCTGATTCTGTTGTACTATTATTTGTAAAGTATCCTTATCTAATAATGTAATTTTACATTTTTAGATTTACGGAGACCAAGTTCATATTGACGAAGCCTTTTTCACTATAAACCTCCACCAGATGAGATACTTGCTTCCTCGAGCGTATCCCGCCGCCATGTTGTAGTCAATAATTTCAAATGTTTAGTCCTCGTTGAGACACATATAAACGTTTTTCTTCCTGCTTGCTCGTGGTTTACAAACAAGCACCTCTAATAATCATCAACATCGTCAACGGAAAACTCAATCTCAGAATCGATGTCTCCGTCATCACATAGAGGGCGATTCTCGCAATCTTGAAGTTTGCACATCTCTGCGCACTTCAGCCCGTCTGACATGCAAACGCATGTAAAGTCTACACACTTCTTCGTGCAGTTACAGGCGAGTAGCTCCAATATCACTTCTGGTACTGGCTTACCATCTATCCAATCAACTGTTAGCTTGGGAACTCCTTCTTCTTCTCCCATTTTCCACCCTCTGCCCACTGGACTGGTAGTTGGCTCGCTTGGCATGGTTTGCAAGTCAGTCCCTGCAGGGTGGGAGCTGATAGCTCCCTATCGAAAACCCTTCTTGCAAAACACCTCTTCTTGCGCAACACATCTGGTATCTGAGGCTGTTAACTTCAATGGTCTTGGTCTTGCTGGGGTAGATAAGGCAGGTGTATGCTTCCAGCTTGTCCATCATCTGTGATGAGACCTCCCATTGCTAGCCTTAGCTCAACCGCTACTTCGCGGCAGGCTCTATTGTTCGTGATGAGTTTCAGAACCTGCGACTTGCCCTTTCCGGCAAATGTGCTCACCGAATCGCAGCCAGTTAGTGCATGCATCCCGATAACTGTTTTGCAAACATCGCTCCCGACTGACGCAGCGACCTTGTTTACTTCCACTGCTTTCGTGCGCGTGCTTGTACCCGTCTTCACCAGCAAAGTGGCACTTGTCTGCTCAACCCCGCTAAAGCTATCACTAGAACATCAGTATCATCTGAGCATATCATCACGGAGTTGTAGCCGTTATTGGCGCAGTGAGTAGCAGTGAGAAACGACCATCTGCTTCTTCCTGGCGGCACATCAAAGACGGAACTTCTTCGAATAATCTTGTGTTTCGCCGATGTTACTATAAAGGCCCTTGCTCTCGAGCCTTCTAGTGCCCGAGTCAGTCTTCCACTCGTTTACTAGAAAGAAAATGAGGCTTGTCTTGTTGCTCACTTGAGTAAGGAAGTTTCTCCACTTGCGCACAATCCGAGAACTTGCAATGTTGCGTAGTTGGTGTCCAGTCTCTCCACCTCTCAAGAGACGCACGCTGTTCTTGATGGAAAGATCGTTGAAACAGCTTGCTCGTCTTTCTTTATCCGAGACTTCTGTAGATCAGTGTGTTGGGACTGAGCGATATCGTCTCAAAAAAGCGCTACGGAACTCCGCCGTTAGGTAGTTAACGCTCAATCGCTGCTGGCTTTAAACTGAATACTGTGGTTCCACCTGAGACGTCTGCGTGTCTTTTTTGATTGTCACCTCAGTCGTCTGGTCCATAGGGATACGCCTAAACGCATTACCACTGCTCAGCTGGACAGAAGAAGGACCCACTCTTCCACTTCTGGGTGTTCTTCTCTGAGATTTGTCATCTGCGCAAAGTATGGGGGAAGATAGCGCTCATAGTTAACTCTGCCGTAGGCAAAGCACCAGGGTATCAGCTTTCTTATGGACTGGAGGTGCAAGTCCCAGTTGCCTTCACGGGATGCGCGCAGGAGTCCAAGAATGACAACCTCTACAATGTCTACCTAAGACATCCACTACGATGATAAATCGCAATTATCGTGTCGAAGGTGATCCAAGAACTCCCTCCACATGTAACAAGCTTTCATGGTACACCTGGTTGAGATCTGTCGTGGAAATGAGCTCTAGAAGTGCTGTTACGCTAGCGCGCTGTGCCGCTCTTTCATCGTCATCTAGCCATTTCAAGAACACTTCCCACGCCAACGTCATTAGCGCTTCATAGCTATACTTGTGGGCTCTGATGGCAACTATTTTCTATTCGATTAAAATGTCTTCGCCAAAGCGCTTACCAAGAATGGCTATGCCAGTGCAGAATGTATGGAATACGCCCATGCGTAAAAGAATGTTTGCAAACCGTTCCTTCCAGACGATTTCAGTCGCGTATAGTGCCTGATCCATGACGACCACACTTATCTCGAGACAGTTGCCGGGGAGAAACATTAATTCGGGAATTAAGACTTCTTTATGTAAACAACCCTGGCGCACTGATCGTCTGTCTAGCGATTGTTGGTTACAAATGAGGTATACGCGAACATTTAGCCGCTCTTTTGCTTTTCAAACAGGAATTCCAAACAGGAAATTGTATTTAAACTCACCTGTTCAACTTGAGAACGATGACGTTTATCTCTAGTGCGCGGAAACCTAGCGCTGGAGAACAATACTTCTCCACCTTACTGCCTTTCTCGGGCAGTTGTCACGTGCTAAGGTCACGTGATTAATACCAAACATTAAAATATTTATTGTTTATATATTTACAACTTCATTTCTGCACTCGTGCATCAATAGCAACTATTGTGTACCGTTACTGTGTATGATAGTGATAGTTTTACGCTTGCATTTATTTCACAAAGTGTCAATTACGCATTCTCAGGGGGGTGCAGAAATCGTCCTGCCCCGCCCTGTAGCTACCGTTTCTGCGATGCTATCAGGCATTTCTGAACTCCCCAATGCCTAATTCTTCTAAAAAAACATATTAGCCTTATTCACCTCGGATGATACAGATAGCCAAAATTTCCGGCCTTGGCTCATGGACTACCACGTGACCACTAGATTTTACTCTTCTGGTGACCTAGACAACACTACCCAAGTTTAGTTCATTTAGAGTCTTCCCTTCCCACGAGAAATGAATGCCTCAATCATCATTCCGGGTTTCATGGGTTTTCTGTGGTAAAAGATCGCGGGCGCAGCCGTAATCAGCCGTCATCGGTGACGTCACATCACGTGACCGTGTTACAGCACCCCCCTTGTAGCATAGACAAAATATCCCAAGTATGGTTGTCTTAGCATGTTCCCTTGAGGAGAAATAATTTTTTCTTTGTATACCACAGGGTTCCCATGTGTACACGGACGGACGTACGGACGGACACTATAGGTTTAATACCAGAAAAATAAAGAAAACATCATATCTCCCGAAGGGAAGCTTCTATAGAAGCCAAACTTGGACAAACTTTCAAAGACCATAAGAGGAACTTTACACCAAAGTCACGTGCCCTTACGTCATCAATGACGTCATTAAAATGGACCAATTTGTCCGTGACGTTCAAAAATGAACTCCATGGGTTACTGTATACGTTTTTCTCTTATCTATGGTGCTCCGCGCGCCGCGCGGGAGCTCCGCTAATACTGTCGCTTTGCTAAATGCACTTGGAGGACTGGGTTGAGTCACGCGTGGGCTAGCCGTGGTTACCAAGCAAAAATCAATGGAGGCAGATCGAGAACCCGCGTCTCTGTAATTCCTGCGAGTTTCCATTGATTTTCAAGAAAGTGCTGTCGTTTTTATGGCAAATCCGCCCGGACTCCCTGTGGTACTCAAAACGTGTCTCAGGCCCCTTGGCGGGGGGCAAAACAAAATGGCGCCCAATTTAGAGATCGATGTTGCTCGAGTATCTGCAAGTTTTTTTTTTTTGCTAATATATGAGGAAAATTACTGCAGACTTTCCAAATAAGGTATGGGGAATTTCCTAATAAGGAATTTGCAACGTCGGCAAAATGACGGTTCGGCGAATTTATTTTATTTTATTTTATTTATATATATATATATATATAAGTTTTATCGGAATTGTTTATGGTCTTATATGCTGGGGGGGTCTATCTGACTTTTTTTTTGTATTGAACAGAATAAATCCAAAATACCGCTGACTGACACCTGAGATATGGGTTAGCGATTTAATACGACCATTCCTGAATACAACAGTAACTGCCTGAATTGAATATCTTAGGTAAAATAGAGAACTAAACGGAGAGAACTTCACAGTACACCATACGCGTGCTTGGGGAAGTCTAAATCAGTTCCTAATGTCCGTTGGACTTGCGCTTCTTGCTGCTGTAAACTGGAGAGGGAGAGCGCCCTCTTCGGGGGGAAGGCCCTCCCCCATGGGAACACTCACTTTTCCTGTGGGAACCCGCGCACTTGGAGCAATGGTGAGCAAATTTGCAAGCTGAATAGAAACACCGGCCATCATTCCATCGGAGGCACGCCTCTGATGGGTTTGTCCCCTGGCGAGGGGCTGCACCAGCTGTATGGTAAGTAAATAGGTGTGCTTCGAGCTGAGACCAGTCATTTAGTCTACTGGCAGCTGCGTGTTCCCTGTAAGCACGGTCATAGCGGAGCCAGGCCTTGCCGTTAAACTGGCGGCTTGTATGGCACGCCTGTTAAGACGAGCTTGCCCTCGTACAAGAGCTGCGGTTCAGGGTCGGTTTGAGGAATCAATTTAGCTGGCGAAAGGTCTGCCATGTCCGCAAATTTTCCCGAGACAATTTGGGAGACCAATTTTGACGACCGGCGAATAACCCGTGCCGACCACAAATGGTTGGTGCAAAATGGGAGAGGAATTTGCCACCAGAGACCCACCGGAGGATGCCCAAACCGGGGTTGAGGAACATTGATTGGAAGCACTGGAGCCGGAGGCGCTATAACTCCCAACTTGGGGCGACGGGACAGACCCAAGCGAGATCGGGGGGGTACTAAAGGAGGAAAGGAATCCCGGCACTGCAGAGAAACCAGACATACCTACCGCCGACGAAACGATCGTTGAAGCGCCTGAGGGTGTAGATGTTGTAGCAGATGAAGCCGGAATCCCTGCGCGAAAGACTTTCTTAAACTGCCGCTTCAATGGCCGCCATCATCTCCGATGAGATCCCGTGCTCACTGGCTTCTTCGTTGTCCGACATTGGTACAGAAAGCTCCGATAAATAGTCGTAAACGCGAAGAAAAGCAACAGCGAAAGGTTTCAATGCTTTCCAACTCTGAGCACGCTTCCAAGCTCCACCGATAGGGGAGGCCCGTCTTAAGCCGAAGGGGCGCCGATCCCCGAGACAGCCCCGACCAGCGCACGAACGATGTCGGGAAATAGTAGCAATGACTCGGTTTTACTTCGTTTAAATTACATTCAAACACATCAATTAGTTTTGGTTCCTGTGACTGTTGTTTTCTCTGCAATGATAATAAATGATGTTTCTCCCTTGTTTTGTTGCTTGCTGTATAGATTGGGGGTTCCATGTAGATTACGTCAAGTGAATCATTTTTCACATAAATCAGTGGATGGCAACTTGCAACCACTGAAGAGTATGTTGTGCCGGTTGCTTAGAGGGGTTATTCCTTATGACTCTAGGATGGATCTACAAAAAAGGAAAAAATAAAAAAGAACAACAACAACGAAAGATTCTATTATCATTTACTTACCTGGACAAACACATTAAAAGATATTGCATAAAGGGTGCGCTATGTTTGGAAAAAAATTGTGCTTTGTACTACAGCAGCTTACTATGAGCTGCCTGGTAATGTATTCAGCTTTATGACTGGTTTGTACTACAGCAGCTTACTATTAGCTGTTAATATATAGATTTAGCCACTGGCTAAAAGCGGAGCTCCCTCAGTTACGTATTTTTCCATGTGAATGGAAAAGGGTTCCCATTAAGGTACTAACTCCTCCCCCAGAACCTCCTTCCAATGGAATGATATTATAGCAAAGCACACATGGCAATAAAGAGAAAAACGTTATATGACATGACTTTTACTGTGTCATCTTCCAATATCTCCAAATTTATTGAAAATGTTAGTGTTATTGTATAAAACACATTATGGAGGAATGAGTATGGATCTTTTCTGAAATCCTATGATTCTACAATACTTAATTAATTAGATTACAAACAAAAACGTATATGTAATTTCTAGCTGGAATGCTTGAACTAAAACTTGAACAGCCAATAAGAAATACACAATACAGGTATGAATACAGGTATGAAAGAATAGGCTTGGGGTGGCGCACTCCCTAATATATTGCATGTTTTTGGGCTCCTGAGGTCTGCCGTGTTTTTTTGTCATTGATAGTGACTGATAGTTTTTCAGTATGGCTTCTCACAATTAGTGATGATAAAACCTTTACATAGAAATGCATTCAAAACCATTCCAGCACCATAGCTAATGGTGGGGGGGAAGTAACATTTTCAATGTCAACATGTGGGGAAAAACCTACTTGCCCGCCCAGCAAAAAAAAAGGATGACTAAGGCTTGCCCCCCCCCCCCCCCCCCCCAGAATTTCTACCTTAGGCCTTGATGCAAATCAGACATCAGACACACCTTGAGAAAGGTGTCACATGCAAAACAGAAACTTCTCAATGCTATAACAAGGTTTGTGTCGCATGCAAAACAGAAACCTGGCAATGCCATAACTCGGATGATACCCAAATTTTACATAAGTATTCAATTTCTCTAAATCTATATGCCGATTTTCATATGACTGTAGTGAAAGCAATTCACTATCCAATCAAATGCAATAGAAATTCGACAACAAACTCGCCTTTGTGAGTGAAGTATTCACAAGTAGTTGTGTTATTATTTTCACTATGCGATCAAATTGGCAGAAGGGTCAAAGATCATTCTCTTGAACAATCACACCCAAACTAATCGCAATTACCAAGTAATTTAAAATTACCCACGACAGTCATGTGAAAACCACTCTAATTATGTTTTACTTGTGTCATGGTATGGTGCGTCCAAAAGCCACCTCTGGCAGATGTTGTGTCACTGAAATTGAATGATAATAGCCATGAGCCTTGAAGACAGATCTTTTATTTACCAGTCTTATGTAAACCATGCATGGCTATGGATACTTATAAATTATAGTAGCTGAACATACTGGAGTACCATTGTTTTTGTAAGAGCCACAATAATAATTAGTTCATCAAATCAGGGTAGATAAAATATTTCTTTTTTATCATCTAATTGGTTAATTTCGTCTATTTTAATATCATTTTTTGCCACATCAGACATTAGTTAAGGAATGTTATAATTGTATAGTAAGAAATAACATACATTGTGTGTTTCCAAAAAAATATCCATACCCCCTTCCCCCCCCCCCCCCCCCTCTGGAATTTCCAATCCCTTCTGTAGGGGGGGGTATGGATATTGTTTGGAAACACACATTTTGGTAACAAAGTATAAGAAGGAAATAAATAATAACATGTCAACAGTATTGGACCCCCCCATACCGGCAACCCAACTTCGTCAAAAATCTTGCGATTCCCCCTCATGTGGCAGGAAAATACAACTTAAATTTATGAAAAAATGCAGAGAGCGACAATGGTGAAATACAGTAAATGTATAAAAAATTTCAACCATCATGCGGTAGACAGGCTTCAAAATCTTGTGACACCTGCCTAATGCGGGTGAGTTGACAGCTATGCCCCCCTCCCAAAAAGCAGTATTTATATGCCTATATCATGTGCAATTATCTTGTATCAGGCCCTCCTATCATAATTCATTTTTCAATAATAATGAAAAATATGATCTACTTAACCTACCAATAGAAGACCACTTTGTCCCTAACATGCTCTGGATTGTATCTGGTTGCATTTTGGGAACAAAATAAAATTAAATTAAATTCTCACTCCATGTTAGTCTCTTTCAATTGTTGTAGGGTAAATATTTTTTAGTTCAATAAAAAATATAAAAAAATTAGAACTAATTCATACACGATAAACTTTTTTCTAAATCTGTTTAAAAGGTGATTGGATGTGACCATGCAGTTTATGTATGTACATGCCATGTACCATGAACATTATAGGTGTTTTTAATTCATCAAAAATCTAGGCGTAAATACACTAAGCGAACACTGTAGAAAATGAAAACACAGTCGTTATTTTATGCCTAAGTTGAAAAAGTTAGGTGTAAAAGGAATATTTTTAGGTGTATTTACACCTCTATCTGGCACAATTTCAAGCCCTGGAGCAGCCAGTTTGCCATCCTGCCTACAAAGGTGTGATGTCACACTTGCAACAACTTTCAACTTATCCAATCTTTGACATCATTGATGGAATTAGTCACTCGCCTTTAAAAACATCAAGAATTTGCCAGTGGTGATCAACCAATCAGAAGCAGGAAAATATGAATGAATGAATATTTATCTGTTCACAAAAAGTGATAATTAACAAAAAATGTACAACCTTGAATGAGGCTAATATTGAGGGAGAATTGCAGATGATCCAGAGCATGTTAGGGACCCCTCACAAAGTGGACTTCTATTGGAAGGCAAGTAGATCATATTTTTCATAATTATTAAAAAAATAAATGATAGGAGTGCCTGAAACAGGCAATACCATGTTATAAAATCAATTGCAGGGGCCTGTCAAAACTTCAAGTAAATGACAATTCGAAGAAAAACATCCTCTATGTTGAATCCCCTTGGTTGATATTTTAAATGAGCAAAATTTAAACTTCCACTTCTAAGTTCATGCCTGACACTGCCGACCACAGAAACAATAAACTAAAAAAATGTCATTGCATAATTTGATAGAGAGCAATAATTATCCCTAGATAGGTGTCTCCACTTGCCTGTCATATGTGAAATACTCTGTGAAGCATACCCTGCAGGAATACATCTTGGGAATTTCTACAAAATAAAATTAAACACAAAAGTTATAATTTATAATCGACCCCGTAAAATTTACGTCTCTCTCGTCTACTACTACAAGTGAAAAACTCGTTGTAGCCGAACCAAATTGAGAAGTCGGAATATATAGAAAGTGTCTCAATTTTAAGAATTGGTAGCTAACTTACATTAGAGAATTCAAGAATCATTGTACCATTTTCTAAATCTGAATTTTGGAGCCGCTTGGAGAAAGCTCGCGAGCTCAAGATGGCTGCTATGCGTGAGCGTGACACTATTACATAACTTTCTCCCGAGTCTCCACGCCAAAGGATAAACACAGCCACTGAATAACGGAGGTCAGCTCTACTAAATCACTAGAAAATACGGTATTCTGTCCAGATTGCAATCGCAATCCTGAAAAAAAGCTTAACACAAAAGCTGAGCGTGCAAAAATAACAAATCTCCCGAGAGAAATCTCTCTTGCGCGCGGCTACGATCGTCCCGTGCAACTTTCATCTTTTTCAAACTAGCGTAGTAGCGAGCCGCGAAAGCTCGAAAAAACTCGAATGAAAGTTTGCGATTGATAAAAAATGATTACTACTAAATGTCCCATAGTCTAGCTACAAAGTTCAAGTACCAACCTTGAGAATTAGTTTCTTATCGTTGTTTGTGCTTTCTCTTGCGCGCTAGCTCTTCGTTTGTCTTCTTTTTCGACATGTCTTCCCTGGTAATTCTCCTCTACGGCGCTTTGTTTCTTTCCCACGACAAACTTTATTTCTTCATGTTCATGACATCAGTCTCAGCTTCTTTCCGCTCCATGATAACTCATTTTTTTCAATTTTGTCAGCTTGATTTAACGTTTCATTTTTTTTATGAAGAGGAAAAACCGTCTTCCTCATGACGAAAACTGACACGAAGTCACGAAGTTCACACGAAGTAAAGTCTCAAAGAAAAAAAAAATCCCCTTTCAAATATAAAATCGCCAATTAATTTGAACGCGCGAGCGTGCTCATTTTCCCGCCTAAACCGAGACAGGCAACCCGCGCCTCTGCGACGACGGACACACAGACGAACAAACCGGAAGTCCATCAGAAAACAGGTCGATGCATATACACTTTTGTGTTGTTTCCTTTTCTCCTGCATGTAGCTATGGGGCTCCGCTACGCGGGCGCCTTCGGCGCCCGCGGGAGCTCCGCTATAAAATAATTTAGATAGTACGCGCGCTCTGATTGGTCGAGAGCCGTGTTTGCATTTCCCTGTGCAAACACAGTTGTGACGTCGCCCACTGGCGAGCTTCGGGCCGGTAATTTGAAAACATGTTTTAGGCAAAATCATTTATTAAAGTCAATATTACTTGGACATACATTTGATAAAGCACATTGAATTCACATAAAGCATGAGATCCGTGAAATAATATTGTTTTCGCTTCTTTACCTGAGCTGAGTTCGGCACACAGTTCGACAGTCACAAGTTCAGTCTCGTTCTGCAGATCTTGAAAAAAATGCTTCCAAAAAGTAATCCTGGATCCTCGTATAATATTTGACAAGAACAGAAGGAACAAATAAGTGGATTCCTTCCTTCTCTTCCATGCTTGCCGTAAATAAAGCATTCAAATACGCTCTTCCAAGCAGTTCCGCTGCCACATGCAAGTTCTTGCTCGGGAGAAATTCTTTCACAGACGAAGAAACTGGGCCAACACACATATCTAAAACAACGGCTTCTGTACTTAAGTCTTCTGTTCACCTTCTGTCGTAATTATGTTGTGTTTTGAAAAGAAGAAGCCTCCATTTTAAGCCACGAATGTCATTTTAAGCGGGACTGTCACGGTACGCGCATGTGCGAATTTTGATCACTTTGGTCCGGGCCGGAACGATGGCTGTGAGAGGGAGGAGTTACGCTGGTAGAATCCGTTCAAATCTTGTTGTTTCGGGGTCCATCTACCCTTAATTCTTAACGGGTATTCTATCCTGAGATCTCCTTAGTATCGTGACCAAATTTTGGAGTCGATGCAATATTGTTTGTCGTTTTAAATTGAATGAGACTCAAGCGTCATTTTCACTGATGGCTGCCCAACAAGAAAGGCCTAATCGAGGTCGTCCTTACGCCAAAATGGCTTGGGAACACAATAAAAGCAGGATCTGGATATCGAAAAGGGTCCACGAGACATGGAAATTGTTCAAGGGCTACGGTATCTTCACCTCAGACAACGATTTTGCAGCTCATTTGCCTAAAAACCCCTAATGTCGCCATAATGTCGCCTCCTGACGAATGAACTCCAAATTATGTTTTCCCTGAGACGACGTCGCGCGGGGCGTGGGTACTTTCCCGCGAAAACGAAGTGTCCCGTGATTGGTTTATTTAAACAGGGAATCCCCGTTTTGAATGATAGTTATGGGATTGGCGGTCTTTGCTCGAGCATGCGCGTACCGTGACAGTCCCGCTTTAAATCCACTTCGCTTGCCGCCATCTCAGAAAACTTTCAGTCCGATCAGATTGACAAATCATGCGATAGACGGAGCGCTCTGATTGGCTGATGCAGCCTTTTCATCTGTATGGAGAATTTAGAGTCTCATCCGCTTCAAAAACTTACTATTCCTGTCCACGCGGATTTTATTTATGTAGATAATTATTTTATAAAATAAATAAAACACAGTTTCCGTGACTGCACAGGCTTATGCAAACCTCGATGTGGTTTGGAGAATTCTCGAGCAGGTGCAAACACTCGCCTGCGGCTCGTGTTTCCACTGATGTGCTCTCGAATTCTTCCAACCACATCTCGGTTTGCATAAGCCTGTGCAGTCACGGAAACTGTGTTTTATTTGTTAACTCATCTATATTGGTTAGCTCTCAACTAATTGATTTTATTATAATATGCACAGCAAGTTGCTTGTGCTATCATTTCAAGTCTATTTTTCCCACACCGGGGATGATAATCCCTCCAAGTTGGAGGAGACCTGATTATTACAGGCAGCCCAAATAGATGGGAGATTTGGCAAAGCCAAACGTCTTGTGTTCTTGTTCGACAGCAACAACTGCAGCCGTTGATGGTCGTCCGAATTCTCTAGAACTCGGGAAACCGCAGTGAAAATGTTCTCACACCAGTGAAAAATACGCTTTGAAAGCTGCGATAACTTGTTAAAAGGTAATTGAGCAATTCATAGTTTTAACTTACCGAGTATCTCAGACAAACTTCCCCAAAAACATCCACATCGAACAGCTAGCCCACGAGGAAAGAAATCTACCTGTGCAAAGGAGCACGGGAAGGCGTGCCACGGAACGGACCCAAATGACACTCGCCGATCAGAAAATAATTGTACTGCGCATGTACCACAGGTAACCCAAGCCATGATTTCAAGAAAACAAGAGGCTGCAATCATTTTTTTAATGCATACTAACGTGCAAATGAAGGCAAGATTAGACTTGCTCTCCGCTCGCTCCGAGCAATTAAAATATTCTGCCCAAATACTAAACGAATTGACGGAAATATCAACAGTATTGCCTTGTTTGATCGCAATCGCCTTACAGAGAAAAAATGTAGTTCATAAGTGCTTCATTCGTCCGCCATGTTGTTTTCAAGCAAAAGTAAATTTACCACAGGAAGACCAATTAAGGAAACTAGTCACCAGTCTGCTTTTAATGCCCGAAGCGAAGAAAAGGCGACAATGGTTTCTTGATATGAGAACACTTTGCCTTAATAGTGCAGGAATATCGTGCAGAAAAAGTAGTAAATTGTTCATTTTGATGGAAAAAGCATGAAACTTGGCAGGATGATAGAGCGTCCAATGCTAAGCAATTCTGGATGTAGACCCACCCTAGATAACGTATACTTCCAGTTTTATAGCAGTGGAATTAATTATCCTTTAAACAAATAAAACAACGTGTTGCCTTTTGAGTTCAGACACGAAATTTTGTATCATGACAAAGTATGCAATACCCTACAATTCTACAATAATTGACACCCCCCTGATCATGTACTTCCAGTGTACCAAGATGGGATTCATTATCACATAAAATCATAAACAAAGGGCGTTGCCTTCAAGATACACGCATGGGAATTCACGTGAAAATGTACCATGGTACAATTCTTTGTATTCAGTCACATGACTTTTTCGAACGCTTTCACTTCCGGCCTGGGAAGTGGTGGTCAGACAAAACAAAATGGCCGCCGTGGTGCAAGGATCGGCTGAGATTTTATCGGAATATGCTGACGGTTTAGAGGGAATGATCAGCACAGATATCTTCAGAAAGTACAGTTTTGTCAAAGGATCGACCCCTACGCACTGAAAAAGAAAGATTGCGAAATAGATTTCGCTAAGTTTCCTCAAGTAGAGTTCCCTGACATCTCGAAATACCTGGTGTTACAGACGTCCTTCTATACTGCAAAGCAGGTGAAAGCCTGGAAAAGTATGGAGGCATACAAATTCTCTGTTTGTGGCTGGATCTCGCTATAAAGGCTTTGAAGAACAAATGTAGCACCGTTTTTGCCCGATTAAGTGTGCTTTTATGCACTCGTTTTGCGAAGACGCGTATTTCTCTTTACGTTCTCTTTGGTGTAAACAAACCACACTCGCCCGTTTCTAAGTGAACTTCGTTCTTCCCTTTTAGGTCAACTATTCTCAAAGATCAACAGAAACACCTCCTAAAATCGTCCTAAAGATTGCTAGTTTGTCATATAAATTGAATAAAAACAACGTGTTGGATTGCGTAGCGATCAAATACTCGCAACGAGTAAACAAACCGAACGACCAAAACAATCTCTCGAATGCGTAGGAATCTGTTCCCCATAAATCCACAAAACCCCACAATTATCAAATAATATTCAGGGACGCGTTTTTCATGTACAAGGAAAAAGAGATAGGATATTAACGAACATTTTACGAAGTGATCACTGCAAACGCGTCCGTGTGTCGACCCTGCTCCGTTCGACCGTAGTGAGAGATTCAGCATCGACTTGTCCCGTCGTCTTTTTGTGAAATATTTGGCTCGATCACCCTTCTCTATATCACCATGAGGAACTTGAGGAATAAATGTTTATCTATCTCGCGATTTGAACGATGAGAACAGCACAAAACAACGTAACCGTAGGGCATTTTAACGGAGAGAGAATTCGAGTCACCCTTTGTTGTAAATGTAATTTGAAGGTTTGTTTGACCACCACTTCGTGCCTGCATATCTAATAAGGCGGATATGACGTCACGTGAATACAAAGAATGGGAGAATTCGCATGTAGACCCACGCCCGAACTCATGCACTTCCAGTTTTATCGAAATGGAATAAATGTAATTTGAAGGTTTGTTTGACCACCACTTCGTGCCTGCATATCTAATAAGGCGGATATGACGTCACGTGAATACAAAGAATGGGAGAATTCGCATGTAGACCCACGCCCGAACTCATGCACTTCCAGTTTTATCGAAATGGAATAAATAATTATCCTTTAAATTATAAGAAAATGACGCTTGCCTTTTGATTTCAGAGACGAAAGTTTGCATCGTGACAGAGTATCCAATACCCTACAATTGTACAATACTTGACACCCCCTGATCATGAACTTCCAGTGTACCAAGATGGTATTCATTATCACATAAAATCAGTAACAAAGGGCGTTGCCTTCAAGATTCACGCATGGAAATTCACGTAAAAATGTACCATGGTACAATGGGCAAATTTGCATGTAGACCCACGCCCAAACTCATGCGCTTCCAGTTTTATCGAAATGGAATTAATTAGTCTTAAAAGTGGTGTCAGGCTTTCGAAGACCTTGGTATTGATGATCAAGAGACACCTCAACCCCCCCCCCCCCCCCCCCCCCCCCCCCCCCCAGCCACACAGACACCCCCCGTCATTTACTTACAGTAACATGGGGATGGAAAAAATCACAGCATGATTGCAGCACAAAAATAGTAACACATAAACGCATTTTATTTTTTGTAACAACGCTTGACCACTGGGAAAGATGCATCCACTGGGAAAGATGCATATGAAAACTTCATTAATAGTCGCATTAACAAGAAAGAGAAGTCTTTGTTTGATCCGATAAAGTGGAGTCTATTTGGTGAAGCGCTGTTACAAAAATATAATGCGTTTCTATATGTTACTATTTTTGTGCTGCAATCATGCTGTGATTTATTCCATCCCTGATACTGTAAGTATATGACTGGGTGTCTTGATCATGAATAGCAAAACATGCAATAACTCTTAACATACAGAATTTGACCCTGATATGAAAGGCCAACACCGCTTTAAAGTCTAATTAATGCCACTTCGATAAAACTGGAAGTGCATGTGTCAGGGCGTGGGTCTACATGCAAAATTGCAAATTGCACCATGGTCCGTCTTAACGTGAATTTACATGCGTGTATCTTGAAGGCAACGCCCTCTGTTACTGATTTTATGTGATAATAAATTCCATATTGATACGCTGGAAGCACATGATCAGGGGGGTGTTACGTATTGTAGAGTTGTAAGGTATTTTAATACCCTGACACGAAACAAAATACCGTGTCTGAAGAGAAAAGGCACACGTCAGTTTGTTAAGTTTAAAGGATAATTAATTCCACTTCGATAAAACTGGAAGTGCATGAGTTAAGGCGTGGGTCTACATGCGAATTTGCCCATTGTACCATGGTCCATTTTTACACGAATGTACATGCGTGTATCTTGAATGCAACGCCCTCTGTTACTGATTTTATGTATAATGAATTCCATATTGGAACTCTGGAAGTACATAATCAGGGGGGTGCTACGTATTGTAGAATTGTAGGGTATTGAATACTCTGTCATGATACAAAATTTCGTGTCTGAACTCAAAAGGTAACACGTCATTTTATTAGTTTAAATGATAATTAATTCCACTGCTAGAAAACTGGAAGTATACTTATCGAGGGTGGGTCTACATCCAGAATTGCTCGGCATGGGACGCTCTATCACCCTGCCAAGTTTCATGCTTTTTCCATCAAAATGAACAATTTTTCACCAAATTCCTGCACTATAAATACTCTGAGAAGGTTCCCGGATGGACACGGACGGACGGACACTATAAATCAGGAATAGATAAAAGAAATTATATTTTCACGAAAAAGGCGTTAATTGCAACCAAAGCTGTCTTTGGGTAATAGTTTTCTGTTGTCATATTCACGTGATATGACGTCATTGATTACCTCACGAAAAGTGCAAAAAATGTCTCTAATCACTCAAAAGTGACTTGATTGTTATATGATTCTTGTTATACCACTTTTCCTTATGTATCGCGCGACATAAAATCGGCCAAATGAATTCTCTCCAAACTTGGTGTGATTATTATAAGCAACGCCTGCGATGGCTTATAATGAAGTAGGCATTGTTATGGTGTTGCTATAGCAACCCCGATCACAACAAAATACATACCGGTACAAGTTTGTGTACTTGAACAGCAGCCACACAAAGTTTGGTGTTACTGAGAGCCGTTGCGACACGTCCTCGGAAAAACAATAATACACGTCTTTAGTTTAGCAAAAACATGTTGACCCATATATCGTTGGAAAGCTTATAGAATGGACTAGCGGGCTATGGCAAAACAATCAAAAGTTACGAAACGTTTAAATTTCGAAGGTCAAATTTTATAGAATTTTCACGCTCTATACTTTAAATAGCTTTTGGACTAAACAAAATAAAAAGAAACAGACACGGTTTTAAAGAAACACCTTCAATGATTAAAACAATGTGTTACTTGGGAGTCATGGTCCAGCAGTTCGACGGCGTTGGCTCTTTAAAATGGCGCAACAAATTATTTAATCAATTTTTAAAACAGAAATTACAATTTTACAATGTATTCTTGTTATGAAAATATTCTGTGTGTATGATTGATTGATAGATTGATTTACATGCCGCCAAGGTTCTCAGTATGGCGCAAGATTGTATAAAGGAAATGTTTATCAAGTGTAACGACATTCACGGTTTAAGCACAAGGAATGCCACAAGTTATAATTTGATGTTTCCGGAATTTACGAACAACTGTTATAATTTTGTGCCTTTTAAAATGTGGTATGTTCTTGCTGCTAAAATGAAGAGAACTCTTTCAATCGCTGCCGTCTCTGCCGCACTAACGGCGCATCGTGCGAAATAATAATGTTTTGTGAAACGTTTTTTCGCATATAGTTTTATTTGTTTTGTTTTGTTTTGTTTTGTATTAAGTTATGTATAGATTTTTTACACCACCAGGCCCTCCAATACTCATTTGTAGGCCTAAAGCGATACATTCCTATATACAGTACAATGAGCGGGCGTCCAGCAGTTCAGGGCCGCTATAAGCCGTCGCAAAGCCGAGAATGAATTTAGTAGTTTTGAAAAACCTTTGCGAAGTTAAACACTTTAAGATAAAACCACCGGAACCTTCTTCAGTGAGCAAAGCTGTGCTAGGAACAGCAGCGAGTGCAACGTTTTGTCCTGCTATACATGAGTGCATCCACCTTATATTGATTGAGGATATTGAACTAAATGTCCAATTCTAAATTGTTGTTTGCCGGTTCAATAAACAGGTTGTTTAGTTGATCGGTTATGTTTTCTTAAAATCATCAAATGGCGAACACTGCGAAGAACCCAAAGACCACAGCTAACGTCGCTCAAATCGTTTTTATTACGTGGATTACTGGTCTTTTGAGACTTGGGATTAAACGACCTCTTACAGATGATGATCTCTTTCCACTAGAAGATGAAGAGGACAAGACGGAACACGCTGTAGCTAACCTCCAGCAAGAGTGGCAAAGTGAATTAACGCATTCCAAAAGGTTTGGCCAACAGCCGCGAATCTACAAAGCCCTGATAAGATCGTCAAGATCAAAGCATGTACGTGTATTGATTCTTAAGGGGATTGATGTTGTGTTCATCTTATTGATGCCTCTTTTGCTATCGTATTTACTAAAAGAACTCAGCAAAGGCGAGAGCATGAATATTAAGGCCGCAAGCCTGTTGGTCGCTGGAATTAGTGGAAGTAGTTATTTAAAATCGCTGGTCTATTGTCATGGGAAGTTAATAGCTGACATGCTGGATGTCAGATGGAAAACGGCGCTAACCGGATTGATATACAGAAAGGTATTTATGTTCGCGAATTTAAAGACTTTCATGTCTTTATATTCATCTTCTTCGTGCAAGGGTAACGTGGAAACTCCTGACATTCAGTAGTCGCCAATTTCAAATTATGACTTGTGTCGAAAACGCTATCAATGAAATTATATCTGCCACACTACTCAACACGATAACTCAATACAATATACGCTTAATGACCACTTCCGAGGTAACAGTTTGTTTTGTTTTCCCGAGATCTCGATATTGAATTTCTAGGGAGAACAAAAGTGTTTCCGAAAGGAGCAGTCATTAAGTATTTTGTTATATTCTTAGACTTTCACTTCAACAGTGATACCAACTATTCGAAACTCGAGGTACCGATCCAAATTCCTCGCTTGAGTACTAAACATTAACGCCTGATAAAACTAATGAAACGTGATTAGTCACCCTATGTCCGGGTGACAAATGTCTCGAATGTCCTTCAAAAAAGGAGTTAGCGCTCTCAGTTGCATCATGTGTAATCGGGAAGATGGCGCAAAAAGAGCAGATTTGTAGGTTAAGGTGACTCCACGACAAGTCCAAGCGGATTTTCTGTAAAATATAAATTCAGTCATAACATTTATGATATTCGTGTGACAGTTATCAAACTTGGAGGATAGTAGGCGAGATCATTTATGCCGTGTTTAGACCTAGGTTGTTTACTGCAGTAAGCCGAGTTACTGACCTACCGGGGTTGAATTTGATGACCTTAGTTGGTCAGTAAAGTGTTTATACTCGCTAGCTTGACCTTAGTTCATCTGTCAACGGCCATGAGTTCGTAATTTACTTGTTGGCAGGAATCACTTTCACTGTCATTGACACGAATGAATAAGCACTGTTAATACTAGCTTTATCGCCACTGCCTACTTTTCTGGTGCTTTTTAAGAGAATCCAGAATTCCAGGTTTAAGCGATTGCTACTTCTGAGACTTCTGAATGCTTATGTAAATAGTTCTGGAGATTTTAGTCATCACAATTGATAACATATGTCGCTTGCTGTAGACAGCAATGATCTTGAAAGGTCGATGGTTTCGACCGTCGCTGAATGTACTCTCCAAAGACTTTTTCCTTGACTGTTGCGAAACCGGCTTATATATTTTCAGCTACTCTGCTCACTAAATTCGAGTGTTTTTGCAGTTTGCGCTGTGACACGTTGTGTTCAATCTGTCATCGTGACCCCAGTTAACTCAGTTACTGCCCTAAACCAAGCCATCTAGAAAAGTTAACGTTTACTCAACCTAGGTTGACTTTCCTTTGTCTTTGCCGGCATTTACTGAGGTCAGAAAAACTGTTTACACTTATCTAAAATTTACTGAGGTTAGTAAATCGGTTTACTGCAGTAAACATCCTAGGTCTAAACACGGCATTAGCAATCATATTTCGATCTTTATTTCCATTAATACTTTTAATAGTATCCCATCTACTGTTTAACCCCTTTTCTTCTTTAGGCATCTCTGAAACAAAATTTTGCTATTATTTTTGAAATTTCATTATTGTGTTAAATTTAATTGTTTCACATATTTAGAAAGTGTCTCAGCCAATTCGGCGAAACCAAAATAAACAAATGAGCAAATAAATACACAAAATCTCAATTTCGGTTTCGCCGAATTGACTAAGACTTTCTTAATATCTGAGGGAATTAAATGGTACACCAATTTTTTAATTTAGTGCAAAATGATAGCCAAATTTTGTTTTAGAGATGTCTTAAGAGGGTCAACTGTAGCTGGGCTATTATTTAAAATATTAACGCAAATAGAAAATCGAAATGTGTTTAACTATTGCTAAATTATACCTCTTAATGTCCTCTAAGTTTGATGTCCGTCACAAATCCGCTTGGATTTTTTGTGGAGTCACCTTAAAGTTGATTCAGATTTGTAGGAGACAAGCTTTACGTTGATCAATTGGAGTCGTCCAAAAATTACCAAATTTTGTGAAAGTAAGCCCTTATTGCACTAGAGTGAAAAATATCTCAAATTCTACAGTGTTGCCGAGGACGTTGCGATTCAAGGAAATTCCCGTTCATTACTCGGTTGATTCCTTTGGAAAATTACTCCAGCTGAATCAGCCTCGTCTGTATGTGATTTACCTATAGAATTCCCTACATTTCACAAAAGGGAAAATGCACTCATTAGGTGGCAAATTTAAGGTATGGGTTCACGAAACTGAGGTGTCGAAGATGTCTGCGGATAATATTCCGTGTCGCCTCCTAATAGGCGGTCATTTGTTTGCTCATTTTTATAAGCAGGAATATGGATTTGGATTCAGAATATGGAAGGCACTAGAACATAATCAGCACTGAATATCAATAGCGAACAACAAATGAATCATATTCTTAAAATCTGAAGGTTTTAGATTCAGTCACAAGGACGCAGTTCAATGTTCAATTTATAGAAAACATGTGGGCTAATAGACAAAATCGGCAAACGCTGTTTACATCTTGTTGCCATCCAATTCAAATCATGTAATGACTTCTTTGGGTGGTTACAATTGTCAAATGTATTGTAGCTAATGCATACAATATCACCAGATTGGATCGAAATCTATTCTTCAGGAGGCGATCTCGAAATCTTTTTTTTTTTTGTTCATCCCAAGCATTTCTTATGGTAATTTTGGTGTCAGGATCGGGTAAGAAATCGGACTTTCAATTTTGTCACGTGATATTGTCATAGATATGCAAAAACATAGGTCCGCTAACGCGAACGGGAAGCTATTTGCGATTGCCATGAGACATTGTACTCCCCCCTCCAACCAAAATTCCTGTACGTACTTCGGTCTATTTAACAATTCAGGGGCGTAGCCAGGGGGGGCCCGGGCCCCCCCCCTTTCTCGGGAGATTTCCCATACATTTACTGTATTTGCTGGAGGAAATTTGAACATTTTCGTCCCATGTTTTCACTATCCGCCCCCCCCCTTCCTTCAGAAATTCCTGGCTACGCCACTGCAATTAGACCTCGAGGCCGAATGTGCTATGATCAATATAGCCTCCTCCGCAGGCATCTCCGTGTGATTTCTGTGTGTTTTGCATCGCTTCGTTGGCGGTTTTGGCAGAGCGGAACCTGAGAACGAGTTCAAACCCTTTCACGGCCCTTTCACGATCACACCACCGGAAGTCCAACCAAGCGCGTCGAAGAAGGCTCGAAATAGGTGTTTCAAAACACAACGAGACGCCTGCGGAGGAGGCTATGATGAATAGACCATGAGGCCCAAGGCAGAATGGTCTATTGATATCATAGCACATGAGGACGAGAGGTCTAATTGTTTTAGTATAAACCAACTAGTTGGTCGGTTTTGGTAATGAATTCGATTATTTTATGTTGAAAAAATCAAGTTTTCTTGCAAAGAAAGGTGGTGGTTTTGCCAGGTACGGTCTATCACTAATAGACCATTAGTAGCTCAGCCAATCAGAATGCAGGATTTGTAATAGACCATTAGTTGGTTTATACTAGTTTCCTTTATATCTCGGTCCGAGCCATCGGTCCGTTGAGAAGTGGCGAATAGCTCATTCTGCAGAGGGCCGGGGAAAACAAATCAAACCGGGTCGACCGAGGTTCGACTCCCGGTATCGGCTATTTTTTTCTTTTTCTCCCTTCAATTTTTTTTCTAGCATTATTGAATCAACATATAAAGAAAGTAAGCCACTTAAAACTGCAAAACAATTGCAAAAATAAATAAATAAATTTGCGATTCACAAAGACCGAATTGATCGATTGC
The DNA here is from genome assembly GCA_033964015.1 of Scolanthus callimorphus. Lineage (NCBI taxonomy): Eukaryota > Metazoa > Cnidaria > Anthozoa > Actiniaria > Edwardsiidae > Scolanthus > Scolanthus callimorphus. Next base: position 2,236,098 of record CM066917.1, read on the forward strand.
CTTGCGAAGTCCGATCACGCCAACGAAGCCCCAAGCAAGTTTCTGAGAGGGCAGAAGTTGGGTGATTTCTATCCCACTGTTGTGTGAGTAATAAGATTCTCGTGCGGTATTGTTTTTCACAAAGAAATCGGTCGAATATTGTGCGAATTCTTACATTTTCAACACTTCAGTGAGCTTTAATAACTTCAAATTATTGTAAAGAAGCCGCAAAGTGAAGTTGGCTACTGCGAGAGACAGTAAGGACAGTTATCGTTGAGACTCAAAGCTTTTCTCAAAGCTCAAAGCTTTTCTCGAGTTTGGAGAATACATCGACTCATTGGCAAATCCATTAGCATCTAAACAACAATGTTGGATGAATAACAGCCTCGATTTTCGCCTTGAGGAAAGTGAAGACGAGTCTCAAAACACAGTGAACTTGCGTGACACGAAGAGCTGGGACAGCTATATATCTACTTTTTTACTTGTGCTTACGTCATCAAAGTCCCCGTGGCGCAGTTGGTTAGCGCGTGACTCGCCGAATCTCTTGAAGTTAAGGCGTTCCGGCGAGGTTAGTTGTCAGTTGGCTATTAGTAATCAACCATGAGGGGTGGGGAGATATACCGAGGAGGGGAGGGTTGATGTCAAAAGTAGCCAGGCCCCCCCCCCCTGTCAAAAGTAGCCAGGGGGGCGTATGATCAAGGGTTCAAAGGTCGTTGCCAGTGATCAGTGGCAACCGCCACGCAACCGCCACTCCCCCCTGTCTGTTGCAAAGTCATAAAAGTCAACTGGAAAGGGTCCTATTCCAAACACACTGCAGCACGCACATGAAACAAGCACTAATAACTAATAAGCAGGGAGGGGAGGGTTGTTAGTTATACTAACGGTGAACTTCATGGAGAACCATCTATTGAACCGGAAATGGATACATACATAGTCCGAGGGTGACGACTAATACTGCAAATAGCTTCAAAAAGAAAAGTCCCTGACTCAAATCATATCCAAAGCAGGGATCAAACGGTGATGAGCGCTAATGAGAGTCGCAACTATCATCCACTCTCATCTACTCTCACGAGAAGCGATCAAACGGTGATGAGAGTCGATGAGAGTCAGCGTTGGCACTAGCACCCAGTTCATGTCCGCGGAGGAAAGCCTGCAGTTCAGGAACCAAATGAACCTGCAGTTCGTTTAGCGGCAGCTGCTGACTGAACAACTCTCATCCGCGCGATCAAACGGTGAACAACACAAAGTGTTCAAGTGCATTAGAGCGGATGAGAGTGAATGAGAGAGTTCGCCATCAAACTCTCACCACCTCTCATTAGCTCTCATCAACTCTCATCACCGTTTGATCGCGGCATAAGAATGGAATTTGATTATGATGTAGGTAGGCATTAAAGCGAAGAGGCTGGAGCAGTTTTATTAATGCCAGTACTTTTTTCAAACAAAAAAGTGATATATTAATTCCGCTGTAAATAACATATTGTACAAGATAGATCATTTATTAAAGGAGCGGAGTCACGATTTTATCACACTTTAGTGTTGTAAAAAAGCATGGAAATAAGTGATGGATAGCCGAAATACTAGGTTTGTTAAATAGCCCTTATCTACAAATGTTGTAGGCTTCATTGGCCTATTACGGAGCGGATGGAAACGGACTGCAACAATGGGTTTTTAAAATCTTGGCAGGATGTACAGTTTTCAAAGTTTGAAGTTACATCAAAATTTGTTTGCAAATCGGCAGTCTTACCAATACAACTTACCTATATTACTTATTAGGGCTGATATCAAGTGATTTGGAGATGGTTACTTGCAAATTATAGCTGTATTTAAGAATTTCTTCAAATAACCGTGACACAGCTTAAAAGCTTCAAAATGCGATATAAACCAACCTCGTAGCATGAATTGTGACGCAACACTGATTTTTCTCCGCAGACACCTCGTTCCCATACCTTAGGGTCAAATAGAACGCCCTTGTTTACCCAAATCTTACACAACGTTACTTTGTTCTTCTATTACAGGTGCTTATTCTCTGTAGAGGCAGCTTGATCGATGTTACAACAGGAAATATCATGAACCTGATTTCAAACGACGTTCAGCGAGTCGAAGACTTGAATTTCTTTGCAATCCACGCTATTTATGCTCCCGTGAAAATCGTTGTTGCTGTAACACTTCTGTCAATTCTAGTCGGGTGGCAGTGTCTCGGGGGCATCATGTTCATGGTCCTGGTCACGATCTATAACATGTTGGCTGCCAGGATGACTGGGAGCCTGCGAGCGAAAGCAGCGGTTATTACGGATAAAAGACTTGGAGCCATCAATGACGTCATCAGAGGAATGCGCGCTGTGAAAATATATGCCTGGGAATGGAATTTCCGAAACCTTATTGAGACGTTGCGAAGGTATATTAAACACCATTGCTTATTGTTATTATTATATACTTAATGACTGCTTCCGAGGGAAACAGTGAGTTTTGTTTCCCCGAGAATCTTTCCCGAGACGAAGTCGAGGGAAACATCGAAATTCGAGGGAAAACAAAACTCGCTGTTTCCCGAGGATGCAGTCATTAAGTGTTTTATTATATAGCAAAAAGAGAATACGGTAAAAAAAAGTCCACCGAAATTTCTCGCTTTAGCGATGTCGCCCGCGCGGGCAACAATTTTTTAATTGTAGCCCACGCGGGCTAAATTGAATTTGTAGCCCGCCACGTGACCATGATAGAACCAATCAGAGCGCGCCCTTTGATCGAATAAACACGAGCTATTAACTACTTACTAACCGAGAGCGAGGACAATACGTACAATATCAAACTGAGGTTTTGGTGTATCGACCGAGCGATAGCGAGGTTGATACGCCAAAACCGAGGTTTGATATTTCACGTAATGCCCGAACGGTCGAGGTTAGTAAGTTGTTTATTATATGGCACTTTTTCTTCAAACTTTTTACGAACCGGAAGTCGCCTCGTTCATTTTCCCGCCGAAAACTCAGACACGCGCCGCGTCGCGCTGGGGTTCATTCAGAGTTTTTCATTCTCTGAGTCAACTGATAGAACAAACTCGTGTGTGCGAACCACGCCAGACTTGCTCAAAAATAATCAATCACTTATGGATATCAAATAATTCACAATCGATTCTTTTACAGTTATTTTATGATGTTGTTTAGGAGAAACTGAGTTGAATAAGAAGATTTAAACGGCAAGCAACCGGGAAGCAAGTCTTCGACGTCAGCTCGACAACTTCAAGTTTTTTTATGGTCCCATTGGGGAAAACATTGCTCCTTTTGCACTAGCAAAAGGCCTTTTATAAATCCGGAAGAAGTGTTAAACCTGAAAAAGTTCTTTGCCACAAGGTATCCTTACTGAGACGTTGGACGAAGGCGAACATGCTTCACTTGACAATATTAACTTAAGGTTTTCAAGAAAAACAACTTTAGCTTCGTAAAAGCTGCAAACGTGTTCTTCGAAAACTTATTTGAGATCTACAACAGGGAACCAGAACTGGATTGAACAGGATTGATAATAACAGAAAATTGCAATGGTTATTTTAGCCGACTATATATTCAGGAATGGGTTTTGTGCAAAAGCGAATGTCAAGTAAGAATGAATTTAATCGAGGAGATGGAGAGAGAAAAGAAATCAACGACTTCACTATTAAAACTCACTAAGTATCAGCTATCGGTAAGCACAAAGTTTGAACTCGCTTTCTATTTTTAGCTCTCAAGTTTCTTGAATTCCTAATAAATTTTGACCTTTTGTAACTTTTACCCGACCTTCCTGCTGCTATTCTCCCTTTTCTCATTTTCTCCGGATAGACTCGAATATAGCTTAGAGTAACTTTTTGGCTCTGCTTTGCCTTTTGTAAACAGGTCATTTCTGATATTCAGGCCTTGATTTTCCTCTTGTCACAAGTTAGATTTGTATTATACTGTGTCAAGTATTCCTTGTTGTGAATTGCGCTGAAAATCTTCTTTTTGAATTTATGTTATTTCAAGGAGATGAATTTTTGTCAGTCGTGAACTGCGAGCGGGCATTAAGAATTTACATAATGCCCGTGGGCATTACGGAGAGTTACGCCCTCTCGTTAGCCAATCAGAGCGCGCGTACTATCGTTGCCATATAATAATATATAGATTTAGGCAATGCCTAAAAGCGGAACTCCAATCATACACACCCCACGTCTTACTCACAGGGAGCTCACCTTTACAGTTTAAATCAAGAAAATTCATGTTACCATTATATGGCAATGATAGTATTAGCGCGTTCTGATATGCTAACAAGTCGCAGTTCACGACCGACAAACGATAATCTCCTTGAAATAAAAATGAAAAATAAGATTTTCAGCGAAATCCACAACAAAGAATACTTGACATAGTATTTGTCTCATTGTACTAACTAAATCTAACATGTGACAAAGGAAAATCAAGGCTAGAATATCAGAAATGACCTGTTTACATAAGGCAAAGCAGGGCCAAAAAGTCAGGCTTACTCAAAACTATACTTAATTCGAGTTTAGCCGGAGAAAAAGAAACCTTGAGGGAGCCAACTAAAGCAGTCAGAATTTTCTCATCAGGAATGCAACAAACTTGGAAGCTAAAAATATACCGTTTCCGGGATATGTTGTCACTGGAAAAAGCAACAAAGCTTGGTGCGCTAGGGAGTATGGGTAAAGATTTATTTGAATTTCTGTAAAATATTATAAACAAGATGCTTAGAAATGTGCTGAAATTTGATCATTTTACCTGTGGCTGCGATTATTGTCTGAATTCAGATCAAACAGTAGCAGTTTAGATGCCCCCATCGTCCTTTGCGCTTCAAGCTTATAGGCTTTATGGGTGACAACATTTCCCGGAAACGGTATATAAATAGCATAAGAAGTAATTTCAAGCTTTGTGCTTACCGATAACTGATAGTGAAGTCGTTTCTTTCCTCCGAAAGTCTCCGTCGTGTTGAGTTGAATTCATTTTTACTTGGCAAGCTTTTGCACAAAGCCAATTTTCCTAAATATATTATTCGGCTAAAACCATTGCAATTTTCTGTTATTGTCAATCCTGTTCAATCCAGTTCTGGCTCCCTGTTCGTAGATCTCATATGAGTATTCGGAGAACAGGTCGTTTGCAGCTTTTACGAAAGAAACTGTTGCCTTGTTTTTCTTCAGAAGAATGCCGAAGGAGCCGAAGTCTTGCTTCGCCGTGGGCCGGGTATTCTGCAAACTAGCCTTTGAATCTTTTGCAACTCCCTCATAGTTTCTCCAAAATGACTAAACAACATTATGGAATATCGGCGAAGGAATCGAATCCGAAGTATTATGACAATCATTAGGGAATTCTTTTGAGCAAATTTGGCGTGGTTCGCACCCACGAGTTTGTCTCAGTTTGACTCAACAAAAATTTCGTCTAATAGATAAATGAACTCGAGTGAGCCGACGCGGGCGCGTGTTTTGTGAGTTTTTTCGGCGGGAAAATGAAGGAGCGGTCCGTGTCCTCTGCCAAGCACCGCGTCAAAGCACCGCGGCGCTGTGCTGGAGGACAAAATGACGCGCGCGCTCAGTGATCCAAGACGGACTGTGATTGGCTGTGTACACGGGTCGCCACTAACGCAAGTGCGCATGCGTAAATAAGAGCCCGCGATGTTTTCGTAAGCCGCTGAACGTATCGTTTTGGCTTGGATGGGTTGCTTTCTCATGTGACGTTGAATGATACGTATGGGGCTCCACTCCGTGCCGTGTACCACTAACTAAGAAAAAAGAAGGTATGAAATTCACCTGTGCAAGTATTCGCCGAAGGGGGCCTGAGGCGACTAATTGTTTTAGTATAATTACTCAAGCGTCTTTTAAGATTTTTCACACAAAAAATCGGGTTTAGGGGTATTTTTTTAGCTTCTCGTAATAAAGTGCGCGCGCGATCCCAAATGCTTTCAATGTTATATTCACCTATTCATCTATAGGTGAATATAGCGAATTAGTATATACTACACGGGAACCTCCATAGATCGCGCGTTTTGATTGGTTCGCTATCTCGGGATAATGCCACAATATTCCGAGATCGCAAGCATTATCCCGAGATTGAGAAGCCCGAGTGCAAGTGGTTCGGATATTTTTACTTTCTAAAGGAACTATCTGATTCGAAATGCAACGGAAAAATCTTTCTCAATTAACTTATGTTGTCTCTTTAGTTTTTCAAGGTGAATCAGAGAGAGAATGTATTTCTTGAACTTCGAAAATTTGCTGTTCTTGTTTTTCAGTTCTTCGGAATCACAGAGATCGATGATTCGTTCACGGCACTTTTGAGAGACGGATTAAGTTACATTCACAACAACATATTAATTAAGGCAATTTTGTCGAAAACATATCTACTTTGCCGAACATTTACATGTACCTGTAGGTTGGAAGGGACAGTAAATCGTAGAAGCCAGTCATTGAGTGCAGTTTAAGAGAGAATTTCAGTTAAGCTTACCGTCGACTTGTTGATTCGCTTGATCACGAGCCATCCGACATCAAACGTATTTAAAGTGGTCTCTCTTTTTATGAACAAGGTCTTCCTCGTTGTCCCAGAGTTTGAAGAGGTTAATTTCCCAAATTTCTGTTTGAATATTCCAAACGAATCTTGAATTTCTCTGCCAGCAGGTTGAAAAATATAGTCATCCATCGGTGGTGAAAAAAGCGACCAAAGGCAAAGTGTTTTCAGCGAAGCAACTCTGCAGTTTCACAATCCATAATCCAAGGCACAAAATGCGAATTTATCCCTTGAATCCATCCTTGCAACCTTCTAAAAACTTAAATCGTTTATCGTTGTCGATATTAAGGTTTTAAAACAAGTGTTTTCTAGCGTTTTTGCTTCTCTAAAACAGCAGCAAGTTTCCACCATGTGTTCAGTAGCCGAATGCTTGTAGTGAAGTCTGACGTAATGTCACGTGCGTGACAAACGTCACGCGTACAGAAAGAGGCTACAAAATGTCGGCAAACGCCACATTTAGTGTCGTTCGGATATTTTTTGGAGTGTTCCCGTGTAGTATATACTAAAACAATTATTCTCCTCAGGCTCATTGTTAAATATTCCGAACGTCTCGACCAATCAGCGCGCGGAATCGCTTGAGTAATTAGTATAGGTAATAGCATGGTTTGTAGTGATATTTGGCATAAATACCACGAGTGATATGTCTGTTTGTAATTTCACGAGCCTCCTATCACGTACAAACCATGCTATTAATTGTTTATAATATGATCTAAGTCATTCACTGCAAATTTTGTCGCTAAAACCAGCGCGCGCACGCTGCAAAACAAGCAGATCCGCTGCGATACCATTCTCGTACCCAGAGCTCCCCAGCTCGTCTGCTCGCAGGGGAAGCTCTGGGGACATCCATTTGAGGGCCGTCGCTGATTGGTTGATTTTGCGCGTTGGAGCATGCGCTGAAAGGTCTTTCTCTCAGCGGCTCTGTATTAAATCTCGCGCATGCGTCAGTGGCTGTCACCAGAGCCTCCCCCGCGAGGAGACGAGCCGGGGAGCTCTGGGTAAGAGAATGTTGCGATACGTCAGAAGCGCGTGCACAACAAGTGCGAAAATTGAAAACTTTTGAGTCGAAACTCTCGGATGTTTTGCTATTTTTTACGTTTATTTTTGTAAATCTGGTAATTCTGCTTAACAATAGTCTTTGCAAAATAATGACCTGTAAGTCTGCTGGGAGAAAACTGAAGTTTTTCTTGGATTTCTGATTGCGGCTTGAAATCACACCTCTCGATGGTTTAAATCACATTGTTACGCTGAAATCACACTCCTCTCAACCAATCAAAATGCAGGAATGTCTGAGGTCATTATAATACTAATAACTACTTATTAACCGAGCGCGAGGCTCGTTCTGAGAAATATCAACCCGAGGAAAGACCAAGAGCTGATATTTCTTAGTACGGACCGAGCAAGGGAGGTTATTAAGAGTATTATTATATGACTTTTAGGAGGGGTTAAAATGGAAGAGGTTTTCTATCACTGGGGCTTTTGCAAAAAATCGCGCCAATGGTTTCCCGCCAATTACGACACGCGCGCCGTTTTCATTCAAGGTCATTTGTGGAAGGTCGGGCCGTGAACTCGTGAAAACAACTCTCTACCTATGCGAGCATCTTTTTATCACAAAACCACTCTAATATCGAACATAAGTTATCTGGAAAAAGATTTTCATCATTATGGACTATAAAGAAACGACTTGGGACATTTCAACAGTTCTAGTTGACACTCTTTCTGCTCTTCCGCTCTGTCACTTGAAAAATGGGTTTGTTTTCCTCCTCGACTTTAATTTATCGGTAGAAAAACAGCTTGATTGCTTCTGTCTGTCATCCACAAAGAAATAGATACGATTACTTTGTTTAAGTCGAATGAGCGCGCGATAACAAATTTTTAAAATCAAGTTGAGTTCAAGAAAAAATATAAAAAGACAACTTTTGTATTTTCACTATGGGCGCAAGAAAAAAAGACAAACTTTTGAAACATTTAATACCATTTGCGTCAATCCATGAAGTGTAACAATTTTTTCACGAAGGTTTACTTTTCAAACGTGCACGTTTCTCGCTCTCCGATTGGCTGAAAAATAACCGTCAAAACTGCAGCCAATCAGCGAGCGAGAAACGTGACAAATTATCGACAAAACGTGCACGTTTGAAAAGTAAACCTTCGTGAAAAAATTGTCACACTTCATGGATGGACGCAAATGGTAGTATATGACACGACAGAGAGACGGGAAAGAAAGTCAAAATAAATGAGTTAAAGCATTTTTTTAGTTCAAGGAATCAACCTGATTTTTTTCATGTTTATGTCGTAGGTGTTGTTTATTATAGTTATTGTAATTTAAATTGGTGACTTCGAAAAAGCAGCAAAATTACAGAAGCTAAAAAAGACATTGTCCACTAAAACGGCGAAAAAAGTCTTGTGCATAGTCCCGCAAGTAGACACGCTCTTATAGTTTGATCAGTGCAATTTCCGACTTGTTAGCAATGTCTTTAGTGAATTTAAACAACAAAACCTTCCTTGAGAGAAGAAAATTTTCCCTCTCTTTCGGCGAGTTCAAAACATGGGGAAGTCCCGTTCCAAACGACGGCTGTCACGTCATGAAAACAAACAAGGAGAAATTGAAAATTTTCATTAAAATAATCTTTACGTTTTAGTGCTTGCTTGAGCTTAAAAAGCGATTCATATAGTTGTCACGACTCGACTTTCCATGCAAAATGAACTTGAATAGAAAGTGGCGCACTTATGTCGTAAACTGGCGGGAAACCATTGGTGCGAAAATTTTGCAAAATGCAATATCATAACTCTCTTATTAGCCTCGTCCAATTAATCTGCAAAGATCAGACCGGTGTCAATTGATGTTTTAGTACCGTGTAAACAAAAGCAAGTAACCAGTTGTAACTAGCGGTAGTTGTTTGTGCATTAGGTCCGTCTGGGAAAATATAGACCGCAAATTAGCCAATAAGAGCGCGTGTACTATCGTTGCTATATAATAAGTAAAATATTGCCCGCGCGCCCGCGCTCTAGGAGCCAATCAGAATGTAGAATTCGTTACCATGTCCTTTAAGAAAACAAAAACAATGAATGTAGGCATTCAACCTATATTCGGAGTAATATAGACGGCGGTCTGTCTTCCCCCGAAGGGAAAATTGAATAATGTCAGAAATGACATCTATAATGCGTCCATATCGGTGACATTACGGCACTGCGCTCGACATTTATAATCGATTGGCACATTCCGATGCATAAATGCATTTTGATCTGCAATATCTAGTTTCGCAAAAGTCGTGTATTAAAAAAGGCACCCATTTTCCATAGACAAGAAGTCTTACTGATGCGCCTTAGAAGCTTCTTGACCGCAACGTGTGCAGCTGTCCTCAAAACCACATCGTCAACAGCCAGCCTCATATCAATCGCCACTTTAGTATTTACAAGAGAAAGAGCGATCTCTCCCTCAGAAATCTTCACGTTGGTTTCTTTGCTGGATGTTTTGGCGTTTGCTATCTCTGCTGAGCTAGGAGACTGTGTACGCTATGTCATCGATGCAAAAGTGACGATTGATCGAGTAGAGAGTTTTCTCCTTGGCGTTAATGACGAGATAAATTATGAATGCAAAGAGGACAAAAACTTTGTCGCACGAAGTATGATATCTAGACGAGTAATATCTCGCGTCAAGTCTTTAAGGAAAGTGGCTAAGATAATGCGAATTCAAAGCTTTAGAAAAAACACTCCAGTATTACGGTCGTTAAACGGTGCAGGCGTGTTAGAAAAACCAAAAGGATCGGAGAAAGTAGGGCAAGTCAACATGGGTAACGTGTCCGCAGGGTGGAACAGGACGTCAGAAACACTACAAGGTGTCACTTTGAAGGTAACGTCCGGTCAACTGGTTATAATAACTGGCCCCGTGGGGAGTGGAAAGAGTACAATGCTTATGGCCATACAAGGAGAGCTTCACATTACGGCAGGGACAATCCAGCGAAGTGGCAAGATAGCTTATGTCAGTCAAACGCCTTGGGTTTTCTCGGCAACATTGCGTGATAATATAACATTCGGGAAAGAGTTTCAAAAGGAAAGGCCGTACATGTTTGCGATCTACAGGAAGACTTTAAACTTTTCCCTAAAGGTGATCTTAGTGTCGTCGGTCAACGAGGTGTGAGCTTGAGCGGTGGTCAGCGGGCACGTGTGACTTTAGCTCGCGCAGTGTACTCTGATGCAGATATTTATCTACTGGATGACCCGTTGAGCGCTGTTGATGCTAAAGTTGGAAGCCATATTTTTAGGGAATGTGTTTGCGGTGCTTTGTCAGGAAAAACACGAATACTGGTGACTCATCACCTTCAATATCTAGAACACGCGGATCATGTTTTGCTGTTAAAAGGTGGAAAGATTGAGCACATTGGTACTTCATACGAGATCCTGTCAAAGAGGCTGGTGGATGAGGAAAATGATCAAGAAGCTTCTAGCGAGGTACGAGTACGCCATTACATCAATTTCAAACATGTGAAGAAGACAATTTCAATATGTCTTCATGTGGTTTTTCAAGGGAACCCTGACTGTTTAGCCTTTTGAGACTCAGGCGACATAAATAAGTCACGAGGCTTTCGAATCGAAAAGAAACGCAATGAGGCCGATGCGACTCATTCCGCTTGGACCGGTTTCTAATTTGAATTTCGCGGGCGCCGCCATCTTGCAAACGTGACGTCACTCTTGCGCTATAAATTATTCATTTCCATGTTTGTTCTGAAAGAGCCTTTGCTCGCTGCAACCATAACCAGGATAAGAGCAACAAGGTAACATTTTCTATGTTGAGCTAAATTGAAATAAGAATCTCACCAAAGTAAAAGAAAACGAATTCGCAAACGGTTATAAAGTTTCGACAAATGTTTTTGAGTTAAAGTTTCATCTGAGCTTGAAAAGGCGAAACAGCCGAGGCACCCTTAAAGCCGACTAGTAGGAATTGACAGGATTTAATAATCCGTGTAATTAGTTCATAGTCAATACTTAGTCTTTCAGTCTTTCATTTACTACTTCGATCATTTACTACTTCAAATGCCATCAGTCATTCTTCACCTAATCAGCTAAATCATATATATATATATATTTATTATATCGACACGAGTGTTTTACTGGGAAACACGCCACTCGTAGATCTCATACGAAGCTACATTCGGGTCCTGAGTGACATATTTTCCATATCCTCACTAGTGAGCATATCTGTCAAAAAGAAAGTGCTTGGAAATCAATTTGGAATAATTTTTTCTGGATTGTCTATATAATAAAATGAAAATTACACGGTGGCTTGACTGTATGAAAACTCGGCGAAATGTGGAGGGCTAAAGCCCCCTAGCCCCGCGTTTTCTACCATCCCCAGAACGATTCTCCTAGGTAATATGCCACTCGAAAATAAAATTCATATCTTCGCGCCACCGTGTAAGATCCTCTATTTATTTAGCCATGCCACTATCTCGATTCTGATTGGCTAAGAGTACGCAGCGAGATCTTGTTGGCGCGTAGTTCGTGACGTTATACTACAGACATTATGATTGATGCACTCTAATGACGTCGTAGTGCAAGGTCTCCGTTTCCGCCGCTATTTTGACAAGTAGGCAAGCCGTATAAAAACCAACACAAACACTGTAAACGCAAAGTGAAATCGTCGCGAAAATATCAAACATGTCGACAAAATAGTTAGCGTAAAGTAAGGATACTAGTCCAAACAATATATCACTACTAAATTTCAGGTTCCTACGTAAAGCGAACGATTCTGAATTTTAGTTTGCCACATTTACCCTGTATTTTTGAAAGGCTTCTACGCATCGATGCAGACTCATTTTGAAATAAGAGTAACTGCCCAATTGTTACAGTCGCTAACCTCCAAACTTTACAGATAAACTGTTTCAGTCACTATCTCAATGCTGCGATTCATATTTTGCCGAATGTTTGATGTTTTCGCAACGATTTCACTTCGTGTTTATGTGGAGTTTTGCATAGCTTGCCTGCTCGTCAAAATGGCGGCGGAAACCATAATAAGGCCTATTGAATACGAAGAGGAAAATACCATTGGACATAAGCTGAAGTTGAAACCGTTTCACCTTGCAAGGCCTCATCGTCGACTCCAGTTAATTGTCAGGAGCCTATCACTAGTAGCCAACATCATCATAGCTGCATGATCTCTTTTGCCGACCGAGCTATTTTTAGATTGTTTTTTGAGATCAGCGCGGGGGGGGGGGGGGGGGGGGGGGGGGGGGTTAACCTTAGAGTCCCCCCCCCCCCGGGATCAGCGTCACGATGGCAACGGGGAAAACAATAGCAGAAAAAAACACGTAAGGAAATTTTGGCGTATAAATGTTACATTTACCTCAAAGCGAAGGCGATAAAACAAACTGGTAATTGCTCAAGCATATAGAGTGGTTTTCATATGACTGTAGTGAAACCAATCGCAAAGTAATTACACTAATTATGAATAAAACCCATAGGAGTAATTACAAAGTAATTGCGCAATTACTCACGACAATCATCTGAAATCCGCTCTAACGTGATGTTTTTGGCTGACGAGCCGTTCTGAAAATAGTCACTGAAGTTCCCTCCAAGGCAGTGTATAACATTTGTTTGTTATTAGTAACGTGCTTCCTGTAATGATGATATGAAACACTGTTTCCCTCAGCATTGTTAAATGACTTCACTAGTTTGACTCTAAACGGAAATGACGTAAATATATCTGTGACCGGAGGGTTTTTGTACCGGTTCGTTTGAGGATGACTCGTGAATTTAAAGGAGTTTACGGAAAAACAAACCGCACAAATGGGTATCATGACTAAATATGGCACAAAACTATAGCTATCAGATTATAGGATAATCAACAAGTACACGCATTATAACACAGAAGGCGAAACCCTGCCAGCTGACTTCACATAGCGCTACACCGCACTAAAACCTCATATTGCCTTGAGACTTTCGATCTCTCTCAAAATGCACGCACAACACTAAATGAATCAGTTCGCACTGTTCGCACAGTTCGCACTGTCACATATTTATTGTTCCAGCACAGGAAATCTCTTCTCGGTGATGAGGATATTAGACTTTACGGTAACACCATACAAGACGATAAAAGCTCAGGCATTTGTGACATGGAAGAGGAAGATGAGGATCATGCTACCGGTAGCGTCAAACTCCAGCTTTACTGGACGTACTTCAGAGCAGGTCTACCTCCTGTACTCCTGATCGTCCTATTTATGCTACTCATTGTCATGGAAGGTAATGTTTCGCTGATTTGAGCAGCGCTAATAGCGGAGCTCCAGCGCGGAGCGGAGCACCATGCATAAGGAAAATACGTATCCCACCAAAGTTGATTTTGAAATTAAAGATGGCCTGCGGGTAATTATTTCAAAAAATACATCCATTTTCAAATCATATTTTAAGCCCCTTGCAAAAATCCGACCGATCTGATGTGAAACGCATTTAATCATCAATGCTTCTTGTTTATGGATATTGAAACAAATATTATATATTTATAATTAGGCAGGTGCGATGCAATTTCTAAAATACCAAAGTTGCAAACCACTGCATTTTGCGTGTATGTGGTCATTGTTAATTGAACTCTCATCTGACAAACGTGTTGCCGAATTGGGACCTTGCAAGGGACAATTTATAACCAAGAAATTTTGAGGTTATGAATATGAAAGGGTAAGTCAAATTATAGATTATTCAGGTCAAAATCAATACTCACCATACAATAGTCCAATCCTTCCCAATTCATCCTGGACGTGTTCTAATGGATAAGGCGAACGCAATGCGGCAGGAACATGCTTTGTAGAGATACAAATTTATCGCCAAATTATTCCATTTCCCAAGGTTAGTTAACGTGATTCTCATGCGAGGCAAATACGTTATTCTAAGCCCTCCCTCGCTATTGCAACGGAAAATAACAATTAGTAAACTACCTGAGTAAGTTTGGGCGTGTTTCGTCCATTCGGTTTGAAGAATTAGGAAGCTAAAGTTTGTCATTCCAAGACTGTGAAATATAGGCAACTGAACTGTTTTTGATAGTGGAAACTCAGCCAACCCTACGTATGCATAGAGCGGATTTCACATGACCGTCGTGTTTGCAATTGGTTTGCTTTCTCATTGGCTGCTTATTTCTATCAACCAATCAAATTGCGAACTAATTACAAGCAAGGAATTACTAGCCAATTGGTTCGGCTCCTGATTGGCTGGGCTGGAAACCATTCAACAGTAAGTTGTAATTACTCTTGTTTCTGATTGGATAGTGATTGCACAATTGCGTTTACTTTCACGATGGTCATCTGAAATCTGCTCTAACTAAACGCACGATTTATTTCAGTTGTGTTCATTTCTTAGCATCCATCCTAGCGCCCTACTGGTGGCTCACCCGTATCTCTGACAAGCCACAAGATCAAAAAAGCAGCCTTACACTTGGAATATACGCAGCATTAGTGGCATGGGCCATAACCTTTACAATTGTAGTGCTTTGTCTTGTCTTGTTCGCAACCCTACGGTCATCAGAAAGACTGCATAATCGGATGACAACAGCAGTGCTGAAGTCACCAATGCTGTTCTTTGACACGAACCCGCTTGGACGAATCATAAACCGCTTTTCAAAAGACGTCGGGTCTATGGACGCTGTCATCCCAATTAAGATTGTGTGGGCCCTTATTTTGATTATTGATTTCCTTGGGCGTTTGATTCTAACAGCCGTGGCTGAGTACATTTTAGCAACAGCAGTTGTTCCTGTGGTAGCTGTATTTTTCCTGTTGAGTCGGTTCTATCTCAAATCAAGTCGTGAACTTCAGAGGATCGAGGCGGTTAAGTGTAGCTCCGTTTACGCGCACTTCACTGACACCCTGGCTGGACTTGAGGTCATCAAGACAGCAGAGATGAGAGAAAGATTCTGGGAGACGTTTACTAGGTAGGGCATTAACTTTGCGACCTGATGTAGCACGTATGCTATTGATTTATCTATAATGGGAATAATGCACTTGTCAATACTCTATTGGGTGATTATGCAATCCTATTACGATGTATAATATAACTACGATATAACGCGCGCTCTGATTGGTCAAAATCTGTGCTCTATTTCGCCAGTAAAGTGATGGTTACCCCCGCTATATCATAAAAGCATTAAAACTTTCTATCACTTTATTATCAAATTAGCACTTTTGATGTTTGGAGAGACACTCGACGTTCAAAACGTGCTTTTACAACCTTCTCTTGTCTCTCCCAGCATCACGCGTGCTCCATTTCGCCGATAAAGTCATAGAAAGATGCGACTTTTTTTCGCAAAATGATAACATTTTAAGGAAAAAATTAGCACGATGGTAGTCCGTAACCTTATATGTATAATTCTAAATGTGCCTCACTCGAAATTAAGAAACAGCGAACGGTGACTAGGGCGCAAAGTTGCCTTTTCCTCCATCTTTTTCTGAAACTCTTTTTGCAACACCTTAATGTTCTTAAAGGGGCACTGTCACCATTTTAAACGTTTTTAGGGTTAATTTAGGCAGCTTGAATACAGTCAGATTCACAAGAAATCAACAAAATAATCATCTAGGTTTGATAAATAACCTTTCAGCTACAAGATGAGTACAAATTTGACGTATTTTCGTGTGCTATCGAGCGGATGGAATTGGATTGTGAAATGACATTTTTATTTCGCATCAGGCTGAACAGTTTTCAAACTTAGAAATTTGATAGCAAAAGCTATTTAAATCTTACGTAAGAGTGCCTATATAATGCGAGTTTCAGTTCCTTTGTCTTTCTAGGACTTGATAACAGTATAAATAGGATTCTGAGTTGTTTATGTAGATCACTGGTCTTCTTTTATAAAATTTTGTTGAAACAACCATGACATTGCCCCTTAAAGACCAAGTAAAGAAGTCACAATCCCTTTTCTTGTGTGCTATGTATTCCAGCCCTCATAGAAAACAAATGCTGGTATTTTTGGTTGGCCACGTTAGCCTGCGTAGCAAGCGTTTCCCGAGGGTTCAAAAGGTCAGAAAATGGACCCCCCCCCCCCCTCTGTCCATTTTCGCCCTCACCCCATATTTCGCGGCAAATCATCGAAAATCTCTCTTACTTACAGGCTTTCCTCTGACCCTAAAACTCCTCGGAAACGCTTGCTACGCCGGCTAGAAATTCGTTAAAACAAAAACGCGGCTACGAAAATATAAACATTTAGTTTGGAACTTATATCGCCACGGTGGCAGCACTGATAATTATGAAACTTTAGCTTGACATTTTAAGCCACAGGAACATAATTTTGAGGTTGGATTTAAATGATTGTGTTCTTACGAGGCGCCGTGAGTTTTCAGCGTATCAGTGCTGTCGCCGATTTCACCGATTTGTGTTGTTTCGGCGATTTCGTTGACGCGTTTCTGTTCCTACATGAATCCATTTCTGTCGATGAATTTGAAGGTATCAAGATGAGCGCACGAGGGCTGCCGTTATCGTGAAAACCGCCAATAACTGGATGTCCCTTTACGTGGATTTACTATGCGCAAGTTTAGTTACTGCCGTAGCAACCAGTTCTCTGCTAATTGGAGATCCATGTAAGTTGAATCAATTGCTACTATAGGCCGGGGGGGGGGGGGGGGGGTCGGGGATGATTGTCGGAAATTTTCAGTTTCACCCCTAAAAGATAACAAACATGGCGGGCCATGGCGTGGCTCTAAAAATTTATTACCCTAAAAGATACCCTAAAAGATGAGGTCTTATGTGCCAAGTAGGCGCGAAGGACACAGGTAACAGGTGAAAGATAATAAGACATTTCCGTGTTTGCTTCTAATCGAATAATCTCTCTTTCTTACACGGTTGTTAGAAGCACCATCATGAGAAACAAAAATTTGGACACAGTTTCGGCCCTAAAAGATACCAATCTGCCTAAAACTTATTGAAGATCAAGATCTCCCCTAAAAGAGACCAAACCACCGTGATTTTAACCCATAATAGATACGACGATCATCCCCGACCAAAAAATATGGGAGTCCCCCCCGGGACTATAGGCAACACGAGTGGCTCATTCCGCATTGAGAAACACATTCATGGAAGAGTTTAATTTGTCACAAGAATGGGACGTGATAATGCGTACATTATAATGCGTGATAATGCGTACATATTGCCAAAAGATGCCTGCTTATATTCTCCAAGATTGAAGTTCATAGCGAGCATATTTTTAAGTTGTAGACGAAAATATATTTTCGCGAAATGCGCTTTTACTTTTACATGAGTCACCTTTTAACACTTCGTTTTCTAATTCTTTTGCAGCCGCATCTGGAATGATTTTGACTCTCGCGATTACTTTAATCGGAGAAACCTCCTATGGTGTAAATAGGGTTGCCGAAGTGGAAAACGAGATGACGTCAGTGGAACGAGTGGTAACATACACTAAATTACCTTCGGAACCAGGCTATGATAGACCTGCCATACCACGGGAGACCTGGCCCGAACAAGGCGCGATTTGTTTCCAGGGTGTATCTTTAACCTATCGTAAGGGAAATCCTCGTGTTTTACATCGCCTGAATCTTGATATTCCGGCTAAACAAAGGGTTGGAGTTGCAGGTGAGACCATAGCAAATACAGTAAAAACCCGCGTAAAAGAACAGGTGTTTTGGGGAATCAGGCTGATTTTGTTCTTGTATATTGGGTGTCTTCTGCAAAATCAGCCTTAAAATGTTCTTAAGGTGTTCTTAAAGTTTTTTTTCTTAACATCAAATACTGCATACACTACCAACAGTCAAATAAAGAAATATGTGATTGGTAGAAAGGTGACAGTCATTTAGTAACAACAATTAGTCAAGTCTAAAAAACAATTGCTAAATGTACCCTGGAATTCCTGCTGTAGAACTGTGTGTGTGCATGGTCTAGCACATTGTATTGTTCTCCTCGGTACTCTACTACACAGTGGGTTACTGTACTCGAATCTAACTGGCAGCAATTGTTTTATACAAGAACAATTTTCATTTTCCAGGCTGCATGTGTTCTTATGTATAAGGTAACCTTTTGACCAAATTTCAGCCTGAGTGTTCTTAAACCACTTGTTCTTTTATGCGGGTTTTTACTGTACCACCGCACTACATATCACAAATAAAAATGTCCCTACTATGTTGGTAAGATGGGCATAAAAAAGAACCATAAGCCAGTTCAGAGTTTACGGAATTTCGCGGAGGCCTGGATGGAATCGCTCTCTGTGTTGTATTGCGGTTTGGAAAAAATTCCTTCCTACAAAGCCGTTTTACAAGATATGTGAAGATCATTCACTTTCATTCATGAGGACTTTATTGTACTGCATATAGGGTGCGATTTAGGAAGAATAAAGCGTGTAAAGGGTTTCTACGGAGCGTAGAGTGTAGTGAGCCATTTCTTCACTCAAACACTACAAAAACGTATCGGCGAACTCCGAATAGGTGAATAATATGCTAGAAGGGCACTTCTATGCTAGAAGTGCCATAATATGCGTTTCCGTGCCATGATATTCAAACCAATGTTGTTCTTGAATGTTTATCTAAAATAAAAATTCGACCGGTAGTCGACCAAATCAGCTCGCTGAGAGAAGGAAATTTCTTAGGCCCCTATTAATCGCAAACTGCGGTTGAAAGGTTAATAAATAAATAAATTTACCACATGTGAAAGTGGTTGACGGAATTCCTTAAACTCTGAACTGACTTATTCGACATGGGCGTAATGTTTTTCCCTTGAAATGAAAGTAACAGTTAATGCCATGAGAATAACAATGGAAACCGCGTCAACTGTAAACTAATAACAGATAAACTCCCACAACTGTCATCTGTGAGCAAAAAATTTCGATGAGTTCAAAAGTAAATATGAATACGTGCCGAATAGACTAGACGAACTTTCGGAGAATCGTACTTCATGAGGCATTTTTTAGTAAAAGCTGGCAACAAGTGCCATCTTATGCGAAATTTTACGCTGAATCCGAATTTTTTGTTGCCAACGCAGATTTTGCATTTTAAGAGGTGAAATGACGTCATGATTGACAGCTGTCACACAAACCTCTACAATGAATTTTTCGCCGATTTTTCTTTTCAAATTTTAACAACCAGTGAAATTCAAATGTATAAGTGGCAATATGATATTCAAAAAAATGCATCTATATTATGGGATAGGGTGATTGATGGGCGTAGAACGTCATCCAAAATGGCGGATCCAAGATGGCCGCCGTGCCGACATTTTGGATATCTGTTGATTGTTTGAGGCCATCACGTTCAAAGGCTAAACTTAAAAAAAATAAAAGACAAAACTTAAACGATTCTGCAATACATAAAAAGTAGCAAGAGAATAATATATAGGCAAATATATGATTGTTGTTAGTGAATTTAGGTAGGAAGCGCAATCCACAAAATTATAGCAAGTTAGTCGTCCCTACTGTAAAAGTTCTCACTATGACTATTGATTCCAAAGCCTATCACTGAGTCAACTACATCTACGACTATTTTTTTTATTTTTTTATTTAAATGCATGCAGAATATTCCTCTTACACACACAGGAATAATAATGATAAGAAAAAGCAGGGATAAAGGTGGAAATCATTCCATGGCAATTTAGGCGTTGCTCCAGCCTTTTCTGCATTTTTTTTATAGCCTGTTGGTAGCAACTTTGAACTTATAAAGCAAAAGCAGCGAATGTAAGATTTTAATTTGTCCTCGGCGCGGAGTAGCTTTCCTCTCTATGCTTGAAAGCCCTTTCCTATTCCAACCCCTTTCTTGTCTGAGGTTTCCTTTTGAGGTTTTCTGCTGATCCTGAGGTTTCCGCTATTTTTCGATTATGCCACGGGGGCAGCAGATTGCATGATCGTTTTGAACGAGCTCTTGATATAAGGACTTCAAAGGCACAGTTTTGTTGCCGGGACTGAGGATGATCATCGAAAAATGGTGATATCGTTTAGATCGTAAAATCAAGCGGCAGTGAATCTGATTCACCTTTTCATGTATTGATTTGCCTTTTATATATTTAATATGGCTTCATTCGACCAGCAGCACTGCATTTCATACTGTGATACCTTGAAGTCATTGTCAGGTATTTATTTCCATGTCTTTTTTGACTACCAGACTGATAGTTTCTAAAAATCAAATTTGACGATATGGCGGCCATCTTGGATCCGCCATTTTTAATATCACAGCAGCGCCATATCCGAATAATACGACAATTTTTCGTATAGAACATTCTACACTATCCTGTTCAAGCTAAATATTCGTTCGAATTTGAAATATAGCGACAAAACTACTTTAAGGGGTTCGCGAACAGCTGTCAATCATGATGACGTTATTTTCACCATTAAAATGCAAAATCAGGGATGGCAACAAGAAAATTCGGATTCAGCGTGAAAAATTACATAAGAAAACTCTTGTTGCCAGCTTTTACTAAAAAATGCCTCATGCGCCTTAAATATTGCAATTTTCTGATATTTCGTCTAGTCTAGAATAATAACAAGAAACATTATCCTGCCCGATTTCTCAGGTATATTAAGGAGGCTCATAGCAGTTTTTCATGTCCTCACCCCCTGAACTTCAATGGTCCGTATCTCATACGGAAATGCACAGAACGGAAAGTCAAGTTACAAGTAAACATGCTATGGATTGTTCTTTGTGTCGACATATGTTTTGTTTACATTGGTGCTTCCATGGCAACGTAATGGCGACCCTCCAAAAATTTTAAGTTGCAAAATTCACCCAGACAAAGAGAAATTTGGGCTAAACCCTCTTAATGCCAAAGACGCTAGGCTATAAGCATTACTTGGACAAAGTTTGAAGAAAAAGTAGCATCGCGTTTTCGAAATATAACGCGATCACTTTTTTTCTTCAAAAAATATATAATTTTTTATTAGCCTACTTTCTTGACCCTCAAACTATGCCTAAAAGCTCGTAGTGATTTAGTTTTCAGTTCCGCATAAAAACCGAGGCATTTTCTTTAAGCACAGAAAATTTCAAAGCCACTGCTTATTCCGATCACGAGTATTCTGAAAAGTTTTGAAAGCCTTTTCTTGCTCACGCCAAACTCAAACAACTAGTCCTGCGTTTCAATGCCTAGTTTAAAAAATCCGAGATAAATCTTTGTCTAAATCTCCCCAAAGAGAGTTCAATTATTCTATACCTTGTTGATGTATTTTTTAGAGCCATAAATCTTTAAAAATGCCGCGAAAAAAAATTAAATCTTGATGCTGTGTTTCGCTTGACTTGAAAGCGGGCAGCTTTCCCGTTTAGGTGTGTATATTTCTTGTACTCATTTCAATATTTGTCAATGCGGTGTTGTTATCACGGCTCATTGTCTTTGCTACACTAAAGTTGAATATTTTAGTAACGCAATACGGTCAACTTCGAATTTTACAACTTTCTCTTCAATATAAGACATTTGAAAACACATTATCAAACACAGGAAGATTTTAAAACTTTATCAAATTTCTTCACTGTTTCTTTTCCGTCCGAAAGATAGTTTCGAAGAGTATAATTAGATGGAAAATTGCATAAGAATCAATGAGCCGTGATAACAATACTGCCGGCCATGCTTTGACATAGTGAAAGAAACATATCCTAAATGGGAAAGAAGATTAAAACTGGCCGCTTTCAAGTCAAGCAAAACACCGCATCAAAATTTAATTTTTTTTCGCGGCTTTTTTAAAGAATTATGGCTCTAAAAAATACATCAACAAGGTATAGAATAATTGAACTCTCTTTGAGGAGATTTAGACAAACATTTATCTCGGATATTTTTTACTAGGAATTGAAACGCAGGACTAGTTGTTTGAGTTTGGTGTGAACAAGAAAAGGCTTTCAAAACTTTTCAGATTAATCGCGATCGGAATAAGCACTGGCTCTGAAATTTTCTGTGCTTAAAAAAAATGCCTCGGTCTTTATGCGGAACTAAGAACTAAATCACTACGAGCTTTTAGGCACAGTTTGAGGGTCAAGAAAGTAGGCTAATAAAAAAATCTATTTTTTAAAGAAAAAAAATGACCGCGTTATATTTCGGAAACGCGATGCTACTTTTTCTTCAAACTTTGTCCAAGTAATGTTTATAGCCTAGCGTCTTTGGCATTAAGAGGGTTTAGCCCAAATTTCTCTTTGTCTGGGTGAATTCTGTAACTTAAAATTTTTGGAGGGTCGCCATTACGTTGCCATGGAAGCACCAATGTAAACAAAACATATGTCGACACAAAGAACAATCCATAGCATGTTTACTTGTAAAGTGACTTTCCGTTCTGTGCATTTCCGTATGAGATACAGACCATTGAAATTCAAGGGGTGAGGACATGAAAAACTGCTATGAGCCTCCTTAAGGCATGGGTGTTTTTAAAAAAATGCGAAAAATACTGAAAAAAATTCTCTAGGGTAGATAAAATGTATTCTGTAGAATGTTTTTCGTTAAGGTTGGTGCACCCGGTGAGACGTTTCATTTGATGTGTTTGGTTACCATGTCAACGGGTTGCGTGACTTGTAAGAGCGTGACAAAGGCAGAATTTTCTTTCAGGTCTCTGCATTCGATGGGGAACATACCAATGGTTTCCCAATGGGTCTTATTATGACCAGTGTCCTGCGTATATTACCATTCCAACGAGGATGGGTGTCCAAGGTATCCACATTTTAAGAAACGTAGAGGTATCATATTACATCATCACAAATAAAGCTATCCTAAAAAAACATTTCCAGCCATCCTCGTTGGATCAATAATCTACACTATATAACAAACACTATAATGCACTGTGTGGAACGATTTCACTTTTCCCCATTGAATGCAGAGGCCATTTTCCTAGAAATTAAATTTAAGGTCGGAGGTCATGCATTTGTTGCCATAGAGACCAACATTGGTGAAAATGGTTGAGAATGATCAAAGGTATTCAAATGTAGATTGCTTGGATCCCTCAGAGGCATTGGTTTTGAGATGGACTACCCCCTCAGTATTACGTCCGCCATTTTGGACTGGGCTTCCGCCCAGGCCTTAAGTTACCTG
The DNA here is from genome assembly GCA_033964015.1 of Scolanthus callimorphus. Lineage (NCBI taxonomy): Eukaryota > Metazoa > Cnidaria > Anthozoa > Actiniaria > Edwardsiidae > Scolanthus > Scolanthus callimorphus. The sequence continues at coordinate 2,259,536 of CM066917.1, forward strand.
AGTTTGTCCGGCAAATATCGTCTGATTTAGCCAACTAAAGTCTGCACTCCTCCTCGGCCAGCCAAGTATAAGACGATATTATGCGCAGAATATTAATATACACTTAATGATTGCTCCCGAGGGAAACAGCGACTTTTGTTTCCCCGAGAATCCCGATGTTTCCTGAGAGGAAGTCGAAAAAAGAAATTTCGGTGTAAAAATAGTCCGCTGAAATTTCTCGCTCTAGCGATGTTGCCCGCGCGGGCACCAATTTTCATTGTTGTATAGCTCGTGTTTATTCTATCAAAGCGCGCGCTCTGATTGGTTCTATCATGGTCACGTGGTAAAGTACAAAACTCAATGTAGCCCGCGCGGAATAGGAAGTCTGACAGTCTTCCCATGAGCACCTGCGCGAGATTTTTGAAACTACCCGCCAAAACGAACAATGTTCCCGGGAAAAAAGCGATAAAAACAGATGTGGAATCCCTCAATAAAAATCTCTAAAGAGCACCATTATATGCAATCTGATAAATATACATAAAAGTTTATGAAATGAACTCGTGGTTTAGCTAAATGTTCACTTCATAATGTCAAGCAGGTGGAAAATAACAAGGGCGCAACTTTGCCGTCAAATCTCTGCACGGACATTTTTTGCAGGCGATGGCTTTGTTTACACTTTTCCAAAATCTACTATTTCTAACCAATTGCCCTCTGATTTTATAAAGTATTATACTTAGAGTCCGTGTCAGCCACTCCTTTGTTATTATTTCCACTCGATAGAGCGGATTTCACATGACTGTCGTGTTTGCGATTGGTTTGCTTTCTCATTGGCTGCTTATTTCCATCAACCAATCAAATTACAAACTAATACAATCAAGGAATTACTAGCCAATTGGTTCGGCTCCTGATTGGCTGGGCTGGAAACCATTCAGCAGTAAGTTGTAATTACTCTTGTTTCTGATTGGCTAGTGATTGCACAATTGCGTTTACTTTCACGACGGTCATCTGAAATCTGCTCTATTAGACGACGAATTACGTGTAGAAATCTCTAAATCAACATCTAAAAACAAAGTTTTATACTTGATTTCCAGTGGTCTATATTCTCTAAATCAACCGATGGAAATGGATGCGTTCTCCCACTTGATATGTTGCTATGCTGTCAAAATGGCGGCTGACACAGGCTCTTTAAGCAGAACTCTTTGGTTTTAAATCTATTTCATTATCAGAATTGCCCTCTCGATTTCTTGTTGAATTTGGGACTGGAAAGTAGACAACCGAAACAACGGTCGGCCTTCGTGAGCACGTGAGCAAGTCTCGCTCGCCGTCACCACTCGCGAACGGGGTCGATCCTGAACTTAACATCTAAAAATTGATTCAGACGCGATACATTTCTGCAATACAAAGTCCTAATTGTTTCTTAGCTATATTTTAAGCAATATCTAATGTCAGAAATATATTTATTCGCCGAAAAATATGGAAAAATGCGAATAGAAAAGTGCTAGAGCTCGTGCGAAAAGCCGTTATGATTGCGCGAGAGCGCGCGCTTATCTAAGGAGAATCGAGATTTCATCGACGAAAATAAGCTTTATTTCTTGCGATTGCTCCAGAAAGTCATCAAGAATCGTAATACAAAACGAATTGTTACGATTTTGATACGACAATTCCACAAAATATTGACGATGTTGGAAGAAAATATTTCAGAATTGCTGGCGAAGCAAGCATTTTTTTTTGCACTGCTTGTAAACAAACAAAATCTGATTTCTTTAAGCGACGACGGGAAAACAAAATGTCCCAAGACGGTGCTAACATGCAGACTTCGTCTCGGGAAACATCGAGATTCTCGGGAAAACAAAACTCGCTGTTTCCCTGTCGAGGGAAACATCGAGATTCGAGGGAAAACAAAACTTGCTGTTTCCCTCGGAAGCAGTCATTAAATGTATAATCTAGCCTGCGCGGGCTACATTGAGTTTCTACTTTACCATGTGACCATGATAGAACCAATGAGAGCGCGTGTTTTGATGGAATAAACGCGAGCAATATAACTAGAAATGAAAGATATGAAAGATATGGGAATGCTTGGAGCTATGGCAGTAAAATCAGACAATGAGGTATCGTTGAAATGTTGTAGACTGTAAAGGTTGCAGTTTCTTTAGCCGGAAATGTTTTTGGGGTTTTATCTACAAATATTGAAGTTCTCTCGGGCGCCTAGATCTAGTTCGGAACGGTCTGGTTGACAGCTGTAAGAGCTGGGTTTCGTTGTAAGCTAAATAGAATATGACGGTTGCTCACTTGCTCAGCTAAATTTACGGGCATCACTTTGAGTGGTCTCGAGAGGCTTAGATAAAAGCTACATCTTGCATTGACTAGGTGTAGCTCCCACTAAGTGCCAACGTCAGCATGAACAGAAATGTAAGCAAAGTATCTCAAAGTAAGACTTCAATATTTACAATGGAACTAACGCTAACACAAATTGTGAACCACCAACTAAACTGGGATCAAATTCGTTGCTATTTGTCGGACTTATTATATTTTGAGCTGTTACGTATTTGATTTACCCGAAGAAAAATCGGACCATAAAAAAACGTGTCAGCGTGGAGCGTACAAAAATCGGCCAGACAAATCGCAAGTAGACAGAAACACAGACTTAATTTATATACGGACAAAAAATGCACTTGCACGAAGAAAATAATGATTTAAAATTATGTAATTATTTAAAGGTCGCACCGGGGCAGGAAAGTCCTCTCTTATAGCTGCTCTGTTCCGCTTGCCCGAGCCTGATGGAAAGGTTCTTATTGATGGGATAGATCTCGGCGCCATTGATATTCAGTCCGCGCGGAGGGCCATCGCTGTGATTTCACAAGACTCTGTATTGTTTGGAGGCAGTTTGAGGAAAAACATGGATCCGTTTTACGAATTCACAGACGAGAAAATATGGACAACTTTGGAGGCAGTCCAACTCTTCGAGACTATCCAAAAACTACCTGGACAGTTAAATTTCGAGGTAGGGGAGTGTGGCGCGAGCTTTAGTGTCGGAGAACGTGAGCTTCTTTGCCTAGCGCGAGCCTTGTTACAAAAATCGAAAGTCCTCGTCCTCGACGAAGCAACTGCTAATGTGGATTACAAAACAGACTTGCTTGTCCAACAGGTTCTGCGGAACAAGTTTGCGGATTGCACACTGCTTACCATTGCTCACAGACTCAACACCATCATGGACTATGACAAGGTAGTGGTGATGGATAAAGGACGGATTGTCGAGTGCGATGAACCACGGGTGCTTTTAGCGAAAAACGACGGAGCATTCGCTAGACTTGCTAGAAACCAAGTTGCTAGAAACAATGTTTTGTAGGCATGGGGCCGGTTCCTAGGATGTCAAATAAGAGTTATCAGTAGATAAACGCTTAACCAACGGATAGCTTTTATCCGTGGATAACTTTATCCAACCTTCCAGGAACTGGGCCCTGATGTAAACCAGATCCGCTAGAATTTCCCGTTACACGTATATTTATGTTATAGCTGAACCTGAACTCCCGCGTAGCACCATACCTAATAAAAAACGTATACTTTATACCCATCGAGCATCCTCGTGCACCAGGGTGCTCCTGTCACCTCCCCCTAGGAGAAAGAAGAATAGGACCCTGGATTGACTGGTCACGCCCCCCCCCCCCCCCCCCCCCCCCGGAACTTGAGACGTTGTACCAGCGGGTTGCTTGTAAGTGATATTGTGACTTTTTAAATTAATTTGTAAAGTTATTTGGATTTCTTTGCCAATTTACTGTGTGTATAAAGCCCTGGCCAAACGAAACGCAAGTTCGCGCAGGTCGTGACTTGCACAGATTAGCGTTCACTTGCGTTTAGGCTACCAAAGGATATGCAAGTTTTGATGCAAGTTGAGTGTTTTGTTTCTTTGCGCGCGCTAATGACGACATGATAATAGCGGAGCTCCTGAGCGGAGCACCATACATAAGGAAAAGTGGTATCAGAATTCAGACGTATAACCATCAAGTCGCTTTTGAGTGGTTTCAGATATTTTTGTCATTTTCAATGACGTAAACAGTGACGTCATGTCACCTGACTTTGACAATAAACAGGTATGAACCTAAAGACAACTTTTGCCAAGTTTGGTCGTCATTGGAGCTTTCCCACTGGAGATATGATTTTTTTCCTTTCATTCTTGAATAAAACATATAGTGTAATTCCGTATGTGTGTGTGTTTCTGTGTCCGCTCGGCACACAGGCATCCCAATTTTAGGCGGGAAAATAGGCAAGAACGCACACGCGCGCGCTTCTATTTTTGTCGCCCTCGTGTTTAGTTTTAACGGAGCTCCGGCCCGGCGCTAGTTGACCAACATTGGGTTAATTAAAGTTATGTTAGAAGCAAGGGGGGTGCACCACCTAGGTCACGCCGCATGACGTCATCGATGACGTCATCAAAACTAGAGAAGTCAATATCTCAAGAAGGTAACATCGCTAGGTGACCAAACTTGGGTAAAATTATCCTGGAGGCAAGGGGGGTGCACCACCAAGGTCACGTGACATGACGTCATCGATGACGTCATCAAAATTAGAGAAGTCAATATCAAGAACGTAACATCGCTAGGTGACCAAACTTGGGTAAAGTTATCTTGGAGGCAAGAGGGGTGCACCGCCAAAGTCACGTGGCATGACGTCATCGATGACGTCATCAAAACTAGAGAAGTCAATATTTCAAGAAGGTAACATCGCTAGGTGACCAAACTTGGGTAAAATTATATTGGAGGCAAGGGGGGTGCACCACCAAGGTCACGTGGCATAACGTCATCGATGACGTCATCAAAACTAGAAAAGTCAATATCTCAAGGAGGTAACATCGCTAGGTGACCAAACTTGGGTAAAGTTATTTGGTGGAAAGGGGGAGCACCACCAAGGTCATGCGGTATGACGTCATCGATGACGTCATCAAAACTAAAAAAGTCGATACCGCGATGACAGTAATGCTGGTATGTCAGTAATGATTCGAGCTCCGCTTTTAGGCATTGCCTAAATCTATATATTACACTTTCAAACACAAAGCTCTTGAAGTTCTTGCTCAGAAAGCGAGGAAGAGATAAGAGCTTTGGAATGCAATTTACTGTATGAATAAAGCCCTGGCCAAACGAAACGCAAGACATGATAATCCACTTTCGAACACAGAGCTCGCGCTCAAACTAGTGTTTTTCTTGTTAAAAATGAAACTGAATATTTTTTCTCAATTTTGGGTTCTCCCTATTTGTTTCGATATTTTCCCCAAACTATGAGTGGCGAAGAATATAGAAGTTAAGTTTTGTATGTTTTGTTTGAAGTTTCCGTGTTTTCGAGTCAAGTTTAGTCGTATTTTGGTTTTCGTTTTGCCTCAGTGATTCTAGTCTCGCTCTGTTTCTTGCTGAAACTTCACCCTGGGGACACTCACTATGATTCTCAGTTCTATCAATCAAAAACGTCAGTCCCAAACATAGGCGGCGGACCCGGGAGGCAGGGGGTGCTCGAGCACCCCCACTTTTTGAATTGGGGGGTCTGAGCACCCCCACTTTTTGAAGCTACAATCCCGGACAAAATTGTTGTCGCGTATGTATAACGTTTTCAATAAACAGGGGTTCTATGTACCACTCGGGTCCCCCATCTTCCCTGCCCCTCCCCCCAGTACAATGTTGTTTGCCACCGGCTCTCATCCTCGCAATTTGAGCACTACTACCTCCAACATTGAAACGGGGGAAAGGGGAGTTCCAGTGATATTGTCTTAGGAAGAAACAAAATTTACTAGTGATAGGTAACCCAAAATCGGCTATTTTTGATGGACGCGACAACTAATTTTGTCCGGGATTGTATTTGGAGCTATTCTGCGTATTTCTCAAATTTTCACTATACGAAACCGGTGAAATTAGCTATATCAAATCTAACCCGGTGAAAGTGGAAATTGGACTTGTTGTTTTCATTGTTCATTTATTTGTTTCCAGAAGAACGGGCAAAAAAGACGATTTTTTTTTTGTGAGACAGGATGTTTCAAAAGGTTTTGCTTCCTGGCACGTGCGTTCCCATAAAAGCGGCTACTTTTGCCTTTGTTAGGCACGTTTCCTCAGAGTTTGAAGCAATTCTTGTATCAATTCAAGTTTTCAAGAATAGTTTGGTGCTGTTTTGGTTATGAAATTGATCAAATTTAGGCGAATAACTCGGATTTGAGCGCAAGGTGTTTGTGGTCTGATAGCAGTTATTTGTAGGCTAAAAAACTGCACTCAAAACAAGAGCGAAAAGACGACTTCACAACTTATAGCAAAGCAAAGATTGAAAAATTCTTAACTCGTGAAACATTTGCCGATGCAGTAATAAACTCACTAGATTCAACCGAGAGAGACCGGGGACGGGTAACACGGGTAACACTAGATTAGAAAAGATGAATAATGACTCTAGTTACTTTTCTTTGTTGCCAAAGCGTTACCCGTGTAACCCGTCGGCGCTTTGATCACAGCCGTTCAATATTTTCAGAACGAGTATATGTAACAAGTGAGTGCTGTTGTAAATACATATTTACAACAAATCATAGAAATGGATAAATAAATAAATAACTGAATGAATCAATTAAAATTAACATCTTCCAAAAGCTAGTGTGCGATATAAAGCCGTGCGCTCTAGCATTACGTCACATCCGGTCCATTTCTGGGAATTTAAAAAAACGTAATATTCACGTTTCATTCCTTAGTTTTGTAAGCCGTTTTCGTTTCTGTCGATGATTTTTGACAATTCTTCAGGAAAGTTTCTACAGTTTTATCTGTTATAGGTTTATTGCGTATAGTTTCTCTCCCGGCCGTACCAGCGCTGTCCTTTCGCTGTGTCTAATTTTTCAATCTGGAGTGTTTTCTCCCTTCTGTTCCTTTCTTTTTTACTGGGAATTCGCGATATTCTGGAATTTCCGCTGTTATACAATATTTTTTCGAGAGCACTGAACATTTCACTGCAGCCTCGGCTCACAGAAAGCGCAGGATAAGCTATTTTTCTTCCGTAATTGTGGCTTCGAATGCGATTTTTCTCGTGTACCATTTCCTTGCTCGCGCGCGTGACTCAAAATTCTCTTATTGATCATATTTTCATTGTTGCTAGACAATTGCAGCAAATCTAATTACCCTTCTATATTAAGCCTATCGAGTCTCATACACCACCGATATATCAGCCCATTCCTCTTTGTTTCTTTTTAAAGAAAACGAAAAATGTACTAAATACAATCCCGGACAAAATTGTTGTCGCGTATGTATAACGTTTTCAATAAACAGGGGTTCTATGTACCACTCGGGTCCCCCCATCTTCCCTGCCCCTCCCCCCAGTACAATGTTGTTTGCCACCGGCTCTCATCCTCGCAATTTGAGCACTACTACCTCCAACATTGAAACGGGGGAAAGGGGAGTTCCAGTGATATTGTCTTAGGAAGAAACAAAATTTACTAGTGATAGGTAACCCAAAATCGGCTATTTTTGATGGACGCGACAACTAATTTTGTCCGGGATTGTATTTGGAGCTATTCTGCGTATTTCTCAAATTTTCACTATACGAAACCGGTGAAATTAGCTATATCAAATCTAACCCGGTGAAAGTGGAAATTGGACTTGTTGTTTTCATTGTTCATTTATTTGTTTCCAGAAGAACGGGCAAAAAAGACGATTTTTTTTTTGTGAGACAGGATGTTTCAAAAGGTTTTGCTTCCTGGCACGTGCGTTCCCATAAAAGCGGCTACTTTTGCCTTTGTTAGGCACGTTTCCTCAGAGTTTGAAGCAATTCTTGTATCAATTCAAGTTTTCAAGAATAGTTTGGTGCTGTTTTGGTTATGAAATTGATCAAATTTAGGCGAATAACTCGGATTTGAGAGCAAGGTGTTTGTGGTCTGATAGCAGTTATTTGTAGGCTAAAAAACTGCACTCAAAACAAGAGCGAAAAGACGACTTCACAACTTATAGCAAAGCAAAGATTGAAAAATTCTTAACTCGTGAAACATTTGCCGATGCAGTAATAAACTCACTAGATTCAACCGAGAGAGACCGGGGACGGGTAACACGGGTAACACTAGATTAGAAAAGATGAATAATGACTCTAGTTACTTTTCTTTGTTGCCAAAGCGTTACCCGTGTAACCCGTCGGCGCTTTGATCACAGCCGTTCAATATTTTCAGAACGAGTATATGTAACAAGTGAGTGCTGTTGTAAATACATATTTACAACAAATCATAGAAATGGATAAATAAATAAATAACTGAATGAATCAATTAAAATTAACATCTTCCAAAAGCTAGTGTGCGATATAAAGCCGTGCGCTCTAGCATTACGTCACATCCGGTCCATTTCTGGGAATTTAAAAAAACGTAATATTCACGTTTCATTCCTTAGTTTTGTAAGCCGTTTTCGTTTCTGTCGATGATTTTTGACAATTCTTCAGGAAAGTTTCTACAGTTTTATCTGTTATAGGTTTATTGCGTATAGTTTCTCTCCCGGCCGTACCAGCGCTGTCCTTTCGCTGTGTCGAATTTTTCAATCTGGAGTGTTTTGTCCCTTCTGTTCCTTTCTTTTTTACTGGGAATTCGCGATATTCTGGAATTTCCGCTGTTATACAATATTTTTTCGAGAGCACTGAACATTTCACTGCAGCCTCGGCTCACAGAAAGCGCAGGATAAGCTATTTTTCTTCCGTAATTGTGGCTTCGAATGCGATTTTTCTCGTGTACCATTTCCTTGCTCGCGCGCGTGACTCAAAATTCTCTTATTGATCATATTTTCATTGTTGCTAGACAATTGCAGCAAATCTAATTACCCTTCTATATTAAGCCTATCGAGTCTCATACACCACCGATATATCAGCCCATTCCTCTTTGTTTCTTTTTAAAGAAAACGAAAAATGTACTAAATACAATCCCGGACAAAATTGTTGTCGCGTATGTATAACGTTTTCAATAAACAGGGGTTCTATGTACCACTCGGGTCCCCCATCTTCCCTGCCCCTCCCCCCAGTACAATGTTGTTTGCCACCGGCTCTCATCCTCGCAATTTGAGCACTACTACCTCCAACATTGAAACGGGGGAAAGGGGAGTTCCAGTGATATTGTCTTAGGAAGAAACAAAATTTACTAGTGATAGGTAACCCAAAATCGGCTATTTTTGATGGACGCGACAACTAATTTTGTCCGGGATTGTATTTGGAGCTATTCTGCGTATTTCTCAAATTTTCACTATACGAAACCGGTGAAATTAGCTATATCAAATCTAACCCGGTGAAAGTGGAAATTGGACTTGTTGTTTTCATTGTTCATTTATTTGTTTCCAGAAGAACGGGCAAAAAAGACGATTTTTTTTTTGTGAGACAGGATGTTTCAAAAGGTTTTGCTTCCTGGCACGTGCGTTCCCATAAAAGCGGCTACTTTTGCCTTTGTTAGGCACGTTTCCTCAGAGTTTGAAGCAATTCTTGTATCAATTCAAGTTTTCAAGAATAGTTTGGTGCTGTTTTGGTTATGAAATTGATCAAATTTAGGCGAATAACTCGGATTTGAGCGCAAGGTGTTTGTGGTCTGATAGCAGTTATTTGTAGGCTAAAAAACTGCACTCAAAACAAGAGCGAAAAGACGACTTCACAACTTATAGCAAAGCAAAGATTGAAAAATTCTTAACTCGTGAAACATTTGCCGATGCAGTAATAAACTCACTAGATTCAACCGAGAGAGACCGGGGACGGGTAACACGGGTAACACTAGATTAGAAAAGATGAATAATGACTCTAGTTACTTTTCTTTGTTGCCAAAGCGTTACCCGTGTAACCCGTCGGCGCTTTGATCACAGCCGTTCAATATTTTCAGAACGAGTATATGTAACAAGTGAGTGCTGTTGTAAATACATATTTACAACAAATCATAGAAATGGATAAATAAATAAATAACTGAATGAATCAATTAAAATTAACATCTTCCAAAAGCTAGTGTGCGATATAAAGCCGTGCGCTCTAGCATTACGTCACATCCGGTCCATTTCTGGGAATTTAAAAAAACGTAATATTCACGTTTCATTCCTTAGTTTTGTAAGCCGTTTTCGTTTCTGTCGATGATTTTTGACAATTCTTCAGGAAAGTTTCTACAGTTTTATCTGTTATAGGTTTATTGCGTATAGTTTCTCTCCCGGCCGTACCAGCGCTGTCCTTTCGCTGTGTCTAATTTTTCAATCTGGAGTGTTTTGTCCCTTCTGTTCCTTTCTTTTTTACTGGGAATTCGCGATATTCTGGAATTTCCGCTGTTATACAATATTTTTTCGAGAGCACTGAACATTTCACTGCAGCCTCGGCTCACAGAAAGCGCAGGATAAGCTATTTTTCTTCCGTAATTGTGGCTTCGAATGCGATTTTTCTCGTGTACCATTTCCTTGCTCGCGCGCGTGACTCAAAATTCTCTTATTGATCATATTTTCATTGTTGCTAGACAATTGCAGCAAATCTAATTACCCTTCTATATTAAGCCTATCGAGTCTCATACACCACCGATATATCAGCCCATTCCTCTTTGTTTCTTTTTAAAGAAAACGAAAAATGTACTAAATACAATCCCGGACAAAATTGTTGTCGCGTATGTATAACGTTTTCAATAAACAGGGGTTCTATGTACCACTCGGGTCCCCCCATCTTCCCTGCCCCTCCCCCCAGTACAATGTTGTTTGCCACCGGCTCTCATCCTCGCAATTTGAGCACTACTACCTCCAACATTGAAACGGGGGAAAGGGGAGTTCCAGTGATATTGTCTTAGGAAGAAACAAAATTTACTAGTGATAGGTAACCCAAAATCGGCTATTTTTGATGGACGCGACAACTAATTTTGTCCGGGATTGTATTTGGAGCTATTCTGCGTATTTCTCAAATTTTCACTATACGAAACCGGTGAAATTAGCTATATCAAATCTAACCCGGTGAAAGTGGAAATTGGACTTGTTGTTTTCATTGTTCATTTATTTGTTTCCAGAAGAACGGGCAAAAAAGACGATTTTTTTTTTGTGAGACAGGATGTTTCAAAAGGTTTTGCTTCCTGGCACGTGCGTTCCCATAAAAGCGGCTACTTTTGCCTTTGTTAGGCACGTTTCCTCAGAGTTTGAAGCAATTCTTGTATCAATTCAAGTTTTCAAGAATAGTTTGGTGCTGTTTTGGTTATGAAATTGATCAAATTTAGGCGAATAACTCGGATTTGAGCGCAAGGTGTTTGTGGTCTGATAGCAGTTATTTGTAGGCTAAAAAACTGCACTCAAAACAAGAGCGAAAAGACGACTTCACAACTTATAGCAAAGCAAAGATTGAAAAATTCTTAACTCGTGAAACATTTGCCGATGCAGTAATAAACTCACTAGATTCAACCGAGAGAGACCGGGGACGGGTAACACGGGTAACACTAGATTAGAAAAGATGAATAATGACTCTAGTTACTTTTCTTTGTTGCCAAAGCGTTACCCGTGTAACCCGTCGGCGCTTTGATCACAGCCGTTCAATATTTTCAGAACGAGTATATGTAACAAGTGAGTGCTGTTGTAAATACATATTTACAACAAATCATAGAAATGGATAAATAAATAAATAACTGAATGAATCAATTAAAATTAACATCTTCCAAAAGCTAGTGTGCGATATAAAGCCGTGCGCTCTAGCATTACGTCACATCCGGTCCATTTCTGGGAATTTAAAAAAACGTAATATTCACGTTTCATTCCTTAGTTTTGTAAGCCGTTTTCGTTTCTGTCGATGATTTTTGACAATTCTTCAGGAAAGTTTCTACAGTTTTATCTGTTATAGGTTTATTGCGTATAGTTTCTCTCCCGGCCGTACCAGCGCTGTCCTTTCGCTGTGTCGAATTTTTCAATCTGGAGTGTTTTGTCCCTTCTGTTCCTTTCTTTTTTACTGGGAATTCGCGATATTCTGGAATTTCCGCTGTTATACAATATTTTTTCGAGAGCACTGAACATTTCACTGCAGCCTCGGCTCACAGAAAGCGCAGGATAAGCTATTTTTCTTCCGTAATTGTGGCTTCGAATGCGATTTTTCTCGTGTACCATTTCCTTGCTCGCGCGCGTGACTCAAAATTCTCTTATTGATCATATTTTCATTGTTGCTAGACAATTGCAGCAAATCTAATTACCCTTCTATATTAAGCCTATCGAGTCTCATACACCACCGATATATCAGCCCATTCCTCTTTGTTTCTTTTAAAGAAAACGAAAAATGTACTAAATACAATCCCGGACAAAATTGTTGTCGCGTATGTATAACGTTTTCAATAAACAGGGGTTCTATGTACCACTCGGGTCCCCCATCTTCCCTGCCCCTCCCCCCAGTACAATGTTGTTTGCCACCGGCTCTCATCCTCGCAATTTGAGCACTACTACCTCCAACATTGAAACGGGGGAAAGGGGAGTTCCAGTGATATTGTCTTAGGAAGAAACAAAATTTACTAGTGATAGGTAACCCAAAATCGGCTATTTTTGATGGACGCGACAACTAATTTTGTCCGGGATTGTAGATATATATTTTTGTATTTACACGTAAAGAAGAAAGGGAACTGAGGACCAGCAGCGTGGCCTTTTTGTTTCTGTTTTGACATTAGGCTCAGAGAACGTAGGGGTTAAGATTACTTTGTGACATATTTTCATCAAAATTTATATGAGGTAAAAACATGAAAAAACGAAATTACGTGTCCGCTTCATTTTTTACCTCTTTGGCACCCCTACTTTTTAGGGTGCTCCGCCGCCCCTGCGGCAAAGGCGAAGCTTCGAGGCCTACGATCATGAGATATACCGTTTATTAATAAAATACACCTTGCAGTCGAAAGACTGAATTACGTGAATATAATATTTGCAATTTAAATATATGACGTGAATTTAAAATATTTACATGCAATTGCTTATCATAATACTGTCTCTGAATCTGTCTTGCAGACAGGAGCGGCAAAGGCGCGTGTCGATCTCAGATTATAATTTTGCTGAGATCGTGATGGCAGAAGGTGTCTGAGTTGATGGTTGCCTCACGCATCAATGTTTTTGAAGAGCTCCTTACATAATGTACTTCTTCTATCATATAGGCGTGGAAGGCCAGCTTTAACTAAGCCCTCACTGTAACTACAATCTGGAAAAATTATGCGTAATGCACGACGCTGAATGCGTTCAATTTCTTCCGAGAGATAACGGTAGATTCGAGGTAGATTACAATGAAAGACCTGGCATGCATATTCAAGGAGTGATCTAATAACGCTACAGTAGAAACTTACAAGGTCATTGTGAGCATTCCCGCGCGCTTAAAGTTGTCTTAAGAGATAAAGTCTCTTGGCAGCATTAGTCGTGATTGAGTCAATATGCGCAGACCATTTGAGATCACTGCTTATGACAACGCCAAGAACTCTAGCCTAAGATACCATTTCAAACTCAACCCCTTCTATAGACACCTCAGGGAAGCCCCGGGGGGGACTCCCAATATTTTAGACGGGGGTGCTCGTCGGTAAAATTGATTTTGACCCTAAGGGATAGCAAAATGGGCGTGGCCAACAGCAAATTTACCCCCTAAAAGAAAGATAATTTGGCGTGGCGACCGCCGAATTTACCCCTAAAAGATAGCAAATTTGGTAGGTGAAAACAATTAAAAGCGCATTTTAGGCCTTTTGGCGTTTTTATCCAAGTTTCCTTTGTAAATATCGGTTCTGGTGTCAGTACCAATATATTTCTGGGCAAGGATTGGTCTGAGACTCCTATAAAGGATAGGGCTGATTTTAAACACCCCTAAAAGATAGCACGACTGTCAATTTTATACCCTAAGGGATAGGACGAGCCCCCGTCTGAAAATATGGGGAGTCCCCCCCCCCCCCCTGGTCTGATTGGTTTCAGTTCTTTATCGATAACAAAGCCTTCCGCAACCTTAGACAAGGTGGATGTCAATGAAATGGGTCTAAGGTCTTTATTGATGTCATTGACTGTAGGTGTTTTGGGGAGAGGCGGGACATCGCAATCTTCTAAGCCCGGGGAGAAAGGTATTACCACTGTTGCATTGCTACGCGACCTTAAAATTCACTGTTGCGATGGGCGATTGGCGATTTTTAGCCGTCAATCAAACCAAAACGTTGGATTCGGCTAATTCAGCGAGCCGACACTGATTGCAAAATCAACCAAAATGGTTTAAGCTATCCATTGGTTTCCTTGACTCGAAGGTTTAACTTTCTGGTTCAAGACAATTGGCATAACAATTTTCTTGCGTACAATTGCCAATCGCCCAACAGTGAATTTTGAGGTCGCGTAGCAATGCATACAGTGGTAAGAATTTCTGCAGTTGGAGCCGCCAGGATATCTGCATATTCCCTTAGTACCCAGTTCGGGAGATCGTCCGGCCCACCGGCACGTGAGCAAGGGATTTCGTTCCGGCAAGTGCGCATTGGATGATGAATTTAGCGCCTTCTCATTGGCAGCAGGATTAGTGCCGGAACGAAATCGAAATATTATTCACGGAGAGATGATTAACACGCCTTGGTATAAGAAGATGGTATAAGAAAATGGACACTGCACTTTTATTTTTGCCAGACAGTCAAAGTACAATCAGCCTTTCTGATTTCAATATATCACTATCAGTCGATTTGGTTATACAAGTACACTCATCACTAATACTCGCAATATTACATACGTCCGGTAACCCGTTGCTTCATCCATGTGGGACCCATTTTCTGCTCGTTTCTCTTTCAGCGACTGGGCTAGAGCAGATTTCGTATGACTGTGAAAAATGCCGCGACAATGTTGTGCCGCGCCGTGACCGTGACCGTGACCGCGACTACGCGATTTCATTCGGTATCTACAACAGGCCAGGTTCCGTACCGCCACCGCGACAGTACCGCGCCGTGTCACGGCACTTTTCGCAGTCATACAAAATCTGCTCTATGTCATAGGAACAGCAAGGACCATCCCTACATCTTGGCAGTTAGCAGGGGCTCATGAATAGGGGTGCTGCCCTATTGATGAGGCATTTTGACAGACCTAGCTATTTTTATCAGTAACCTTTTTGAGCCAATGTAATTAGTTTAATTTGTAACTTTTTACAGACGCCTGTCATTTACAACCGATATACGCGTGCAAGCACTGCTTTCTTTTATTAAGCATGTTGTTCTCTGCTATTGTTGTTCTAATATACGTGACCGCAGCGAGGCACAGAAGAAAAAACAATCTAAAAATAACTACAATCCCCGCCAAAACTGTTGACCCATTTCTCAACGTTTGAACCGTTATTCTTGAAATTTGGTTCCTTAGCAAGAGTCTCCCGCCAACAAGCTTTTTTCTCCCCCCTTCCCCCCAATCAATGTTGTTCCTGTAGGGATATCATCGGAGTTTTGTGCGGTGCAGTTGGGATTTCAACATTGCACAGGGGGAGAGGGGGTTGTGCATTAATGTTGTCCTGTCTGTGATCGTTCTTTAGCGTTACTAAATGGAGTGTGTGTGTCAACTAGTTTTGGCGCGGATTTTAGGTCTGTCCAAACGCCTTATGAAGAAAATATATCACAGGAACACCGCTATTTACGACCCCCTGCCCTGAATACATAAATAAATCACTATTTTGGACTTGGAACTGGAACTGAACCAAAAATACAGTGATTTGTTTAAGAACATTTTGTATTCAGGGTCATATCTCGGTCGCGTTGAAACCGATTTGCCTTATTTTTGGTGTGTAGCAATATTGTGACGTCATTACTTTCGGGCTCTTTTGCATGGGTTAGGGCCTGTTTACATGAGGCGGGCTAGCTCGTTCAGCGGGCTGAGTTTTTCTTTACGTTTACACGGGAAAAAACGGCCAGCCTTTGTGAAAGTTCGGCGGGTTGGTGCGAAATTTGATCAAACTTACGTGAGCCGTCGATACGCATAAATGAGCAGTTTTGTACTTCGCATGCGTACGAGAGAAAAGTTTATCCTGGCAAACGGGATGGCCGCATTCTCGAACCTACAGCTCTCCTGCTCGTCACCTCGCAGGGGAAGCTCGGTAACAGCCATTGACGTATGAGCCACATTTGATACAGAGCCGTTGACATTCTCGTACCTAGAGCGTCCTGGCTTGTCTGCTCGCGGGGGAGGCTATGGGGACATCAATTTAAGGTTCTTCGCTGAGTTTGAACGTTGGGGGCGTGCGCAGAAAGTTGTTTCTCTCAACGGCTCTGTATAAAAACTCGCGCATGCGTCAGTGGCTGTCACCAGCCGTTATTACAAATCGTGTTGATTGGTTATTACAAATCCGGTTAGCTATGCTATTACAAATGGGTCTCTGTAAAATGCAGACCGGACGTCGGCGGACCGGACCTCCGCGGACCTCGCGGACCGGACCTCCGCGGACCGGACCTCGGCGGACCCGATAAACTTTTTTCCTTAATTTTTTTTTCTACATTCTTTAAAAAAAAAAACATCTTTCATAAAAAAACATCTTCCATTTTACTGAAGAAGGTATTGTCTGTTAGACGGGTCACCTTTCCAGCCGCCTGTCCCGTTGCGTGACTCGCTCTCAAAGACAAACCGCAAGGGTGTAATTGTGTAATGTTCTTCATTATTAACCTTTTTAACATTATGGGGAAAATAACAATCAAAATAAATAGCAGAAAATGATATCCTTCCTCAGTCATTTTTTTTTCTGACTACGGCGCTAGCATCGTAGACTTTAGGCCAGTTTCAAACGTCGATTCATTTGATAAAAAAAAACGTGGTTGCCCGGATACTGGGGGTAACACACGAACGGATACTGGTCACCCTACTATTGTGTATTGGACCTCCAGTTTTGTGAAAACCGCTAAAGCTATGAGCCATATATGCTAGTACAACATTCACAAATAAATGACTACAGCAATCAATGCCAGTGAATCAAGGTTATCAGAATTAGTCGGATAATCAATTTTGCGTGGTCGGATACTGGGCCCTATATGAATACAAAAAAAACAGAGCGAATTTCACATGACTGTAGTGAAACCAATTGCAAAATGATTACACGCAAAATTACAGGAATTGGAAAATGACTACATGATTTCGCGCAAAATTGAATAATAATTCAATTTTAATTCCACACATCCGTATTAGTTAATTGCAACGTTTGGTATATATTGATTCAATACTGACTGAGATGTGAATTTTCAAAACTTCGTATTCTGGCTTTATTTTTGTTTTCCACTGAGAAATGTATGGGAAAATACATCGAAACATCCAGCCTCGACGTATTTGCCCACACATTTCTTTGTAAAAAGTAAGCCAGAATTCAAAGTTTTGAAAATTCATATCTCAACCAGTTTTAAAGTAATTATTTTGAAACTTTGCAATTTTACGAATACTGGATTTCATTTTCTGATAACTATTAGCTATTATTATTCAACTTTGCGTGATAACGGCCTATAGGAGTAATTACAAAGTATAAATTGCGAATTACTCACGACAGTCATCTGAAATCTACCTCTTAATATATCGAATTGTTCTTATTCTTATTGACACAACATCAGTACTGCTTAATACATAACTCAGTTTAATTTCTTTTCAAAAACAAGTACAGGCTAAATAACTAAGGTTTATTTGCAGTCTTAATAGCACTTAATCAACATTTTATACCCAAATTTGCCATGAGTAAACTAAGATACTGCGGCAGTACGCAAAGCAAAGCAAAGTTACTTCAGTTACTGTTCTCACGGCGATCAACAATTGCCCAGGGTGAACTGACAGCTCGGATTGTTTGTGCAAACCTGATGTTTTTTCTTGCTACAAACAGCCACTAGAAAGTTACTGTTCGCTGCACGGCAATACCATTTTTCGCGAACTGACAGCTGAAATTGCTAGTGTGGAGATAAGGAATCATTCACAGAAAATCATTCTCCCACAAAAAAGTACCGCTAATGCAAGAGCTGCAAAGGGTCTCGCTCTCCCGGTTAGACTTCTAGACGCTGGACGTGGATACGGTATGTTTTGCGAGCGAGTCACGCAACGGGACAGGCGGCTGGTGAGGTGACCCGTCTAACAGAGAATACTTTCTTCAGTAAAACGAAATATTTTTTTTAATGAAATATGTTTTTTTTTTTTTTTGAAAGAATGTAGGAAAAAAAAATAAGGAAAAAAAATTATCCGGTCCGCCGAGGTCCGGTCCGCGTGGTCCGCGGAGGTCCGGTCCGCCGAGGTCCGGTCTGCATTTTACAGAGACCCATTACAAATCCTGTTGAAATTTTATTACAAATCCGGTTAATATTTTATTACAAATCTGGTTCATTTTTATTACAAATCCTGTTGTTATTGCAAATCCGGTTGCTTGTTATTACAAATCCGGTTGTTATTACAAATCCTGTTGGTTATTACATATCCGGGTGATACATCTGTCATCAAGAGGATGGGATTGGATTGAGATTTGAACCATTTTTGATTTTGTTGTCAGGAAAGCGGCCGGCAAAACTGCGACAGCCAGGTTTAATATTTAAAAAAACTCTTTCCAAACTTGAAAGATTGGAGAACCTATTTGTTATGGAAAGCTTGTCATTCTAAGTTTCGTGAAAGTGCACAACTTGAATGATTGAAAGTCTAGTCAAATTTTAAAGCCGCACATTTGGAACAGTGAAATAGAGGTATTAGTTCTAATCCATGCAGTCGTGAATCATTTACGTTCGAAAATACAAGATTGGCAAAATAACTTACCGTATCTACTATCGCCTCTGCATTACGCAGCGTTTCTCCCCTGAAAGAGCACTGCGTCAGGAAAATTCCTCCGTCATCCGAATCGCTCTGCATTTTGTGGCCGGTTAATCCAACAAATGTTGAGCAACGAATTAATTCTGGCCCAGGCAAATTATTTTAAAACAATAGAGAGCCAATGAAAAGTTGACAATCTACAGCCTTCTTTATTTATTTTACAATTGATTCAAATTGCACAATAAACTTTCAGAAGCAATTATCTATTCGTTCCGCCCATCTCATTCAACGCAATTATCCCTTGACTATCTGACAATTGGCAAACAATAAACACTGTCAAACCTGTCAACTTCATCAACAATACTGATTCCCTATGATTATCCTATTAATTCTGCGGCCAATGGAAAGCTGTCAAATTTACAACTTTATTAATTATTGTGATTTCTTTTGAAAATCTGACAATAATCAAAACCAAACCCTGATTAGCAATCTAATTTGAACTTTTTGCCAATATAATGCCAGAGAGAAAACAATGCATTTTAATAAGAATAGTTATTATAAAAGATAATCACTTCGGCACACAGCATTCGTTGCGCCCTCAGCCAACAGCAATATTTCAACGAATGCTGTATGCCTCAGTGGGTAGCGAAAACGCTAGTGTAAACTTCATAAAACCACTTCATAAAAAAACGTACTAGGTATAAATGAATCTAAACTTGATAATTCGATTAGTAACGGTGAGGTTCAAATTCCTGGTTACACCATCCTTCGTAAAGACCGCACCAGGGGTGGTGGTGGAGTCGCCCTATATATCAAAGAGACCCTATCGTTTACAGTTCGAAATGACCTAGTCCACGACTCACTGGAAATGATCTGTATTGAAATTCACCTACCCCATAACAGGTCATTCCTAGTTAGTACTTGGTATAGGCCTCCTGACTCTCTAATTGAGCTCTTTGATGTTTACGAGAAATTCGTCGAGAAATGTGATTGTGAAAATAAACAGTTACTGGTAATGGGGGATATAAATTCTGACTATGGGAAACACACGCTTGAAAATCATACTCGTAGACTGCAATTTCTTTCATCCATGTTTCAATTGGAACAGCTAATTATAGAGCCCACCCGGATAACGAAAACAACATCTTCTACCATTGATCTTATATTTACAAATGAAAGAAGAAATATATCTAAATCCGGAGTTATCCACCTAGGCATGTCTGATCACAGTCTAGTTTACGCAATCCGCAAATTTTCTTTGCCTAAAAGTAAAAGACCCATTACCAAAGAGGCAAGAAACTTTAAAAGATTTAACGATATAGACTTTATTGAGGACCTCAGGGGGGTTCAATGGGACGTTGACCTTTCCACGGACCCCAACCAGGCCTGGAAGGCATGGAAATCCAAATTCAGTTCTGTTTTGAATCGCCATGCCCCTATGAGGCATATGCGAGTACGGCAATCTACTGTTCCATGGCTTAACTCGAAAATTAAACAATTAATGCATGACCGCGATTATCATAAAAAACGAGCTGTAAAGTATGGCTCGGAAACTCATTGGAACCTTTATAGGGCTGCGAGAAATAAAGTAAATATCGAGTTGCGCAAAGCTAAATCTAGTTATTTTCAACAGAAAATAGAGGATTGTAAAAACATGCGCGACCCAAGGGCAACATGGAAAATAATCAATTCACTGACTGGCAGATCTAATAAAGGCTGTCGTATCAATGAATTGAAAGTAAACAATGATATTGTAACTGATGATAAGCAAATTGCTAATTGTTTTAATGATTACTTTATAAATATAGGTCCTGATTTAGCTTCTCAAATACAACAACAGTCACCAAATAATGTAAACACATTCTTAAACAAAAATAATCAATTGCCACCCTTTAGTTTTTCGGATATTCCAGTGGAAAATATTCTGTTCAGCTTAAAAAAGCTAAAATCTTCTAAAAGCACCGGTCTGGACAAATTACCGGCGCGCGCCCTCAAAACGGCAGCTGATATAATAGCACCATCTCTAACGACGATTTTTAACCTGTCTATTTCCACTGGGGTATTCGTTGACGAATGGAAAAATGCACGCGTTTCCCCTATCTATAAAAGTGACGAGCGGCGTTATTGTGGTAACTACAGACCGATTTCTGTTCTTCCAGTCATCAGCAAAATATTTGAGAGAGAAATTTTCCGACAAATGTATAACTATCTGAATGACAATTCCCTGTTGTCTAAATTTCAATCCGGTTTTCGTCCTCAACATTCTACGGTTTCAGCCCTTATACAAATGGTTGATGCCTGGTTTGAGAATTTAGACAAAGGGGAATTGACAGGAGTGGTATTTTTGGACATCCGAAAAGCATTTGATTCTGTCAATCACAAAATTTTACTTGAGAAGTTGGGATTCTATGGGATTTCGGGTATGGAGCTCTTGTGGTTCCATTCCTACCTCAAAAATCGCCAGCAACAATGCTTTGTTAATGGTGTTCTTTCAGAACAACAGCAGATTGTGTGCGGAATCCCACAGGGCTCCATACTTGGCCCTTTACTCTTCCTTATATATATAAACGATTTGCCAGAATGTCTTGAACATACCACTCCTTGTCTCTATGCTGATGACACCCAAATTTTTGCCTCCTCTAAAGAAACTGATGAACTATCCTCTGCACTGAATTTAGACCTTGAAAACATATCTGACTGGCTTGCGGTCAACAAACTCCAGTCACATACTTCTAAATCAAAAGTGATGATTATAGGGTCTGATCACAACTTAAGTTCCAAAGCCGGGGCCCTGACTAATACCATCAAGTTGGGCGATAAAAATATCACCCATGTTGACTCTCAGAAGTGCCTTGGTGTCGAAGTTGACAAAAGGCTTAATTTTAAGACTCACATAGAGGAAATGTGTAAGAAAGTCTGCTCCGGCATTGGTGCTATTAAGCGTGTCAGGCCCTTTGTCCCGTTATGGTCTCGTGAGGCCCTGTATAAGTCTCTGGTTCTCCCATACTTTGATTATTGTTCCCCCTTGTGGGATACCTGTGGTAAAACTCTTAAGGACAAGCTTCAGAGACTGCAGAACCGGGCCGCACGAGTCATAACGGGTGCAAATTACGATTCCCCATCTCAAATGATCCTTAAAAAACTTGAATGGGAGAAACTTGATAGGAGACATGTAAAGTCTAAGGGTACATATATTTTTAAAATATTAAACGGGCACTCCGCACCTAACCTAAGGGAAAGCTTTACGAGGCTACAGGATACAGGGATAAAATATATCCTGAGAAGCCGTGAAACTGACCTAGTGCTCCCAAGGCCGAACACGAATTTCCTTAAACGTAGCTTTAAGTACAGTGGTGCAATGCTATGGAACAGCCTACCAACAACTGCCAAGAAGGCAAATTCAATTAAGGAATTCAAGTGCCTGATTGACTTGACCTCTTCCACGGAGACATGCTGACTCTTTTTTTAAAGGTGTCTGCAATCAGTGATTCTTAATCCAGTATTATAATACAGTTTTTTAATAAGCACAGCCCCCCTGGAAACCAGCGTTTACAGTATTAGGTAAATTACTGTACTTGTTGTGTGAGGCCACTGTGCCTAAATATAATTGTATGTAAAATATGTACCTTTTAGTAACAAACTCGAAGTGGGTTTCTGCTAAATAAAAACTTCTAGTTCTACTCGAAGTGGGTTTCTAGTCAAATAATTGGACTACTCGTTCTCGTTTTCTATGAGTGAAATAGTCGGCGGATAGCGAAAACTCGAACCTGTAGTCTAATTTTTTGCCACTGTGCATGCTAGCGTACCCTCTTGGCTAGTGTTTTAGTGTTCTATTTTCACTTATTGTTTCATAAGGCCGCGTCGAAATTTACCTCCATGGCAGGGCCCGAAAAAAGGCGATAAGTTTTTTCCTATTTTCCCTGTTAGAGTAAAGTAAGGGACGTGTCATTATTTAGCGGGGGGGGAGGGCTCCTATTTTTGTGGGGAGGGTCCTAATTTTTTTCGCGTGTCTGAAGGGAGGGTCCAAATTTTTTTCACTCCTGTTTGGGGGAGGGTCATAATTTTTTTCAGCAACATTTGGACGATGAAGAGGGTAAAACAAATGGCGATAGTGGTTATTTCAGCAACTTCTCCATAAAAATTTCGGCGCGCTTCGCGCGCATAAACAATGACATCTAATATTATTTTGACGAAGAAAATCAAGCACTCCACAAATTTCCCTGCAAATGATAGGCCTGGAGGGCAAGTCACTATATGTTTGAAAGAAGACCCCTGAGGTAAGCGTGAGTTTTCGACGTTACAAGCATAGAAATTCGTCCGTTGGGCCGCGCTTCGCGCACATGAATATTAATAACTTAGTCATTTGAGGAGCGCAGTTGTGCGCATGAATAATATAACCTAACCTATATAGTTGAGGTAGTGTACTTCCTGAGCTCCTGACAGACTTTGTTTACTATGCCGTACACAAAACATGTTCATCTACCCTTTGTCTCTGAGGCTTGATGAAATGCAATGAACAAACAAAAAAACGATGAACAAACAAACAAACGTTTATCAAAATTTGGGCGCGCTTTGCGCGCAACGAAGGATATGCGAGCCCGTTTTTCTGTAAAATGTCTACAGTACTAGGTCAAACAGGGGACGGGAGATGTGGGATTACGTTAATCATTGTACTTAGAGGGAGGATCACTGCATTTTACCCGTGTATTAGCAAACATCCTCACGTAAATAATCGAGGCGATTAATAATAACCGCGGTTCCTTATGCGCCAGTCAATTGACATCCCGGCCCCCACCCCCGAGACAGGGCGGGAAAGTAACGCGCATAAGGAATGACATCTAATCTAGTTTTAGAGAATTTGGCCAAAGAAAACAGTACGCTTGTGGCGCTTAAATGGAATGCGTACGAATGTCGTTACAAGCATGTGTATCTTGGCAAGGACAAATGAAAACCCCCAAAAACCCTCCAGTAATACACCCTGGTTGGCAGTCAATATGTTTGAAAGAAGTGAGTTCGACGTTACAAGCTGCATAGAAATTCGTGAATAATAATAATTTGTAGCGCGTGAAGAATAAAACCAGCAGGCTTTTTTACTACACGCAGAGAATAAAACGTTTATCTTTTCTCTGGAGGCTTGATGAAATGCGTTTATCAAAATAAAGGCGCGTTTCGCCATGTTGCAAAAAAAGTGTCCCCGGGGGCCTGGAGCTTTAACAACGACCATGTCCCTGGTGACCGGGAAAATAGTTAAATAGTTAAAATAGTTAATGTTAAATCGGGGAGCCATGATGTCAATTGACTTGTGCATGACAGAAGTAAGAAAAAATAGTTCTGTTTAAAAGAAGAATGAAAGAGACGTTACATCACTTGGACAAATAGTCTATCTCAACAGCTTTTTCAGAAATAAATTGCATGGGGGAGGGTCGCAATTTTTTTTACCTACGACTGGGGGAGGGTCACATTTTTTTTGTTATGTTCAAGGGGAGGGTCCTAATTCTTTTTAGCCTTGATTGAAAAAAATGGGAGCCCTCCCCCCCCGGTAAATAATGACACGTCCCTAAATTGGATTGATTTTCGAAGGTCATTTACTGATCACCAATCGCGTCTTGCGTAGCGCAGCTGGGTTGCCTGTGGTCCAGGAGGAGGCTTGGCTACAAAGTGCGAGGTCACGTGGGTGTATGCTTGCATTCCAGCGCTACAACTCGCCACACGAGTTACATTTACACGAGGGATCGAAATCTTTCTAGAAATGAAGCTTTTTTCTCTCTAGCGATATTTTCCGCCGTACCAACAGCAAAAGGATTGATGGAAGCAATGATATGTTTGAATACAAATGGCGTTGGACGAGTGAAAGACACACTTTTGAACCTCGTAAAGCGGCAGACAAAACATCGGTGTTCAGTTCAGGTAAGAGCGAGGTTAAACAAACATGCTTCTCTGCTCTAGCAGGGGGGACTTCTGCTTTACTTTTGCTCTATTTGCTGTTAAGAGTAAATAAAGGGAGATGAATAGTAGCGTCTGCAGACACAGGGAAGATAGATGTTTGTGTCAAAACTCAAAAGAAGTAGCTGTTTCCACTGAATATCGTTGAACATCCATGTACCGGTATTTGAGTGAGGCATAAGCGTTAGGCACAAGCTTAAGTTTTTATATCCCGCAGAAAATATACGTTGACGTTATGCTTATGCTTGTGTTCGGTTGTGCTTATGTTTATTCCATTCTCACTTGACATAAACAGACATAAAAAGCGTAAGAGCAAGGAAAACGAACATGTTATGCTTGTGCTTATGCCTAGTGAAAACAGGAAAGTACCGATCCATCCGCCCCACATCCAGTCCGCCCCGACCTTTCCGCCCCAAATCCTAAGACGATCCGCCCCGCATATGTTATATCTGTAATTCCGTGTTTGCGATTGTAATAATTTTTTAACTCGAGCTTATTTTTCTGAAGCTTACATTAAGAATAATTTTTAATATGTAAGCTTTTTATCCTTTCTGTCATAATTGTGTTTTGTGTGCACATGTGTTTGTATAAGAAGCAGTTCGTCATGACTTTCAGTCATGTGGGTGAGGAGCCGTTTTTCAGTTTTCTTGATCTCCTCAGCTGTGTCGCACATTCATGTACGAAACCTCAACAGGTGGTGGGCGGTCTTCTGTCCTTGTCTATAGTCATCCCAGGTGGCAGATAGCTTGGCATCTATAGATCGGTACTTTCCGCGTCTTATCCTTGTGAGTTTCTGGTCTCTCACCAGACGGACCTGAAGGGATATCAGCTGTGATTCTCTGTGAAGCAGTTCGACGAGCTGGTACATGGGTAGGTGGTGTCTCCCGGAAGCCTGTCTATTCAGTGCGTTGTGCCATCCTTCCACGTCGTTGTTCGTCCTGATCGACTGGCCGTAGACGCTCCATGTTTTGGGGGGAAGGTTGTACTATTGATCCACTGCTTCTGGATGCAGTTCACTAACTCTTGGAGGGGTGGGGTGGTGGCTTGAACACAACGCGGACAAACATTGTGGGTATCTCGGTGGCTGACAAAAAGGGCAAGGCCATCAAACACCTCAGGAACTTATGGGAACCCTCATCCGGTGTATATGCCACTGCAAGTAACGGGGAGTCGGTTTTGCTCACAAACTTTACTACACTGTTTTTATTCGCGCTTGTCGTTTTGCGTGGTAGAAACCTAAATAAACGTTTCCTTTACATTCTAAGCTTTAGTTTGATATATGTTTTGTGAAGATTCGTAAGATATTTCCAGAGATCAAACGATGTTCAGTTCATTATAGATGCTTGATCATTCTGTTGTTGGTAACCGGGAGCCGGCTTTGCTCAACTCAAACTTTACTTCGCTGATTTAACTCGGGCTATGTCGTTTCACGTGGTAGAAACCTAGATAAAAGTTTCCTTTACATTCTAAGCTTTAGTTTGCCTTAGTTTGATATATGTTTTGCGAAGATTCGTAAGATATTTCCCGAGATCAAACGATGTTCAGTTCATTATAGATGCTTGATCATTCTGTTGTTGGTAACCGGGAGCCGGCTTTGCTCAACTCAAACTTTACTTCGCTGATTTAACTTGCGCTAAGTCGTTTCACGTGGTAGAAACCTAGATAAAAGTTTCCTTTACATTCTAAGCTTTAGTTTGCCTTAGTTTGATATATGTTTTGCAAAGATTCGTAAGATATTTCCCGAGATCAAACGATGTTTCAATAGTATATTATAGATGCTTGTTCATGTTGTTAGCAACCGGCAGTCGGCTTGTAACCTACAGTAAACCTTGAACATTAGACTGACGAGGTGTCAGTTTTGACGGTTCTAGCCTCATTAGGACTATTCAAGCCCTCCATGTCATAGAGTTGACTAGAATTCATTCTAGAATGCGCAACTAGACTTTAGGATTTTCATGAACTGTAATCTTCTATTACATACAAGTTACATAGATACTACACATAATATATAAGCCAGATGCAGGGCGGAGTGTCTTAGGATGTGAGGTGGAAAGGTTGGGGCAGACTGGATGAGGGGCGGATCAACCAGCTTCCTAACATATGCTTACGCCCAGTGAAAACCAGCCTTTAAACACTGCAGTTTTTAAGGTTTGCAGGTTTAACCTTCTTTACTGTTCATGAATGATCAAAGATTTTCATTGACCACATATACAATACATGAACACATAAATAGCTAATAATTAGCAATTAATGAATTCAGTTGAGTATGAAATGGATCATTATTCAGATCAAGGGGTGAGATCTGAATAATTAGCACTTATTCTATTTCAATTGAGGAATTACGTTCAAAATGAAGAGCATTTGTAAACACATTCGCCAAAAGTTTCAGAGATGAAAATCATTCGTCGGCAGCCAACCATTGCACAATTAGTTTGCTGGAAAAATGGAGCGAATAAACACCATAAACACTGTATATTTGAGGAGACAATGATTAGAAGGATAAAACAGCTACACAAAACCTGGTGAAAAGTGTTTTTGAAGTTAACACTATACAGGGCACATGGTTTGATGCAGGATTTTTTCCTGAAATTAAGCATTAAAAATAGGAAATTATGTGCTAAAAATATGAATTACACGATGAAAAATATGATTATGCAATATTTTTTCCTCGTGCCATAATGTATTATCTTTTGAGCTGTTTTCTGTGTTTTGTCACATGGATATAGCTGCTATTTGACTTAAACAACTCTTGTTTGTTTGTAAGATGCCATACTTTGTGACGAGTTCCAATCGCTTCGCTTTACTAACGTTAAATGACGCTACATTGTAGACTGTAAGTTTTGGATAAGTTACTTGATAAACCAACTGACCCGCCACGTGACTCATCAACTATTTCACATCCATCCCCATTATGAGAGTTAGTGTCGTGGCCGTGCTTGATGTCATATTCCTCTGCTTCACTCCCTTTTTCCTCAGGTGACGATGACCCCGGAGAGGTCAGTCTAATCATTATGCGGTTATTTGGAGACTTGCGGAGGACCACGAGGTTCACTCGCGAACACAATATCTTCTATGGAGCTCCAGGACCTCCTCTAGTGACATTGGTTATTTTACTTATCGTTCGTAAATCTATTTATACTTAGATGTCGCAAACTGAGAACCCCGGAGAATCTTTTTGGCAGCACTATAAACCGTGGGCCCTGCGTTGGAGTAATGACATTCATGCTCACTAATCGTTATTGATTCCCACATGGTAGTGTCCTTGAAGTGAAGCGATACCCCCCCCCCCCCCCCCCCAAAAAAAAATACTCCTTTCACAATGATAGTTAACAAATGATAAATCATTATGCGGTTATTTGGAAACTTGCGAAGGGCCCAGACATTTACTTGTGCATCCAGCAGTAATTTTCCAACAACAAAACTTGATAAACCCTCTGCCTTCCTGCTGAAACACTTCAAACGAGTCAGGTTAAGTGACAGCCATAAAGGGAAGTCGACTTGAAATGAAATTAAAAAGTTTTACAATATCATTGAGCGTAAACTGAACATGAGATAAAGTGCCTGAAATTGAGGGATTTTTGTTCCGCAACAGCGAAACAGGAACAAATGCAGCCCAAGCAAGTAAACTTTCACGCTCTTGTTGAACTTATGTTTGGCCCTTTTCGCCACTCTTATAAGGTACATCTGTAGTTGTTGTAGCTAGCAGACATATTTAGAGTATTGGGGTCTTGGATTCCATTTCCTTCCTCATATTCTTTACACAAGTTATTGATTATGTTCTCTGGTGTACTATCAC
This sequence comes from Scolanthus callimorphus, assembly GCA_033964015.1. Lineage (NCBI taxonomy): Eukaryota > Metazoa > Cnidaria > Anthozoa > Actiniaria > Edwardsiidae > Scolanthus > Scolanthus callimorphus. Next base: position 2,287,922 of record CM066917.1, read on the forward strand.
TAAAAAGTACCGGCAATGTATCACAGGCTATTATGCTCCACCTAACGAGAACAACAGCTTTCAACATTGAAATCCAATGTTCTTGATTAGCGCTTCCATATAATAAACCTCGAAAAACAGCTGTTTTGATCTGAGTTTGAGCTATTCTGCGGGGTCATTTGCGCGGGCTACTAGAATAACACAAAGTAGGCGCAATTGAATCAAAACGATATTTACTTAAAGAAAAATCTCGTTTTAGAAGAAATATTTAAAAAGTTACATGATGCTATTACATCTACTGTTGTTTTAAGGTTAACTTATCCTTCCATCTTTGCATACACTTCCGTCACACAAGAAAATCGACTTTTAAGTACAAAACGAGTATATCCTCGCCTGATCAAGAGCTCTCGGGCTAACGTGGCCTCTGGCTCCCTCTTCGACTCTGCTGAATTAGCTGTCGCGATTTAGTGCATCCGGTGCCTTAATCTGCAAACGCGAGAAACATTCACCCTTTCACACACTGCCTTCTTTAAATAGCCAACTGCTCTCCCGCAAATGGCCCTGTGAAACAACGATATCTATTCAAGGTCAACTTCCTTGAAGAACTTAGCCCAGGGTGTCGCGTCCTTTTGGACTTTAAACTCCTGCCTCTCCTAAAACTTGACCATAATACTGGCGAGATCAGAAGGGCTGTAGTCGCGGAACGTGTCTAGTTCGTGAAATCGTCGTGTCATCCCTTTGTTCATGGCCATAAACCATGAATATTTCTCTGTTGGCTGCTCTTGATTGAGGTGGCGCATTACAACGTCGACGGCTGCGTCGCCGAAGACTACTTTCGCGTCCTCGCGAATGAGCTGATATGCCTCGTTGATGGACATGACTCCACCTCTAGCCCCTTTCATTTTGTTCGTGACCTTCGCTTTGGTGGAGCAGAAACGCTTGACGACGAGGTCTTCTCGCTGGAAATCCACAGAAACGTTCTTGCGTATCAAACCAACTTCGTGAAAAAATGCTTGCGCTCCCGATGATAGCATTACCGCTACCTTGTCCCGTTGCCTTGACTCCTCTGGGCACACTGACTAGATGAACAACGTCTCTAGGGATGAGACAAAATTAGATTTGTAGTTATAAAAACCTAATTTACCCTTTTTCCTTCACCACATTACAAAAGTTTGTCACCTTTCTGACTTTGTCCTGTCCTGACCTCATACTTCCTTAAACCTTCACGGCAAAAAAGTCCACGGATAATGCGAGGAAAATTCGCTCAAAACGTAACATAACCTTGGCGTTTTCCTCGTAACTTTAACTTTAACATAAAATATTAAAGGCAGCGGGGGGCACTAAAGAAACTAAACAGCGAATGTCAACACCAAAAACAGAACCTAACCTGGGTACCAAGAGAGAGCTGTTTTTAGAGAACAACTAAATACTAACAAAAAGATATGTTATAAAACACCTTCAACTTGATCATCTTTCACTGAATCTCTTTAAAAAAATATGCAAAAGCTCTTAATAATTTGTGAAGAAACGTTCCAGAGTGCGTGTTGTTGTTTTGAGCAAGTGAGCACTTACCCGCGCTCAGTACAACGCATGACATCGCTGTTGCCCCTGGTATCATCAACCTTTTAGCATCATTTTGGTCACGCCAAGCTCAACTGAGAATGATATGTTTATTACTTCCCACTCGCAGCTCTATATAGAAGAGACTGAATTACTGGGTTCTGGAAAGGGAAAAATACAAATATGGAACTACTTAGAATATTTTACAGAAGCGTAGTAACGTTCCATTCCATTCATTTTTTGTGTTTTATTTATTTAGAATTCATTTACAAGAAAATATTGGAAAAAAAAAGAATATTGCATTTGTATTGTTTAGTAAGTTTTGTTGGACTTTCGGCAATATTGATGTGAATAAAATGATTGTAATCATGGAGAAACCACAAAATTCCAGTCTTTGTACACTTTATAAATAAATTTCCTCTGGTTAAATAAAGTTCTACTTTTTGCCTTGCTTGTAGTTTCGAAAGCGCAGATTCCAGTCTTTTAGAGGAGGTAAAGTTCTGTCCCCATTCTCCCATATACTTTTTATGTCCATTAATCTCTGAACTTTAGCTTCTGTATCTTCCCGACTTGCGGGCGTTTGTTTCCATGAAGTTCTCAACTATCTGAAGAGCTTCTGCAATGCTGCAACTGGCCTTGACTGATGCAAGATCCAGCTCTTTACGCTTATTCTTCATTTCATGTATGAGAACGATTTAGAAATTAGCTGCCCCGTGTTGTAGCACCATCTTAGTGCAGAGGTAGTGCAAAAGGATACTTACTGAAACATGTTCTTATTATTTAGTGGTGAAATGTGGCCGTTTTTATCATTTTTAACTTGTGGAGGTCCGAAGGAGAGGAACGAGTTATACTAGGGGGGGGGGGGGGGGGGGGCAGGAATGTTGTTGTCGTTGGCACGACCAAAAGGGTCTGGGAACTAACTTTAACTTTAACATAAAATATAAAAGGCAGCAGGGGGCACTAAAGACACTAAAGCATAACAAAATCAGATCAAAGCAAAATGAGTGGTCTGACAGCGAATGTCAACACCAAAAACAGAACCTAATCTGGGTAAACTCAGGACCAAATACCAAGACAGAGCTGATTTTAGAGAACAACTAAATACTAACATATTTAGTTGTTCTCTTTCCTATGGTAACTATACTAAGATATGTTGTAAAACACCTTCAACTGGATCATCTTTCACTGAATCTCTTTCAAAAAATATGCAAAAGCTCTTAATAATTTGTGAAGAAATGTTCTAGAGTGCGTGTTGTTGTTTTGATCAGGCGAGCACTGACCCACGCTCAGTACAACGCATAACATCACTGTTGCCCCTGGTATCATCAACCTTTTAGCATCAAAAGAATGTGACAAAACATTGGTCACGCCAAGCTCAACTTAGAAGCGTAGTAACGTTCCGTTCCATTCATTTTTTGTGTTTTATTTATTTAGAATTCATTTATAAGAAAATATTGAAAAAAAGAATATTGCATTTGTATTGTTTAGTAAGTTTTGTTGGACTTTTGGCAATATTGATTTGAATAAAGTGATTGTAATCATGGAGAAACAACAAAATTCCAGTCTTTGTACACTTGATAAATAAATTTCCTCTGGTTAAATAAAGTTTTTATCATTTTAACTTGTGGATGTCCGAAGAGAGGAACGAGTTATACTAGGGGGGCGAGAATGTCGTTGTCGTTGGCACGACCAAAAAGGTCTGGGAACTAGATAACGGCTGCGCCCGCGATCTCTTACCATAGGAAACCCATCAAGACCTGGAATAATGACAAACTATAGACTAGGCTAGCCAGAGGGCCACCGAGCTTTATACTGTAAGTATTTAATTGAATATAATATGTACATCGGCACTGATTATCAGTTTTAACTGATTTTCAGTTTCGCCATTGCGGCGCTTTGATTAATATAAGTAAAGGCTTGCTAACACAGAGCACACAAATATAACTGTAAAATGACACCATTATCAAGTGAACTGTGTTAAGGGCATGATCTTGCCTCGCTTGAGGCGAGGAACCACAAGGCAAACTCCGATAACACGTGCACCGAGTGCACCGTCTTTCAGTCGAGCAACTAAGTCGTTAATTTGCGAGCCGACCACTTCAGGCCGAGTGGAGGATAGGTCATTCGTGCCCATTTCTAATATGACAATGTCGGGGGATATCTGGCCGATCTTTGAGAGGTCTGTTTCTTGGAGAGTTGCGAGTCCATCAAAAGAAATCGTCTCAATAGCATTCTTGGGAGGCGTTGAAGTCCAATAACAAAACATCTAAAAAAGGACAGACACAAATAAACCTCTGCTCGCATGGTTCAAGGGGTAAAATCAACTTTCATTCGATCTACCAGTTGACAATGTAATGTGATTCATCGATAACTACTGCCACCAAACGTCCCTCCAAAAGCTTGACCATAATACTGGCGAGATCAGAAGGGCTGTAGTCGCGGAACGTGTTCGGTTCGCGAAATCGTCTTAACAGCTCTTTACTCATGGCCATGAACCTCTTCATTTCCACCGGGTACCCTGCCAGGATGAATATGGTTCTATCTTCTCCGTCGGCTGCTCTTGATTGAGGGTCTGCATTATAACGTTGACGGCTGCGTCGCCGAAGTCGACTTTCACGCCCTCGCGATTGAGCTGATATGCCTCGTCGACGAACATAACTCCACCTCTAGCCTCTTTAATTTTTTTTCGTGGTCTTCGCTTCGGTGGAGCACATTTGCTTGCCGACAAGGTCTTCGCGGTGAGTTTCGACAAGAACGTTTTTACCTATCGAAACAACTTTGTGAAAAAGAATCGTGCCATTATGGAGAAAAAAAAACTAAAAAAAACTTTGTCTTGACCCAGACTATATGAAGTTATCCATCCGATGCGGTGCAGAAATACGAAATATAATAATAGCATTAGAGCATTCAGGAAGGCTCTTTATGGTTAGGGAACATTACAATGGTATGGTTAGGGTTGCATTACAATGGGTGCATTGAAATCTCCTGAGGTACAAAACCTCCCTTTATGCCCTGCGGCCAAATACAAGACCACCAATGTTTGCATTGAGAGAACACTCTGGCGTGGTACCTGTATCGAATAATTCCTTTTTCGTTGTTGCTACGAAAATCCTATGAACCCCGCTAAAAACAACCACAACCACCAACTTGTACCTTAAAATCTGCTTGCATTCCAATGGCAATTTGGGATTTGCAGGGTCTAACACCAAGACCACCATTGCTTGCATTGAGAGAACACTTTGGCGTGGTGCCTGTGTATAGTATAAAAAAACATACAACCACGTTACATCCACGATCGCATCGAATAATTCCTTTTTCATTGTTTTCATATTTTTCTACCTTTAGTGATGTTCTTTTACCCGAATTTTGTTGTGAACCATGTGACTTAACTCGAAAACGTTTCTTTTATCGACGTTTGATTTAATTTTGGTCTAGACAACACGCCAAAACGAAGGGAATTGCAGCTGTGATCAATGTCATCCCATTCTTTTGCGACCTACCGTACCGCCCTCGAGTAAATCGCGAGTCGCGAGTCAAAAATCTACACTCGAAAGACTCGCGGCTCGCGAGTATTTTTCCATTGGAATATTCATGATATGCAAAAAGTCACTCGCATTTTGCGAGTGACTGGCCCTTTTTCGTCCAGACTCTTTGCTACTGACCCGGCTCTAGGTTCAAACGAGTGAACTTTATCGATGAACGTCCAAAGCAAAAACATCGCCCAAACATCGTACCGAAACTACACGGAAGATCGCGAGCCGGTTCAGGAAAGAAGACCACCCGTATATAGTTGTTTTAGTCTTAAACTTAAGTTTCAAAGAAGTTCTTGAGATAAAAATATCCTACTAGCTTCCAACGAAAAAGTGGCGTGTTCTTATCAGACAAGCGATTATTGAAGAATACGCTGGAAATTTTGTTCAGCGCCATCTTGTTGTTTATCACTCTAGACACAAATGTGCGTTTAAGAATTATGGTGCTGTACTTCTCTATTATTCGCTGAATCCATCATTGAAAACGATCACAAGCCCTTCTGAAATAATAAACAATTCCTTGGGTTTGGACGAGCTGATCTTTGCCAATAAATTTCCTACCCTCCAATCGAAGACTCGCGAGCAGGCGCATACTTTCGAGTTCAAGTTTTAGCGTCTCGTAGTCGCCGAAGCCGAAGGCCGGGGACGAATTCAAACCCACGGTAAACTTAGAAGTTTTCTTGCTCGCTTCGTAAATAAACCCCACAAAACTTACCAAAGAAGAACGCTTACCTATAGTACTTTCATTATTTCATAGTTATTATGTAGTGTTTTATTACTAGGAAAGAAGACCGGGCACCCCGTGAATTTTTCACGGGCATCAGCTAGTATTTTATATTTCTTTTATTTAAAATAAAACGAAATTGAGCCCTACCTGATTAGTGAACCACATGAGTTTGGCATAGTTCTTTGTGGATCTAAGTTTGCCTGGGAACAGCTTAACTACTTTAGCTTCTGTATCTTCCCTACGGGAAGTTTGTTTCCATGAAGTTCTAAACTATCTGAAGGGCTTCTACAATGCTGCAACAGGCCTACCGTAGACTGAAGCAAGATCCAGTTCTTTACGCTTATTCCTCATTTCATGTGCGGGAAGGAGAGGATCTGGCCCGGTACAGCTTTTCCCTTGGCTGACTCTCTTTCTTCTGGTGTTAGAGTTGATCTTCGTCGTTTATGTTTCTGGTAGCAAAAAGTCATGAAAACATTTTCAACGTTTTAAATATTGTAAAGGAAAAGCCTATCCTTAACCATGACTCCTTTCCTATGGGACCGGACGAAGCTGCGACCGCCGCACACGAGTAGAGCCAACCAATGATTATGCTAATGAGGTCGCACTAATGAGAGCAAAGAGGATAGTGAATTATTAGAAATAGTAATTGAGAAAACGTATGACGCGAAGTTGTGTGATAGATTGTGTGACGGCAATACTTGACAGGAACGGACTATTTTGATAACACACTTTACAATTGTCAATCTCTTCATTGATGTTTTTCAGCTTCAACTTAGCATACGAATGACTGATTCTGTAATTTTTCATAGATTTCGAACCCAGCACCCAATAGACAATACAGAGTAAATCTGGCACGCAATAAAAATGGTTGGTAGTTTGAAGCCTTATTAGAGCGACGTGAGCGGGCTAGAATCTTTCATTCGAACTTTCATTCGATCTACCAGTTGACAATGTAATGTGATTCATCGATAACTACTGCCACTTGTATTAGCACTTCAATCTTCAATCAATCTTCAATCTTTATTGTTATTTTTGACATAAGTTAAAAACGCACATGCAGATGGAATAACACTTGGGACCGCAAAGAATCCGGAGGAGCTGTTCGTCACGCTAAGTGGGGGTGAAAGGTTCACAAAATTAGATTTGTCACGCGTATATCAACAAATTGAACTAGACTCGAGGGAATGCTGCACCATTAACACGCACAAAGGGCTTTTTAGGCCGTCGCGCTTAGCGTTCGGCGTGGCTAGCTCAAGTGCCATTTTTCAATCAAAAATCGAGCAAGTTTTGCAAGGTATTCCCATGGTTGTTTGTCGAGTTGACAACATTCTCGTTTCAGGCATAACGAGTGCCGACCACTTGAAAAACTTGAGTGAAGTTTTGTCCCGTTTGAAGGAGGCAGGATTAAGACTTAAGGTGGTAAATCCGTTAAAAATAGATAAAAGCAGGAATATTTTTAAGCAATTTGCTTACTTTGCCTATCAGTTTCATTACCAAGAGACAAACAAAATGACACCTTTTGCATCCCTACTGGTTTCTATGGTTACTGGCCACGCCCTTACAACTTACAAGTTAAATGAGATCATCTTTACGTCAAAGCTCTAGCTCATCAACAATTTATTTTTTTCTACCAAAACCTCTTCTGATCTATTAAGGGTACACAGGGCTATGGTCCCTAGCTAAATTTGAACTTAGTTTTACAATAAATTTACAGAATCTACTAGCAAACACTCTTATATGCAAATATTGCGCAACACTTAAATTGAAATTTGATGCCTTACTGGAAGCCAAATAACATATTGATAATTACTTTAGCTTCAGACCATAGAACAATCACCTGACTGAAAAAATTTTACCCAAATAGAATGAATATTTTTAAAGCTATGATGGTTAAAGCCCAGCCAGTTGGCAAAAAAATCCAATATTTGAGAAAACTGTGTAGAATTGTAGAAATTTTCTCAACACCCTTAAATTGATGTCTCTTATCAACCTAAAATGTTCCAGCAGCATATGTTACACCCTCTGCTTGTTGTTTCTTGTCATCCTTTCTTTTCCTTTGGCCTCTGAGCACCTTTCTTTTTTGTTTGGTTGCCTCCATCTCCTTCCACTCTGCACCTTTCACACGGTCCCTGTCACGTTTTGCACAGCCCGCAAGAGTAAACTTCCCAGGAGGGATGTTAAGGGCAGTGTACAGATCTAGCACTGTCTGTGCACCCATAATGAAATGGCAAACAGTGTCAAAGAGACCAAATTCAATCAGATCCCTCCCCACGTAGACTTCTTTTGGCACTCGCTGCCAGATCATGCCATTAAACGCCTCATTTTGATTTTGGGTCTTGCCATGCAAGCACTTCTCTAACAAGCTGTCATCACAGAGTCGCTGGTATACTGGTTTGAGCTCAGCAATGATAGGCAGCGGCAGTCCAGGTCCATGCTTGTAGTTATCTAAAGTACCAGCAGCTTTGCTAGTTTTGCTAGCCAGGTACTTACACCAGCTTTTCTCTCCCTGTGGACAGTGGTCATGGAGAGGCTTCTCTTTACTTGACGCACAGCGAAACATGCTGGCATGGATAGCAGTCTTCATTGCCTGCAGATCCCTCACATTAGATCTTATGGCAATGCCATAGTAATTTTGGAGCTTGTCTATCATACTGTCAATCAATTTTCCCTTTCCGCCCAGAGTTTTTTTCTCTTTCTTGAGCTTGCGCAGGGCGGTGCCAACTCGCTTTTGCACGTGACCAATGCATTCTTGTTTGTCAACTTCAATCTCAGGATAAGTATGTTTGGCAGTCTTGTGACTTTTGAAGTCCCCATCTCCATAAAGTTCTGTGTACCTGAGGTTATACAGGGCTAGTGAGCGGCTAAAGATCCTAGCAGTCCACTCAGGTTCCATCGCAGGTGCTGACCCTTTAAAATTAGCTTTGCAATTATTGTGGTCAGCCTGCCACCTCCTGTATTCTTCAGAATTCGGATCCAAATGAGCTTTAAGCCGACACTTAACATCGAGAACATCTCCAGTGTCCATGGATATAGCAGAAACACAGCCATTATGGGAAGAATATCCTCTCCTTTGCCACGTACCATCACAAGAAACCGCACAATCGACAGGATTATCATTGTTTAAATCTCCTTTATGCTCTTTGATTTCTTGTGCTGCAGCGGCCATACTAGTCGCAGCCATCTCCCCTAACTTATTTGACAGTTTTAGCGCTAGCTGTGTAAGACGTAGCTCTCGGAGGCGGAGTTATATTCATTAAAGTGCAAAATTTCTTCGCGCCACTATGCGCTTTACCAATTGAAAACAGGTTGGAGGATACAACTCATGACTGACATCCTCAGGGCTTGAGGTTGAGTCAGACTTGTCGGGTACAAGAATCCTGGGGGTGGGAGCGCTCGGGAGGACGAGATGGTGGTGTTACCAATATGATGACATCCTCAGAGCTTGAGGTTGAGTGGACCCGATGGTCATGTGTGCAGTGACGTCTTCTTACGTCATTATGAGTTTGAGTTGTTTCCATGGCAAAGGCCGGCCATTATTCCAAAAAGGTATCTTTGCCGCATTTCACTCCAACAAGCCGATTTTTGCGTTGGAGGGTAGCCCGTCCAGTCAGTGGTCGGATGTTTTGACCAAATTAAAAAAAAAAAAGAAAATTGGCCGACTTATTTTAATTTTTCTGTTTATCTTAGGCGTTACAACTTTTGCAAATACAAGTATTTTTCCCATGATGCCCTAACCGGTGCGCATCCGAAAATACCCAGTGCGCATGTTTCTGCGCATGTAATTTTTCAAAATTTAGATTTGGTCCTTTTCAATAATTGTTTTTGTTTCCTTTGCATCGACCTAAAAAAATTAATTTATTAATTTATTAAAAAAAATAAAAAGTTTGACGCCCTATATTACTCTGAAAAAAAAACGACACAATCAAACTTAAACACATTGTAGAAGGTCAAAAGGCCTCTCTACGTATGTAAAAAAATATGCATATTAATTAGATTTAAGGTTGGTATGTGAGATTTAAAATCTGCAGGATAAAGTGCGTTAGATTCGTTAATAATGAATATTTATGAGCATACTCAACGCTACTGTACAGTCCTTAGACGTGTCATCACGGTCTATAAACCAAACCTCGTCAACTTTAAAACTCGCTTCAGGAGAGCTCTTCACAGTTTGAGGAGCAGTACATTTGTTAATTTTTGGGATTGTTAGAATAAGGGGCCTGTTGCTAGGGTACTGGTTGATGTGGATGTTGATCTTACAAGGTTTGGGGAAGTGAAGAGCCTCGCCCCGTAAACTCCATATCCTTTAACTCTCCCGTCTCCTGTAAGTTACAAAAGTAGTGATGTTACAATTCAATGTAGGTTGAAAGAAGAAGGAATAGGGAGGGGGAGGAAGGGGAAGTTGCAACTTGAAGTCCCGAAAGTGGTGATGTCGCAGTGGAACAACATGGAGTAGGGAGAAGGGGGAGGGGGAAGTGGGAAGGGGGGAGGTGGTAGTACCCAGGATCTACAGATCTAGGAAGCTTTCCTTCAATGTTATAGCAATTTTGTGGGGTTACAGGAAGTTTTCGCACCAGGTACAATGGGTGGGTTTTATGGCGTTACAGGAAGATAGAGAAAGAAATAAAAAAAAAATAAATAACATAAAAGCTGTGTAGAAAATCAAAAATCAAAAATAAATATGAATAAAACTAAAAAATATATATAATATAAACGTAATTAATAATAAAAATATATATATGAAAAATATACAAAAGTGGAATAAGAAGGAAGAAAAAAATGCGAAACTGAAAAATATATAGGAGAAAATAAATGGAGAGAAAAATAAGAAAATTTATCAAAAGTGTATAAAAAAGATAAGGAAAAAAGAAATAAATAATTATACGAATTGAGATGAGAAATGAAAAAAACGGAATAAAAAAAACCATAAAAAGTAATATAAATATTTGCAAAAAGGAAATGTACAATATTACAATTGGGAGAAATAGAGTGGAAAAAAGGGGTCTAAAGTAAAAAATAGAAAGATAAAAAGGAAAATAAATAGTAAAAATATAAAGAGCGTAGTTGTTGTGCGTAGTGCGTTGGGGTGTGCGGGGTGACCTGTTTATAAAAACCTAAGTGGAAGGAAATGAAAGCGTAACAACAGCGTTGATATGCTTAACCCTAATCGAAGAAAAACATGTTTATTTTATTGAAGGTTGTGGTGAAGAATGGGGGACTATTGATTGTTGTGCTCTGTAGCGGACTGAGGCGTTGTAACGGTAAAGTCGACACACGTTTCGAAATACAAAGGAATTCCACAGTATCTCACCCCGACGTGTGGGTATTATTTGTGCTTTCTAATTGCAGATGTTGTGTTAAAAGTATGGGAGATCTTACCTGCGTTTTTTGCGTTGTACATAATGAATATACTTTGGAGGTTTAAGGTGTGTTGTCCCGCGTGTAGTACCGAGCGAGTGAGGGCTGTGGCTGTTGTACCGAGGGTTGTGGCTGTGAGGTAGGGCGGCGCCAACGTCAAAAAAGAAAACATTACGAAAGAAAAGAAACAGCGAGAGAAATTGTATGACATGTATCCACTCGAAACTGCATTAACTGATGTTTATCTAATTGTAGTGAATGTAGATGTCGAGGGCGGTGTGGGTTGCCTATGGAAGTGTGAGGGAGGCAGGGAGAAGAAACATGAAATACATCTACAGAAACCTGATATAACAATCGACCAATAGTGAAACGAACGCCTGTTACAATAATGAGCTGGAGTCCGCGTAAACCTGATTTAATGTATTTGCTTGGAGGCGAACAACCCTTAATTCTCCCTAAAAGTTGGCAGTCCGTTGAAAATGTGAAGTCCGTCGAGAACAATCCTACTTGACCTGGCGTACATGTAGACGATTGAAACTCCGAATTTCGTGGGGAACAAGGCTCAGGATTCGGTATACAAAGTACTAATTCTCCCATAAAATGGCACAGAAACCAAAGTTAAAATCCTAATATGGCAAAGACGGATCCATTAGAAAGTTATTTTTGATACTTTGTTTTCATCAAATGAGGAGTCTGTATGCAAACAAAATCAATCTTATCTGAGTTAACCCGACCTTACTATTTAAAGTTTAGTGATTTTAGCACGGTTTTACCGCTCTGTCCCTTCCCGTGGCAAAAATGGCATAAGGGATGCTCCAAAATCTCCTGAGTCTTTCCTGCTCCAGACGCTTCTGTTGAGCCGCCATTGTAAGCATGCTAATAACCCTTGCTTCCTTAGCATGCTGTCTCTGTATATGTCGCTGAACTTACTGAATAATTCGCCGCAGAATAGGCAAGCATGTTTCTTGTCGCCGCCCAATGATAATCCTACAAAAAAGCAGATTTTGAACCTTGATGGTCTTTTTGTAGCCGTAGGTCCGCCAAGTCTGATAAAGATTTTCTTCCACCATAGGTGAGCCTCTGTCCTGAGAACCATACCAGCACTTATGGTGGAAGAATCAAGAAGCGTGGTAGCTTGATGAGTTCAAATGAATCATAGATGTCTTTCGAAACTTTACTCTTGTACAAGTAAGTGTTTCTCCTATCTGGATAAATCTTTACATGAAATGTATTGTCTTTCATTGCAAGTCCCTTTATAGTGTCTGCTTTAATCGCTGGGGTAGCTGTGATAGTCAGTGTATGGTTTTGGTTTTGGTATGAATAATATAAGCTGTGGTCGTCCCACCAAGGAATTCACAATGCCATCCCATATACATTCCTGTATTATTTTAGAAAACGTTGAAATTCAGTTTCTCTGGTCTCCATGAGAATTTTTGGCAGAATTACCACTGCCTTTTTTGTTTCATGGGAACCTTAGTAGCAATATTTTTTGGCGAAGCATTGCTCAAATCTCTAAGATAACCTCTCTTAAATAAAACACTGATCAGGGCTTGAGATTTACTTTGAAGTCAATAGTGAAATGACTAGTAAATTGCCAGGATTCACTAGCCGTAATATATTTTGTACTAGACAATTACTGAAAATAGTTATATTCAATTACCTTGTCATGCAGCCTCTTTAGTGTCGCATTCGTATCACATTCTCACTTGCGATGCCTTCGCTTGGACCGCGGCGAAAATGTATTAGGTTATGAAATGACTATAAACTTTCATTCTACTTCATCAGTTCATCCGAATGAAAAATATTTTCTCTTTCCTTCTCGCATGAGAATTTTGGAAATCACACATGATAATTTGTGAAGTTGTAGTGATGTCACTAATGATTTTGTATCAAGTTCACTGACTTCTAGGGTAACTGTATGTTTGGTTGTGACATATTTATCTAGAAATATCTTTGGACCATTTTTTATTTAACATAAGAAAAACAGTTGTTAAATTTTATACAGTTAAAGACGACTCCAGTAATGATGTTGATAGAACCAAAGTGTCCCATCCCTTGAATTCCCCCCCCCCCAAAAAAAAAATTCAAAAATACATCTTTATCCATTTCTTATTTTTACATAGTATGATCAGATTACAAAATACTTGGCATGCAAATACTTCTTTCTAGACTCATATGAAGAAGCTTCTGCTTCAATCGTGCTGTTACCTCTTTGTGGGGAGGAGGTTGGTGAAGACAGCTAAAATAACACGACAAATCAGAAGGTCAGACTATCAGGCATGACCCGATTTAATGCCAACTCAGGGGGACTGCTCTGTGACATCCCTATTGCATTTTCAATCAAAACGTTTCTAATGGCTTTATTGTTTGCACGAAAAAATCTCAGACATTACTGTTAGAATTACGAAAACATTGCTCAATACTTCCAGATACTTCTTAATGTCTTTTTTTAAGAGTAACGATTACATAAGGAAGATATTGAAGTTTTAGTTTATTTTTTTTCAACAAAATGATAAAAAAATACAATAAATTCTCAAACCTGGTAAAGGAACCTGACAGTGATCGCTGTGCAGGGCATCTGGAAAAACATGGAAAAACATCTATGAAAAAGGCAAAATATTTGGTTCTGCACAAGTGACAATTCAAGACGCCCTGCTGGCTGTTCTGCAGTTAGTTGTTATATCAATACCTCTTTCATGTAGCAACACTTTGTTTGATCTACATTCCTTAAAGAGCCTTTTGATCTCCTTTATGTTTTTCAAACCATGGCAAACAAATTCTAACCGTGCGTCCCCTTGTGTGGATTTGTATAGATCAACTCTGTTAAATAGTATAATTACTCAATTAGCGATTTCTTGATCAAAACAAAATTTCTTATATTCACTTGCGTAAATTATTTCTCATGACTATTAGTATAATTACTCAATTGAGTCTGCGCGCTGATTGGTCGAGACGTTGAGAATAGGGGGGTCCCGCGCAGTTTATTCAAGAAACTACAAAACTACCCCAAAACCCGATTTGTTTTGTCAGAAATCTTAAAAGTCGCTTGAGTAGTTATACTAAAACAATTAGTCACCTCCGGCTCGGTGACTATTCGCCGATATTTACGACTAATATTAGTCCGTGTACTGTATGGAATATAGAGGCTGATGGAATATAGAGAAATTATATAGCACGTTTATTGATTGAATTTGGTAAATCAAATCTTAAACTTTGTTTTTAGATGTCGATTTAGAGGTTTCCACACATAACTCTAATAACACATACCGTCAGCTGTCTACTGCAGTGGCTGATAGTACTCCCCAACTGAAGTCCAGTGAGTGGATGGCTGGCATCTGTGCTAGCATAATTCTTGCGATGTTTTTAGCTGTTAAATCCTCTGGGAAGGATATTGTTTTCTCCTTGCAAGCTTTGATGATCGACTCATTGAATCTGGGTATACTTAAAGGAAGAGGGGTATGAAGAAAATCTAAATGCTTTACCAAAGACTTTGGCATGCTGTAGAGACAACCTTAAACAGTTTGATTGAACTTCTTAAAATACACACGAACAGTGTTGAGTATTACCACCGTATGCATTGCTACGCAATCTCAGAAATCACTGTTGCTATTTTTGTTATTATAGACAGTTTAATTTAACAACAAATCTGGATTGAATAGAGGCAAAAGCTTCCCGTTTTCATCAGTTCTTTTAGACCATAAGGTGGAGCTTTCTTTGCCTCATATGTCACGCTTTCGTGTCTCACATCTTCTCTGGTGAGTTGCACAGCCCTTTTCTGGAGCTGCTTCGTAGTCTGTTTCGCAGCTTTAGAATATAATATGGTATTCATCTAAAATATTTAATGTTTACCTGTCATATTTCGATGAAAAGTCCCTGTCTTTGCATTTGAGATTAACAAATTTAATCAAGTCAAAGGCCTTGATGTTGCAAAAAGTATTGGTGACAATGCAACCCACGTGTTATTAGACAGGATATTGAGTATTTCATTTCCTTTAGGATATCATTCATGGTTTTTAACAACTGTATTGGACAAATAAAATCATTAAATTAAAAGAAGACAATAAACAAATACATTAAAAGTGTTCAATGGGTGGGAGATTGCCCATGCGCTGCTCTGGCACAGAAGGCCCCGTTTACGATAGCAAGGGGGGGGGGGATATGTTATCATCTCACCTCGTATCTCAAACAAGCAATTCACTACATTCTGTGCTGCTTCGATTGCTTTTGATTTTCCAACGTTAAATACAGGTCCAATACTAACGTACGAGTTTCCATGGCCAAGAAAATCAATTCCTAAAGCAAGAATCTTTTCCGCTGGAATCGCATTTCTGAACTTGGTATCTTGTCTGACAAGCAGATTTCCTAACAGGTTCATTATCACATTGAATGTTTCTCTAGTTAAGCGCAACTACTAAATGTAAATCAGACATAACACATTTATTAGTCGTGTTAGCCCAGGTAAATATTGTATGGGGAAGGATAAGCCCGTGTCACCATCCGGACTAAAAAGGAAAGCACAACTTTTCTATTGCCCCTGCCAATTTTCCTTACTTCCATATAATATATGTACGGTATGTTGCCTTCCTTTAACGTCTCACATTGTCGTTTTAAGTTTAAAGAGAGCTTTAAGGTTACAGGATACATTCGCTGGGTGTGCGTTTTCAAAGCCTTGTCGCGGCGCAAATATTCATCGCATCGCCATAACCAATACATCATTTTAAAGATAAAGTGTGAAATTTATTTGCTGTTAATCTTTTGTAGCAGTTTCATGAAAATTATTTACGGCGCACAGCAAAAACCGCGTTTTCGACCGCCCCTGATAAACGCTTTGATAGGCCGCGGCAGTTTACAGGCTTGGCAAATCTGACTGCGCAATATCAATCAGCACATTGTTGTCTCTAAAAGTGTGTCGGGCTTTTTCAATTGAAGGATTTGTTTAGGAATGATCGAACGATCAAGTTGATCTTGTGTTTAATATTTAACTGGGACCCTATCGTGATGAATAATTGTTGAAATACTTCGAAATTCACAAAAGCCCGGCACACTTTTGCTCCCCAACCATTTATCTATCTCATGGCAAAATTTCAAAGCATTCCGTTAAAAACCTGTTGGTCTATCAAAGCATTTATACACTAGATTTTGCGAAATCTTAGAGGCGAGTTTTGGGCTTCTAAAGTTGTGTAAACATAGAGGGATTAGTGACGAATCTGTCATCACGCACTTCACCTCCAGCCAATCACGGCAAGCACCCCCGGTGTGCCAGCAAGGACATACTTTTTCGCGCGGAATAGATAATGAGGCTTCTTTCCGGTCTCTTGTATTAAATTGTCAAAGCGAACATTTATTATCGTCTTGGAATTCGAAATCAAACGGTATGGTTAGGCCGCGTCCAAAAGCGAGTTCTAAGAAGTGCCCAAACTTTGAAAAGGGAAAACGAAACCAACGCAAAGGCGCGCGCCGAGAAAAACGACAAAGACAAATCGCTTTGGCTTTCAGACGATTCTTTATCAAGTCCAAATATCTCTATTCTCGAACTTGATGCAATTGGTGGATCTTCTGTCCACTGTTTTTCGTCTTCAGCATTCTACTTGGATTTGGGTTGATCGAACCACGAGCCTTTGTCAGACAGAGCGAGTTGTTCTTTCATGTTCTCCTGAAAGCTTAAAGATTTGGCTTTTTTGACTCCTTTCGCACGCTTTGAGACCCAGGGACTGCGGTTAAGCTTCTTTCGCTTCCCTATGATTGGGAATAGAGAATTTTCAGAAAAATCGCTTCTACACGACACTTATACACTAAACGAGAGAACAACTATGTGTGACAAAATATGGCCGACCATAACAGTCACCTAAATGTCCCGTATGTTACGCGAAAATGCTAATGATGTGCGCTGAACCGAGTAGACATCACAATAGGATTAAAGGATTATCTCGCCTGTATTGAAAGACACATTTCTCGGGCATTTCTAGTTTTCTATACATTTCTCACGCTGCTTTTAAGATTTCAGGAATTTTTTTTCGAGAGAGTAAAGATGAGGCCTCGATGCGGAAGAACTGTGATTTTCGAAAATTTTGCAAATAGAAGGCCGCGAATGTATCCTTTAACCTTAAGGGCTACTTTCTTTAGCTCGCTTTTGGCTAGATTAAAGGTACCCACAGCACTAAAAGTCAGCCCTAGATACTTATATGACGTCACGTTTTGTACGATTTTGTTTTGGTATGTAAACATGTAATTGCTTATTGCTTTTCCTGTGTTGTTAAACACGACCACTTTCGTTTTTTCGAGATTAAGTCTCATTCCGTTTTTTTTCTACAAAGACACTTAAATAATCCAGATACTGCTGGAGTAATTTTTCGTTCCTTACTCGAAAATTGTTACTCGAAAATGTTTGGCGACATTCTCCGTCTCCCTTTACGGCGACGCAGTCGCACTCATACATATTTATAAGAACAGACATATAAGTCTGTCAGGGTTGTCAGGCCCTGACAATATACATATCCCCGATTTCGTGGCGCTTTGTCTTTTTATTGTTTTCCTCTCAAGCAACAGAGCGCAGATAAGTCTGTCAGGGTTGTCAGGCCCTGACAATATACATATCTCCGATTTCGCTTGTCAGGGTTGTCAGGCCCTGACAATATACATATCCCCGATTTCGCTTGTCAGGGTTGTCAGGCCCTGACAATATACATATCCCCGATTTCGCTGCCCCAAATCGTGCACCATGTGGCAAAGCATGTAGAGCATGACGGCAGTATTACTTGCTGATCCATCTTTCTGAAACAGTACGCACAGCCAACTTCAGCTCTCACACACCGCGCACCCTATCAAGCTCTAACATCCACACAATGTATCGAGTCTCTTCTGGTTTCCATAGACACGCACAATAATCCAAAATTTCAGACTACTTTACACCCCTACCACCCAGCCAGGCACAAAAAATACTAACTTTGCTCAGAATAAGTGTGCTGAACTAAAATCAGAAGTATAACACCAAAGCCCTAAAGCAACTAACGTCGCTCATCAACAAACTCGTAAAACAATAATGTTAAAAAGAACTACTACTAATGATTACTACCTCATTTACTACATAAAAACGGCAACGTTTTTACGATACATTGATGTTTCAAAAGTACACACTGCCGCGCCGTTAAGTTTCTAGCAATAACAGCCATTTTTGCAAGTGATTCCAGTCGCATGGTAATCAAACCTGAAAAAGCTCACAGACAATCTTAGACAGATCAGTTGGCTAAAATTGATATCCCGCCCTCTCCCCCGCCCCTCTCAATGTCGGATGGGCTAGGCAAAAGATTTTGGGCGTTTTTTACCAACATTGAAGGGGGGAGGGGGGGGGGGGGGGGAGAAACGATGACCAATAAAGAGGTAGCGTGTTGCATGCTTGCTAAAAGGTCAAGTCAACAAATTATTCAAGATAATCTGTCGAGGATTGTAAGTGGAAGAAAACGAAAGCGTAACAACAGCGTTGATATGCTTAACCCTAATCGAAAAAATGTTATTTTATTGAAAGTTGTGGTGAAGAATGTGACTATGGACTGTTGTGCTATGTTGCGTTTCTGAGTTGCCAAAGTCGGATGATAGAAAACGAAGTTTTGAATGAGTGTCTATTGCGTGACTGTGATAAATGGGGTCTATGTGTTTAAAGTGTAATGCAAGTGTAGTGTGAGGCCAAGCGGTAGTATGGGAGTTGAAACGCGAAGATAAAGCGTGGCGAGATAAAACGAGTTCAGATAGTTGGGAGATCAGAAAACACGACTATTGTGAAAGACGAATATGGAATTACGTGATTTAGTGAGGAAACACAATAACATACAGTGCGTTGACTATTAAAACGAGTATGGAATACTAGTAAAAACGAGTATGGAATAAAATGTTACGTGTCTAAATAAGCTCAATCAGTGAAAACATGAAAGCACAAACAACCGATTCTAATATGTTCTTCTCGAGGGGTAAGCATAAGAGAAACTCGACTTTACCGCCTGGGATAGAGAATAAAAGAGAGGACCAGAGGGGAGGGATGCCATATAAGAATAGAAAAGAAGTAAGAAGTAGGGGTGGGCTGAGGCGTTGTAACGGTAAAGTCGACACACGTTTCGAAATACAAAGGAATTCCACTGTATCTCACCCCGACGTGTGGGTATTATTTGTGCTTTCTAATTACAAATGTGATGTTACAAGTATAGGAGATCTTACCTGCGTTTTTGGCGTTGTACATAATTTGGAATAAAAAGTTAAAAGTTAAAGAGTTAACAAGAAATGCGGTCCCGCGTGTATAGTACCGAGTGACTACTGATAGCGTGGGTAGGATATTTATAGGGTAGTGGCTATGAGGCAGGGCGGCGCCAATGTCATAAAAGAAAAACATTCCAAAAGACAAGAAAACAGCTAGAGAAAATTTATGACATTTACGCACTCGAAACCGCATTGACTGATGTTTATCCCATCGTAGTGACTTGTAGGTGTCGAGGGAGGTGTGGGTTGCCTGTGGAAGTGTGAGGGTGACTGAGGGAGGGAGACTAATACTGACCACCACCTTCCTGATCAGCGTGGACGACATTAGCTCCACGGACTCTGGCCTTAGGGCGCCGGATGCCTTGCAGAAGCTCTTGATGCATTTATGCACCGCATGCATCCGGGCGCCCGTTTGCAATGGAAATAAAACGCCGCACGCTTGATCACCAGGGCGCACGTTCGAGATGTAATTAAGAAGGCGATTGTATAGAGGAGGAATCCAGACTTAAAAACATTGTCCCGTGGCCACGCTCGACGGTCTTGGCCTGTTCACGGGCAGGACGTAACTCCCGCCTTTCTGCATCGCATCGTTGATCTGCGAGCAGGTAAGGCCGGAAATTACGCCTGCCCGATTTGCGTTTTGCAGTGTGATGTTGAGCAGGAGATAATTTCTGACGTCAAGGGCGTCTTGCAACTTGCTGATGGTCTGTCCGGAGTCGAGGAGGGTGTAAAAGGATTTTGCGAGGGACAAGATAGGGCATCTTCTGCAGGGTCTGAAGGTCCAGTTTTTCTTTCCAACCTTCATTCCTTTCCTCATGATCGTCCTCAAGTTGGGGAGGACGAACACGAAGTTCCTGAGATCCTTAGCAAGCTTGCTAGTTATCATGTCCCCAATTACGTCCAGACTGTACCTGGGGAAGTCTTCAATTGCCAGGCTGAAAACTGTGAGACTTCCTGCAGCGTACGATTTGGGGTCTTCAGACTCGAGGTTCTGTCTTAAGAACCGCCAAACCGAAGTGGAAGCTGAAAAAAGAAAGAAACAATTCTCCATCAGAATGTTTCAAATATCAATCACACATGATAATTTGTGAAGTTGTAGTGATGTTGTCACTAATGACTTTGTATCAAGTTCACTGACTTCTAGGGTAACTGTATGTTTGGTTGTGACATATCAAATTCGATAGCCATATTTATCTAAAAATATCTTTGGACCATTTTTTATTTAACAAAAGAAAAACAGTTGTTAAATTTCATACAGTTAAATACATCTTTATCCACATTTCTTATTTTTACATAGTATGATCAGATTTCAAAGTCCTGTGCTAAAATATCAAATTGTGATACAAAGAAAGCAATTCTTTTTTTCTTCTGCGACCGATCTCACACTCACACAAAATACTTGGCATGCAAATAGTTCTTTCTAGACTCATATGAAGAAGCTTTTCTGCTTCAAAAGTGCTGTAACGATTACATAAGGAAGATATTGAAGTTTTAGTTTTTTTGTTCAGCAAAATGATAATAAAGACAGCAATAACTTCTCAAACCTGGTAAAGGAGCCTGACAGTGATCGCTGTGCAGGGCATCTGGAAAAACATCAAAATTAGTTTAAAAACTTTGTCCTATGAAAAAGGCGACATATGTGGTTCTGCACAAGTGACAATTCAAGACGCCCTGCTGTAAGTTGTTATATCAATACCTCTTTCGTGTAGCAACACTTTGTTTGATCTACATTCCTTAAAGAACCTCTTGATCTCCTTTATGTGTTTCAAACCATGGCAAGCAAATTCTTACCGTGCGCCCCCTTGTGTGGATTTGTATAGATCAAATCTGGTAAATAGTATAATTACTCAATAAGTGATTTCTTGGCCAAAACAAAATTTCTTATTTTCACTTGAGTAAATTATTTCTCATGACTATTAGTATGATTACTCAATTGAGTCAGCGCGCTGATTGGTCGAGACGTTCGGAATAGGGGGTCCCACGCAGTTTATTCAAGAAACTACAAAAATACCCCTAAACCCGATTTGTTTTGTCAGAAATCTTAAAAGTCGCTTGAGTAATTATACTAAAATAATTAGTCACCTCAGGCTCGGTGACTATTGGCCGATATTTACTAATTCTTCAATATTAGTCCATTTACTGTATGGAATATAGAAGCTGATGGAATATAGAGAGAAAATATATAGCAAGTTTATTGATTGAATTTGGTAAATCAAATCATAAATCTTTGTTTTTAGATGTCGATTTAGAGGTTTCCACACGTTTTCGTCTTCTATATCTACTAATAACACATACCGTCAGCTGTCTCCTGCAGTGGCTGATATAACCTTATTACACATGTTTGTCAAAGTGAAGCTGTCAGTGTGTTTAAGAAATGCCATTTAAAGTACTCCCCAACTGAAGTCCAGTGAGTGGATGACTGGCATCTGTGCTAGCATAATCCTTGCAGCTGTTAAATCCTCTGGGAAGGATATTGTTTTCTCCTTCCCAGCTTTGATGATTGACTCCATTACATTGAATCTGGGTATACTTAAAGGAAGAGGCATGCTGTAGAAACAACCTTAAACAGTTTGATTGAACTTCTTAAACTACACACGAATAGTGTTGAGTATTACCACCGTATGCATTGCTACGCAATCTCAGAATTCACTGTTGCTATTTGTAATTTTATGCAAGAAAATTGCAATGCCAGTTTTCTTGAACCAGAAAGTTAAACATTGAACGCAAGGTAGCCAAAGGATAGCTTAAAGCCAATTTTGGTTGATTTTGGCAATCAATGTCGACCCACTGACGTTATATAGCTGGTTCCAGTGTTTTGGCAACATTGAATTTTGAGGTCGCGTAGGAATGCATGCAGTGATATTACTACCTTTAACATGGACTACGAGTATGTTATGACATAAATTAATTATCTTATACGAAACTGGCAGATCTGCAATAAAGTTGACCTCCACAGTTCTCAAAGGCGAGCGATAATAATAGGAATAACCGACTGTCCCATCATGCTGTTCGAATGTTATTGTCATTCAAGACTATATATTTGTTTCCCACAAAATACGCGACTTTTTCCGATTTGTTTGATTTTGGAGCTGCTTCGTAGCCTGTTTCACAGCTTTAGATTATAATATGGTATTCATCTAAAATATTTAATGTTTACCTGTCATAGTTCGATGAAAAGTCCCTGTCTTTGCATTTGAAATTAACAAATTTAATCAAGTCAAAGGCCTTGATGTTGCAAAAAGTATTGGTGACAATGCAACCCACGTGTTATTAGACAGGATATTGAGTATTTCATTTCCTTTAGGATATCATTGATGTTTTTTAACAACTTTATTGGACAAATAAAACCATTAAATAAAAAAAGACAATAAACAAATACATTAAAAGTGTTCAATGGGTGGGAGATTGCCCATGCGCTGCTCTGGCACAGAAGTCCCGTTTACGATAGCAAGGCAGCCAGTCTGATTAAATAGAGTACCGACAAATGGTGACTCATTAACCATTTCAAGTGCAGGAGATGTGAACTCAATCAGTGGGAGAGCAGGAGATGAGGCTAAAATGTGTGAGTCTCCCACAAAAATGCTGGAAGTTGCCACCAACAACAACAAGAAGAAGTTTATTTTGCAAATAAATAGAGTAGGGAAATAAGGTAACGCCATCCGCAAATTGTAAATCTAATGCCACCCAGCTCGACTAGATTTACAAACAGATTATTATTAATATTTTTCATTAGAGCTGCATCACTCGTTTATACATAAAAGGGAAAAAGCGAAAAAGTAGAAAAAGGGGAACGAAATTTAAGTAAGATGAATTAAAAAGATGTTATTAAGCGAATGAAAGTTTGGCCATCCTCGAGATCATTTTATCCACACCAATCGTTTTCAGTTTCTAACAAATGTATCAATACTTAACTAAGTTGCCATCTCAAGCATTAATAAATATACCGGGATCCTCCATGCGATTACCCCCCTAGCAACAGTCAGTGGGTATGCTGAAACACGGATAATGGCAATTCTCGCTCCCCCTCCCCCCAAATCAATGTTGAGGAACTTCTAGATCATCTGTCTACGGACCCCAGCAACATTGACTATAGGGGGGGGGGGGGGGTCTTTGCATTCAAAGTTTTGCATAGGCACTTGCCTCTTATTTCGAAGGAGGCCCATTCCTCTCGACTTCTTACACAAGATCACTCATCATCCTGGTAACATCGCGATTCCCAATGGGTACTGAACTACTATTGCTGTAGTATGCCTTTACATATGGTGACAGGCTTGTCTCTATGAGTTCGTCCAACTGTGCTCTACTTATAAGTTCGTCATCATCGACAAGGTCAATAATCTGTAAGATGAACGTGCTGAAATGAAATGCCAGTTGGTACCCCTAGTCCACAAAGGAACCGACCGTTTTAGTATGAAATCTGAGTTCTATACAAGAGATAAGATGCCAGATGGTCTTGCGGGCACGCTTGTGCCACGCTTGTGTATTCGCGGCCAAACCCATTTACAGACAATGTTCTTTGTCAACTAATACAGCTGTTAAAAGCATCTCCACCATATGCAGCAAATACTGACTACACTTCGTAAAAATAATAGATTGGCCTGTCAATGTGGGACAGAGCTATATGATGCAAAAAGAGAATTTAGAGTATCATGGAGACTATACAATGATCCCGGACAACTTTGTTGCTCGACCAAGGAGTAGACGTTTCCCCCTTTTCCATGAAGCAATGTTGGTCCTTTTCTTAGCAAAACTTTCTTTTACGGACCCCAGCCAAGGAAACAGCATTGAAAATGGTAGAAGGGTAGCTATTATAGTTGACAAAATACATTTTTTGCTGGCTAAAAGTTTTTTTAAAGAAAAATATCACATTTTTTGCCATAAATGTTGTCGCCAATATTGTAGCTTACCTAGTATGAAAAGAAGCGATATACGCTGTATATAGAGCTGAGCCTTGAGGGCAACCCCTGAAGGTGTCGACTGAAATAAGCTGTATGATGCACGAGATTATCCTCGGTGTTAAACGCTGGCATTTGGATTACACTCGGCAGGCACGTGTTGTAGCTTACTTAAACTATTCCATCAGTTACAAGGAAATGCAAGAAAAATAAAGATTACTTAGGCCTAGGGCATACGTCGAATCTCACTTGTATCGAATCTATTTGATAATTGCGGAAATTAATTACAAGCACGCTTTCTCTGCACTTTTCGTCCGTTTCTTCTATAAAAGAATGCATTTCCCCGTGCATGCGGCGTGTCCAGTTGGGCGTAGATTTTGAATAAATTGACCCGTGGAAACAAGCAAACCAAAACAACTTTAATTTATTATACTGGTCCGAGCAGCCTGTTCATCAGCGCGACTTTCATCAGATCGGGGTGTTCTTTCTTTAAAGAAACTTTTGCAATGTCCACCTTTCTCCCATGCCTTTCATTTCCATCCATCCGTCTGTGTTCTCGTCATTTTAGAATACGCCGCATTTCTTTGCAAACTTGTATTTCGCAAGTCAAACAAATATTTAGTGAGCTCGAAACAGTAACATTGTGCAATACATTGTTACTGTAAAATTCGACGTATGCCTTAGGCCTTACTCTGTTAGTCTGGTGGTTGTTTTGTCTACTTTTCCGGGGATTTAGCGTCCTTTTTGAGCTTGAAATCCAGTTTAAATGTCCATTGGTAGACAAACACTAGTCTCAACAGTCAATCGAAATACACAAGGGATGATCCATCCTACAACTCCAGACAATCACGCATGACATCACGTCATCAGGTACGAAGACCGTTTTAGCCATCGGGACTGGAAAACACGGGAATTTGTTCCTGGGGAAACAATAAAATCCTTTTCGAGGCCGGTGGAGTTTGCTTTTCCCGGGAACAAATTCCAATGTTTTCCGATCCCGATGGCTATAACGGTCGCTTGTGATGTGCCACCTGCTTCAAATTTCGTACTTAAGTAATGTCATGCGTGATTGCCCTTCAAGTCCACTCCTTCTAGACGCCATTAATGCTCCCGATGGGCGGCCATCTCTACTCGATTTCATTCGGTTTTCTTTGTTGAATAGCAGTTGGTACTTACCAAGCCATTAATGTCATATGGCAAGCATCTGTATGCTGGCACTCGATTCCAGACCGTGTTCCAGTTGTCAATAAAACTTTGCTGCTCCTAGGTAAAGACGCAAAACAAAAACAATACTCTTAGTTTGTTGTTTTGCGTTAAAACAATTTAAGACAAAAAAGGTTTTGGATGTAGTCATCTTTATCTTTTTATTAAATCAATAATGTACATCAGAATTCAAAAATCTATAAAACATGGAAGAAAAGATAGAATTGAATATTAAATGATTTTAAAGAACTGTGCGTAGTGGCTAAATTAGCATCCCTTTCGAGTTGGCCACTACATCACTATTTTATTTGAAATAATTTGGGGTCGAACTGTTCTGAGTCGGGGGATTGGAACGTAGTCAAAATTTGGTGTCCAGACTCCTTTCGACAGACAATCAAACTTGGACAAAGTTGTCACATAGTGCGACGTCATCAGAACTTTAGAAAATCATTTCTCAGCAAAGGAAGACTGACAGACAACCAAACTTGAACATACATATCAAGAAAAAAACAAGTTCATACAGATCATTTATATGCGCCAGAAACAATTTTCTGAATACTGTGTATATAGAGGATATTACATGGCCGCCGGAGATACGAATTTTATCTTCGAGTGTTGAAAATTTATCTCACGAGTGAGCGCAGCGAACGAGCACGAGAAGATAAAATTCGTATCTCCAAGCGGTCATGTAATGTTCTGTTTATTATATAAACATCAATGAAACACCAAATTCAAATTTAATTTGAGTTAAGGTTAAAAATCGAGCATCCAGCAAAGGCAAGTGTGATATTTTCACATGCGCAAACAACATGATATTTTCAAGTGTGAAGATATCAAGTTTTCGCGCGGGAGATCACCTGGTATTTCATTGGTGTTTATATAATAAATATATATATATATATCTCCAATCCCTGAAGGGAATTTACCGAAGGACCCCACTTATCTTAACATTTACAAGTGCAAAATAAACATTTGTTTTGTATGAAAGCTTTTACCTTCCGGAAAATATGAGCCCCCCTCCAATTCGACTCTACCAAAGCAGGCATTGCTCGGAGGGTCAACAACCTCTATCTGCCACCAGTATTGGCAGCCCGATACGTCCAGGATAGTGACCTAATGATGAAGCATCCCTGCTCGTCGCCCGCACTGTCCTCCTTGTCGCTCATGCCTTTCTTCCCTAGTTGCTTTAAAAATTTCTTGTCTCTTTTCAAAATATTACGTAAATATTGATAAAATTATAGAACCGGGTATCTTTTCTGAACGGGGTCGAGTCGCAGCATACTCACCTTACATCAAGTGAGTGCCCCCATACCACAAACCAGACAAACTCCCACCCCCGCGCCGTAATAAAGTCCACACATGGCAATTCAGACAATTGCAATCGCATACTAAACAAAAGAATTTCGATGTCATCATGTACTACGGCATAATATAAAATGAAATACTGGGTATTTAGTCCCCCCAGGGGGACAACAGCTGACAAACTCCCCCAACCATGGGTTATCCAACTTGATTTGTATATTTTCTCTGATTATTATTATTGTGCTCACTTTTGATTACTCCTGGATCCCTCACTTATTGCTCACTTGACTGCGTTAATCTTTTACACTGACACAACAGTGCCGTAGCAAGCCTCCAAAAACTGGGGGCACGAAATATAAAAAATTTCTAGTCCCCAGTAAGCACTACGGCCTGCACAATCGCGCGTTTGCCTTGAATAGTTTGACAGGTATGGCACTTTGTATGTATGATTTAGAAAATAGTTCGTTTTTAATTTGAAGTGCACGTTACCTTGACACGCAAACACAGCTATTTTCCGAAGTATATTACTCAGATTATATACAATTTTATCTTTTTTTTCTTTGGCAATGAATGTTATGCAGGCGCGAGTGCGAGCAAGATGCACTGCATTTTTTTTTACTTCAATTAGTCATGCAAAAGTGTAGCAACTTAAAATGTTTCATTTAGCAATTATGTCTCAGCATACATGCATTCATAAAGAAACTGTCTTTATAGATCAGTCTGTCAAACTTTGCGTCTGCACATTTCACCTTATTCGTGGCTGTTGAAGCTAGTTGGAACTAATAAAATATGACATCAATTTGAATATCTGAGGGTTAAACAGCTATTTTAGAATGATCAATAATGTCACGCAAAGCGAAGTCACGTTGTCCTAATAGTCGAAGAATAGACCATTGCGTGCTTAAAAAGCAAAAAACTTTCTTTTAATCTATTTTCTGATGAAAAGGCATAAGCTACGAAATTTTCAAAAAGTTTGAGCAAGAAAATTTGAATATTTTCTTATCACGCGCGCTCAACATTCATGTTAATTAATTCAAAACTTCGTGAAAATGGCTCTGACGTTTCGCGCTCGCCACAAGTAAATATTTTTCGTTCACCAGTAATTTTTTATGAGAGTTGATTGACATTTTTTGATTGGCAAATCGAGGTAGAGCTTTGCAAGAAATTGAGCCCAATAAAGAATAAATTGTTAGTTTTTTTGTTTGAATATCATAGCTAATGAATTGTGGTTCTTGGTTGAAAATAATTTCATTGAATTGCTCATAGTAAATAAGAAATTTGTAAATCACTGTGGACATGTCATTGCTCGGAGTAAAACTGTATTGGTGGGTCAAAAGCCATAAGTTTTTTACCTTAAGAGTTGAGTAAACATGTGTTTGTTGACAAGAATTTCATAACACAAATGGATACCAAGATACAGTTGCCAACATTGCTATTGTCATTGCTTGTTCGAAATCGATAGGTCATGTTCGAATTGAATGGATTAGTTGCATTTGTCCCAGGCTCAATTTTCTATTCATTTCTTGATTTCATGGTTTGTTTTATTCACCCCCCCCCCCCCCCACCCCCCTTTGCCATGATTTGTCGTGTGTGACAGACAATACCAGGGTTCTAAATTCAATTTTATTGATTCCAACGGACAGGCTGAGCCAGGCATGGTACACTTGGTGTTAATCAAGATGGAATTAAGTAATCATCCATGCAAGAACTAGGCAAACCTCCATTGTTCTACGGCATTGAAGGTTCCCCACGTAGGATATGTCCTTTTTTTTGCCACAGTAAGTTATCATGACTAGTAACATAATAAGAGTGAATAATTGATAGATTTCGACTTGCTTTGAGAACATATGGCAACGAAAAGTCTCTAGACCAATCAGATTAAAGAAGAACAAAGGAGTGAGAATCAGCATTTTACGCTAGGTTCCCCACATACAAAGTCTTTACAAATTGCATATCCTGTTTGTGAGTACCACAAGTGCTTATGTCTCCCTAAAAATCCTCAGACAAGCCTTTCTAGCATAGTGAATTTACTGATTTTCATGTCTAAGCCAATGAAATTGCCTATATTTTCAATAGAAATTAATTGCATTCCAGCATGCTTTGCCGTTGGCTTGCCTAGTTCTTATACGGACCATTACTTAAAAGACATTGGTAAGAATTGAATGTTTTATTTAAAACCTTAAATACGAAATATGCAATATTATATAATGCATAATGCACTCTAGCTATTATAATTATTATATTTGATATTTTTTTCAATCTATATAGGAACTGTAAAATGTAATAATGATATTTTTCTTGTCTGAAATTAGTTTCTAAGAAAAGAGTTTTAAATGGAAATGGCATTTTAGAATTTTCTGTATTTTTGTTATAGAAAAAGGTGGGTATAAGGTTTTTGTCAAACCTTTCCATCTTCTACAAGTGTAGACATTGTGCTTGTTGAAAAAGAAGGTTCTTCCTTAAAAAACTATTTCATTTATATTTTAGACTACTGGTGATATTGCACTCTTATTCTTGAACTACACAATCTGCTTTGGAACTACCTTCCCTCCTTTTCCTCGATTCTCCATGAGGTTAAGGGTTACAAGGGTTCTCAAGTTCAGGTTTTTCTTTTGAGGTATGTCCTCAAGGTCCTTGCTGTTACTTTGTTGAAGGCTGCTGCCGCAGCCACAGCCACCACCTTCCTTTCTCCTGTGACCCTAGCTCCCACCATGTCCCACAGTTGCAGCATCTGGAAGGAGCTAGGGAGGTCGGTCACTCCAAGAGCTGTCAGTTAGTCCTTGATCATCGAGAAAATGCTGAAAGTGGCAAAGAAAAAAAAACGAGGTTAGAGGTTGTTATCTAGAATAAATGAAGTTAATTGCTAGCTTAAGTTAATTACTTGTTTAGATGGCAAATGTGTAAACCATACTTACTCCTCGTTCGAATGATCGCGGACCAACACGGAGGTCTGTTGGAGGGAGCGTGGCCACCCTTCAGCGTCGGGTGAAAACACATGCGTCAGAGTCTGGTCTCGTGTTATGTCTTGTATCAGTCGATTCTGTAGTTGTCGCAGTGCGTCAGGTCTGTCCAAGTCGTGTGATTGTGTGATGCAGTGGAGTGCCAGGTGTAAGCAGTGATGGAGACTGCATGATGTGTACCTGCAAATGATGTCTGTGAATACGGCCTTGACAAATTGTTGTTTGGTAAGGGTTGTTGATGGTTGTATGCGTGGTATAATAAACGCAGTTGTAACATTGTTTACCGTTAGATTTTGCATGCGTGGCGCGCGCGAGTGTGCCCATGTGTATGTGTCAGTCTTTTAAGTGTCTAGT
This sequence comes from Scolanthus callimorphus, assembly GCA_033964015.1. Lineage (NCBI taxonomy): Eukaryota > Metazoa > Cnidaria > Anthozoa > Actiniaria > Edwardsiidae > Scolanthus > Scolanthus callimorphus. The sequence continues at coordinate 2,318,031 of CM066917.1, forward strand.
AGCAGTCGCGGTAGGTCTCGTAACAGTGTGTCGTTGTCAATGGCTGTCTAGGCGCTGGCCATGAACCAGTTGTATGTCTCCATGGTCGGTGACGTAGTGTCGGTGTTGTAGATCTCAGTGTATGGCGTCACTGTAACTCGGCCATTGAGAGCGTCACTGTCGTCAATGTAGACGTTTGTTTCCAGTAAAGTCAGTCTATCGTTTCGTTGTCGTTACGCCGTCCGTCCAAGTAGTCGTCGAATTGGTCATAATGTTCTCTGGTTTCCAGTACATACGTAATTCAGTAGTCGTTCTAGTGCGCGTGTTGTAGCAACTGTTGTCAGCGTCGGTGTGTAGTCAACTTCCAGTCTGTCGATGCAGTCTCGTATCGGGTTGTAAAGTGCATCAGTCATGTGGCGTAAGTAACAGTTGAGTTTACGTGTGTCCAGGGCGAGTATCGCCTGTCGTTCGCCCACGTCAAAAAATCGGTTCAGGTAGCAGTTTGTCGCGTTTGTCACGGCGTTCGTCAGGTTTGTCACGTCGTGTCCAAAGTCCAGTACCAGTTCAACTCGTGTCGGTTTGTCAGAGTCGTCACCGAGTGCCAACATCAAGTTGTTGTAGTCGTCGTGTCTCGTTACATGTTGCACTCGCCTCGCAAAGTCTTGTTGGCATGTTTCTGTTGTCTAATCCGTCTTTGGTCCTGTGCCGTCAGGTCTGAGATCCGTCCTGCGTCAAAGAGTCCCATGTTTTGAATGGTTCTGTAACACGTCGAGTTAGTCATTGAGTGAGTCCCGATGTTTGCATATTTCGTCGCCGTCAGTCTGTCGAAAGAGTACGTGCGCCAGCTCAGTGTGCAGTGTGGTTGTGAGTACTCGTGTGCTGTGTGTATGATCGATGCTCGTGCGTTCTGTGGAAGTAAGTTATGTAATAGCTGAGCTGCCACGTCTGCGTTGTTGTCTGTCACGTCCACCTGCATGCCAAATCGTGTGGCAACAAAAAAAAAATCGTAGAGTCAAACAAAATACTGTCGTCGTCGTTGGTAGTCGCAAAGTCGATCAGTTGTCGCAGGTTTGGCGCAAGTTGTTCCCAATCCGAGCCGAAGAGGGTCACAGCTCCCTCCCTAGGGTTGGGCTGGAAGGAGGGTGTTGCTCCTCCGTGTGACAGATCCTGAAGGTAATTGCCTAATGTCTGGAAGGAGGCACTGTTCTGTGAACTCTCGATAGTATGCTGCGTACTGTTGACGTTGAGAAAAGGATTGTTAGATAATCTGTTTTGTATTGTTTATCATGGGAGGAAATACCGTCGGTTGCATCCACCAGACTACACGCTTGACAATTGAACCTTGACAATTTAAGTTTGCCTGCGCGAAGCCTTGGTGACGCTAGTTACACGTGGAAAAAGGTGAAAAGTTCAGTTGATTTATTTCCTTTTGACCAGAAAAAAACTGCCAGGTTAACCAAATGTTATTTTTTGCTATGTTTCTCGTTGAAACAAAAGTGGTAACATGAAGATTTTTAGAAAACAGTTCAATTTTGGCTGTCAAAACATTCAGTTTACTGTCAAAACAAAGACGAGTAACACTTTTTGTCGGTAGAAATTGGCACATCTAGAAATGGGGGACTCATATGGAGACAGATCATTCTAACTGAGTATTGCAATGCAAGTAAAATAATATAACGTGCTTACCTCGTATTCGTCACGCGATATGATTAGCGAAACTTAGTTGTTCGCAGCGTAGAATAGCGGCACCTTCAGGATGGTGGTGTTCAAGCCGGGAACGGCTTGTTGAAGTCCCTTTAAGGTCCTGGTGTTTATGAACTGTGGCGTAGCATTTAGATAAATGAAGATACAGAAAGATTTAGCGCTTTGTTTCATAGCCCATGAATTCTGCTTTGGGTTCTGTTTCTGTTGAATGGCCTTAGGGTTGAAAGAGCCCGTGTCAGTCACTCCTTTGCTATTGTTTTCGTTCGAATTACAAGACGAATTACGTGTAGAAAATTCATGATAAACATCTAAAAGCAAAGTTTCGGATTTGATTTACCAACTTCAATCGAGAACATTGCTGTATATTCTCTAAATCAGCCGATGGAAATGGATACTTTCTCCGACTTGGTATGTTGCTATGCTGTAAAAATGGCGGCTGACACAGGCTCTTTAAGGTCGAGGCTTTAGTATGTTAGATAATATTGCTTTACCTTTTTTAATCGAAACATTCCCAAAAGGCTGTAGGAATGATACGTCCCCCGGACTGCCCACAATCAGCAGTCCATCGATGTCGGTTGTCTTCGATGGGTTGCCTTGGACGTGCAAACTCGCGAAGCTGAAATCCGCGTCTCCTCGCATTAGCTCTGGCCAATTGTAATGATCAATTGGAGTTTCCATTGAAACGTCTCCAAAGTCGAGGGGCTAAAGGAGTGAGGAGTAGCAAACATTATAATCTGGATTCCTGTAGAGTTAGCCTTTTGATCGAGGGTGAGGGTAAACAAGAGCAGAGTCATTTTTAGCTACCATTCATCTCGACATTTGAATCCTCGACCCTCGACCAAAATGTGAACTCCACAAAGGCCGTCCATAAATAAAGGTTTATGTAGAACGTAATACACGTTGAAATGGTAATAAATACTATTCAGTGTTATAATTACCGTGTCCATGTCCATGTCCATTTCGGTTTCTTTTCGATCGACGTTTTTGTAGTCCTTTAGGGTTTAGGTTTTCCTGCCTTTACAGTTGAAGTGGCGAAGAGAGTATCTAGGTTGCGTTGTGAAGGATCAAGGTTGCGCATTTTCAGTGCATGTGCCAACTTGAACACAATGGACAATGGATGGGGATTAACGATTTCAATGAGCGAGAAAAGTCAAATGCAAATTCTGTGCTTAAACATAAACAATGGATGGGGATTAGCGATTTCAATGAGCGAGAAAAGTCAAATGCAAATTCTGTGCTTAAACATAAACAATGGGTGGGGATTAACGATTTCAATGAGTGAGAGAAGTCAAATGCAAATTCTGTGCTTTGATTATATAGGTCAATGAAAGGAATAGGGTTGAAACAAGATTTAGACTGCTTGCAGTCTCTTCTTCGGCGAATGTCCGTAAATCGAGAGAAAAGGAAAGGGAGTCCGTCAGTAAATCGGCTTTCTCCCCCGTGGCGTTGCTTGTTATCCGACACCTAGGACTCTCTCGTGAGCTGGAAGACGGCTGAGTTGGCATCGGAATCGGATTCCTCCCCAGCTTTTGCCATCTGGAGGGGTCAAACTGTGGTAGGCTTGATTCGACTTTTGATAATTGCAACAAACCAATCATCGTAAGTTACAGTTCCTGCCTGGGCATTGAAAATGCACAGGCCCCAATGGTTGCCGCTAATGTGTAATCTCCACTTCATCCATCCCTGGAAAAACTCACTTGTAAATATGTCGACATCAAGCACGGAAATGCAAGGAAAACTGATCTCCCTTCTCTTATTTGGTTTGCTGAAGAGACGTACTTCTCTAGCAAGAAGTCAAGAATTTGATCGTTAATCCACCTCTCTCCGCAGAGACAAGAGAGTTCTTGGCGTGTAACTTGGTGGGAATCTACTAGGTAAGTACCTGAACTGCCAGGTAAGTACCTCAACTTTCTCCCAACAGTGCCGAGATCGCCTTCGACTTTACTTCCTTGTTGTGATGACTAAACGCCATTGGAATCCACGCAAGTTCCTCGCTCACTTGCCTTGCCACGTCCTTAAGAGTTTTGTAATGTAGAATCAATGTCAGGGAACCGTAACCTTGAATAACAGCAGCGTAGAAGCTAGGGACTTTGTGGTGTCGATAACTTGACTAGCTTGTCCCGACATTCAGTAAGAACGAAGTACGGTGGAACGATTGTCACGGAAATTGGGTCGAACTTAACCAGGGTGTTAAGTAGTGTGATGGTGAAACTGATGAGGGCTCGGTCAACAGTGGGATGGCATTCTTTAGCTAATACTCGCCGCAATATTACCCAATTATAGTTGCGGCGTGTGATGTCATGGATGACTGTAGATGCCACCCCAGGACCTTCTAGTATGTCATCAATGGGATTTACATAATTGTTTGATTAGGTGTATACAAAAACTTTCAGGTTCATTACTTCAATGTGTATAGTCTGACCATTTCGCAGACTGGTGCATCAATTTTGGCTGGAAAAATCACCTAAACAACTTGCCAAGAAACTTGAAAAAATTGTTAAGACAGCTGCAATCCATGATAAAAAAAAACATTAAATTAATACAAATAATCAAGCCAGATTGATTGACAACTAACAGCGATGGTTAACAATAATGGCATAATGTCAAGCTTGAGACAGGCAATTTTTCATCCTGGAATTTACAAAAATAGGGCATTTGCATAATCTGATTTACCTGAAGCAAAGGTAGCCAACTTTCTTTTCAAACTTTTTTTTTCTCCAATTGTAACAGCGCCACACATTTCCAAGTCTTGATCTGTCAAACCCTCTTGCAAGCAAAGACCATCAACTTTTTTTGCTTTGAAATACCCAAATATCATTGTTGAGTGGGTATGGATCATAGCATTCAATCCTGTGTGTAAAGGCTGGTTCTAACTTGGATGCAAGTGCATGTAATTATATGCACGCACAAATATATGGACTCAAGTTGTTCCTGGTTCTTGCATTTGTGTGATTCAGAAGAATAACAAAAGCTTTTGTTTTTCTTGTGCTTGTATTCTTGTGTAAACTACAGCTAATATGTTTTGTTCCCCTCGACATACACAAAAAGAGATCTAATATAGTGGAGTGAAAACAGTAAATCTGTGAAACAGTAGTAAAATTTTGTAAAATTTAGTGATAGTGAAAAAGAGGAAAAAGCAAGATTAAGTACAATTTACTAATACCAATGTTTCACAGAAATATTGTTTTCGCTCTTGTGAATGAATAAAATGCAAAATGCTTATTTCACTAATTACATCACATAAAGTTTTTTTTTATTCTTTTCTGGCCAAGATGATAATTTTGAGTTTAAAATTGTGTGTTTGTCATTGGGGTTTTCAAGTACCGCTGTTCACATTGTTGTCCACAGAGACTTTGTTCATCTGGCCAGCAGGGTGATGATCCATAAGCTCTGGCCCATCCATATGATGCCTGATTCTGATTGGCTGACTGTTTTAGTTCAAATGACCAACAAAAGACTTAGATCCTCATCATGTATATTACGCATGCTCACCAATGGTTTGGCCAGAGTCTTTGGATCGATGTGCCCGCTGACTAGATGAACGAAGGTAGCTCTGGAGACGAGATTGAGCTTTTCATGAAAATGACCAAAAAGGAAACTTTACCTCTAAAGCCGTTGCAGAGTGATTCTGCAACTCCATTCTCATTCAGGTAATTTTAGAAATGTCAGAGTTTTAGCTTTTCAATTTACGAGTTCGGGTCTCATCTAGGAGTGAGCTCTACATGCTCATAGCAAGTGAAAAAATTGGTTTAAAATTTGACCACACACCGCACCAATCACATATTTTCCGAATAAAGTCTTTGTCAATAGCCGTATTCACACTAGAGAAGGAAAACTCGTCTGAGACGAGCTTCTCGTCAGAAAAAGTTCCTGCTTTACGTCAATTCTGCTCAGAAATACTAGCTTGTTATCTGTCTAAACTTTCTCCTTCAAAAAAATTGTTTTCACGTGCACAGAAGAACAGGCAACCATATTCAAGGCGAGAAACTCGTCTCAGACGGGAAACTCGTCTCTAAGTGTGAATACAGCTAATGAATCGAAGACGAAATTATCAACAGGAGTGACCTTAGAGATTTTAAGAGCCTCAGGCACCACGCCCTGTTGCAGAGAGTTATTGAATATGACAGTTAAACATTCACTGATATGACTAGATGCAAGATTGATACAGCGTCTTGGTACTCCAATTGACGAGACTAAATTTAGTTTAAAATTAGTTTCCAGGTGGTTTTTAGGTTCTCACTATTTAGCTGAAATTGCTCCTGGAAATACTTTGTTTTCGCCGCTTCCTTAATACGGTTCAGTTTGTTATTGTAGTTTTTGTAATACCTAATTTTTCCAGGATCCTTGCTAAGGAAGTGAGATCTAAAGAGCTTCTGCCTATGCTTAATCGATCTAAGGACTGCCTTAGTAATCCAGGGTTTTTCTCTTTGCTTCTTTTGCTTGTTTGTTTGCTTGCGTAGCGGCGCATGCTTATCTGTTAAAGATGTCAATGCATTGATTACATTATTCATACTATCATTGACATCATCACTAACAAGACAGTTAAAATCGATTGTTTCTATATCACTTACATACAAGTCGTTATCAAAATTGGAAAAGTCCCTAAAGTACTTAGACTCTTTGCGCAAGGGAAGTTTGTTAGCTACTGTGCAAAACACAGGCAAGTAATACCTGCTAAACATATTCCAGCTTTTTTATTTTATGTGGTATGTTAGTGTATATGTGGTCAATAAGCGTAGCGCTGTGATCTGTAATTCGCGTCGGTTTCGTGATTAAAGGCATGTACCCGAGGTCAAGAAGCATATTTAAATAATCAGTTGTTTGGTTATCCCTATTATAATGCAAAAGATCTATGTTTGCATCAGTTAATACAAAAACCTCTTTACCTCTATTGTTTAGACTGTTAATATTTCTTTTAACGTATTGTGGAAGTTTTCGCAATCATAGGTCGGGTGTCTATAGAGACAACCAATTATGACGTTCTTTTGTTTGGTCCTGGTAATTTCAATCCAGCAAGATTCAATGCCGTCTTTGTCTATTTCGAGGTCACGCCTTCTAATGAAATCTATTGACTGGGATATGTAAATCCCAGTCCCGCCTGCATTAGTTGGCGAATTCGTATTTACAAAAACATAACCTGGAATATTTATGTTGTAAACATTTTCGTCCTTTAGCTTTGTTTCAGATATCGCAATTATTATCTAAAGATGTTAAATTCTTGTCTAAACTACGCATATTTAAATGAATCATAGAGAAACCATTAGACTTATTTGAATGGAAGAAATTACCAGTACGCTTAATCGAATAGTAGTGTGATTCAATATTATCATTATAAGGACTGGTGATAATATCTTTAAATAGATCTTTAGTATCAATTAATGCTTGGAAAGTTTGGTGAACCCATCCTCCAGTGGCCTTGAGAAATTCTTGAGAGTTTAAGGTGAAGAATGGAAGTTCTGCGAGCGCACATACATCACTATTTGAGGCTATCGCAGATAGAATAAAGCAAAGTATTTGTAGAGATTGACAGTATTAAATTCATCATACTTGCCAAGCTGGTATGCGCTCCAAAACTCTGATATCTGGTTAGGACTGACGAGTTGGACTTTTAGTAATTTTAAACTTTCTCTTAAACTCAGCCCAATCTTCAAAGCTGTTGAATGCATGTGCTTCTTCGCCATCGGCTTTCCGGATGAAAATTCGGCCATTATACGTCCAGATACCGGAAAAATCGCGTCGTAGCACCAAACGCACAGACCTAGAAATACAGGTACACGCCCAAGGTTCAATTTGATCCGTATTGCCAAAAGGGCAAGTTTTGTTTGCTAATACTTTTTGTGTTGCGAATCTCTTACTTTTTGTGTTACGAATCTCTTACTTTTGTGTTACGAATCTCTTACTTTTTCCCCTTTCGTGAGGCGGATACAACAATTTTTTTGGGCAAAAAAGTTTGTGTAGGCAAATGCCTTTTTGCCTAGAGGTAGCTACGCCATTGATAAGAGCGCTCAAGATTACGGCGATCTTAGGACCTGGAGTAGGCCTTATATATTGTATACATCATGTAAATTTCTATACTAGAAGTAAATATAGGCCAGAATACGAAGTTTTGAAAATTCATATCTCGGCCAGTATTCAAGCAATCTTCACCAAACTTTGCAATTTAGTAATACGAATGTGCAGAATTGAAAACTGGATTTCATTTTCTGATTCATTAATGAACATTGCGTGATAACGGTCTATACCACATTATGCACGGGGGACGTTAATAAACCACTGAGGACGTAATAAACCCTCTGTTAGTGACCACCCTCAGTGTCTGTGCTTATGACCCCTTGGCTGCTAGCGGCGCCGTTGGGACGCAGCGCAATTCAGCTTATGAACTGCAAGTCTGAGAAGTCGGGTACAAACCTTTATTTATTTACGTAGCTTTTTTAACTAGAACACTTATTTAACATTTTCTTGAACCTTTAACACGCTTGCAAGAATTTTAATACAGGCTCAAAGGATGACTAAATGATCAAAGGATGACTAAATTCAAATCTGTTCAATTCAAAATAATTTTGAAAGCGGTCTCCGTATCCTATCCACAACCGCACCCTATACGTTACAGGTGCGGTTTTCGAGCTTCCAATGACTGAGATTGAATATTGTTTCGTGTAACTTATCATGCGATGTTCACTGTCATTTTGTTTCTTTCTTTTAATATGCATATCGCTTCAACTCGCTCGGCTTACGGAGACGGAGGCACCTTGCATACATTTTTCAAGGTAATGCATTTGAGTTACTGTAACCGTAAAATAACCCATAACTTTTGGACAATAAGAAATGGAGAGACAGACGTTAAATATACTCAAGCGGATAATGGTAACGATGTATATACTTTTCAGACGTTGGTACCCGTCTCTGTAAGTGAGCGTGTCGAAGACTTTAAGCGCAATGGCTTAAACATCCATATTAAATGGTCGTTGATAACGGATCCATCATGGTGGTCTTTGATCACACACTTCGAGTGTATAATTCAAAGCTGTTGGATTTCCTGTAGAAATACAAGAAGAGAATGGTTGTTTAAGAGAAGCGCGCACGCCAAAATGAACATATCTCTCAAAATGTCATATATGTCAAATCACAATCAATGGGCTAGGAGTAATTGTCATATCACACTGGTAAGCAAATTTGTATAGCCAAAAACGTCTTTTGGTCTGGTCATTTGGCATTTTCTGGCTTTCAAAGCCGACACTCGTACTACTAGTATGCTGTAATCTATATCCAGAAACATATAACTTAGTTATATTATAAGAGTTATATTATAGATATATAGAGTTGATTGAAAGGCCACGCCCGGCTTAGCCTACGAAAAATCAATCCAATTTGCAATTTCTGACGAAATCTGTTCTCTACTGAGCCACACCATTCCGAAATAACAACAATATGGCGTAGAGTAGGATCTGAAGCTAAACTCTTATAATCTTTTTGGTTCCAATTAATCCCACCCTCCAGGAATTTCGGACTTCTTCTGTGGTGGGGGTATGGGTACTTTCTGTAACTACACCTTATAAACTTATTCACAAATAAGAAGTCACGTACCATCGTCCTGCTCGTTTGATAGTGCTGTCATCCGCACCACAGCGTGCAGCCCATCGTGCAGCAGATCGCCTGATACTATGAGTAGTATAGCCTTTGTTGAAGAGCTCTTCAGTCATCTTTGAAACGAGAAAATAGTACATGATTTTCTGATGTGCCGAGGCATTTTATGCTATCTTTTGAAACCACATGGAAACTGCATGTTTTTTGGTAGAAGGAAAGACAGGGCAAATATGTTCAATTGAAATACGAACCAGTTAATACCTTAGCAAAAGCTTTCCTATACACTGTAAAAATGGATTGGGCAAGTCGAAGAAGAATTATAGGAGAATAAAAATCCTTTGACACAACACTCACAAGAACAATCAATTGAAACGAGTTGCAACTTGAATTCGCTTGAGGAATGGTTCTTCTTTATCCAGTTTCGATAAACACGACTGTAAAATCCTTCGTTGAATCGACACCACACTAGAGTAGAGAAAGACGTGTTTGAACACACGAACTTGTACAGCGTCATTGCGTTGTTGCTATGCAAAGACCAATCGGATTCAGCATGCCGGAATGCAAAGAATGCCCGTAGCTCTATACGGAAAACAAAAATACCGAAATCTAAAGCGGGGCTCATACCACGCTGATAAGCAACATCAAGGTGAACGATAATTAAACTAGACATTTGTTGTATTGTCAAGAGATAATTGATAATTGTCTTAGTTTGTTTTAGACAATTGTAACTTGGTGTGCATTCCACGATGATAAAATCTAGTTTTTACTTCCCATAACTGTGAATATTTCGGTTTCTCTCGCGATCGAGCGAATGAGAAAGAAGCGATCGAAAGGTGATAGCTTACGCGAGCTTCGCAAAGCCTCTTTTAAATTGGAGTTCATTTTCAATTGATTTTAAAACGGAGCTGACTTCACCCCATTTAGGCCTGCCATTGAATTAGTCTATCGTTTGACCTGAAGCCTCCCCTTCTGCCATGTTGACACAGACGGTATGTCTTGGACCCCTTCTATGGCGTCACAATGGATGTCTATACTTGTGTCCACATGCAGACGAAGCTTTTCGAGATCAAATGCTAGTGGAAGCATCTCCACGCTGTTGTGCTTTTTCATCCCGAGCGAGGGATCTTGACGACACCCGCTCACTCCACTCGAGATCCAGGAGCTCTAGGAAACCGTCGGCACTCACCACGCTCGTTTTGACCTTCTCACGAAGGGCGATGCCCCGCTTTATTCTTGCGCATCGCTTTAAGCTGTATCCTATTTTCAAAGCCAATGACGGGGTGGCCACGTCAAGCTGTTGTCAAACCCCGCCACTCTTTTTGTACTCTCCACCACCAAGTCGAAGTGTGTTGTGTCGATGGCATCGCTGAGAGTGAGGGAGGGATCAGGCTTCATCCGTCTGATCTCGATGACGAGCCTGGCCAGCTCCCTCAATTTCGCAGTGATGTAATTTGCCTGTCCTTTGCCGTGTTTCTCATACTGTCTATTGCCATTCTCGACAATAATACCGTCGTGGCGCGCCAAGAAGGTTACACAACGGGTCAGCTGTCACGCTGTATCGGACATCCGCTTGAAGCCAAAATGTCTTCCGGGGCCGGGTGTTTTCCGCGGAGTACTGGGAACTACTTTCTTGGGGTATATAAATGGCTCGCTGTGGCTTCTGGGTTTACGCGTGCAAACCAAAAGAACAAACAGCCTGAATACGGGAAGATTAAGCTTTGCATTGATATCAAACATACTTATATATGTCTGATTTAGACCTCTCAGATCGAACACGCCTTCGGCATACGATAGACCTCGCAGATTTTATTGGAAATTGCCCCGTTTTGGGCTTCATGTAGGAGGAATTCTAGATTGTGGATTTATCAGGTAAGAATCGTATCTTTTTGTATTTTTAAGAAGTACGTTCCTTATTGAGAAATTTTCGAAAATCTGAATGACTTGATACGTAATCTGGTTCTTATCGATTGCATTTCAGGTTATGTTTCAGTGATCCGGCTGCAACGGCTCGGACGAAGCAAAATAATAATTTCCCTGTCGGCAGATACGCACAGAAGAAGAAGGTAAATTCTTGGTCAGTTATCGAGCAAAAAATTAAGGCTCTTTCCTGAAGTCAAGATCCAACAGCAAGAGTTCCGCCGGCTGACGGAAAAGATAGTGTTTATAGCGAATTGGACTGAAACTGAAGTCGCTTGATTATGCCTCGTAAATAAACATGTATAAAAACTATGATATGGTATTTATTGGTTCACTTTTGTAACAGACAGTTGCTAGATGTATTATCGTTGCAATGTTTTGTGTTAACGAGTCCATTTTCCCAACGCATCGTTTTTTTTAGACAATTGTTATACTTTGGATGAAATATTAAATTCTTATCAAAACTAGCCCATTATTATTGTTCGCATGTAGTAGGAATCTCAATGTTGATCAGCGTCATTTAAATTAAGAATTTAATTCAACCTTAAGTCCTCAATCCTTTGTTTATATTTTATTTCAAGGTAAATTTTCTGAGAAAGATAGCGGAGAATATGGGCCAAACCCGCCTGTATAGTTCTTCCAGCATGTGTTTTGCGTCGATGTGTTTTGCTTCGCTCTTCGCTACGAAACCCCCAACACGAACCTCCGAAACGCTGGTTTAGCGCATCGAATGGTTCTAGTGAGCTTTCGATCAACTCCGTAAGGTGTCGGGGATCTTCCTTCTCCATAGAAATATCCTCCTGCGCCAGGATTTCGTCCACAACTTGCGCCATTTTGTTTTAGTATTTATTTGAGATCCCGCTGGCTTATCGCGGGCGCTAAGTGTCCGATTGAGATCGACAGTGTGTTATGTCATCATTTTTCGTAGACGACTGAACGTCATTGTGCAGGCCCTGTGACGAACCTGGCTCAACCGAATATAAAACATTTATCATGAAATAAGTAACTACTTATTAGAAGTGTGTCCACACAAGACGCGTGCGAACTTTAAAGAACGGGAAACAAATTAAATACCCAATGATCTAGAAACAGATAGTAAAGCAGAAATGTTATCCTTGATATAGCCATCTTTGGCTTTGTCAGACCTCCATCTGCCGTGTCTCTTAAATAGCCTATCGTTAATACCAGCGTTGGCTGCAGTAGATGCACCACCTGCTCTTAGGCTATGAAGACCAAACCTTTCTTAGAAAGGCCTATTGTAGTCCAGTCAATCTGTGGTTCAAGATCGAACTAATTGCAACAAAATTTATTTTACCCGCATTTGACAGTTTGAGGTGACCTTAGTAACATACTGAAAATTCCAGAAACTTCTATTGGTGGAACATCAAGAAAATCCGACTTAAAGATTTTGAGTATTTACCACAGGGTACCCGAGTCTAGAAAAATTACAAACTGCGATATTACTTTAAATAACCGAGATAGAAATACGATTTCGAGTGGATAATGTCAGTTATTTAAGTGCTTTTGCTAAAAATCGATTGAAAACCCATGAAAATGTTGTGTAAAATGGGTTTTTCTAGCAATCCTTGTCACAGGGTACCCAAAAATATATATCTCTTTCATTCCTATCAAAGCAAAGAAAAACGAAATGTTTCGCTACTAAATTTGAGATTATTTTGTTATCACAATGTTGCACTCATAATACTGATTCGAATCGAAAGCCTTAAAAATAAGCAAGGCAATATTTTACTAATATCTCTTGTTTTATGACAAATCCATGGTGATGACAATCACCGTTTTATATCCTTGTGTCTCGCTACACTCTATCTTCCTCCTCTCTGTCTGTGAAGTCTGGCTGAGGAGAGTTGATGCAGCTCACCCCTTTACACGCCCCACAAGCAGCAGAGCAGTCTAAGCCATTTTTTCGGCAGGTGCATCTTTGCGTACTGCAGTCGGTTTTGCAGTTGCAGCGAATGATCTCGAGTAGTGATGCATGGGCAGCAGGCAAGTTGGTGCGTATCGGCGATAGATTTCCACCCTTCATCTCCCATCCCCATTCTTCTGGAGGTAGATCATATCCTTTCCATTGCTGCACCTGATGGTAGACTCTTAGGCTGTGAAAGCTTGCAGCAGCAGAAGTTGGCGGAAGGCTTTCTGGTTGGACAACGGTATTCCCAGTAGCGACCTTTAGACAATAACGGGAATACCGCAAAGAGTCGAGGGATTCTGTAGCTCTTCCATTGAACACAGACACTAAAGCTTTCTCGCCCGCGGCCATCACCTCATCCATTGTTGCAGATGTTTTGTCGAAGACACTTGCTTGATTACGAAAGTGCTCATCGGTCTTGAGCTTCCTGAGTGCAACTGGTTTACCGATTCCATGGATCCGAGAGGTGGTATCACAACCGAGAAGCGCATGTGCATATAAGATATGAGCGCAAACACCTAGTCCGAGTGCTGACTTTGTCTTCTTGATGTTCCACACCCTGCGATTCTTTGATCGCTGCTTTGGCTCAGGGATAAAGAAAAGGTCGCTCGCACCCATCTGCCCATGGTAAAGCAGTAGCACAAATAGGTCGGTATCGTCACCGACAACAACAGTGGTCTGAGTCCGTGCTACTTGTACAGCGGTCTGAACAATCAAAAGGTCAGCGTCACCAGAAGCTTGGACAACGGTGCAACCGGCAAGCCTCAGCTTATCTGCAAGGAGATTTATAAATCTCTGTTTGTTTTCTTGGTTTGACAAGAAGTCTTTTTTCTTTAGGGAAATAAGCATACCGGAGTCGAAAACCACGGTTGGCGTACTGTTAGGGGCTCTTCTCTGGTGTGTACACCCCTTAGTCGATGGACCAAGATAACCGTCGAAGACGACTGTGGCGTTCCCATACCGCCCCTGTACGTACTGAACGTACATTGAACAAACGGCATCATATGTCACGCCATGCGGCCATGTGACACGATGAATAAGCGCGCCCCCATCTACAACATAGTGCAGATCTCCTACAGGGCGTGCCGTCTGATTGCTTTCCGTTTGAGCCCATATGGAATCAGCTAACACAGACTTGTTCGCTTGCCTAGGAAGAAGAGAGCTGTCAAACAAAGCGCTGGGATAGCAGGACATCTCGTACTTGAACAGTGCCCCTGGATTCTCATATTGGCCACTGGTAGCCACAATGCTTAGCCTCTGGAAGAGTAGTTGCGGGTCTATTTGTATATTTCCGTCGCTGAATGGAACTGCTGTTCTGGAGGCAAGGGTTTAGTGCTTGGTGCTTCTTCTGGAAAGAAAAATCATCAACTTTCTTTCCACGCATTGACTGGACAATCTTCTCACCCACCTCTTTGGCCTTGTCACAGTTGACACTCTCTTCAGCCACAACTCCGTTTGCGATGTTTCTCAAAGACTTGTCAGTGCTAAACGGGCTTCTTAGGGACAGGTACTCGAGGATCTTTAATGTATCATTATAATCTCGCTCCTTCATTGCCTTCGATGCGTCTTTGTTCTGTCCACATGTACTGTTATGCTGCTCACTCGTACTGTAGTCTGTTCCAGTGAGGCTCTGCATGGCATTATTCACATCAGCACAGGCAGGCATGGACATTACCCACACCAAACGCTGCGTCTCGGTCATGCCTCGTCCCCTGGTCAGCCCACCTGTCGTCTTAACGCTCCTCATTAAGACCTAAAAAGTGCAGTGAAAGAAAATGGTGACCAAAGGAGTACCGCGTTCAGGAATTTGTGATGCTTTTTGAGATTACAGAATGCACCCTTAGTTTCTATTATAATTATTGCCTGCGCATTACTAAAGTATTTCATTATAACATTACCTGTTCAATGACCAAGTCTGTAGATAACCCAGCCCATACGCGATCACTCCGTCGTACGACATGTAAGCCATCCATAAAGCTCTTGTAGACATCATCCGGATGTGTACTTTCTAGAGCTTGCATATGTTGAAGATAGAGATATGCTGACTTGGCATATAGGTAGATTATGACCTGCAGCAGCGAAATAAGGCAACATATCGTACACAGCCTGTAGGTGGAGTTTCCAGTCTCCTGTTCGTTCCCCCGTGACAAACCTTCTAAGGATATCTAACATCTTCATATACTCGAGCCACAAAACAGCAGTTCTGTGTTCCTCTAAAGACCCTTTCTTCTCTTCGATTTTCTTGGCTACACAGTCAAGAGCTGCAGAAGAGCTCACCTGTTGTGCCATTTGTGGGTTTTCCATGACTTCACCATACAGAACTTTAACCAGTTCAAGGTCAGTGTCTGAAGCCGGGCCTAGAGCACGTTCCCCATTTAAGCTATGATCCAGTCTCCTGTTCGTTCCCCCGTGACAAACCTTCTAAAGATATCTAACATCTTCATATACTCGAGCCACAAAACAGCAGTTCTGTGTTCCTCTAAAGACCCTTTCTTCTCTTCGATTTTCTTGGCTACACAGTCAAGAGCTGCAGAAGAGCTCACCTGTTGTGCCATTTGTGGGTTTTCCATGACTTCACCATACAGAACTTTAACCAGTTCAAGGTCAGTGTCTGAAGCCGGGCCTAGAGCACGTTCCCCATTTAAGCTATGATCCACATCCACAGTCTCTTGCATGTCGTTTTCATTTGCTGGATTCTGGCTTGTGATGTTCAAAGGTAAAGATAGATCAAAGGTATTACACACAAGCAATGCCCAGAGTGCAGCGTCAACAAGAAAGTGACCTCTGACTGCTCGAGCTACAGCCTTTCCAGTCAGCATGTGACTGACAGCGTTTTTGGCATACACAAGTTCTAAAAGATCTTCTATTCCTGATCCTGCCATTAAATGGCCTATACACCCAAGAAAGCTCATTTCCGTGTGCAGTCCTCCTAATCGTAGGACTACCGTACCGCTCTCGAGTAACGTAACCTCCAATCGCGAGTCGCGAGTGAAAATTCTAGACTCGAAAGACTCGCGGCTCGCGAGTATTTTTCCATTGGAATATTCATGATATGTAAAAAGTCACTCGCATTTTGCGAGTGACTGGCGGCTCTAGGTTCAAACGAGTAAACTTTATCGATGAACGTCCAAAGCAAAAACATCGCCCAAACATCGTACCGAAACTACACGGAAGATCGCGAACTGGTTCAGAAAAGAAGACCACCCGTATATACTTCTTTTAATCTTAAGTTTTAGTTTAAAAGTAGTTCTTGAAATAAAAATATCATACTACAGTAGCTTCAAACGAAAAAGTGGCGTGTTCTTATCAAGCGATTATTAAAGAAGACGCCGGAAATTTTGTTGCGCCATGTTGTTGTTTATCACCCAAACACAAATGTATGCGTTTAAGAATTATGGCGCTGTACTTCTCTAGACTTCGCTGAATCCATCGCTGAAAACGATAACAAGCCCTTCTGAAATAATAAACAATTCTACCGGTTTGGACGGGCTGATCTTTGCCTGTAAATTTCCTGCACTCGAAGATTCGCGAGCAGGCGCATAATTTAAGTTTATGTTTTTTGCGTCTCGTTGTCGCCGAAAAGTCCGGGCACAAATTCAAACCTACGGTAAACTTCGAAGTTTTCTCGCTCGCTTCGTAAATAAACCCCACAAAACTTACGAAAGAAGAGAGCTTACCTATAGTACTTCTGTTATTTCATAGTTATTATTTAGTGTTTTATTACTCGGAAAGAAAACCGGCAAAACATTCTACTATACTTGAGCGTCTCGTCGCTAAGTTTGTTGCAAACCTAAACGTCGAAGTTTTCGCGTTCGCTTCGTAAATAAAATACACAAAACTTACGCCAGAAGAAAGCATATTAGTAAAGTACTTTAATTATTTCATAGTTATTATTTAGTGTTTTATTTCTAAGAAAGGAAACCGGTGAAACATTTCACCGATACTTTAGCGTCTTGTCGCTAAAATAACACCTAAGTTTGTTGAATGCCGATAGAACGAATTCAAAAGCCTTGAAGTTTTCCTGGTTTTCTCGCTCGCTTCGTAAATAAACCCCACAAAACTTACGGAAGAAGAAAGCTAGCTATAGTACTTTCATAGTTATTATTAAGTATTGTATTACTACCGGTGTCGGCGAAACAGTTCACCTATATTCTAGCGTGTTTTCACTAGTTCGTTGATACCGAGCACGAAGGCCGGGCCGGGCACGAACCCACGGTAAACTTCCAAGTTTTCTCGCTCGCTTCGTAAATAAACCCCACAAAACTTAGGAAAGAAGAAAGCCCAAGAAAGCTTACCTATAGTACTTTAATTATTTCATAGTTATTATTTAGTGTTTTATTACTAGGAAAGAAAAACCAGCGAAACATTTCACGGAAACTTTAGCGTCTCGTCGCTACGCTAAGTTTGTTGAAGGTCGGACACAAATTCAAACCTAAACTTCGAAGGTTTGCGCTCGCGTGAGAAGAACGCTTTAAATATTACTTTCATTAGTTTGTACGGTAGCTATATCTTTTAACGTTACGGTAGTCTGGAAATTCTTGCGAAATTCTAGTTTGTAACATGAAAAGAATCCCTCGCTGAAAGCGTTCACAGCCCTTCTGAACAATTCTATCGGATTTAGATGGGTTGATCTTCGCCTGTAAATTTCCTACACTCGCAAGACTCGCGAGCAAATGCATTTCGAGTGGATCGAGTGAACTTGTTTAATGAGCTCCTCATTATAAAATTACTCGCGAGCCGCGAGTCTTTCGAGTGTTGACTTTTGACTCGCGGCTCGCGAGTATAATGTTACGTTACTCGAGAGCGGTACGGTACATATCATCAATATAGTATCTTGAAACTCCATTGTTCGCACTGGAATGACATTATACCCCTTCTTTTTGCCACTATGTTTAGCAGGCTGTCCACAGAATATACACTGATCGTTAGCATTAAATCTGAGAGAAGTTGAGCGACGTTGGACTGCAGTAGAAGAATCTTTGCCACAGAAAGGCGTTCCATCTTGTTTATAGCTCTTGGGTCTGATCAGATCTAGGCGGCATTTCTTATGCACTTTACGACCAGACTGAGCACCAATCGAACTGTCTACCTCGTTGATTTTATCACAGCCCTTTTGGGTAAGTACTGAAAACTCAGAACTCCCATCTTCTAAGTCAGCTCGTCCACAGATACAACAGTTTTCCATACCAATTGCATAGTAATTACAACTATATAAAGTTAGCAAAAAAAATGAAGTTACAACGATATTCAAAAATAGGTTGATAAAAGCTCAAAAAGTTTTAAAAACATAGCTAAAATAGCCTTGAACTTACCTGATAATACAATATCCTCTTTGAAGTAGAAAAACGAGGGTAAAAACCAACTTTTTCACGCAAAATGAGCCGCAGAACTTACATACAACGTAGAGCTGACGAAGCGAGAAAATTTCTAGCAGGCGTTCCTCGCTCAGCCGAGAAGTCCCGGAAAGTCGCTTTTTGATGTTTTCACGCATAAAACAATAGACCTTTATAAGAAATTATTATGATTTCCACTTCAATTGATTGGAAACACACTTTTCGACCTCTTTAAATGAAAAAGAGGCTATAAGCCTACACACAAAAGAGACAAACATGATTTGGCTGTATTTGGGAGACCTGTGGTACACAAAATACCCTTTTAGCCTCTAAAAAAGCATACATTTGCAACAAACATTAATGTTTCTTGTTTACTTGTGATAACGTCACTAAAACGAAACTAACTAGCCACGCCAAAATCCTGGAATATCTTAGATCTCGTTAATTCGCGCTTTGGCAAGGCGTGGGTACCCTGTGGTGGAACCGAGCAAATGTCAAAGCTAATTTTCACCATGTTCCACCAAGCGAATTTTATGGAATTTTCAGTATGTTGTTTACATAGCTATTCTTAACATTAGAACAGTGGAAAACATTTTGTTGCAATTTGTTTGATCTTCCCCTATAAAATCTCACAGATTGCCTGGACTATTGCTGAAAAAGCGTCAAGCACAATTTCTCGGGCTCTTGTATAAGAAATAATATATAGATTTAGCCACTGGCTAAAAGCGGAGCTCCCGGTTACATATTTTTAGCGGAGCTCCTTCGGCCCGCGCAAGCGGAGCACCATACCTAAGGGAAAAACGTATACCATCGAGTTGATTTTTGAACGTCACTGGCATTTTGGATCATTTTGATGACGTCATTGATGGCGTGAGGGAACGTGACTTTGGTGTAGAGTTCCTCTGATGGTCTTTGAAAGTTTGTCCAAGTTTGGCTTCTAGAGAAGCTTCCCTTCGGGAGATATGATTTTTTCTTTATTTTTCTGGTATTAAACCTATAGTGTCCGCCGTCCGTCCGTCCGTCCGCCGTCCGCCGTCCGTGTACACATGGGAACCCTGTGGTATGCAAAGAAAAAATTATATCTCCTCAAGGGAACATGCTAAGACAGCCATACTTGGGATATTTTGTCTATGCCACAAGGGGGGTGCTGTACCACGGTCACGTGATGTGACGTCATCGATGACGTCATCTATGCTTGAAAAATGAATATCTCGTGAAGAGAAGACTCTAAAACAACCAAACTTGGGTAGTGTGGTCTAGGTCACCAGATGAGCGAAATGAAGTGGTCACGTGATGTGGCGTCATCGATGACGTCATCTATGCTTGAAAAATGAATATCTCGTCAAGAGAAGACTCTAGAACAACCAAACTTGGGTAGTGTGGTCTAGGTCACCAGATGAGCAAAATGAAGTGGTCACGTGATGTGACGTCATCGATGACGTCATCTATGCTTGAAAAAATAATATCTCGTGAAGGGAAAACTCTAAAAGAACCAAACTTGGGTTGTGTGGTCTAGGCCACCATATGATCGAAATGACGTGGTCACGTGATATGACGTCATCGATGACGTCATCTATGCTTGAAAAATGAATATCTCGTGAAGAGAAGACTCTAAAACAACCAAACTTGGGCAGTGTGGTCTTGGTCACCAGATGAGCGAAATGAAGTGGTCACGTGATGTGACGTCACCGATGACGTCATCTATGCTTGAAAAATGAATATCTCGTCAAGAGAAGACTCTAGAACAACCAAACTTGGGTAGTGTGGTCTAGGTCACCAGATGAGCAAAATGAAGTGGTCACGTGATGTGCCGTCATCGATGACGTCATCTATGCTTGAAAAAATAATATCTCGTGAAGGGAAAACTCTAAAAGAACCAAACTTGTGTAGTGTAGTCTAGGCCACCATATGATCGAAATGAAGTGGTCACGTGATATGACGTCATCGATGACGTCGTCTATGCTTGAAAAATTAATATCTCGTGAAGACTCTAAAGCAACCATATAAACCATGTACACATGGGAATCCCTTTCATTCACATAGAAAATTTTATAACCAGGAGCTCCGCTTTTAGCCAGTGGCTAAATCTATATATTATAAAAGGGTGCGTTTACCTATCTTGTTGGGCCGTTGCTAGGGAAAATTATAAGTCCTGCAAAATATTAATAATGTGACGTGTCGCGACGTCACTTGCTACAGAAAACATTCTTGTTCTCAACTGCCATACTTGCAAATTCAGATTTTTTTTATGTTGCATTTCAAAGAGCTCCATACCGACATACTCCGGATGTTTTCTCGACTGTACCCAAGTTTGTTCGCCGAGCGATGTTGCCTTCTCGAGATATTGACATTTCTAGTTTTGATGACGTCATCGATGACGTCATGTCACGTGACCTTGGTGGTGCACCCCCCTTACTTCCAAAATAATTTTGCCCAAGTTTGGTCACCTAGCGATGTTGCCTTCTTGAGATATTGACTTTTCTAGTTGTCATGACGTCATCGATGACGTCATGTCACGTGACCTTGGTGGTGCACTCCCCTTGCCTCCAAAATAACTTTACCCAAGTTTGGTCACCTAGCGATGATACCTTCTTGAGATATTGACTTTTCTAGTTTCGATGACGTCATCGATGACGTCATGTCACTTGACCTTGGTGGTGCACCCCCCTTACCTCCAAAATTACTTTACCCAAGTTTGGTCACCTAGCGATGTTGCCTTCTTGAGATATTGACTTTTCTAGTTTTCATGACGTCATCGATGACGTCATGTCACGTGACCTTGGCGGTGCACTCCCCTTGCCTCCAAAATAACTTTACCCAAGTTTGGTCACCTAGCGATGATACCTTCTTGAGATATTGACTTTTCTAGTTTTGATGACGTCATCGATGACGTCATGTCACGTGACCTTGGTAGTGCACCCCCCTTGCCTCCAGAATAACTTTACCCAAGTTTGGTCACCTATCGATGTTGCCTTCTTGAAATATTGATTTTTCTAGTTTCGATGACGTCATTCCGGACGAACGAACGGACGAACGAACGCACAAACCGGAAGTCCATGACAGAATCGTTGGATGCATATACACTTTTTTTGTTCCTGTTTCTCCTGCATGTAGCTATGGGGCTCCGCTCGCGGGCGCCTTCGGCGCCCGCGGGAGCTCCGCTATGATCAGTTCCCTTGAGCTTATAAATGCCTTGTTTCTTACAAAAAGTAAGAGCACGAAAAATAAATTCTAATGATCCTTCTGCAAAACATGCTGCATTGAAATATCTTAGAATAAGAGCTACTGGACAAGTAGATCTGTGAGTCTTAGCGACTATTACCCAAGCACCTTCTCTATAAATATCTGTCTTGCTCTTCTCTATGAAAATTTTCATGAAAGAGTCTTCGAACAGAAAGTCCGATCTACGTAATTGCGAAAGCTCACTGAAACGTAAAAATCCTGTATAGCCAAGTACACACAAGGTCAGAACACGGAGATCTGATAAATTAGCAGACGAGTGACCATGACGTTCAAATAACGCATGAATGATTTCAGGTGTAACTGGTTCTTTCTTTTTAATTTTAGAACTTAATAACCTCTTAGCGGCTTGAATTACTGAAACGACAGTAGATGAACTGCAGGGATTATCAAAATTAGCTAGTCTATGATGCAAGGAGATACCATCGAAAAACTCATCAATAACACTAGACGAAACACTTTCTTGAATCAAACTGATGAAAAACAAAGCAATGTACTTGCTAGATGCTGGGAAAACATTTATTTCGGGAAAAAGGGAAGCCCATTTTACCCACTTATTAAATCCTCTCTCATATTTTATCTTTGTATTATGAGCCTTGCTTTGTAGTAAGACATCAGGCAGTTGTTCGCTGAGAGTAACTAGTTGGAGATGTTGAACTTCTGTATAAGGTCGCCTAACAGCATCATTAAGTAAATCTGAAAGAGGAAAAAGAAAAAAGAGAGAAAAAAAATTTAAGTGTGGAAATACTGAATTACATTCTTATGTTCTCTCGTCATATTAACTTGAAATCAAACCAATCGGTATATGAAATGTCATTCATTCGACAATAGAATCTGCCAAGGAGCACTTTTCTCTTGCTAAATTGCTAGTAAACATCACCTACCAATCGGTTATGACACTTTATGCCCTTCGGCTGTTGTTATGACGCGCCATTCGGCTATTATTTTAGACACGCGCCATTCGGCTATTGTTTGAGACATGCACCATTCAGCTATTGTTTGAGACACGCGCCATTCGGCTATTGTTTGAGACACACCATTCGGCTATTGTTTGAGACTGGCACCATTCGGCTAATTGTTTGAGATGCACGGCATTCGGCTATTGTTAATGGCAACATATCCGATAATAGAAAAACACGCATGGAACTAAATGTTATAATATCTAGTGTGACACTATTTTTAGTGCTAACACAGGGCTCTTGAATTTATCAGAACCAATGAGTGAATCTTTGTAATGCCCTAGCGAGAAAATACCTGAGGCCGTAGGAAAAATCATACAATCCACTACGAATGGCTGAAATGTGGACGCGGTTGAATAAATAAATGGCCAGAATGGATCTGAAGGCCAGTATGGAACAACCAAAGTACCTTTTGCTTTACAAGCAATCATATGTTTCACAACTCAAGGGATGCAGTGAATTGGCGGAACTACCCAGTTGTTTTCTGTACTTGTCCAATCGACCGAAAAAGCATCTACAGCTTCCGTATTCGGTGTCCAAAATCTTGAATTAAATCTAGTTAAATGACTATTCTCTGCATTGGCAAATCTGTCAACTGAATAAGGTCCCCAAATCTCATTCATGGTGTCAAAAAATTCTGGGGTAGTGCACCAATCATCATAATCAATCATCTTACTTATACAATCTGCATGCATATTAAGATCTCTTGGAATCCATTCCACAAGTAAATTCACATGATGCATCTTACAGAATTGGAATATATCGATAGCTATTTTATGTAACTCAGGTTTAGGACTCCCTATTTGAGTTATTCTCACCGCCGCTTGACTATCAGCATACCACTTGACAGACTTCTCTTTCACAAGAGACTGAAATGACAAAAGTGAGAAATGA
Source organism: Scolanthus callimorphus (assembly GCA_033964015.1). Lineage (NCBI taxonomy): Eukaryota > Metazoa > Cnidaria > Anthozoa > Actiniaria > Edwardsiidae > Scolanthus > Scolanthus callimorphus. The sequence continues at coordinate 2,341,568 of CM066917.1, forward strand.
ATCGCCTTTAACTCCCTCCATGTAGAACTCTTAGATGATTCTTCATCATCCCACATTCGATAGCATGTTGCATTAGTACCAGCTAGGTATGCACCACATGCGGTATTACTGGCATCTGAAAATGAGATCACCATAGAAATACAATATTCAGAAATGTTTCTGGAATTAAGAGTAACAATCTCACTTTTCCAGAAAAATATCTCTGATAAAACATCATTATGTAAACCAATATTAAATTTGGCATTCCAATTTTTTCTAGATTCTATACACTTGTAAAGAAATCTGGTCTTGAGCCTGGTTAAGTTGCCTACAACTGAAGACATAGACATGACATGTCCTGTAATCTTAGCACAATCACGAGCTGTAACATATGGGGCTGACTGAAGAAACGAATCAATAATTGCCAAAAAATTATCGATTCGCTTTTGCGTGATCGCAAACAGCCCAGCGTCTAAATCCCAATAAATACCTAGCCAAACCAGTGAACGAACAGGTTTCCATGTGGATTTTTCGTTATTAACGACAAAACCAGCGTCTCCTAGAGAAGACTTAACACACTTGGCGTGGCGTTGCGCAGTTTCAAAAGTATCAGCTGTGCCACACCCATCATCCAGATAGAGTGCTATCTTAACTCCATTAAATCTCCAAAATTTAAGCATAGGCCTGAGACATTTAGTAAAAATATACGGAGCAGAGCTGATACCAAACGGCAAAACGGAAAAACAGTAATATTTTGTAATATTCCCATACTGCCAGGAAAAACCGAGGAAAGTTTGATGATCCGGAAAAATTTCTACGTGATGATAACCAGATTTTAAGTCAAAATTGAAAAGAAAATTATTATTTCTCACATAGTTAAGAAGAATACGCCAATCCTCAAACTTAATCTTCTCCTTCCAAATACATTTGTTGACATGTCGAAGATCTAAGATGAGTCTTTTCTTGCCTGAGGATTGTATGGATACTGAAAGAGGATTAACAACATGGGGAATAAATGGAACTTCTACAACTGCATAATTCGCTAATAACTCGGAAATTGCAGTAGTAACAAAATCACTGTGCTCTAAAGATGACTTGTTGTTGTTTAACACTACTTTAGTAGGAACATCAATAAACGGATAACCATACCTAATAGTGTTAATTATAAACTGATTAGCATTGATGGATTCCCAGAATGATATTCTAGATTTTAGTCGTCCTTTAAGAACAATAGGTTGTGAATTTTGTTCAAATTCATAAAGATTAAGATCAAAATCAAAATCGGATAGAATATTACACTCCATTTCTCCAAAGAACGAAAGATTTTCTAGAGCCATTGCTAATGACTGACTTACTAACAATTTTCAAGTTGAAGTGTTACTTGCTGTTTGTAATACATTGGCGAGAGACAGGTTGTTGATTGAATCTTGCCGTAGTAGCGATAGCAGAACACTGCGATCTCCAATGGCCTTGGAGCCCACAAGCAAAACAGATGTCAGTTGGGCTAGGTTTCCTTGTGTTAAACCTTCGCTGTAAATAATTACCGGCAACTTGTGCAGGATTGGATGCAGTACTGATAGTGCTAGTAGCAGTGGGAAGTTGGCGATTTTGTGATCTTGTTGATTTTGATCGTTGCTGAGCCCTTTGAGATCTTTTCTTTAGAGCTGCTTGTTCTGCCTTTTTAATCCTTTTCTCGTCTTCCGAACCACTGGCAAGTTCGTCAGAAAGGTACTCATTAACTAGGTCCCAACCAGCAGGAGACTTATCCGCGAGTCTGATCAGCTTTTGGCGTTTCTTTAACCGCTTCTGAAGATCTTCAAGGCTTGATTCCACTGAGTCAAATTTTCGTCTCTTTAACGCTTTCTGCGCACTGTTAACGGTATCTGAAAGAGTGGAATTAAAACTGTATTGTTTTTTATTTCCTTCGAATTTAAAGGAAACTTCTGAAGACTCTTTAAGTTTCTTAGCAACTGAATCCGTCCTCTCAAATGCTTCGTCACGAATGTCCTTTTTCAAAGAGACCAACTTCTTATCAAAATAGTCTTTAAATAATTGAAAAGTAGATACTATATCCTCATTCTGTCCATGACTGTCATTTTCGTCTTGGTCTTCGGCTAAAAGATGTCGTTCATTTTCTTGATCCGACATAATTTAGATTTAGAGTGCTAAAGCGACGAGTTGGACGCGAATAAATTACGCATGCAAACTGTAATGCTTATATATTAGCGTCTAACTAATCAACCGAAACCATGTGTAAACAAACATGCATACCCTACACGCTAATAAGGCGGTATACTTAACCCATGATAAATACATGTATAATAAGTGTTGTGTCGTAATGTATGTGTCACTGAATATTTTACCGTGTTGGAATAAACTGTATGTATGTATGTATAGTTGTAGGATATTTGATTCGTAAAATTTAAGACGATTATTTTATAGCGGAGCTCCATACCTAAGGAAATAAAGTCTAGCATAACTATGGAGTTGATTTTCAAACGTCACGGGCTTTCTTGCTCATTTTGCTTACGTTATTGACGGCGCCAAGTCAAATGATTAGGGCGTTGAAATGGTATCGCCCAAAAGATGAATGTGTCCAAGTTTGGTTGCCATAGGTTCCCTTCTTGAGATATGATTTTTTTTGTTTCTTCCTGGTATTAAAAGTATAGCGTACGTCCGTCCGGCGTCCGTCCGTCCGCCGTACGCGGAAACTCATGGGAACCCTGTGGTATACTAAGAAAACATTTATTTCTCTTCAAGGGAACATGCTAAGACAACCAAACTTGGGATATTTTCTCTGTGCTACCAGGGGGCTGCTGTAACATGATCACGTGATGTGACGTCATCGATGACGTCATCAAAAAGTAAAATAACATATCTCTGGAAGGGATGAACCTCAGACAACCAAACTTGGGTGAAGTTATCTAAGTGGCAATGGGGGTGCAACTGCAGGGTCACGTGGTATGACGTCATCATAAGAGAAAAAGAACATCTCAGGAAGGGATAAACCTCAGACAACCAGACTTGGGTGAAGTTGTGTTAGTGGCAAGGGGGGTGCAACTGTATGGTCACGTGGTATGACGTCATCGATAACGTCATCACAAGAGAAAAAGAACATATCTCAGGAAGGGATAAACCTCAGACAACCTTGTGAAACTATCAAAATTGCAAGGGGGTGCAAGTGCTTAGTCGAGTGGTATGACGGTGCAAGACTACGCCTATGTACAATGGCAACCTTTTTTCCTCCGTGAGCTCTGCTTTTAGCCAGTGGCTAAATCTATATATTATATTGTATATATTGGGCTGAATCAACAGACGTAATGTGTCTGCAATTTACAATCAGTTTAAACATAATAAAAGTCTGTTACTTATTTTTTTATCTGTGCTTCCTGGGCCGCCTATTTTGTAACAATCAAATAAGTATTTGAATTCAATTTAAGATTTCTTAAAATTTAACAAATGGTTAGACCTTCTTGTCTTCTCTGAAAGTACGTGACATGAAAGGACAGTACGGGACAGGTCCCGTCTCTCGCATAAGTTACACTAACCGGAACCAGAGGGACGTTAAAGAATCACGAGAACCACAAGGACCGTCGGAAGTTGCCCAACCTCTGTGTCACAGAACTCACCATACTAATACACACTTATTGTTATAAAAACTTATTTCTATGAGATGAGTTATCCAAACATGTAAAGCGCTCAGAGATTCGAGGATAAGCGCTATATAAGCACCTACTTTACTTACTTACTTACTTACTAGAAGCCCGAGTTCACGCGGTTATGCGTCTCGTTTACTACAGTAAATGTTTTTTCGTCGGTGAACAAGCTACCTCTGTCTAGCTTTTGCAACAATTCGTTCCACAGACATCTCCTTTGGATATGGGATCCGAACAGTGCCCCCTCAGTGAATGTCAATTTCACCCTATTACATCCGATGCCGGAAAGTCTAATGTGTGCTCGCAAAGCCTCTGATTCTCCAGTACACCCAAGGAAGGCCATGGCTTTCACCATTGAGAATCCTATCACCTCCCCGCACTCACATTTTCTTGCACTGATTTTCGGTTTTAAGAATGATTTGACCTGTAAATGAAAGACGTTTTGTCTGCATATCATAAGTGAGATACTGTAATAAATACATGGTCATTTATTAATATATGAATTTCCTTATCTTTCATTTGCACGCAACTCTTCGAAATTCTTGTACGGCAGACGACTATCACAGAAGTGCTCACATCGAAGTTGTCTTTGGAGTACCGAATTCTGGACCCCATAGGGTGTTATTTCTGTTAGGTTTCTGGTTTGAGAATAAAGATGCTACCTTTTAGGATTGGGTTTTCCTGCTGTTTGGGTCTATAAATCTGAAAGAAAGGGTACCGTCGATTTGGATACAACGGAGTATCCTTCCAGCTCCAAACTTACGATGAAAAGGGTAAAAGCAGATAAAGAATCAGGGGCATCCCGACGCCAAAATATTCTTAAGAAGCCCCAAATTCCCTGGAATGTGACCTACGTATGAAAACCAGTGTGAGTAGCAAATTGATACCTTAGCTGGTCCTTGAGCTGCTCTATCCAATAAATCATGCAAAATGGTTTGTGGTGTGGTGGTGGTCTTTGGAGCTGCAGTGGCTCCCCCCAAAGAGGCATTTATGACCTGCTTATGTACAGGAACCACCACCACATGCTTCATCATCAATGGGAACATGCCTGCCAGTTGAAGCTTCTCTAGGATCTGGTCTGAAGGAAAGCACAATTCCGACACTCAGTACATTCTCAAGTAACGGCTTGAGTTTTGCTTGAAGGGCAAGGGACTTACCTATGAATCCACAATAAGCCGTATACTTACCTATGAATCTATACCAACACCTCTCTGGAATTTCCGAAGAAAAATACAGTATTTGCACATGGAAAATATATCCCTTCCTATTGTCCTTCCTATGGATAATTTCTGGAACCACACAATAAGCCACTTCAAGGGGCACTGCCACGGTTGTTTCATCAAATTGTTTTAAAATAAGACCAGTGTTCTACAGAAACAACTCCGAATCTTATATTTTGCAGCATTTTACCCATAATGCCCATGACCTGCTGCATCATGAGCATCTGTTGCTGCTGTTGCTGGTACTGTTGCTGTTGAAGCTGATATTGGTGCTGTTGCTGTTGCATAACTTTAAGCATATCACCCTGTTGTTGCTGTATTTGGAGCTGTTGTTGTTGCCGTTGGTCTTCTTGTGCAAGTTCCTTTTCTCTTAAAGCTGTATTCATCTCTGCCCTTTCTTTCAAGTACTCCATAGCATCCCCTGTTCTTCTCCTTGTCCTTTTAGGTCTGCTCTCACCCTCTTCCTCTGATTCACGCTTCTTGGTTTGGGAAAGCCTTCCATGGCCTTCATTCTAACATCCTCAGCTTTTGCTTTATCAGCTGTTTCTTTACTGGATGTAGTCTCGGTGGGAGCACTTTTTTCTAAATCTATGATCTCCTCAAGGAGCTGCTCCAACTCTGTGGGCTTGTCTACTGAAATCCCTGAAGCTTTCTCTTCATTTCTTAATTTTTTCTTGTGGTTCTTAAACAGGACTCCAAGATGATCTTTGATGGCCTTGCTATCTACATAGAACTGGGGTTTGACACATTTGTTCAACACATATGCAACACTTTTCCAAACAGAACTTCTCTGTTGGGTTGCTTTCTTGTACTGGTATGGGTTTTCAAATACCACTTCTCTGCACATGACTAAATTATGGCGTGTGGTCCAATACATCACCTCTTTGCTGTATGATGAGAAACAGATAATACTTATTATAATATATATAATATGAACCAGTTTTACTAAGAAGGGAAAATTCTCAAAAAGCTGTAGCAATGACATTTTACTTGGCTTTACAAACCACTTCGCTCCTGCTCTAATTCAAATGCATCGTCCATTGATGAGTTTAGAAACCCCGCCTGTCTTCATCGGACTTAAATAAAACATTGTTCTGATGAAGGTCTAAAGCTCAGAAGGTCAGGGGATAACGCTTTATTTTCCTGGGCTTAAGAAACAATAACACTTAAGTTTAACCTTTTTGAGTTTGTGCTACCTTTTACCTCAAAACATTAGACGTTACTCTCTCAAAAACTAGTGAAAATTAATACCTTATGCGATTGTAAATCAAAAAGGATTTTATTTATCAAGAATTTCTCCTGGAAAGGCATACCTTGAGGGAGTTCTACTTGGTGCTTCATCTGCGCCAGTCGCCATTGCCAGCCACTCATTTCATTTCAATACCTTGGCTCTCAAAAACAGCAGTAAATACTCACGTTTTCTGTGCGACGTCAAAACTGTAAAACTCGCGTTGTGGACAAGACGCGACACCGCCGCGCGCATGCGCTCTTTACCAAAAGCTGAAAAATTACTTCCGGTCACGTCGTAGACCCGTCGCGTCGTCGAATCTTAAAGTCCCTGTTGCTTGAAGAGGAGGGACTGTGGCGCGGCTACCATGGGACCTCCTGACCCCAACAACCCCAAGCAACGAGACCAACAAACGAGCTCATCTGAAACATTTAATGAGCTAACTGCGCAGATGCCGACACCAGAACTTCTACCGGTGTGCGGATATACCCCTTATAAGCGTTACTCAACCAGCGACCTAAGGTTTGAATCAAATGATCCGGCACACCATTGCTAGCCGCTACCGTCGCCGCGCCAATGCGAAAGCTGTGGCAAGAGAAGTTTCCCGGAACTCCTTCTGCTGTTAAGATCTCTCTTAGCCATCTGGTTAGTACTGCGCGCGACAACGGCTGGCCCGATTGCAAAAGAAACAGCGGCCCGGGGGAATCTCCCCTTACAGCCATGTAAGCTAAGACAGCCTCGACTGGACACAGCGTTGACTGTGCTCTGCCTATAAACACGCCGGTGCCCCTACGGAAGGGGTCCGTCTTTGAGGCCTTTATGCGCAATCGAATACACTGGGGATCTGAAACTGAATCCACCGTGATGTCGTTGGCCGTCAGGTGCCGGTCGGAAGAGAAAAGGTTCCAGTTATCGACTGTAAATTCTGCAGAACGCAAGAAGCCGAAATACGCTAAACAGCACGCCGCCCAGAACATTATGTGGTCGGGAAGGGACCGGTCCAGGTGACCCAAGATCGCCCGTAAGATCCCATCTCTGACCGGGAGACGCGAGGGAGGCTTGACACCCTGAATCCGCTTTATGCCCTGCAAGAGTCGCTCGAGCCGCAGGCAATTGGCCAGAGGGTCAGGGAACCCCTGTTCGATGTGAAGTGCCTTTATGGTGGAATGCTGGATGGACTCGGTTAGAAATGTTGCAAAGAGGCAGAGCGTCCACTTGTCGGCTGGACACGGGGAGCCCGAAACATGATGAAGCTTGCCCATCTGGGAACAAAAGGAGATAAACCGACGCTGGCCCGTGCGTAAGATTTCCGAGTTGAGGGGGCCAATCCTTCCAAAAGAAACTGCCTGCAGCGCTGATGTAGGGGGCGGTGAGGTAAGCCAGGACCTGTTGAGGGATTAGGGTAAGAGACGGCTGAGCCCAGAGTGCCAAGCGTAGGAAATCCTGCCAAAGAAATCGAGACAAGGCATCAGCAACGGTGTTTAAGGAGCCAGGGACATGTTCACTAGAGAAGGAGAAGCCCATTCGAGTGGCTACCATAAGTAAACTTATCAAAAGCTGACCAAGGAGATGGAGAGTCGTGGAAGACCAGTTTGAAACCGTTGCCAATACCATCTAGGACATACGAGACGAGGGACTGGTCTGGATGAGCCCCAAGTCCCGCGGCGAATTTCTGGGCTCTCAAGGGCGTCACTGAAGCGACTGGCGGAAGAGGGGCTGCAACGAAGAGTAATGGGTTAACTGAAGGGGGACTGTCCTTCTGTGGACCCGGAGAGGGCCACTCCGACACAACCGGGCGAATGACCACGGCACGCTAGCAACTCGCCAGCGCCCCCTTGGGTGCTATAAACGGTGCGGGACAACTAAGTTGCAGCCATCGATCACTTGCGAGCTCCTAGTCGGAATAAACCATGCGCAGCGGTTGAAGTTAGCTAACCATAAACCGCGCGGAGCGAGTAACGTAAGCAGTGAGTCGCCTGTTATGTCTCTTAGGCGGAAGAAGCGAGGCAAAACGAGCTGGCTAGGCAGCGACTCGCCTAGGGACAAGTTCTACGAAACCGCGCGCAGGGCCAATTGCCACAGTCCCCTCAGGCGTAAGCAGGTGGGCTGAGTGACTAGGAAAGATCACCAAAGACCCCTATGTGCAATAAGGGGGGGGGGGGGTGACCGGGCGGGCGAGGCTTGCTACGACTCCCTATCTTATATATAATACGTGATGTTGGGGGGGGGGGGGGGTCAAGGTCAAACTGTTGGCCCAGCAGCCTGGAAAAACGGCTGCACCACGGAACCACGCCATTCTCTTGCAAACTTTGGGAACTGTGTTATAGGATACATTTTATTCGAAAAGGACAAAGTGGACGGAAGATCCAATTCAAACGTTTTCGTAAGCGAGAAGATCGAGTTCGCAAAGGCGCCATTTTAAGTCTTCCACAGAAACCAAAAAATAAACAGTTTCTCGCAGTCGAAAGCAACAAATACGTCCAAACCTACGCGATTCTCTCACAAACAACACAGTAATGTTCAGGCAAAAGTCGTTTTTCCAAAAAGTTTAGAGTGAACAATATATCCCTTTCAAAGGTTTTGGCGCGTTGCACGAAGACCCGGCGCGCCATTTATAAATAAACAAACACTCAGTTCACAAACAACAGTCCTTTGACAGCCTATTTATTTCGAAATCTATACTAAAAAACAGAGAATTTCGAGCCGAAAAAGCGAAGCTCCCAAACCCGACCGGAAGGAGGAAATGTATGCCACCTATCTATAAGCTGATAACAGATACTTTAATACTTTAAAGTAAACAGGCGTAGTTACTGCACATCTCTAAACGTAGCGGTATAACTAACGGCAGACAATCCGATAATTTTCGTCATTCAAGGAAAATTTAGTTCGTGAATTTTTCACGGGTACTTACTAGTGCGTAATAAACGAGGCGGAGCGACCGGGCTCGACAGCGAATCGCGTAGGAACCCTGAAGCGTAACAATCAGGGGGGGATCGCCTAGGAACCCGTCAGCGTTACGAAACCGGGCGCAGCGATTGGGCGAGGCGGCCAATCGCCTACGGCCCCATATGCGCAAAAAACAGGGCGGATCGACCGGGCTAAGGCCTAGTTTATACGTCGCATTTAATTAGACGAATTTAATTGATGAATTAAATTCGTCTGTGCGACGTATAAAATGGAGGTTCGTTTCATACGACGAATAAAATAAAACGAAGACATACTTCAGACGTTGTATACGTCCGTGGTCGACGTATACAACGTCTTGGACGAATTTAATTTTCGACCTTTTTAGGTTCGTTTTATACGTCGCATTCCAGACGAATTTAATTGCGATAATTAAATTCGTCTGAATTAAATTCGTCCGAAATATGACGTATGAACTAGGCCTAAGGAGCGAATCGCCTGGAATCATTATGCGCGATAATCGGAGCTGAAAGACCGGGCTAGACAGCGAATCGCCTAGGAACCCATGTGGATCACTCAACTTTTCTGAGCAATGGGATCCGATCCGATCATTGTGTCACGATTAATCGGATCGAGACCCGATTGGATCGGATGGAGGACCTCACCCGAACAACGGAAGACAATCGATCGGATCGTAGGTCGTCTAATCGGCGATGCGGACGGGGATCTGCGGGCCGAGAGAGTTCGAGTAACGACTAGAGGAGACTAGAAATAATTTATCGAAACAAATACAGTAAAAGCCCGCGTGAAAGAACCTGGGTTGTAAGAACTTGTTATGCTAAAGGCTAAGACTTTAAAGTCAGGTTCATATTAGTGGAGTAGCTGTAAAGGTGTATTAGGTAGAAACTGCTGAATAGGCCTTTTTGTACTAAAAGATCACGTGACCCGGTCAGATCACGTGGCCCGGTCATCCTTAATTAGCAGCTTCGCCAAACAAAAATACCCGAGTTTCAGCTTTATGCGCGAAGAGGGAGAGTAAAAACAAAACTGCTTATTTTACAATGTATGCGGATTGGATTGCAATGCTATTTTAGAAATATTAGACATAGTTCGCACTAGAGCTGCCCTGCCTTTTAGTACGATTTGAATTAAATAATTATGCTGTCAACTGTTGTCGCTTTCGGGAGGTCCAGAAGTCAAAACTTACACTAGCACAGTTGCTCGGAAACAAATATACCAGAACAAACAAACTTTGAGTTTCGCTTTATTAGACGAATTGTTTTTAACTGCAATATTTTGAAGACTTCAATCACCGTACTTCGGACTTCCAAGAGGCGGGGGTAGTACCCTGCTAGCAGTTTTTTTTCTTCTGTTTATCAGCCAGCAAAGTTGTTCGCGCGTCTAGTATGTCGCGTGGTAGTTTTTATCGCGCCATTTTCGCACCAAAATCAGGGACCATTACAAAAGTAAAATCTTGGGGCTTCATTTATTTCGGCATGGATGGAGGGGTCTATGTTCAGGGGAGGTTTTTATTTGTAAATCATGTTTATAATACAGTGGTCTTTTTTTTTTCTAAGAGAAAAACTTAAATTTCGGTGAATTTTTCACGGATTTGGACCGTTGCAGGATTTTGTATAGGGCGAGTATGGGGGACATTAATCTTTAACATTACCACTGTATGCATTGCTACGCGACCCCGAAATTCAATGTTGCGATGGACGACTAGCGATTTTTAGCTGCTAACCAAAACGCTGGATTCAGCTGTTAATTTCCGCTAATTCTAGGTCGATGTTGCTCTCAGAATCAACCAAAATAGCTTTTTAAGCTATCCTTTGACCTCCTTGCATAGCCTAGAATGTTTTATTTATGCAAAATTGTCAATCGCAACAGTGAATTTTGAGGTCGCGTAGCACTGCATACGGTGGTAATTCGATTATTTAGTAGATTCGAATCATAAATGCACCAATTAGCCTCCCCCGCAGGCTAAGTGGGGGAGTAGAGCACGCCGGAAATATTGGCGCGACTTGGGATTCCTGTACACTCGTTTTTGTGGGGACAAGCCTCAAAACAACGTGCCCACGCTTTGCTACTTGAAGCCTGCCGCGTGTGTATTAGGCGCTCGTCCGCGTGCCTAATAAAACGAAAACTTTACCAGAAACAAAGAGAGCCTGCGGGCAGGCTAATAACCAAAAGGAAAGTTGTCTAAGTGTCTTAAGGGGTGCAACGAAGGTATGACGCACAAAATTCATACCTGTACCTCGCATTAAACTTTTATAGACTGGACTAAGTTTGCTATTTGACATCGAGACGAATGGAGTAATACCCAGTGATTGTTTATTTTCTTATAATATACATGGCAAAATTACTCGGATTTGTTCATGTTGATTCAACCAACACGCGTGCCAAATGTTGCCCTTTCATAATCATAAACATGTAAACAAAAAAAATTGGAGTTTTTTAGATGAGATCACGATATATCGGTTCAAGACCCGATATATCGGTTCAAGACGTGTCGTAACCCGATCTATCGGATCAGGACCCGATGTATCGCGTTCAGCTATCGAAACCCACCCGAACTATTCAATCACAACCCGATCCACCCGATCTATCCCGATCAGATCTATTCAATCACGACCCGATCTATCGGATCACGACCCGATCTATCGGATCACGACCCGATCTATCGGATCACGACCCGATCTATCGGATCACGACCCGATCTATCGGATCACGACCCGATCTATCGGGATATATAGAAATCTGCTTTTCCGTGTCTTACTGTACAAGTACAGCCATAAATCAAGTTATACTGCTTTTACATAAGGCGTTGCTTTAACTTTCTGAATTAAGCGTGGTATAATATAGTTATACAATGATTTCTCGTGGCATACTGTAGGATTATTCAAAGCTTCAGGAGGCTAGATTCCGCTAAGAAAATAGCACGAAAAAAGCGATATCACCTTTTCGAGTGCTATTTTCAACGACTGAACGCTTTCTACCGACTGAACGCTTTGAATATACTTGAATCTACAAGTGACGCGCGGGATATTCTGTAGTATGCCACTCGAAATCATTGTATAACTATACATCTAATGAGTTACGATAGGAAAGAACCCAAACGATTGGTACTAAAGAAATTTACATCTTTTTCAAAAACTTACCTAGAAATTGGAAGTGCTATTTTAACATGCATAAATATTAATGATTGTTTTACCGAAGTAGAGCACAAAACGACCTTTTATTTTTCCATAAAAGGTATTATTCTTGAAAGGTTAGGCCACCATGGTGAAACACTCCCATTGAAGACGCTGTGTTCGACTTGCGTGGCAAGGTTATTTTACGTTACTTGTTTGCATTATATAATATTGCAACAAGAAAATTCTAACTACCTGTTTATTCTTGTCACCTTTAGCATCACAGGATGGGTTAAAATTCTCGTGGATTGTAGCCTGCGTTAGCGGCTCTGTTTGTTTTCGAGAGGAGTCGTTGTTTGAGAGACATATTCCAGGCGCGAACGAAATCGAGGCTCCGGACCGCGCTTCGCGGAAGGGGCTTCCTCGAAAACACCCGAGAGCCAGCTGTGCTGGCTAGTGGATTGAGACAGATTCAGTTTGTAACTGAAATGGGCATCTCCTTTGCATTGAGTTCTTTTTTTTCCTACAAAGTTAGCGTCACGCACGTCGGACACAGGGTCTCCAAATTGTTGTATGCTCTACTTCTTAAAGTGGATCTTAAGGTTTGCACTCTTGCCAATCAACTTTGAACCTCTCATATCAAAACAGGTTGACTTCTATCGCGCAGCCAATAGAACACGCCTACTGCTCATTTATAGATAGATAGATAGATAGATAGATAGGTTTATTTATACATTTCATTTCATTTCATTTTATTTGCCACTATATAAATAAAGTATTTACAAAATGAGAGAACTAGATAGAAAAAGAGTGGCGAGGTGTCCTCTAAGAAACCGTGCAGGTTTTTACGAGAGAGGACACCTCAATACGAAAAGCTTGCAGTTTAAGTAGTGAAAAAGTGTGGGTCACGGGTGTGCGAGTCAAGATCTATTTAGTAAAAATTCTTTTAGTTTATTTTTGAAAGAGAAAAGACTAAGGGAAAAAGATATTGATGATGGAATAGCATTCCATACTTTGGGACCTTGGGAAAGAATGGTGAATTTCTTAATGTTTGTTCGACAATTATGAGGGCGTAAGTTAGTTGCCTGTCTTGTGTTGTAGTCATGAATTTGACTACCGGTTTGAAAGAGATCAAGGAAAATTGGAGGGAGCAAGCGATTTTGATGCAAATACATGAATTTTGCAACATAAAAAGCATTAACCTGGAAAATATCTAAAACCTTCAGACGACTAAATAAAGGGGCAGAGTGTGCCAAAAAATCAGATTTAGTTATTGCTCGAACAACCCGTTTTTGTAAGAGATAAATTCGATTTAAATTAGTCGGATAAGTTGAGGCCCAGACAGTATTACAATAGGTTATATAAGGATATACTAGAGTGTAATAAAGAGAGAGTAAAGTTTTCTCTGATAGAAAATAACGTGACTTAGAAATAATGCCTATCGATTTAGAAAGTTTTTTACATAAATAGTTTATATGGGGCTTCCATGTGAGATTATTATCAATATAAGTACCCAAGAATTTAACAGACTTTTGCTCTTTTGCTCGGATAACGGTTTAGATATTATATCTAAAGATTCTTTTATAATATCCATAGAAATATTATCGTATCCAGGAGCTTTTCCTGATCTGAAAGATTTACAAATATCTACAACCTCTTGAGAGGAAGAGGGTTGAAAAATAAAGGATTCATCAGTAGGATTTGAAAGAAAAGACAAATAAGAGGCGTTGCTTGGAAGAATCTTTTGAGCTAAGTTAGGTCCAATACTTGAAAAATATTTACAAAAACCGTTAGCAATTTCAATTGGATCAGTAACAGTTTTTCCTGCTACATTGAATGATGAGGGCAATGCGGACTTCGACTTTTTTTGTTTATAACTTGATTTATGAGTTTCCAAGTTTCTTTTAGCGGAGCTCCAGCGCGGGCCGAAGGCCCGCGCAAGCGGAGCACCATACCTAAGGGAAAAACGTATACCATCGAGTTGATTTTTGAACGTCACGGGCATTTTGGATCATTTTGATGACGTCATTGATGGCGTGAGGGAACGTGATTTTGGTGTAGAGATCCTCTGATGGTCTTTGAAAGTTTGTCCAAGTTTGGCTTCTAGAGAAGCTTCCCTTCGGAAGATATGATTTTTTCTTTATTTTTCTGGTATTAAACCTATAGTGTCCGCCGTCCGTCCGTCCGCCGTCCGTCCGTCCGCCGTCCGTCCGTCCGTCGTCCGTGTACACATGGGAACCCTGTGGTATGCAAAGAAAAAATTATATCTCCTCAAGGGAACATCCTAAGACAGCCATACTTGGGATATTTTGTCTATGCCACAAGGGGGGGGGTGCTGTAGCACGGTCACGTGATGTGACGTCATCGATGACGTCATCTATGCTTAAAAAATGAATATCTCGTGAAGACAAGACTCTAAAACAACCAAACTTGGGTAGTGTGGTCTAGGTCACCAGATGAGCGAAATGAAGTGGTCACGTGATGTGACGTCATCGATGACGTCATCTATGCTTGAAAAATGAATATCTCGTCAAGAGAAGACTCCAGAACAACCAAACTTGGGTAGTGTGGTCTAGGTCACCAGATGAGCAAAATGAAGTGGTCACGTGATGTGACGTCATCGATGACGTCATCTATGCTTGAAAAAATAATATCTCGTGAAGGGAAAACTCTAAAAGAACCAAACTTGGGTAGTGTGGTCTAGGCCACCATATGATCGAAATGAAGTGGTCACGTGATATGACGTCATCGATGACGTCATCTATGCTTGAAAAACGAATATATCGTGAAGAGAAGACTCTAAAACAACCAAACTTGGGCAGTGTGGTCTTGGTCACCAGATGAGCGAAATGAAGTGGTCACGTGATGTGACGTCACCGATGACGTCATCTATGCTTGAAAAATGAATATCTCGTCAAGAGAAGACTCTAGAACAACCAAACTTGGGAAGTGTGGTCTAGGTCACCAGATGAGCAAAATGAAGTGGTCACGTGATGTGACGTCATCGATGACGTCATCTATGCTTGAAAAAATAATATCTCGTGAGGGGAAAACTCTAAAAGAACCAAACTTGGGTAGTGTAGTCTAGGCCACCATATGATCGAAATGAAGTGGTCACGTGATATGACGTCATCGATGACGTCATCTATGCTTGAAAAATTAATATCTCGTGAAGAGAAGACTCTAAAACAACTGAAAATCGACTGTACGCGACTTCAGAACTGTGCTACGCAAATGGAAATTTGTTTACAAAAAGCCAGAGTACAAGACAATGTCTGAGCCGTATCTGAAGAAATCAGAAGAGTGTCTTCCTATCATCTAGAAGTCCAACCAAGATTTTAGCTCCGAGTAGAATGCAATATGGCTGTGCATTTCCTTGCGAAGTCATTCTTCATCTGGTCTCTCCATTTCTTTCACAAAGCCGAGGCGTTTTAATAACTGGGCAGTGACTTTTTGAAGAGTGAAATTAACTGGGAGAAGCCCTCATTTCCACTACGGCAGAAGCTATGAAGGGACGGTTTTATTTGTAGAAATAATTAGCAACACAAAGTCGCGTCTTTAATGGCCGTCGAGCAATTCGTGGTTCAAAATTCCTGGATAAAGCAGTGTTTAGTGGGAGATGGCAGGACATTCACAGTTCCGAGGTTGTTTCTATACACGGGAGAAAAAACTACTCGGGATGAAGGTAGGAATTAAAAGTTCAAGCATTTAACTTTTGAATCCTAACTAGAAGGGCGGCTAGAACAAAGCCGGCGGCGTGACATTGAAACGCGAACTTGTTTTAGCTTCAAAATAAAATATGCATTTGAGTTAATATGCGACCCCGAAAATCTCCAGAATTCCTTTAACTTTCTAATAAGGCTAACTATTGCTTGAGCCGTGTGTGTTGAGAAAAACATTAGGTTTCTGCACGCTCAGTGGCATTTCTTGAAATCAAAACAAGAACCACGAGGTAGCTAAAGAAAAGTGAGTTAAACAAACGCCTGTCAAGACTAACATATTATCATTATTCTGATTCACAGATAAATAAGAAAGCCGAAAAACGTACTGTATTGTATCGAGCGGCACACAAAAAACCACTGCTCGCTGCTGATCCCTGCTGCTGTACATTTGGCTGGCAATCAAAACTACTTTACTTGAGAAGATGGTGATGGAGCCGTGTTCTCTTTGCTGCCTTGGATCTTCGGCAACAGGACAATGACTTATGGTACTGAAGTTGTTTACTTTAGCCTAGTTTCCATATAGTCTTATCTGTCGTATCTGTCTCATCAGTCGACCATGAAACAATTGAAAATTGGAATTCTCTATTTCATATCCTCTTATTTCATAGTGTACTACTCTGTTGCTGTTGTTGTTATTGTTTATTTATTTATTTATTTTCTTTATTGTTAGTTAATTATTCTCCTTTGTTTGTCTCTACCTTAACTATAACTCCTATGAATTGTAAATGACTATTATCTGCTTGACCACTGTTACCTAACTTGATTAACTCTGCTATTTTTAGGTAACTGTGATCCTCTAATTAAGTTAATACTTTAATTCATAACTTTTCTTGAACTGTATCCTGTTACTACAGAGGGCATTAAAGTATTGTTGTTGTTGTTGTTTCACGGTTGACTGATGAGACGTCAGATACGACAGATAAGACTTTATGGAAACTAGGCTTAAGGGTTTCTTGTGCACAGCAGAAGTTATTGAATTGGCACTGTCTACTATTTAGAGTGAATACATAAAACCTTATGATAATATGATCACAGTCTCGCATGGTGCAAATGATAAAGGGAGGGTCATTATTTTTTACGCAAATGTTGTCACAGGGCCATAGTGATTATAGCGTCAGGGAGGCCTGTGCCCCCACAGTTTTTCCCCAGTAAATTCCCCCACACATGGGTTAATTCTACATGCTGGGCTCTAAATTTCCACCGCGCATCGTGCGCAAGAGATTTTAAACTTCCCCTAAAAGCTGACTTAAGTTGTTTATATGTTGTCTCCCCCCCCCCCCACTAGTTTTTTTTAGTGTTTGGAGACTAATGCTATGGCTGAACTACACTGAACTTGGCAAGATTTTAGCAACATAATGTACAGATGTATGTTAAACATAAATACACACATAAGAGAAATTATAAAATTCTGACTCCACCAATATTTCAACTGTACAAGATACTCTAATAGTATCACTCTACCCTACTTTATCTATCCAAAATATATTGGTCAGAATTTTTAAATTCTCTTGTGTGTAGTTATTATTAATTGAGAATTAATAGTCTGTTGAAGTTTAGGATATTTGTGAGTATTTTATGTAAAACATACGTACAGATGAAGTAACTTTCGGATTCTTTTTCCCTAAACAAAAGACATAATCGAATCTGCTATTATTACATGAAAATGGATTTTAGAAAGTAATAAAAATGTCTTTTTAGCAATATCTAGATCCAGTGAATGATGGGGGAGGGTCACCATTAATTATGTCACCACATTTGGGAGGGCCAACATTTTTCCTGCATCTTGTCAGGGGAGGGTTTCCAAAAAAAACATGTACATGTAGACCAAAACAGAAATGCACCAGCCCTTTCCCCCTCTAGTTTATGACCAGTCCCTTAGTTGTAATTGCACAGTGCACACATAGGTTGGTTTAGACATAGCTTTTCATACCCTTGTCCGAAGGTGAAGTTTTCCGTGTTTTCGAACCAAGTTTGAAGTTGTATTTGGGTTATATTTTCAATGGTAGTTTGTTTATACTTGCTGCAGGTTGACCTCATAGGATGCTCTGTTTCTTGCTGAAACTTCACCCTGGGGACATTGACTAGGATTCTCAGTTCTATCAATCAAAGGCGGACCTTCAGGGCCTCCTATCATTGGATGATGAATTAAGCCCCTTCTCATTGGCAGCAGGATTAGTTCAGGAACAAGATCGTGCCAATCATCTCCCCTTGAATAATACAATGTGATCATTCGGGAACTAAACCTGCTGCCAATGAGAAGGCGCCAAACGCGGCATCCAATGATAGGAGGTCCCCGAAGCCCCGCCTTTGGGACTGACGTTTTTGATTGATAGAACTGAGAATCCTAGTGAGTGTCCCCAGGTGAAGTTTCAGCAAGAAACAGAGCAAGACTAGAATCACTGAGGCAAAACGAACTACCATTGAATTCACCCAAATACGACTTCAACTTGGTTCGAAAACACGGAAACTTCACCCTGGGACCAAAAATGGTATAACTTTCATTGAGTTGGTGTGATACAAAATCATGTAGCACCCCTATAAGTGATACCCATGGGAATTGATTTTGTTTTGATTAATTGCTCTAGATTTCTATGAACTGATGGAAGATACCTCATATGAATCTCCATCTTCATAATCCATAATCTCATTGTAATGTGTAATGCATGGTACATAGACATAGATAGTACTGACTGTGTGTGGTTTCCAGAAAATATCCCCCCCCCCCCCCTCCACGGAAGGGATTGGAAACGCCAGAGTAATTGGGGGGTCAACTATCCTGACTTTTTCCATACAAATACTGTATTTTATTTTTTTATGATTTTTTTATTTATTTTATTTTTTATTTTTTGGTGGGGGGCGGGGGGGGTACTTTTCAACACCATTCCATGGGAGGGGGATGGATATTTTCTGGAAGGTCCACACAATGCCAGATTATCAAATACTCATCTCCCATGGTGGGTTTTGCACACATGGAAGGTAGTTTTATTTATTTCAAGGGGGTGGGGGAGAGGGGTGGGGGAGAGGACTGGGAGAGGACTGGTGAATTTCAGCACTGTTTTCAATAAAGTGTTGGCCCTCCCTTGTATTTTTAGGGAAAACATCTTCCCCCCCCCATCTGCAGGGGTCTAGGAAAGGTGCAAACCTCCCCTCACCTTGTTATACGTTTTGCTCCAAGGCTTCTGAGAAGACTATGCATCATGAAAAAAGTGTATATATAAAATAGTAGTTTAAGTTATGAACTAGGAGGTATTAAATGGACAATTAATTAAATGGAAAGTAACAAGCAAGAGAATGGTGTGCCCTCCCCTGAAAAGCTTTCATATAGGTATGGCCTTACCCTTGTGCCTCCGTACCCCCACTCCCAACCACTCAAAAAAAATGTTCCTTACCCTTACAATTGGAATTTGCAATAAATGTTACACAGAAATTCAGTCAAATTACCAAAATTGACAAACAACTACAGTATTCTGAATTTCTCTGCTTATTCATGTTGGGTATTTTCTGGGGTGAGACATTTTAATAAAAATACAATGAACACGTAATAATATGGTACATGTATGGTATGTATATGTTGAAATATTAAAACAGCTCATGACAAAGAAAAGCTTTTCTCTTGATTACACTGTTGCACCTTGTTAGAATTATTCAATTGTGAGGGGTTAGTACCTTTTTTTACCTTTCTTTCGTTCTTATTTTCATCTGCATCTCTGTATACTGCACATATTTAGAGACATTTTTTCTGAAAAGATTATTATAGTGACAAACCATGTACACAACCGGGAGCTCCGCTTTTAGCCAGTGGCTAAATCTATATATTAAACCTATAGTGTCCGCCGTCCGTCCGCCGTCCGTCCGTCCGCCGTCCGTCCGTCCGTCGTCCGTGTACACATGGGAACCCTGTGGTATGCAAAGAAAAAATTATATCTCCTCAAGGGAACATCCTAAGACAGCCATACTTGGGATATTTTGTCTATGCCACAAGGGGGGTGCTGTAGCACGGTCACGTGATGTGACGTCATCGATGACGTCATCTATGCTTAAAAAATGAATATCTCGTGAAGAGAAGACTCTAAAACAACCAAACTTGGGTAGTGTGGTCTAGGTCACCAGATGAGCGAAATGAAGTGGTCACGTGATGTGACGTCATAGATGACGTCATCTATGCTTGAAAAATGAATATCTCGTGAAGAGAAGACTCTAAAACAACCAAACTTGGGTAGTGTGGTCTAGGCCACCATATGATCGAAGTGAAGTGGTCACGTGATATGACGTCATCGATGACGTCATCTATGCTTGAAAAATGAATATCTCGTGAAGAGAAGACTCTAAAACAACCAAACTTGGGCAGTGTGGTCTTGGTCACCAGATGAGCGAAATGAAGTGGTCACGTGATGTGACGTCACCGATGACGTCATCTATGCTTGAAAAATGAATATCTCGTCAAGAGAAGACTCTAGAACAACCAAACTTGGGTAGTGTGGTCTAGGTCACCAGATGAGCAAAATGAAGTGGTCACGTGATGTGACGTCATCGATGACGTCATCTATGCTTGAAAAAATAATATCTCGTGAGGGGAAAACTCTAAAAGAACCAAACTTGGGTAGTGTAGTCTAGGCCACCATATGATCGAAATGAAGTGGTCACGTGATATGACGTCATCGATGACGTCATCTATGCTTGAAAAATTAATATCTCGTGAAGACTCTAAAGCAACCATATAAACCATGTGCACATGGGAATCCCTTTCATTCACATAGAACATTTTATAACCAGGAGCTCCGCTTTTAGCCAGTGGCTAAATCTATATATTAGGTTAGCTTTGGCGCTTTCAAACTTATTGTCGTAATATTGACGTTTAGCATTGCGAATGACACGATGCAATTTATTCCTATACATTTTATATTGATGTTCTCTTACTTCGTTGGGTTCGAGAATGAGTCTTCGATAAAGTTTATTCTTCTTTTTTATGGATTTAAGCAAGCCGTTTGTAATCCACGGGTTATCTATTTTTTTCCTATTCACAGTAAAGCTTTTGAGAGGAAAAAAATAAAATATTTGCAACCGCGAATAGGATTTTTATATTTTTTCCTTCCGGTTTAGTGTCATATATCATTTGCCCTTGATTGAACTTGACACTTCACGTGTCACCTATTATGTAACAGTAGGCCTAGGGCGTCTAATTAATTGAGCCCCCCCTATAAGAGAATTGGGGGCGTAGCAAGGATTCAGTCATAGCTTTGGAAGCGAAGCCATCGAAGATTGTGCTGCTTTTGGCGTTTGGATGCCCTCACCTTTGCAGGGCCTTGTAAAGCTATTTACAGAAAGTGATTGTAACTGTTGTGTGATTCAGATTAAAGAGGCTTTGGGACTTCGCCCTCAGCCATTTTTATCCCAACAGTGTGTCTGACTTTTCCTGGCCCTGTAAATCGAGCTCAAGAGATGCAACTTTCCGACTTCAATGATTTAAAGGAAGGAAGAAAATATAAATAAAATATTTGCAACCGCGAATAGGATTTTTATATTTTTTCCTTCCGGTTTAGTGTCATATATCATTTGCCCTTGATTGAACTTGACACTTCACGTGTCACCTATTATGTAACAGTAGGCCTAGGGCGTCTAATTAATTGAGCCCCCCCTATAAGAGAATTGGGGGCGTAGCAAGGATTCAGTCATAGCTTTGGAAGCGAAGCCACGTTTTCTTCCTTGCCCCGCCTCCTCCCCTTGCCATGCCACTGTTAGGTAATTAAGTAGATAGTTTTAGTTTGACGCCCTGGCGTTTGGATGCCCTCACCTTTGCAGGGCCTTGTAAAGCTATTTACAGAAAGTGATTGTAACTGTTGTGTGATTCAGATTAAAGAGGCTTTGGGACTTCGCCCTCAGCCATTTTTATCCCAACAGTGTGTCTGACTTTTCCTGGCCCTGTAAATCGAGCTCAAGAGATGCAACTTTCCGACTTCAATGATTTAAAGGAAGGAAGAAAATATAAAGTATTATATGCCTTCGAATATTCTTTAAAAAAATACCTCTAGCAGTTGAAACTGAATTACAGGTATACGGTCACACGATCACATAAATTACATAAGGCGAACATTTACAATCAATATTTACAAAATTCAATCAAGACAATAAGCAAAAACATTCGTGGCGAATTTGCCGAAGCGGTCAGTGTTCATGCTTTTGGTATTACATGTAGCCCTAGCTCTTAGGTTGTAAGTATTCTGTGGATTTACTATACGACTGCTGACTAAGTTATACAGAGGGTTGTTTGGTTCTAGTGATTTTATAAGGTTTCTGCACGCTTCATCGCGCCTCTCCTTGAGTGGGGCTATTTGTGCAGCAACAAGCGCATCCGCGTATGACAGGCTCGGGAATATTGCGGCCAGCGCGCGCTTCTGTACCTTCTCTAGAGCCTGCGAGAGATACTGCGGTAGATTAGCGAACGCCGGGGTTGCGTACTCAAGGAGAGGTCTGATGAGCGTGCAGAAAACCTTGACCAGGTCAGTTTGGCAGACACCACAACGCTTCAGCGTGCGAAGAGCATACATCCTCCGGTTGGCTTTCTTAATTATAAAGTCCACCTGCTCTCCCCAGGCCAAGTCGTTGGACACGTATATGCCGAGAAATTTAAACGACATTACGCGCTCAATAACAGAGCCGCCGACGGAGAGGGGAGGGCAGGTGAAGCTATTATACTTTAAGAAATCAACCGTCATTTCTTTGCACTTTTTAGGGTTTAGACGCATATTGTTGTCCGCCGCGAATGTATGAATACTGTTTACAATGTCTGCCATGACAGATGGCGAATTACGGGGAACTACTTCCATTACCGTCAGATCATCAACATACTTTACTCGCGGGCCCCAATCCTTCGCTAGGTCATTGACCATGATACAGAATAGGATCGGGCTGAGTTTAGTCCCTTGGGGGATTCCTCCGTATAGTTGTAAAAAGGGAGAAATTGAGTTCGAGATCTTTACACACTGGGATCTATCAAGTAAAAAAGCTGCTATCCATCTAAGTAAGATGGGATGTATGTTGAAAGGGCTAAGTTTACTGAGCAGAATGTTATGATCAATGAGGTCAAATGCCTTGCGGAAGTCCGCGAAGAATAGTCTAACCCAGCAGTTGCCAGAGTCAAGCGTCTCTAAGGCGAGGTGGAGGAGATAGACAATGGCGTGGCAGGTTGACTTGCCAGCCACGGCGAACTGTTTTGCGTCCAGATCACATAGCACATCTGGTAATATTCTGTTTAGTGTAAATCCTTCCATGAGTTTCGCCGTCTGACAGGTGAGGGAGACGGGCCTGATGTCGTCCTCGATGGTCTGCGCGGGGGTCTGTTTAGGCAATGGCCGCACGATCGCACTCTTCAGTAAGGCTGGAACAAACCCTTCCCGAAGGGAGGAGTTATATAAATCTGCGAGGACTGGGGCAAGCTCGGGTGCAAATGTCTTTAGGACCACGTTCGGAATCTGGTCGGGCCCGACAGACTTTCTTGTTTGCACCGACCGGAGGGCCATATGAGCCTCGCGCACGGTTACCCACAGTTTCTCAGGGATGTCAGTCACAGCAACTGCATTAACATCACCTTGAGATAGAGGGGAGAATGATGAAGTAAGTCCGGTGAAGAACTCATTAATTCTCTCACACAGGATCTCAGTTGTGAAAGTGTCATCCTTTAGGAGCTGGCGGTACCACTCCCTTCTCTATGCGACGTACCCGATAAGCCTTTAACTTCCTTCCACCAACGTCCAACATTTGTGTTTTTTAGATTTTTCACTTTATTTTCGTAAAAGGATGTTTTGGCAGACTTGATAGACCTTGCCACTTTGTTGCGCCACATTTTGAACATTGGTGAGTCTTTTCCAAACTTCCCGAAGCATTGTTGTCGCTTAGCGATCCACGCCTTAATTTTGGAAGAGATCCAGGGCTTGTCTGTGCTGCATCGGCGGGATGTTTTCAATGGGAGGAATTTGTCGATGGTGTTAGATATTGTCTCCATGAACAATTGAAACTTCGCTTCGCACGAGAAAGCAGAGAATAGTTCCTGCCACGAGAAGGTCGTGATCCACTGGCCGAAATCACGTATGCGGCTTGGTCTAGTATCACGCTTGGTAACAGTTTCTTTTGTACGGGGATTAGTAAAAGTAGGTCTCTCGCGCTGCACTAGCATGCAGTAGTGGTCACTGGCTCCTAACTTGGGAAGCTGGAGAGGCTCGCTCAGAGACTTTGGTCTATTTGTCAAACACCAATCGAGCGTTCCTGAATCACGGGTTAACACTTTCACCACTTGTGACAATCCACATGTTCTTCTGAAAACGGCTGGAGATATTTTAGTAGCGTTGGGATTAAAATCTCCAGAAATCAACACTAAACAATCCGGGTGCTTGAGGAGATGAGCGTCAACAACCTGTTGGACATGGTCGTACAGAGAATTATTGTCATCGGCAGTGGCGTTTGGAGGATGGTAGATGGCGCCAATCAGGATGGAGGAGATTTCTCTCGGGAGCCGAGTAGGCCTGATTTGGAGCCACATCACTTCAGACAAGATTCCAAAGGGCTCCAAATGAGTAAGTCTCTTGCACGGAATACTCGTGTGAACATAAACTGCTACCCCGCCACAGGGGCTACCTCGGTCTCTACGGAGGAAAACATAATCGTCAATGGTGACAGCAGTGTCCGGGATTTCTGAGTGCAGCCAAGTCTCGGTTATACACGCAACTCCGACGTTATTCAATGACAGCACACAGGAGAGCTCATCGACTTTATTACTAAGGCACCTTGAGTTGCAGATCAAAATTGGTGGAATGCTGGAGGGTTTTGATCTTGATTCAGTGTCTTTGTGTGGGTTAGCTGTGGTGGCCACCACAGGAGGCCCGAGCTGTAATGGTCTCTCGTGGGCTCGAAGACTTTTTCGCTTTGAACGAAAGGGTTTTCTTATCCCTAAATCCCCAAGATTCTGCCATAACTCAGAAGGAAGATTGTGCTTTGGCTCGGCCTTTCTCAGGGATTTGAGCACGGCGCTGGAATAACATATCCGACTTGTAGTTGTAGTTGGTTGAGTTGGCGATCCAACATGGCGGCTTCCACGAGTTGGCAACTGGAGACACTGCAGGCCGTAAACTGACAGATAGTTGGCGAGACTAGAAACCAGGTTGAGAAATATCCCAAGCGGTACATATTGGACCACTGTGGGCCACATTTTACACGACACGATCACCACGGCGAGTACAAATATAGCTAGAATACGGAGCTACAAAACACTGTGGCAGCCATTATGGCGCCGCTGACCTTTTTTTGACCCTCAGATCGACCTAGCAACTTCACTCATGTTGATGCAAAACCCGCGAAAATCAATCTGTTTTGACATGAGAGGGTCAAAGGTGATTGATATGAGTGAAGTTGCTGGGTCGATCTGAGGCTCATAAATACGGGTGTTCCTCTCTCGTATTGCCCTTTTGATAAGGCATTATGACGTGTAACGGTTTTACCGCTAACTAGTGTAAAGCCAGCTTTTGTCTTTTTCGTCTGCCAAATTCGTTTTTTTTTTGCAGACGCCTTTCATTTACAACTGACATGCACTTGCAAGCATTTTGTTCTCTGTTATACGTGACCGCAGCGGCATAGAAACACTGGACTAAATACCAAGCTTAAAATGAATAGGTTTGTCAAAACGCCTTATCAAGGATATATACAAGAGGAACGCCCCTACTTATGATATCCTGGTCGATCAACCTTCGAGAACTTGTATCCATTAGCGACCATCGTTACATCGGGCGCACTGCAAAGGAAGAGATAATAGATTTTCTTTGAATATCATGGGCTAAGTCGTATAGTTTGTTAGCTGTTTGGCGAAGTTCCTAGGCGACCCACCAGAATCATTAAAAAACTGTAGCTCGGGTGGGAATATTCTATTGAATTTGATGAACGCAACGTGACAGTGACATCAAATATGAATATATGGAAGGCTGAGATATCTAACCTGGCACCAATTCAACATCCGTTCCATTGCTTATGGTTATAAACGATTTACTAGTGTGATGATTTCCAATGGTATTACATACCTTATTACTTGTTAGCCTCGATGTGCGTAACTGGCGGTATTTTGTTTGTTTCCGTAATGCTTCGCCCGCGGATAAACTCTAGAAACGTGGCGTCTAGGCATTAGAGTTCGACAACGTTCAGGTGACGTGACACTGAAATGAATTGGGTAGCGATTCTAATTGGTGTTAAATGCGAGAACCTGTGCATCGTACGTATGAAAATATGTACTAAGAACCAGCAAACGCCATCAAACGAGGTTCCCTGCACAAATACACTGTAAGATTCGAGCAGACATTTATATTGCCAATCTAAGGCAAGTTTTTCCCGTTTTCGGGTCTCATTGCTTAAGTAAAAAAAAATCAAGGTTAATAGCAAAATAGAAGTCAAGGTTTTGACATTCTGCGTATGCCACGTGAACTGTCGTGAAGGGATAGGAAAGGGAACCTTTACGGGGAATCACAACTAATTGGGAAACTGGTCGAATAGTGCAATATAATTATATCGTACTTATAAAATATCAATATACCTTTCACATTCTTCTTCCTATTGTGTTTCTTCTTGCTTCCTTTCCCTTTGCGCTGGGTTTTCCTTTTTCTTCTGTGCGGAAACCCTAATAATGATCTTATTTATAGGGTTACAAACAAATTTTAGGTTCAGCTTCGGTTTCAGTAAGTTTATAGCAGTATACAGTTTCACCCAATTGCTGTTCTAGTGTTCTAATAGTGGCAAAATAGAAGTCAAGGTTTTGACATTCATCGTATGCCACGTGAACTGTCATGAAGGGATAGGAAAGGGAACCTTTACGGGGAATCACAACTAATTGGGAAACTGGTCGAATAGTGCAATATAATTATATCGTACTTATAAAATATCAATATACCTTTCACATTCTTCTTCCTATTGTGTTTCTTCTTGCTTCCTTTCCCTTTGCGCTGGTTTTCCTTTTCTTCTGTGCGGAAACCCTAATAATATAAATGATCTTATTTATAGGGTTACAAACAAATTTTAGGTTCAGCTTCGGTTTCAGTAAGTTTATAGCAGTATACAGTTTCACCCAGTTGCTGTTCTAGTGTTCTAATAGTGGGGCGCTAGTGCCACAATAATGCTGCCCTCAGTCTGCCCTCCCTCCCGCTCTTTTTGATGCGATGAAGTTTATTTTCCGGTAGACGTTCAAAACGTCTCTAAGCGCAGACTTATCAACAAATTACTAGTCACGATGTGAAATGGTATTACACTCCTTATCAATTGTTAGCCTGCGTGACTGGCGGTATTGTGTTTATTCTTGTAATGCTTCGTCCGCTGATAAGCCTTGTTGATAAGCCTTGCGGCGCTTATTCGAGTCCAGTCCATTCGAATAATACCTCGTAAGGTTAGTGGAAGCTCTCCTTCACTTTTATGCCCACTTTCTACAAGCTGCATCTATGGAAACAAGATCAAAGCGCCGGTCATTATTCACCGCCGGACATTTGTCCGGCGGTGAATAATGACCGGTTGTAGCCAAATCCTCCAAAATGTAACCCAAACCACAGCGAGGACTAGGGCCAACACACTTGTTGATTTTAACATAAATGAGATTTCACTATTGGTTTCCTTCTACAGACCAGACGATAAGATCCCATTGTTTACCTTATAGTACAAAGTGGCCAAACTTATTTACCCTGTATAAAGTGGTAAAACCAGACTGGTCTTCACCAGACGATAAGATCCCCTTATTTACCCTATATAAAGTGGTCAAACCAGACTGGTATTCACCAGACGATAAGATCCCCTTATTTACCTTATAGTACAAAGTGGTCAAACCAGACTGGTCTTCACCAGACGATAAGATCCCCTTATTTACCTTATAGTACAAAGTGGACAAACCGTCGGACAATTCGTCTGAATTTTCTTGGGTCAGGTTGCGGTGCTTATTCGAGTAAATACGTTAGTTTTAGGCCATTGGCTAAAATGCTCCCACTATACCTTCAAGTTCGATCTCGTTCTTGTCAAAGACTATCACAACAAGCGGCCTTAAAAATGCTTGAATATTTTCTAACTTCTGAAACGCCCTGTAGTAAGAAGAAACATATGTTCTCAATTTAACGGACATTATATCAACACAGAAACTTTTTTCCAGATAGGTACCAGTTAGGGGTCGGTTCTAGCAAATGAAGCAAATCACGCTTGTTTGAAGCCTGGATTTGAGACGTATTTTCGCTCAGAAAAAAATTCAAGAGAAAATTACGAGGGAAAATGCGTCTTGTTGGTACCTTTTAGGGGTCAAAATCAACTAAGCGACGCCATTTTAGGTACTTTTTAGGGGTAAAATCGAAAGTTCCCGACGAGCAACCCCGCCCCAAAAATAGGGGAGTGTACTGTGGTATATCATGTTCTCACCTGAAGAGCTTTGTGATCTACTGGAATGTTCTGAAAATAAATCTGAAGTCAAGGAAAGGAAGTGAGTGATCATGTAGTCAAAACAATTACTATAGAGAAATGTTGACAACAAGTTGACAAAAATCAGCAGTTGTAATGACCTCATACAACATCAACCCAACCAATAATAATAAGGGCCAAGTCAATTTGTTTTACATTTTTATGCCACATGTTGTGAATGAATTATAATCATGTCCTCACCTTGTGATGGAAGGCGTGTTCTTGATACTGGCTTTCCTAGTAATTAACAAACTTCTTACAATGATGCAAAATACGAGTCCAGGCCATCAGCCACCAGTCAAAACAAAATTCTTTCATTGAGACAGTTAACAGTGAATTATTTCACAAAATGAGTCTAACAAGCACATTAAGAGTCCATGTTTATAGTTTTTCATACTTTCCAGGAACATTACTAAAGAAGTTTGGAATTCTCGTACATCCTTATAAAATTGAACATCCAGATTCATATAATAATCCTAATCTTGCCACATGAATGTTGGATAAAATGTGCGCAAAGTTTAGACTAGTTCCTAATGGTTCTTCTAGTGAAACTTTCTCAAAACAAAAAATTGAGAAAATACCATACACATAAAGGTCACAATACTTACTTGATGCACTAGTAGTAGGAGTGGTAACAGTATGCTGTTTGTAGGATGGTTTAGCTAAAAAAATGAACAAAATTACAATCAGAGTACCGTAGCTAGGCCTATAACATATTAATCTTTCAATCAATAAAACATTTTTATGGCTGTGCTAGTGAAGTTTACTGTGGTATATCATGTTCTCACCTGAAGAGCTTTTTGATCCACTGGAATGTTCTGAAAATAAATCTGAAGTCAAGGATTAAGGAAGTGAGTGATCATGTATTCAAAACAATTACTATAGAGAAACGTTGACAAAAAATTAGAGGATGTATAAAATCCTCTAAATCAACAGTTGTAATGACAGCTCATACAACATCAACCCAACCAATAATAAGGGCCAAGTCAATTTGTTTTACATTTTTATATGCCACATGGTTGTGAATGAATTATAATCATGTCCTCACCTTGTGATGGAAGGCGTGTTCTTGATACTGACTTTCCCAGTAATTAACAAAATTCTTACAATGATGCAAAATATGAGTCCCATAAGCCACCAGTCAGAACAAAGTTCTTTCATTGAGACAGTTAACCGTGAATTATTTCATAAAATGTCAGTCTCACAAGCACATTAAGAGTCCATGTTTATAGTAGATGGTTCTGCATACTTTCCAGGAACATTACTAAAGAAGTTTGGAATTCTCGTACATCCTTATAAAATTGAACATCCAGATTCATATAATAATCCTAATCTTGCCACATGAATGTTGGATAAAATGTGCACAATTTAGTTTAGATTCGTTCCTATGGTTCTTCTAGTCTCAAAACAAAAAATTGAGAAAATACCATACACATAAAGGTCACAATACTTACTTGATGCACTAGTAGTAGGAGTGGTAACAGCATGCTGCTTGTAGGATGGTTTAGCTAAAAAATTAACAAATTTACAATCAGAGTACCGTAGGCCTATAACATATTAATCTTTCAATCTTTTTCAAAAGTATAATACCCCCAATCCTTGGCAGGTTGTCTAGTGTCACAGGAAAAACACCCTAGCTAAAAATGCCATATTTATTTTATGCAACCTCTGAAATGGTTAATACATTTAAAACACACTAATTTTATTTTATACCTCACCAATGAAAATAATAATGACCACGTTAGAACATGGGCAGGAATTTGGTGCAGAAAAAGTGGGTTTATAAAAGTTTAAATCATATTTTAGCCACAACAAAATTTTGTCAGTGAAATATATTTTAAAGGCAGGAAAGTACAATGTTATTATTATTTTTTTTTTAATATCATAAAAAGACCTCTGTACTATAGCTTAATTGCATCAGGCTGAAGTGACATGTATGATCTAAATTACTTTCACAAACAAATAATCGAAATAGCATAATGTTGTTCCACTATACAATATACTCATTTAGTGCTATGCATGAATGAGTTTACATATTCAAAATTATTTGGACAATAATTTCTGATACATTTTGGCAAGAGTAATTTTGAGTCAGGAAAAACATCTGCAAAAACAACAACAACAAAAAATCAGAAAGCATATACATTTTGGCAAGCAAATCTGGGCTTTTGTAAAATGCCAGACATTTTAATGAGTTAATGTAATCTTACCCAAACTATTTCCCTCATCATCATCATCGTCACAGTTATTACTGTTGTTATCATCATCATCATCACTTCCGCTTAGGTCATTTGAAGGTTCTGCAGATTAAATTGAATATTATAATATTGAGTCTTCTTGTGGAAACAAAACTTGGAATCCTGTCTATACAGCAGGTGCAACCAAATTCAAAAGTTAGGTGGAACACAAAAAGGGGAGCTTCGCACGAGCAGTGCAAAGAAAAAAACTGCTCACATTAGCAATGTTCAACATTAATTTGGGCGATTAAGGGACAAGCAAAAACAAGGCAAAGTATGTTAAGTTGCAATATTGCACGTTGCAATGCTTTGGGGCATCCTATTTAAACAAAGTCCTGTTCAAAAAATTAGGCCAGGGAATGGGTCAGGGAATAGATCAGGGAATAGGTCAGGGAATGCATTTCTGTGAATATCAGGGACGTCGCAATTCTCCTGGGTTTGCCAGGAGAGTCTCCCTGGTTTTTTTTTTTAACTCATCTCACGGTCTCCAGGACGTTGTTAAGTAAAAACTCCTGGTTTTCTTTGAAAAATCTTTGAAAAAGGTTTGCTTATGCTTCTGGACCTTAAAAAACGCTAAAATACTGCAAGTTTAGACATGTCTAGGCATATCTTATACGTGTGTGTGGATAATTTCAAACCCTCTGGATATTTTCAGTTATATATAATATTATCAGTTTGTCTATACTTACTCTTTGAAGGGCCAGCATGCAGCATGACTTTATCGCTTTTGGATCCTTTAAACATTTTCTCTAACCCCTTTCCATTTGGAATCCCCGGCCAACTTCATTTATCTTTGCCCCACTCTCAATCGACTTGTATAACACAATACTACAACCATGAATAGCAAAAATGTTATCAAGCCATACTTAAGGTATGAGTATACCTTTGCGCGAGAGATGTCAATTTTTCGCGAAAAAAATCACTGTCGCGTCATTATTTACACTACAAGGGCCATTTATATATCGTTTTAAAGCTTATGAAACGGCCTTACTTGCCAAGTGGTATATTTATATGCAACGTTAATTTGATGGAACGTTTTCGTCGTTTTGTGCTTCAAAGGAAAAGTACCAATTTTTGCTTTTTAAGAGTTCCTGCCACTTCCAGTTAATGTTAAAAGCTCCAGATTTCCCCAAAATGTATTCCTTAGAGGGCGATCTGAAAAAAGGTGTGCGGGATTTTTGATATTTTACGTATTTTCGGAAATATTACGTAAAACAGATTGAAAATCGATATTTTTGGCAATGCTAACACAAAAATTAGCATAAAATATGTTTTGAAAGGAAAATCAAAAATCCCGCACACCTTTTTTTAGATCGCCTTATAAAGAATAGATTTTGCTTAAATTTGGATCTGTGCAATTTAATTGGAAGAAGCTGGAACTTTTTAAACAAAGTCGGTACTTTTTTCTTTAGGGCTAAAAACGTATATGTTCATGTACAATATAATGAAAACAAAATTATCCATCAGATAGACCAACCTTTTAGCTTTAAAATGATATATAAACGACGTTTGTGGTGTAAATTGTGACGCGAGACGATTTTTTTTTCCCGCGACACCCTTCAAAGGTATACTCATACCTTAAGGATTGAAATGTCCAGAAGGTGTGGGTATCCAATTTTGCTTTAGGGTTCAGTGAGAAACATTTTTCTGGTGGTTTCCAGTTTGGTACCAACAACTGCGCACATTGGCTGCTAGCATTTTTCTATCTCCTTTAATCAGAAGTCAACATGGCAGATCTATTATAAACTAGGCTACTCCCTTGTATGGACTACTTTTTTTTTTGGGGGGGGGGGGGGGGGTCTGTTCACAGTCAGGTTATCAGAAACTAAGTGGCACACCCCTACCACAAAAGTTTTAGATGTCTCAAGGGAGAAACAATAAAGGGGTTTCAGATAGCTGATGGAAAATGACTGGTAAACAAACCAAGAGAAAGTGAAGTAAGTAAATTTTAGTTCAATATAGCATGAACTTCCAGATAACTGAGTTCTATTTCTTTGCTTATATGGTAATGCATTTAATATCAACTACCTGTTTAGGTCAACATCTTGAAGGACTGGCAATCCTTGCACTAAATGCAGTTTCACCTGGAACACATTTGCTGACCGCGGGATGTCAAATTTTGCAGCCAAGTTTGTCTAAGAATTTCCTCCGTGGTATGCTTTTAGGCAATTTATGTTCAAAGAAGATGAATGTTTTCTTCAAGGTTCGAAGATCATCTGAATTATTCATATTCTAAAATTGAAACAGAAACATGATCATTTTTATATCCGATGCCTAAGCTCATACAAGTGTCATATGTCATCGGCTTTCTTGTTGGTCTAATAATACGCCTTGTCGAAATCAATTGGACGTTTATGCTTTATAGTTGCGCGTTTCATTCGAAAACACCACAGGATTATTTTTATTGGGGTCCTTTTCAGGGGGCGCAGAAGGATGAAATTGCTTACTTAGACGAGCAATGTTTTAAAACCTTGCCGCTTCAATTCCCCGGCGCTGAATTGCCAAAGGAAGCCGGAAAGCCGAGGTTTTCTGTAGCACCATTCATGATTCGGAACTTGCATAAGCTTAAGCATTAAGTCCCTTTTCCGCCCAAACAAACAAGAAAGCAAAGTAATTGTATAAAAAAATAGGACATCTGGCAGATGAGAAGCGAGATTTTACAAAGCAAAAACTGTTCGCGTAACAATCGAAGGTATAACACTTACAAACATAGAGAAATATTTACCAACCTCTTGTAATAAGAAGCCTCTTGTAAGACCTCTCGCTCGGCACGATCAACAGTCCAAATGTCGTAGCGACACTCCTAAAAGCTTCGAACTACTGAATCCGTGCAATCGGAATACAAAAACAGTCAAAAAAGCCGTTTGTATAGAAGAAAACTTCCTCACTTGGCAAAAGCAGTGCGAATCGAACAGAGAGAGAAATGTGAGAACTCTATGAAGGGGAATGAAGGGGGTATCGGGTATCAAGGGCGCGCAAAAACGTGTATAGTAGACCCAGTTCCTATCGGTTGAACTGGACACAGGTTGGCAACAAGGCGGCCGAAATCCAAAGAAAGAATTCACACTTATAATACTTCAAATCGTGGTCAGTGTTTTGGTCTGAATTTCTAGTCCAAGTTCTGTCAACTGTTTATTTTCGTACCATTTCTCATCCTTGGAATATAAGGAAGGGCTGATACTGGCAAATTGGCACTGGCCTGGATTTCGAGTAGGGGATCTGATTATGGGATATAAATGCTTTCAACGAAAAGATTTTCTCGTTGAGTTTATAAAATGTCAATAGCGCACAACTCAAGAAGTTAGAACACTCTTTGATTTTTATTTCATTAGTAGTCTTCCGAGACAGAGAAAACCTTGTTGGCTTTGTTATGGAGATGTTTCAGTGCGCGGCTCAAGAGCACTCCCTTTGTGAAAATTCAATAGCGCACAGCTCGAGAAATTAGAACCCGCAGTTCCTTTTTGTATCATATTTTTATTAGTGTGAACTTTTTAGCCAATAAAACTCACCCGCTTTTGTGAAAAAAATCGGTAATGCGCGACGTGACACTTACAATCGCAACTTGTAAACACGCTCTGGCTAGTTTATTAGCGTTACAGAGTACTAACAGTGGAAGTGCGATTTGTTCCAAAACTCTTGGTGACTCGTGGAAAAGGGAAAAAGATGGAGGGAAAAGACAAACATCCATGGATAGCAGAAGGCTGCATAGAGATCGTAAACAAGGACATTAGAATGCGGTGTAAGATGTGGTACGTATGTGGTATGGAGTCACTTAATTTTTGCAACACAAAAATATATGCAAATCAGTCCACCATTCGTGTTATAGTCCATAATTTGAGTCTATAGTTTAATGATACCCACAGGGGACTTTTTTGTAACTTTTTTTGCTTTTTTAAGTTGCCTCTCATTTACGGCTTTACATTTATCTTGATTACAAGAGCGTCCGATGGTTGACAGTCATATTTGCTACGATAATATAAGCTAAAGTCGTCTTTTGGCGATTGGAAATTCCAAACTAAATTCCGTATTTCAATCTCAGTCTAACAGCTAATACATGAAATGCAATTTTCAAAGAAAGGAAGCATCTAAATTTCGTACTCGTGGCACTTTAAAAAGGGCAATTCTTATGGGAGTCGTCAAAGACATGAATTGCGGCCAAAAAAAATTCCGGTATAAAGCTAGTACAAAGAAACAAACTATAACTCCTTTTATCCGCGCTTTATCATCCCACTTGAGTTTGTCAGCCAATCAGCAACGAGATCTACTGTCCCTATATTCTACGGTATCGGGTCACTGACCTGATATGCGATTAAATATCAGGAACATTTCATCTAAAACTCTTGAAGAAGACCTGAAAAATAGTTAAAACATTAATTTTCTTTAGTAAAATAATTAGAATAAATACAGTCTTGCAAAAGCTACAAAATGGTTTTCTGTGGCGACGGCAAAACGCAATCGTTTTTAGCTGAGGGCACATAAGTTTTTCTTTATTTGGATATTTAGGTGGGATGATAAATAAATAATCAGGCAAATTTGGTTTGGTTCTGCAAAATATCAGAGCTCGTTTGGTCTCGCTAATACGAACCACGGCTCGACCAAACTCGCCTGATTTTTTGCCGAATCAAACCAAATTTGCCCGATTAAATATAAATATAACACTCAGCCACACTTTTCACTCGGAAGGCGAAATTAAATTCTATGTATTCCAAAGAGTTTCAAAGTTTGAATTTAATGGAAGCCAGAAAAGTTGCTTGACTGTTGGGAATCGATCTCAAAAGTTCGCAGCCAATATTCAAAACAGCTGTAAAGGAGGAGGCAACATTTTAGTCAAATACGGAAATTTCATGATGGGTATCTTTTACCTGTTATCTCTCTCTCTTCGCGCGTACTTGGCATATAAGCCGCATCTTATAGGGTAACAAATTATTTGAGCCACGCCATGTTTGGTATCTTTTAGGGGTGAAACTGAACATTTCCGACGATCATCCCCGACAAAAAAATATGGGGGGGCGGCTCTTCGATCTGTGAAGTGTTTTAGTTGGACCTGAAGACCTGTATCGTGCACTGCTGCTTTGTACATGAAAGGAACCTCCGACGTTTTGCAGAAACAGAAGATCGCATTCTTCATGATATAGATACATGATATAGAACTTGCTAGAAATTTATTGTGTTCCCCCTTTCAGGGCCTGTCCCTAATTTGCCGGGAATCAAATCCAGGCTACAGCGGCGAGAAGCGAGCGTCGTAACGCTGCAACACCTAGCACCATATATGAATGAGGAAATGACTCGGGTTGATCGATCCGCCACGAACACTTTATTACAATATGGCGGCCATGGCCCCGGGACACACGCCTAAATCGAGGAATGCTCACTGGCACTTAGAATTTTTTTCTAAACAAGCGCTCACCTACAGAAGTGAAAAAAGAATTATGAAAATCATCAGGGTTCGAACCTGTAACTTTCCAGTCTCTATACCCTAACCCTAACCACTACGCTACCAGTGAATTCGCTGGTTCGGACAGCTCGTTTTATTGATTACGTACCTGTATTAATCTTTAATAGAACGAGGCATATACTATAAAAATATACTAAAACGATGTATTAACCCTTATCCTGACTAGTAGTCTTGATAGTTCAGATATTTTGAATGTTTTTAGGTCAATTTGAAGTAATATTGTCAAAATATCGTTAAATTATTCATGGTGAGCATTCCTCCATTTAGGAATGACGGCCCCGGGACCATGAGCGATGATCTTAGGGAGCATGCTCACAGAACACGAGGCAGTGTACACAGGGTACCCAGTCTATACAATATAAACTAACCTAGCCATACTATGGCGTAGCTTCTCTTTCGTTTAGTACCACAAGCCAAGTCTTTTCCTCGTTTGCCCTGGCCTTACGGAAAGTTATATGGATTCTCTAATTTTTCACCATTTTTGTCCCGCGCGCAACAGGCTTTTTGGCTGTAATAGCGGAGCTCCAGGAAGGCCCGCGCTAGCGGACACCATACCTTCTGATGACGTCACTGATGACGTAAGGGCACGTGACTTTGGTATAGAGTAGAGTTCCTCTTATGGTCTTTGAAAGTTTGTCCAAGTTTGGCTTCTGTTGAAGCTACCCTTCGGGAGATATGATTTTTTCTTTATTTTTCTGGTATTAAACCTATAGCGTACGCCGTCCGTCCGTCCGTCGTCCGTCCGTCCGTCCGTGTACACATGGGAACCCTGTGGTATGCAAAGAAAAAATTATATCTCCTCAAGGGAACACGCTAAGACAACCATACTTGAGATATTTTGTCTATGCCACAAGGGGAGTGCTGTAACCCGGACACGTGATGTGACGTCATCGATGACGTCATCGGTGATTGAAAAATGAATATCTCGTGAAGGGAAGACTCTAAGACAACCGAACTTTGGTAGTGTAGTCTAGGTCACCAGGTGAGCGAAATGAAGTGGTCACGTGATATGACGTCATCGATGACGTCATCTATGCTTAAAAAATGAATATCTCATGAAAGGAAGACTCTAAAAGAACCAAACTTGGGTAGTGTAGTCTAGGCCACCAGATGAGCGAAATGAAGTGGTCACGTGATATGACGTTCTGTACTATTGCAATTATTATTTTGACAAGTACTTACATCTTTATTGAGTGTGCGTTCACACGTGGAAAACGGGCAAATCACTTGTCTGGCCCGGCACTCATTCTTCTGGCGATCTTCCTTCATGTTCCAAATGACCCCTTCTTCGCATTGTGTGCACTCTATTTCGGCTTGGGGAAAATTGCGGCTGTTTCCGGGTCCCTTTGTAGGATCTTAAAGTTCCTGGATACAAAATGCTTGATTGCTAGGTTAGTAGGATGAAAAGTAAGGGGGAAGGGAATCCTATCCTCTAGAGTGGGTTCTGATGGCTGCAAGGCTGTGGTTCTATCCAGGAGCTCTAGGAAACCGTCGGCACTCTCCACGCTCGTTTTGTCCTTCTCACGAAGAGCGATGCCCCGCTTTATTCTTGCGCATCGCTTTAAGCTGTATCCTATTTTGAAAGCCAATGACGGGGTGGCCACGTCAAGCTGTTGTCAAACCCCGCAACTCTTTTGTAGTCTCCACCACCAAGTCGAAGTGTGTTGTGTCGATGGCATCGCTGAGAGTGAGGGAGGGAGGGGCCTGGCCAGCTCCCTCAATTTCGCACTGATGTAATTTGCCTGTCCTTTGCCGTGTTTCTCATACAGTCTATTGCAATTCTCGACAATAATACTGTCGTGGCGCGCCAAGAAGGTTATGTCATCATTTTTCATAGACGACTGAACGTCATTGTGCAGGCCCTGTGACGAACCTGGCGTTGGAATGACGCATCGAGCTTCTGCCGTGACGCTCTTGGTGCGCTTGTTGGGATCCCTAAAGCTGCACTTCGTGTAATGCTTTGAGAGCTCAATTTGCTTGAAGTAGCCCTTGCAAGCGGGGCAGGGGAGGTAGTTGCAGTTAGAAGCCTTACTAGGCCGCCTCACTACGATTAGCTCCCCCTCACCTAAGCTGTCCACACTCTTGTTATGGTGAAAGTCACCCAAATTCCTCAAACGCTGTAATGCTGTCTTTTGACGTCATGGCTTGGATTACATCCCACTCGTTCTGTGGTTTCTTTGCATATGCCTTGACAGCTTTCCGGGGATTAATTTTCCACAGACAAAAAAAAAACAAGCGTGCTTGTTTGAAGTCGAGATGGCAATGGATCCTGAAATACACCATTTTACAGGTGTCGAACTCAATTGAACACTTGTCAAACCTGTTTTTGGAAACCAAAGCGCATGCGCCAAAAAGAAAATTGCGAATGAAGTGCGACGATGGCGCGACGTTTAGTTTAACTGCCGCGCTATCACCGAACCAAATTATGAATTCGACACGGCCGTAGCGCGGCGTTTAGCCCACAATGGCCTAAGTTCTTATGTAGCCTCTTGCACCACAAACGTCCACCGGTAGGTTCTTCCGGTTTTCCTCCCCCGGCCAAAAACGTTTTCGCTCGTGACTAAGTCGTAGGCGTAGCTGCCATCATATACCTTTGATTTAGTTGCACCTCTGTACTTTAAATGCAGTGCCGTACCTACTGTAGAAATTGTCTGGGGGAGGGGGGCTTGGTCGTCCTTTGTTTTTGCTGGGGGGCAAACGGGTTTTTCCCCAAATGTTGACACTTAATAAAATAATTATTCGAAGGCTTTTTCGAAGGTAGTATTGAATTTCTTGGGATCAAGAAGCTCATCGACCACATGTTTTCTGTGTAAATTGAACTTTGCGTCATGCGCTCACAATATGTAACGGACATCAAACTTTGTAATTGAGCCTGGTGCACACTAGCGACATAATAGAGACATTTAGCATCGCGTTTTCAGGATTTACCGCAAACGCCAAACCGCGGTTAGCCGTTACCGGTTTGCGGTTTAACGTAGTGGCGAACAGGGAGTTTAGCTCAAGGTTCGGCATTTTGTGAGAAAAAGTGAATTCTGGGAAAGATCCAACATGGCGGCTGCCTCAAGGTAAGTAATAAATATCGAAACCAGCAAAATATGTCAGATATTTTGTCAATTGGCATAAAGTTTTATGGATATCTACCTGCATATTTATCAGGCGAGATGTAGATGACCTACTTACAGTTATGCTATATGACTATACGGTTACCTACTTACAGTTATGACTATATGATTTTCTTTTAATATTACATCCCCGCAGATATTGGAGGACTTGTTTGACCGTTTTAGACACCTCCTGGAGTCTTTGGACCTGGTTTGGCTTGACCCGGAGGCTTTTTCGAAAGCTATCCATGCGAAAGGCGCCCTGTTGACCCAATTGTTTTTTCTTTCACTTTTGTATTTCCATTTCACTTGCCAGTCTTACATCTTTTCTTTTTCTTTTTCTACATTTATACAGACATTAGATTCTTTTGACATATCTTCCATTTTGGTTTTCACTTCTTTTTCTTTTCACTAATCTTGAAATTAATTTTTTTTTTACACAATCTTTAATCTTTTTTTTTTTACATAATCTTTAGTTTATCTTCAGTTCCTTTTTTACACATATTTTCGCTGTTTATATTGTTGGTGTGATTTTGAATTTTCTTAATTTGCTTATTATTATCATACTAGTAAGTACCCGTGAAAAATTCACGAACTAAATTTTCCTTGAATGACGAAAATTATCGGATTGTCTGCCGTTAGTTATACCGCTACGTTTAGAGAGATGTGCGGTAACTACGCCTGTTTACTTTAAAGTATTTAAGTATCTGTTATGAGCTTGAGATAGGTGGCATACCGGTGTGAAATATTCGCACCATAGCATACGATGGGAAAGGCGTTTTAAATTAGATCTTTGAAAACAATTTTCCTTGTGAATGGAAATGAGGCAAATGCCACACAATAACCCCCTAAATATTTCCTAACAAAAGGTGTTGAGGCATTGGTTTCACTGTGGTTTTGGCGCGAAACGGATCGCGCGTGTGTCGGTCGAGATGGTCGTATTTTCGGTCAAGAAAGAAAAAGGTTGAGCTGTACCACTCGAACTTCAACAACTATTGGTTTTAGATGTAAATAATTGCTTATAATCAAGAGAAGTCCCTCGTCTGGTGAATAGGAAGGTTTAGGAAGCGCCAGAAAGGTAAACTAAAACTTTTAAGATTCTTGCTGTTTTCAATGGAAAGTTGCTTTGCACTGCTCATCATGTTGGACTTTCTTAAAGACTTGTACAACTCGGTCAATTCGAATTCAAGTGTTTGTGATTTAAAAACTTAGCTTAAACAATCTAAGCTTATCAGTGAAACTGAACTTGGGAAAATCGCTTGTAAAACCTTTTCCAAGAAAAACATGCGCACTGGAGAGTCTGGAGAGATTTCCTTCCGTTCCATTTTTAGTATAGATTTCGAAAATTTCATACATTTCCTCCTTCCGGTCGGGTTTGGGAGCTTCGTTTTTTCGGCTCGAAATTCTCTGTTTTTAGTATAGATTTCGAAAGAAATAGGCTGTCAAAGGAATGTTGTTTGTGAACTGAGTGTTTGTTTATTTATAAATGGCGCGCCGGGTCTTCGTGCAACTCGCTAAAACCTTTGAATGGGATATATTGTTCACTCTAAACTTTTGGGAAAAACGACTTTTGCCTGAACATTACTGTGTTATTTGTGAGAGAATCGCGTAGGTTTGGACGTATTTGTTGCTTTCGGCTGCGAGAAATTGTTTATTTTTTGGTTTCTGTGGAAGACTTAAAATGGCGCCTTTGCGAACTCGATCTTCTCGCTTACGAAAACGCTTGAACGCTTGAATTGGATCTTCCGTCCACTTTGTCCTTTTTGAATAAAATGTATCCTATAACACAGTTCCCCAAGTTTGCAAGAGAATGGCGTGATTTTGAAGTTCCATGGTGCAGCCGTTTTTCCAGGCTGCTGGGCTAACAGTTTGACCTTGACCCCCCCCCCCCCCCCCCCCCCAACATCACGTATTATATATAAGATTTTTACAAAGTCAGGTCTGGCAAAATGGAAAAAAGAGCAAAAAAAAAAGAACGCACACAAACACGACATGACATGACACGTGCGCACATATACAGAAACACACGACCTGTACTTTTAAAAACAAGAAAAATTCGGCGCTTAAAAATTACACTTTTCTTCGAAGCGTTTTTATAATAGCACTTGAAAATGATGTATTTGCAATTTTGTGATTTAGCCCGTAGAACCTTTTATCATTAGGCCTAAAGCCATATAGAATATCTGTATCCGACAAAACAATATCTGTGCCTAATTTATCGCGAAACCATTTGATAAAAAGCGTCCAAAAATTGATTGTTCCAGGGCACTCAACAAAAAGATACTTAAAATCATGCGGCACATTAAAGAAATTACATTCGCGATGAATCAACTAATTTCATTTTATAAAGTGAAATGTTAGAGGGTAGAATGCCATGTATAATTTTATACTGAAACATTTCTAGAAACGATTCCAATGTTACTTTGAAGGGAAAAGAATAAATATGCTTCAATGTGTCCACATCAATACCTGATTCAAGGATATGCTTTTGGGCGGTAGGGGGAGCAAAGTCTCCTTCAACTAATAACTTTCTATAGGCGGCGCATGGTAAATTGCTTAAAAACTCAAAAGCCTTATGAGTAGTATATAGTCGGGATCTACGCCAGCATTTCTACGCCAGCACTTTCTACGCCAGCACTTTCTACGCCAGCACGGTTCTACGCCAGCACTTTCTACGCCAGCACGGTTCTACGCCAGCAGTTTATCTATAAAAGCTGGTGTGTGAGCGATGTGAGGTATTCACAAAGATGCGCGGAACTCAGTTTGAGCAAGAATGGAAGTTACAGTGGGAGATGTAACATTTTACTCGAAGTTTGATGCACTATTGTGTACATTATAATGGTCGTATTGGATGTCCATTCTTGTTGACGAGCCATTTGAAGCCAAAGATTCTGTGATTTTGCTTGGCGAAGTGTTTCTTGCCGATTTTGTATCGGTAGGATGTCTTCATGGTTTATCTTGTCATCGATGCATCAAGAACGTTGTGTCAAACCTTGAGTTCCTGCGTATGGAGAGAGTGAACGTGGAAGAAGAGAAAACATTGTTCATGGGTCAAGCAAAGAAATGGCATGCTCAGGAGATGTATTATGGGGATCGTACGTTGTACCTGTTCCGTTTAGCGGATTACGTGGCGCGATGGGTTCTACGTCAAGGTGAAGCAGCTGAGACAGAGTACTGTAAGAGAGTGAGAAAAGTGAAGGAAAGAAGGAGGAGGTGAAGAAGAGATTAAGGACAATCCTTTTGTGGCAGCGGATTTGTGGAAAGAAGTGGTGAAGTTGGCCAAGACAGCTGTGTGTTACGTCGAGGATGAATTTGGCGGTATGACTGTGGAACACGTTGATGGTGATAGAAATGAGAAGACGTACAAGATCCTTGAAGTTGGAGAACAGTTTCAAAGCATGCTTGGAAGTGCAGCCGAAGCGATGGCGGTACGGGAGCGTCTTAAACTGAAAGAGTCACAGCCAAACCAGATGCGTAAATACAATCAGAGTTGAACGAAGAGTGGCGAGACTGTGATGAGTCAGTTGGTGACAGGGATCTTTTACGAGGTGTGTGATAATTTGGCGCAGCCCTTATGGAGAGAAGCGTACCAGAAACGTCACGGCACTAATCCAGACACAAGTTCATGACTCACCTACTTTAAGGGACATGACAAAAGTGTGTATTTGTGGGATGACTTCTCTCCTGAGCTCCTACAGCAAATGCAAAAGGCTATATCTCCACGCATGATTGTACCAGGCCTACTGAAAGAGTTACATCGATTGGGTTGTCGTGTTATAGCGGAGCCCCATAGCTACATGCAGGAGAAAAAGGAACAAAACAAAAGTGTATATGCATCGACCGATTCTGTGATGGACTTCCGGTTTCCGTGCGTCCGTCGTCGCACAGGCAACCCACCAGTTTTGAGCGGGAAAATGAGCACGCGCGCGCTTGAATATTTAGTTGGCGATTTTTATTTGTACGTACTTTCCTTGACTCGCATGAATTTCAACGGTGGGATGTTTAGAGATTTTGTTATTTCGTGTTTGAATTTTCGATAAGTGAAGGAAAAATATTTTCTTGCCCTTCATCAAAAACTGAAACGTTTCTAAAGTAAGCTGTCAAAGCAAGGTATTTTAGACTAAAAGTCTACAGCAATGAAGCGGAGACAGATAATATGTCGATGAACACGGTTGTTTCACAAGGGAAAAGAAGAGCGAGGGACGGAGAATTGAGGGGAAATAGAGCAGGGAATGACATGTCGGAAGACAAATGCGACCGCTTGATCGAGAGAGAACGGGATATTAATGTTCTCAACAAGAAGATGGAGGTAGCCCTAGCCAAAATGTCGAAACCTGAAGATGATTTAAAAAGGCAGAGACGAAAACTAACGAAAAAAGCGTCTAGAGCATGTCTCGGATTCTCAGAGGAAAGATAGAAGGACAGCGCCAGATTCGGAGAGGGAAGGTCAAAACTCGGAAGACTGTCGTCGTGCCGTGAAGTGAAAAGAAGAAAAAAAAACATTCTCGAGGTAGGTCCTTGCCACGTTTAAATTTGACTGTAGTTTTAGCTTTGAAAAAGTTTTACCCTTTCAAAAGTATAAAAGTGACATTCGACAACTATCGCAAATTTTCATTCACGTTTTTTCGCGCCCCGGCGGCTCGCTACGCTACTTGGAAAATGACGGAAAGTTCATTATGTTTACTGTTTATTTGAAGATTCCAAGTGAAATACCATCGCATTTTTAAGTGATTTTCAATTTGACAACGATTCTACAGTACTTCCGTTGCCATAGCTATGTGGTATTTAAAGTTTGGGAGAATTTATGATTTAAGCTTATTTGCTTGCGAGGCAGCCATCTTGAATTGAACGTGGTCGAACTTTGGGAAAACACTATGCAATGCAATCTCCAAACGCATCTTGTAGGTTCCCAAGATATTTTTCTGGTTATGCTAGGGTGTGCTTCTCGGTGTATTCCGCATAAAACAGGCAAGTGGAGATTTTAATCATTAGATTACTTTGTTCAATGTCGGGAGGCACGAACATTTTCAAATATAATTAAGTATCCTCAGTAATGCAAAGACTTTTTCTAAGTGAAAAATAGACAAACAAACAACCTAGTAAGGTAATCCATTTGAAAATCGAGTAACAATTGTAAAAAAAATCATAGTGTAGACTTCTTTCATACTGTTTTTGATCTAAAAGAATTAATTTCTTACAACACCAAAACAATCGAAAATGAATCCTGAAATTTGTCCAAACCCATACAATTTAAAGAGGTTGACAAGCATGAAATGAAATGACCACCAACAGCCAGC
Source organism: Scolanthus callimorphus (assembly GCA_033964015.1). Classification (NCBI taxonomy): domain Eukaryota; kingdom Metazoa; phylum Cnidaria; class Anthozoa; order Actiniaria; family Edwardsiidae; genus Scolanthus; species Scolanthus callimorphus. The sequence goes on from CM066917.1 coordinate 2,385,957, forward strand.
ACCATTCCTTCACAACTTTGAAAAATTATTTCTTAGGTTTCTCCAATTCTTTATTTTATCAAGAACTTTAAAAAAATGCTACAAACAAGGAAATTGGTTTTGTAATACTCCATCTAAATCTAAGTTTCCACTTTGTGACCAAAAATTATTGATTTCTTGGTGGATTTCCTCTTAATCACTTTTTCCCCTCTACATGAAGCAGATTGAAATGCTTTTGCCATTGTTGGGCAACAGAGGAAGTCTGTGTACCGCCCTCTAGGGCGATCAAACAGAAACATGGTAAGAGGGAGTGATAAAAATGCAACCTATTGTCAATGCACTCTTTTCAAAGTGGCGAATCTGAAAGACTGAATGTTATTCATCCTTGATTTTATGTTTTGATCATTTTATGGCTTAAGGGACTTCAGTATGTTCTGTTACTAAAATGTATAATAATATCCATGCCATATGTTGAAAATCTGTTGAAAATCTGTTGAAATTGAAGCCCCACACCCCTCTTCCATCCATGTGTTATGATTACTAAAATACTTGTCAAGACAGAATCAATTTAATGCATTTGCAGTGCTATTATTATTATTTTGAAATTTTGAAGGATAAACAATGCTGTCAGAAGGTGCTTTTGCCATTGTTGGGCAACAGAGGAAGTCTGTGTACCGCCCTCTAGGGCGATCAAACAGAAACATGGTAAGAGGGAGTGATAAAAATGCAACCTATTGTCAATGCACTCTTTTCAAAGTGGCGAATCTGAAAGACTGAATGTTATTCATCCTTGATTTTATGTTTTGATCATTTTATGGCTTAAGGGACTTCAGTATGTTCTGTTACTAAAATGTATAATAATATCCATGCCATATGCGTTGGTAAATTAGACTGGAAAAAAGAAGATCAATGTTTAAGTTTCATCAGGCTTATCAGTGACACCTATTCTCTTTCAATTTCAGTGATAAAGCAGCAGCCAAGGAGATGGCTCTTGGACAGGCCATGGCATAAGGCAAACACTAAATTAACTTGATATTAACATAAGTATTACACGGATGGCAGAACAGATTTTGAAGTAAAGGGGGTGGGGAGCAATAAGACAGAAAAGTTGAAAATCTGTTGAAAATTAAGGGGGTGTTCACATGAGAGAGGTTGCCCCTACCTAGTAGGGTTTCCCTACCTAGTAGAGTTTCCCTTCTCCTTTGTATTACACGGTTTGGTTCACATGCGAGATAGGGTGCCCCTAGGGGTAGGGTTTCCCTACCTATCGGGTAGGGAAACCCTAGCTAGTGGGGTCAACTTTTGTTTACATAAGCCCATGTGAACGCACCAAGTAGGGATAACCCTAGCTAGGAGGGCTAAGTTTGAGGGTTCTCGGGTTACATTGTGAGCGGAAAATACAGCATGGCCGCTTTATGCTATAAATCCGGGGAATATTTCCGTAAACATCAACTGGAAAAGGTGATAAATCCTGAATCTGAGGACTCTAGACCACCGGAGAGTCCTGGCGAGTTCTCAGAGGCCTTGATTCAGATGATTCCAGAATCGCCGCTAACAATCGACAGAATAGAAGATTCTGTTGTGACCAAACTTCCTCCTCGAGGAAAACAAGCAAATGAAAAGCGCCAGCCTCAAAATTCAGTGTAAAGAAGGCATATAATTCTCCTGGGCATCGGAAAAAGTCGAGGATCTTTTAAAGCACCTAAGGGAATTAGAGTTAGCCCTCCCTGCTAGGGACAACAACTCGCATGTGAACCGGCGCTATCTTTTGACCCTATCAGGTAGGGTGCCCCTATCAAACGAAAATAGTCCATGTGAACCGGCGGTTTCTTTAACCCTACTAGGTAGGGTGCCCCTAGCCCCTAGGGGCACTCTATTTTCATGTGAACAGCCCCTAAATGGGCTGCTTGAAGCCCCACACCCCTCTTCCATCCATGTGTTATGATTACTAAAATACTTGTCAAGACAGAATCAATTTAATGCATTTGCAGTGCTATTATTATTATTTTGAAATTTTGAAGGATAAACAATGCTGTCAGAAGGTACTTGCTAAGGGAGTGTTCATTATTATAATTTTTTTATTTTTATTATTTTTTTGGGGGGAGGGGTCAGTGTTTCGTGCAACTCCACTTTCGTTTCCTGTTTAGCCCCTCCTTTGGCAGTAGCAAAAAATTTTTACCCCCTACCAGGAGGAGGCAACCCCCCTCCCTATGCCATCATCAATAATAAGCACTTCCTTACAGTGGTTTCTCTTCCTCGCTTGTTATCGGCCTAAGAGAGGAGGAAACCATGCACTGCTCGCAGGGTACCCCATCTGCAGGGGACTTCAAAAGGTACAACCCCTCGGGGGACTCCCTATATTCGAATGCTAGGGTTGACTCTCTTATTTTTTAGGGGTTAAAATCGGTAATCTGATATATTTTTTAGGGGTTCTAAAATAAAAAATGGTATAGTTAGAAAAAATACTTGTATTTTTAAGGGGTTTTCTCACACAAATAAGGTACATAGGTACAAAATATTTGAAAGAAGGATCTAGTGTATTTTAAAGTCCAGAGGAACCATTTGATGTATATCAAATAAAAGGCCGGAATAACATTTAATCTGTCAACATTGTTGGTATTTTTTAGGGTATTTCCAGACTGAGGGGTATTTTTTAGGGTGGAAAGTTTTTCCAACCAGGTATTTTTTTAGGGTCAAAATTCGAGTTTCCTGACATCCCTAGCGTTTTAACCTTAGAGTCCCCCCTGTGGGTACAGCCCTCTCCTCACATTGGTTTATGTTATGTTCCAAGTCCTTCAAGAAAACTATGTATCATGAATTCAAGATATAATATATGAGTATTGTTATAACCAAGGTAGTTTTAAATGGACAATTAATTCATGGAAAGCAACATGTACATGTAAAAGTGTGGTGTGACCCCCCCTGAAATGCTCACAAATGAGAATGGTCCTCCCCTTACGGTGCTTTAGATCAAGGATGCCCCTCCCCTCTGAGGCCTCAGCCCATCCCTCCCCCAGAAAAAAAAAATGTTCTTTTTCAGTGGAATTTCAATAAATTTACAAAGAAGGTATGAGTAGAAAGACCAAAATTGGCAGCGACCTATTCTCTGCTCATAACATGGTTGACACATGAATGACACATTTTATTAAAAATACACTGCTCATGTAATGTACATATATTGTGATTTCTATTAAAAAAACCATGACAAATAATTCCTTTATTTCCTTATTGCACTTGTTCTTTGTTAGAACCATTCCATTGGGAAGGGTTAGTACCCTAATATTTTTCTGAAAGAGGTTCTTTATCTTACTTCCACAGGCCATGCCTATTTTTTATTTTGGTTCATCAACACAGAAAAATATGTAACCGGGAGCTCCGCTTTTAGCCAGTGGCTAAATCTATATATTACGTCATACCAGCTCAATTCGTCGCGCCGGTATGGACACGTTAACAGCGTTGATGTCCCAAGGGCATAACATGCTTCGTGTCAAGATGGAGGAATGGTACAAGATGGCAGGTATAAGGCACGAGAAGAAGGAGGAAAAGATGAAAATACCGCTGACCAACCCTGAGAAAGAGGACGTCGAGGGTATGGATGATCGTGGAGTGTATCTTGCTACGTTATCACGTACGATCGTCGACAATGCACATGTTTCCTTCGTGGGTGGGTTTACACCATCATCACCTCCATCCACCACCACATCCTTTGGTGGATTTGCAGCATCACTGCCCGACAAAAAGAAAGTGGAATGGAGTAAAGTGACCAAGGAGAACTGAGGACGATACTTGTGCGAAGCTATGAAGGATGTGGTCTACGTGTACGATGATGTAGCAGGGGGATGGGGCAGGGGTATACCATTCAATCGCTGCTTATAACCCTGTTTTCAGCCACACCCCAGTACCAGCATCTGATCGTGGATACGCGCAAGGTGTTTGACAGTCAGTATACAGATCCACGCAAGGCGTATCTCATGCGCAGGGATGGCACCTTCTGGAAGAACTTGTACACTCACGATGGACACCTCGTGGACAAAGAGTGGAGTAAATACATCTATCCTGTCGGGATGGACTTTCGAAGACGTCCTATTGATGGACTCTTTTGAGGGGGTGAGATACCCACCCATCTCCCCCTTCTTCGAGATAAAAAAAAAACTGAACATGAGAGAGAGACTAATATTATTGTAAGGGGGAGGACTTATAAGTCCTACTTATTTACCCCTTTTATTATGATGCTTTGTATTTGCGTGCGCAAGAGTTCAATAAAGACACATTGTTTAAAGTAACAACAACTTTGTTTCCAACTTTTGTTTTACAACAACAAACTACGGAGAACAGTGTAATAAAATTAAATATTCTTATGGAAATTGTTCCATGGGTTTAAATTTTGTTGTGAAGGTAAAAAATCTGGGTCCTCATTATCCTGACGTTCTTCAATGTATTGAAGTCTAGCCTCAGCCATTTCATTATCATCATCTAAAAAGTCCCCCGCTACAGGCTGATTTAGTTCCCACATGGGTTCCATCATACTATTATCAGAGTCCTGCTCTATGTAAGGGTTGATTAGGCGGGGATCATCATCATCATCAGCAGCAGCAGCAGTAATAGCATCAGCAGTAATAGCATCAGCAGCAGCAGCAGCAGCGTAATCATCGTTAAACCCAATGGGCACAAATTCCCGATCATTGCGTAGGCGTATAAGATCTTCCAACGTCGGGGTTTCATACGACGCATCATCATCTATTGGGGTATTTAATGCAGCCTGGAGCGCATCCACTTGAGCTCTAAGGATCTGTAATTGTTCCTCCGTTATATCATAAGCAGCAGTATAAGCAGCAGTGTATCGTCTATTTCAATTTTAGTTTCCCTCCTTGTTTGTTTTCCGCGGCAGTACGGGCAGCTAGGGTTGGTTCTCGGACATCTGGCATGCCACTGGCTCAAACATTGAAAATGGCACGGTGCTTTGCAACACTCTGTAATTTCTATGAGGTCTTCCCATTCTTCCTGACAAATAACACAAATAATAACACTGTCCTCCATAGTTTGTTGTTGGGGTCTCAACGGCCAAACTAAAAAAACCGAGGGATCGATGGCGCACCCGCTCTTTATATACACTTTCTGAATGACGTCATCAAAATACTGTACTCTGATTGGTGGATCCATGTGTAAAGGGCCTCTTCTGTTTCCTCGGTGGTAAGTTCCTATAAAATGTGTGGGGGGAGATACCCAACCCCCTCCCCCTTAGGAATAGATTGTTGATCCATTCTACGTTTAGGGTTTCACAATTATAAAGATTATGAGTGGGTGAGATACCCACCCCCCTCCCCCATAGGAATAGATTGTCGACCCATGTTTAGGGTTTCACAATTATAAAGATTAAGGGTTTGGGGGAGATACCCACCCCTCTCCCCCTCGTTGATTGTTGATCCATGTCTATAATGGTATATAGGAATACAAATATTAAGGGGTGTGTGGGGGAGATACCCACCCATCTCCCCACATATTTTTTTTCTATAGTGGGTTTACCACGGAGGAAAAAGAAGAGACCCTTTAAACATGGATCCACCAATCAGAGTACAGTATTTTGATGATGTCATTCAGAAAGTGTATATAAAAGAGTGCGCTGAAGCCGATCATCTTCACTTTCGCAAAGCTCTCGACACGTCAGTTACAAGAAGCACGCCGCCCTTGCCTTCGCGCTTGAGGTAGTTTTACTTGTGCGCGAGGAAATGAATGTGCCTATATTGCTTATCGAATCGTGTGCTAAGAGTTGGGTACTTAAGCCCGCCAAGACCCCTGACTCTTCAGGTAATCGATTAATTCGAGATTGTAATTCTTTCTCCAGACACGCTATCGTTTCTACAACTGTTCGATAGTTTTTTGTAGAACCCTTTATAGCGGTTTCGTCGGTCAATTGCGTGTGGAATGCATCATGAGCTTGTTGATAAACCCTGAAAGCCTGTCTTGTGTCATGCGCGGCCTCCTTGATGTTATTTGGTTCAACATTCGCGTTGAGTAGTTCTCTGACCCTTTTAACCTTTCTTGTAAAGTTGGCCTTCGAATAAATCCGTGCCTTTTTCAGCTTGTCAAGTTTCTCTAAGTTCACTCCGGAGGCCATTGATAAACGAGGGTGACAGGAAATTAACGAGGCGATAAAGATCGATTTAGGCTAGTCACGCCAGTGGTAATTTAGACCAGATGCCTTCAGAATCTTCTGGAACAAATAGTTCGAATTCTTTTGCCTTGACAAAGGTCGTATACAAATTTCGATCGATAATGTAATCCTCGATCACATTAGGACAATTCCTGGTGCATATTGTAAGATCGAACGCGACTGATTTTATAACACAGTTTATTGACTTTGATTTGTTACATATGAGGCGTTGACGATTCGGTGTTATAGACGATTAGACGATGAGACGGTTCGAAACTGCAATGAAATGTTACAAATCCGCGCTATAGCAAATCATACACAATCAACCAAATAATCAAGAGAATACAATGTAAATAGTTCTAAGCGCGTTTGCAGGTCACTCCACATAGTTTGCTCCCGATAGCAAACACGAAGAAATAGGGCAGAGTCACATGCATACGCATTACATAAATGTGGAGAACAACAATTGGGCTATAATAGAGCCTACACTTGGCATAATGATTGCTCATCCGGCGTAATAACGAAAGTAACCTATAGCAATTCTAAAATGCACATAACAGGATTAACTTTGTGTTAAATCTCTGGTAACAAGTCTGCTTGTGTTGAATACATAGGCACGCTAACTCGTGATAATTGGTCACGGAAAACTTGCTAGTTAAATGAAGTCTTATTATTGCAGCGCTTATTGAAACGTAAACTACGTAGAAAAAGGTTAGACACTTACTTTGTCTACGCAGCACCAGTAGAATAGATAGATGTTGAATTGGTAGTATAAAATAGATATGGTTGAAGATTTACAGTGGTGTGTCCACTAAGATTGAATGCTAAAGACTAACTAACTCATCAAGGAGTGTCAAAACATTTGAGTAGAGCTCCTGTCATGTCAAATCACGATAGTGGGCTAATCTATTTACTTAATCAAATGGTTACAAAATAGCTATAACATGCTGCTTATATAAAAAACAATTTCAAATCCAACATGTAATGTAATGTGAGGACTTCCACTTGCAATCACATAGCTCTATTCTTACTGTGCTATTCAATTGAGCATGGTATGGCTATAGTTTGGTTGATAAGTTTGAACGTTTCATTTGGATAGTTTTGTGTCTCAAAAAGCATGTTGTCAAGGCCCGTTCGCAATATTGTCAAGGAAAAGCTTGTGATTTTGAAACTTTGTCGCGATATCCCTTGACAACAGTATGAACCGGCCTTGACAACATGCTTTTTGAGACAAAAAACTATCCAAACGAACCGTTTAAACTTATCGACCAAACTATAGGTATTCCAAGCTCAACTAAACAGCACAGTATATGCGATATGATTGGCAGGGTATTTTTTGTGGAATACTCACGGTAAACTGGGAGCAAGTCACAGACCCTTTGTGAGAAAATGATAAACAAGTAAGAAAATAGCATCAAAATGGATTGACTTTATGACTTTAAGTCTGCTATGTGATTCCATTGCCCGATATCAGATTTTCAAGTGAAATTAAGTGTGGAATTCCCTCATCAGGTAATGGATTTACCTGTAGAATTGACTACAATTACGAATATTCATCTTTCCAGGAATACGATGATAAGTTAGGATTTAAACTTCGTACTGGAAAAAAGGCTTACAAAGACATAAGCTTTCGGCTAGAATTCTAGCCATGATCACCCCCCCCCCCCCCCCGGGATAACATTAATAGGTACATTATAGCATTTCATTATGATGAACATATCCTGTTTAACCTTATTTTCAAGTCATTTGTAAATAACATGATTTTATTTTATCAAATGGCTTACAGGCACATGCAAGGGAAGTGTACAGGGGCTTATCAGAAGACCATGAAAATGGAGATGTTCCTTTGGCATGGGATCTGAACAAATGGTAAGCATTCCTCTACTCCTTCATATATGTTGTTCAGAGTCATTGCAAGGGATAACTTGGAGGTATCTTTTCTTCCCTAGAAGGCTAAGAAAAGAAAATGTGTACCTCTATAGAAATTGTGTACAGATTCTATAAAGCCTGCACAGGCATTCTATCCAGTATTTACAACATTTTTTATCCCTGTTTTAGTTTTGCTGAACCTGAAAATGAGAGAGTCAACCGGGGAATTTTCAATGGTGTCAGAAGTACAGACAACGAAACCAGTCAAACAATGTTGAGAGGTGGGATGTAGTGCTTAAAGGATGCCTGTCGACCGAGATGTATTGCGGCAATGGTTTTGATCAATGGTTTTGGTTTTGATCATAGTAAAATACTCCGGTTGCTCACCTTTGACTATCTCTATTTTGAATGTATAGTCCAAGGTATAGTCATGAATTCTCTCAAGTAGTCATTCAAGTATATTCTAGGGCAGTTTGCCAATTTTTTTATAAATGTAGAGTTGTTTTTGTTTACCATCACGGCCGTAGAACATGTCGGTGTACAGACATTCTTTAATAAATTATGATAACTATTCTTCTCATGTCTTGTTCGCTAAACTATTGATACAGCATATTGTTCGATTGGGGGTCCATCAATTCCAGAAAAGACCCATACCCCCACCACAGAGGGATTGGGAATTCCACAGGGGTTTGGGGTATCAATTTCCCATAACATTACTTTATTTTTCACTAGAAATTCCAGAGGGAGAGAGAGTGATGGGGGGTCCTTAAGTAAATTCCCTCCATGGTGAGGATATGGATATTTTCTGGAATTACACATTATGTTGGGGAAATTTTGCTGATTAAGCTGGTGAGTAAACCGCATTGTGACTAGCTAGGTGATCACAATTTCAAGATACACATTGAGGGCTAGCACCTGCTTGAGTGGGAGCCGGTATGGGGGAGGGACAGCAAAGAACGTTGGATTTCCGACCATGGGGCTAGCATGGATGTCCCAGCTTGTGGCAATAATTTTGAAAACTATTTATTTCAGCTGCAGTAAAAGGCCAATTTACAACCAGGTACAGAAAACATCTTGCGCAACAGAATAACAAGGAGAAAGTGGTCCTCAGAAAACAGAGAAGAAGGAGCAGACTAAACTCAGTAAGTGAAATTTAGCCACTTGGACCCAAGCTATGATATCACTTTTTATCAGCCATTTTGAAACTTCGATTTGGCCTTGGGAATTTTAGGTTTTTCTGTTTGGTCACTCAAACCCTATCACTGGCGCTCTTCTCTCGATCGATAGAAATCCAGTCAAATAGGGAAGGACGAGATTGGCTCAAAAGGTTTGATTGACAGAACGGAAACTGCTATAAATCCTAAAGCCAAATCGATGTTTTCTAAAAGCGAGTCGCGAAACAATAGATTCAGCTGTAAAAGAAGTTGTTGGGAATTGAATCGAAATAGAAATTCAACGCAAAAATGACACCATGAAACTCAACATTTGATATTACCCTGATGAATTGGCAGTTTCATGTTCGAGGAAGTATAGTATAGCTTTTATGAAACGCTGATTTCATTTATTTGCTCTAAAATCGTGCCCAAAACCATAATGACCAGGTTTGTGGTTTATTTTGTAGGATATTTCACCCTCCTCCATTTGAGAAAACATGCAATCCTTTCTAAATTCTCGTCCTACCTGCTGCCCCTGGGGGATATCATAGTTCAGATAAATTTGAGGTTAACTATCTGGGGGCCGTGGTGTACAACTGTTGCAGAAACTCTCAGGAGCATGTTATATACTAAAAATGTTGCCGTCAGTTAAAACGTTTTTTTGATCATTTTGTTCTTGTTTAAATTTCAGAAAAAAAATATGAGACTGAGCGCACTCAGAAACTCTACGTCGATCGGTCAATCAGACAAGGACAAGCTGGCACAAATACTAAAGATAGAGTATATGTCTAGTGAAAATAGCGTCACTGAGGAGGAATCTGCATCAGATGACGCAAGTGACGTAGAGCCTCCAGAGAAGATCCTTTGGCGAATAGGCAAATTGAAAGCCTTGACAGGAGAGCCGCCAAGCGTCGCGGTACAAAAGGACGCTCGATGATGTACACCCACAGGGCAGGGGCGGACTCAACTCGTCCTGCGCCTGAAGATGCCCCAGCATGGGCTCAAAAAAGGGTTCCAGCCCTTGCCCGGGTCTTGCCCCAGCAAGGGCCCGAGAAGCGTAGAACATACTACCTATATACATATACCCAATTCAAAAATGTTCATGAAATAAGGAAATAGAAACGTTCGATGCATTATGATGTGCCGTCCTTATCATACTAATAAGCGGTTTGTTTCTGCGTTTTTGCTACCCTGCTGGAGAGCCGCTTTCTCTGTATTTCGCTGGGCTATCGCGCCAGACAGCCGAGCGATATACAGAGAAAAGAGACCCTGCCAGCAGGACACTTTTGTGCATAGCTTTTTCTCGCGCCACCAAAGCGGCCTTCCTCATAGTACCCATGAAGCATCGCGGGTTACTGTTTCCATACTTTTGGTTTGGGTATACACCTGTTTCAACTAACGTTGCTCTGCAAAACGTAAAACCATGCATCATAAGTAGAAATGGTAATTCCTGCCCAAAACGAAGCGGTTCACGCCAAATCGTGTCTCAAAGTAGTAAACAAAGTGCCATTGGGTGGTTTTAGTTTAGTTTGGTTTGCCAAATTCAAAGAAAACACGAGAAATAGCGTCTTCATTATGATGTATGGTTCATGGTTTTACGTTTTACGGAGCAACGTTAATTGAAACAGGTGTATAGTACGTCTTCATTACAGACTCCTTTTGACATAAATAGTACCCTGAGTGTCTGAGACTCGTAGCAAACCGACTTGTAACGAAGGCGCTCGCAGTACCATTTCTTATCGATTTCTTACGCGGAATTGTTCGCGTTTTTGATGCTTGACTAGATCAATAGAAGCTTGAAATCATTCGTTTATGAGCGTATTACAGTTAGAAAGTCAAGTTTCATGACTTCTTGTGATGTCTGGACGGACAAATCGTCTCAAGACGAACAAATCGTCTGATGTGAAAACGGGACGCACACATTTTCAGACGAACAAGTCGTCCAAATTTGTTCGTCTGTTTTGGCCGTCTCGGAAGACGATTTTTCATAGACGCTTTGTTCATGTAGACGAACAAATCGACCAAAGTCCGACCTAAATTCACACTAGACGAACAAATCGTCGGACGATTTGTCCGTCCAGACGATTTGTTCGTCTTCTAGTGTACGTAATTACGTAACGGCCGTTATGTAATTATTTACGACTTCAATAGTTTCTTGATATATTGCTAAAAAACGCTTGAAAAATGTAAATGTTTAGCAGTTTATTTTGTTTATATCAGATCAGATGTAATTACTTTTGTATCTTGCCGCATTATTGCCATTGAATCAACACATTCAATCAAAAGTTGCATTTACTGTTTCTGTGTTTTACTCATTCACAAGGAATTCGAGCGGAAATCTAATCGAAACGAGCAAAACTTGTGCGGACTCGTATCCTGCCTAAATATATGCGCGCGCTGGAATTTTTTCATGAGCCCACATTGTAAAATCTATATGTACAGCTTCCTTATGTGTAAAAGCTGCAGTCAAATTCCAAATTGCGTGATATTTTCGATGTGAAGCGAGAATTCGAATAGTGTTTACGATTCAGATAACACATCGAATGAATGATTCCAAAGCGATAATAGCATATTTGATTTGTATTAATAAAAGAGAATATTGTATGTTTTCAGAAAGTCCGCGATTTTCTGATGTGCGCACTCTTTATAGCTAGAAGTTTCTGAATGTTTTTGTGATAGAGCGGATATGGTTTAATTACGCTTGGTGCAAACTGCGCTTGTACAAATTTATTGCGGCCAAGACTAGAGGCGATTTCTTGGATTTTTCTAAACTAATCAACTGAAAATGCGGCCTACATAATGTCAGGAAACACACAAATAGGGAGTTGAGAATACTTTGAACCTTTCAAGTACCAGCACTCCAGGCAATGACTTCATCACCGCTGGTGACAATAACTTCGCAAGCCATCCAGCTATGAAACTTTTTTGTTGCAAATCAATCCATTTACATCAGCGCTATGTTTTTATAGTGCTATGTTTTTATGTTATAATCTTCCCTAAATCTGCTTCGTTATGGCGCTGGCTATACTAGGAACCTAACTCGAAAAGCAATTACTACTAATTAGACTCTAGCCATTTCCGGTCATATATTTCTATTGATGTTTCTCGTTCATATTCAGTATGTTGGACATAAATTCCAAGAACCACTCTACGGCGATACGAACGAATGTGGATAGCAGAATATCTGTGCTGACTCTCGTCATGGTACTTCGTGCAGTTTTTCCACAACAAAATATCTAACTTTCACCTGAATAATTACTTGCAATCAATTGTTAATTTCACGTTGGCAAGTGAAGAATACTTGAAATCTCGATATGCTTTTCCTTGAAAAATTCAAATGTTTCATATCTCCAATGCGTCAAAGTCCTCGTAGCATTCTATTCCATACGACTTTCAGTTTCCACTGCTTTAAATCTGTTAAATCGAGTCACGGATCAGCGACGATCTCTGAATGAATTTTTTAGAGTGTAATTGCAAATGACATTGCTGCACTGTAGTAGGAAGAATACTTATTTGAATGAATTTTTTTCAGTATGTTGGACACAAATTCCAAGAACCACTCCACGTCGATACGAATGAATGTAGATGGTAGAATGTATGTGCCGACTCTCGTCATGGTACTTGGTTCAGTTTTTCCACAAGAAAGTATTTAATTTTTACCTGAATAATTTTTGCTATAACATTGCTAATTTCAAGATGCAAGCAAACAATACACTTGAAATTTCGATATGCTTTTTCTTGGAAAATTCAAATCTTTCATATCTCCAATGTCTCAAAGCATTCCCTGCTACTTTCTACTGCTTTAAATCGAGTTTCGGATCAGCGAATATCTCTGATTGAATTTTTTTCGAGTGTAAATGTAAATGACATTGCTACACTGTAGTAAGAATACTTATTTGAATGAAATAATTTTTTTCAGTATGTTGGACACAAATTCCAGATGGCAAGTACTACACAGAAATTTCAGCAGAATACACTTTCGTGATGCTTTTTCTGGGTAAATAATATCTTCTACACCTCGAAGCATTACATGTGACTCTTCCATTGCTGTTCAAAGTGCCTCGGATCAGCGAGGATCACTGAATGAATGTTTTTCATTCGAAATACAATTAGAATCGACCGCTTGAAGAAAATAAATTTCTTAAATAACTTCGACACGAATTCCAAAAGTCACTCCACTTTTGCTTGAATCCTCCAAGCAAAACTGAATGTATTTGGAATTTCTAGCGTGGTACTTGGTTCAGTTTTCGAGGAATGAGACGTCAAAATATCCTCTCTCGAATCACACTCAGTGAGTTAAAACGCGATCCCGGGAAAATACAAAGCTTCATCATTGTGCTCGATGCAAAGTACGGATGTTCATCAAGATTAGTTGAAGTTTTCAGCTTTCCTCGTTTCTCCGATCAGCTTAAATATAATTATAAAACTCCGCTGTCGTTGCCGACACATTTCAAACAGAATTGCAACTTCAGAGTTTGACTGTGGGGAGGGGGGTTATTTTCTCTTACTGCGCATGCGAAATAACAGCAGGTCAGCAGCTTCACTGAGGGCTCAGCTCAAGATTAGTTTGCGAAGCGATGAACGGCTGGAATTCCTTGTGCATTGTCCGCCCGATCCTTACGAATTCGAAAACTAGCAAGAACGCGAAATTTCTCCCCCCACATCGGCAAAAATAAATAATTTGAATGTGGTGCGAATGTAATAACAAACTTGGAAATTCGCATTAGATTTCCCGTATCTGGAAACATGAACATTGGCGCATATTTGATTGCTTAAGTAAATGTGATCGCACATGTTACTTTACTTCGCCTTTGACGGGAGTTGCAAATCTGCGAGCAAACTTAGAAATTTGCACTAGATTTGCTGAAGTTGCAAAGACATGAACATTGGCGCATATTTGGTTGCTAAGTAAATGTGATAGCACACGGCATTTACGTCGCATTTGACGGGTGTTGCAAATCTGTGAACAAATTTGGAAATTCGCATTAGATTTGCCGAAGCGACAAAGACGTGACAAAAGCGGTCTTTACGAGATTTGTTTGTGCTGCAAATGTTATTCATATTCAATGTTTACTTTTGGACAAAGCTATGCAAATCTATGTAAAGTCGGTATTTACTATGCATTTGGATTGGCTTTGACTTTGTTGTAAATCCGTTTTTTCGTCCAGTGTTGCCTAAAGGGGTTTTGAGGTTTTTATTGATACTTTGAGGGGGTCAATTTTTTTTGGGCTGAATGAAAAATCTTGCCAGCCCACCCCCTGGCATAAATAATGAATGCTCCCTACCAGAACAAGGCTTAAAACTGGATTTAAACCATTGCTCACTGGAGTTCCAGTAAATCCCCCTACAATGAGATATACTTAGATATATTTTTTATTCGGAACTGTAAGAAATAATAATGATTTACATTGGCAAAACTCCAATAAATATAAAAAGTACATCAATTTTTGCCTAATTTTGATTGTTTAATTTCACTTATTTGTTTAAAAAGGGGGTTCGAAGGCTTGTCATGATGGAGTTCTGTTTTGGTCACCCATACAAAATTTTGCTATGTTTTCGGATATTTTCTATTAATTTTTGGACATTATTCTTGTGATGCATCCAAGGGGGCCATTTGACATAAATTGATTTTGGTTTTGATTTCTATGGTATGGAAGAGTACATATAGTTGGGTAGGATAAAATTGCTCTTCCATTTGTCTCCCGTTTTCCATCCGTAGGTCATGGAAGGACATTGGAAATCCCGGAGGGGTGAGGGTGGGGAGTCAATTTACTTTCTTTGGAGGGATGAGGGAGGGGTCTCCTCTCAACACCCTTCTTAGTGGGGGAATATGTTCTGGAAATGTCTGGTTCCATATTATCCATATCCTCCTACGAAGGGAATGGAAATGCCGTCAATTTACCTGATCTTTTCCATACAAATACTGTTTTTTTCTTTGGAAATTACATAGAGGGGGTAAGGATATTTTTTGGAAACACGATTATGATTATGATTTTTATACTACAGTACAGATTTTTAAGGGTTTTTTTCCTGACTTTTCTGACTAGGATTTTGTTAGGGTCAGTTAGGAAACTCAGTATTATTAAGCAACTCTTTCTTCAGATGTTTAGGGTTTGCCAGATTTCTAGGATTCTGCAATGGGAAGTTATGTTTCTCTGGGGTTAAAATACATGTCCACAATACACAGCTCTTCAAATTCTATTTGTCCAACAAGCACCCCCACCCAACTGATATGAGTGAGTGCTCGACCTTGACTTTTTTGATCACTAGTCCCATCGGGACAAGTAGTACAGAAACGTTACTTGCCTTAGCCAACTGGCTTATCAATTATAGTCCATTATAGTCTAGTTTTGACCATTTCTAAATGCTGCTGTCCCCTCTGGCGACCATGACTCATAGCGCAAAAACAATAGAGTGTTTTGATATGACGTCATAGTGAAATAGGGCAATTATTGTCAGAAATTTGCTATGATATTATTGCATTGTATAAGAATTAGTCGTTCTGTAAGAGGTATAAACATTGGAGTTCCGCTTTTAGGCAGTGCCCAAATCTATATATTACAACCTGATTGTGTGGATGGCACTGGCCTGGGGTGTACGTGGACTCATGTTTGGCAATATCTTTGGTGGTAGAACAGGCTGAAATGGAAAATATGTTAAGCCTGCAGTGTCACATACTTAATTAATACAACCTGAGTGTGGATGGTATGGGCCTCAGGGTTTTAAATCTTATTTATTCACCATATTATTATGAATATCATATTGTACTTACTTGCACTAATTGGGGTGTATGTGACCCTGCAGGCTTTAACAAATTTTTCATTTCAGCCTGTTCTACAACCCAACATACTGCCCATGAGGCCAGCCACACCCCAAATAGTGCAAGTACAATATGATATTCATAATAAAAATATGGTGAATAAATAAGACTTAAAAACCTGAGGCGAGTGCCATCCACACAATCAGTTTGCATTAAATTAAGTATGTGACCCTGCAGGCTTTAACAAATTTTTCATTTCAGCCTGTTCTACAACCCAAACTGACCATGAGGCCAGCTACACCCCAAGTAGTGCAAGTAAGTACAATAGGATTTTCATAATAATATGGTGAATAAATAAGACTTAAAAAGGCGAGTGCCATCCACACAATCAGGTTGTATTAATTAAGTATGTGATACCACAGGCTTAAAATATTTTCCATTTCAGCCTATTCTACCACCCAACATATTGCCAAACATGAGGCCACCTATACCCCAAGTAGTTGGAGTAAGTACAATAGGATATTCATAATAATATGGTGAATAAATTAGATTTAAAAACCCGAGGCCCATACCATCCACACAATCAGGTTGTATTAATTAAGTATGTGACACTGCAGGCTTAACATATTTTCCATTTCAGCCTGTTCTACCACCCAACATATTGCCAAACATGAGGCCACCTACACCCAAAGTAGTGCGAGTAAGTACCATAGGATATTCATAATAATATGATGGATAAAATAGATTTAAAAACCCTGAGGCCAATACCATCCACACAATCAGGTTGTATTAATTGAGTATGTGACACTGCAGGCTTAACATATTTTCCATTTCAGCCTGTTCTACCACCCAACATATTGCCAAACATGAGGCCACCTACACCCCAAGTAGTGCGAATAAGTACCATAGGATATTCATAATAATATGATGGATAAAATAGATTTAAAAACCCTGAGGCCCATACCATCCACACCAATCAGGTTGTATTAGTTAAGTATGTGACACTGCAGGCTTAACATATTTTCCATTTTAGCCTGTTCTACCACCCAACATATTGCCAAACATGAGGCCACCTACACCCCAAGTAGTGCGAGTAGGTACAATAGGATTTTCATAATAATATGGTGAATAAATTAGATTTAAAAACCTGAGGCCCATACCATCCACACAATCAGGTTGTATTAATTAAGTATGTGACACTGCAGGCTTAACATATTTTCCATTTCAGCCTGTTCTACCACCAAAGATATTGCCAAACATGAGTCCACGTACACCCCAAGTAGTGCGAGTAAGTACAATAGGATATTCATAATAATATGGTGAATAAATTAGATTTAAAAACCTGAAGGCAGTACCATCCACACAATCAGGTTGTATTAATTAAGTATGTGACACTGCAGGCTTAACATATTTTCCATTTCAGCCTGTTCTACAACCCAACATATTGCCAAACATGAGGCCACCTACACCCAAAGTAGTGCGAGTAAGTACAATAGGATATTCATAATAATATGGTGAATAAATTAGATTTAAAAACATGAAGGCAGTACCATCCACACAATCAGGTTGTATTAATCAAGTATGTGACACTGCAGGCTTAACATATTTTACATTTCAGCCTGTTCTACAACCCAACATATTGCCAAACATGAGGCCACCTACACCCAAAGTAGTGCGAGTAAGTACAACAGGATACTCATAATAATATGGTGAATAAATTAGATTAGAAAATAACACCTATGTTGCATTGTGAATGTGCGCATTCTGATTAGTTAAAAAGCATGTTTGTAAGAGACCTGAGAAACACGATTGTCACGCAACGCTGTCGTGCGTGTGCATGTTATTTTCTAAAAGCAATAAAAATACTTTGTGCGTGCTCTCTGGTTTCTTACAAACACTCAGAGAATGTTGGTCGAACTGATAAAACTTGAAAGACACGAGCCGCAAGTTTTGATCAGTTCTCCCAACATCCCCCTCGTGTTTGTAAGAAAGCAGAGAGCACGCGGAAAGTACTTTTATTGCTTAATTTAAAAACCCGAGGGCAGTACCATCCACACAATAAGGTTGTATTAATTAAGTATGTGACACGGTAGGCTTAACATTATTTGTGACCCTCTTTGCGAAAACCTGGCTGAATGATTTTAGCGTTGTGAGCAAAATGCATTTCAATGCATTGTGGAACGTAGGGAATGCATTATAGAACATTCGCATATCGTTGGCTATCGTTCAGAAAGCATTTGAAACAAATTAGAGACCATTACAAACCATTCCCCAAGCGTTGACATTCATTTCAAGAACGTTGAATGGAACGTGAAGGTCGTTGGCATTCATTCCACAAACGTTGGATTTAGGTCAGCTTGGTGAGTAAGGTAGTAGTCGTGTTGACATTCATCTCTCGAGCATCGCAATTAAACATGTAACTCAAGACAAAGGTCACGATAAGGACAAGATCAGTTCTCACACAAATATCCGGCAAACCCCAACTCGTACTACAACACTTCAAACGCTTGCAAACTTGAGCCCGACTGTTTTTCAAATATGTGAGGGGCATGAGTGCAAGTTTATTCATGGGTTATTATCTCAAATACTGCCATTCTGTTAGCCTCACATCGCCTCAAATGACCTTGAGATTGTTTTCCGTGATTACAAGGGATACATGATGAGATCGTTGACAAACAAATGTCACATTTATAGCGGTGTTAAAAAAAAATTACCAAAAGCGTGATGAATATTTCAAAGGATCGTTGGAGCCATTCAACTGAGCATTATCAAACATTGCAAAACCGTTTAATGATTCTTTTAGATCGTTGGGTAGCATTATGGAATCGTTGTGAATCATTTGAGAACCATTGAATGATTGTTCAATATCGTTGGCGAGCATTTGAAGAACTTCTTTCAAGATTTGAGCTCAGATTTTTTACACATTCCAAGACGTAGGTGGACGTTCTATGCCCGAATGGACTTTTGAACCCTAACCACAATGCACCGCGGCCCGAGTGGCAATTCGTGTATTGAAAAAAAAAAGAAATACACGACTTATATAAAGCCTTAAATATAATTTTTTTTTGAAATGGAACTTCTGAAAGATCGACTCTTACCTTTCCGTGACTGTGAATCATATTTCTCCGCCGCCTCTTGAAAGATACATCCAAATAGAGAGTGGCAGAAAATTCTCCTCTGCCGGCGAACATGTGATTGGCCGGAGGGCTTCTCCCCTCAAAGGAGCAACGGGGACATCGAGTGTGATCACATGCAGTTGGATCTCCCTTTATATCCCCAGGAGACCCAGACTTTTGAGGTGTTATCCATCTCGATTGTTGTGCTCGGATCCGGAAACCTTCGAACTACATACAGGTGCCCGATAACTGATGCAATCTCGACAACAGTGCACGAAAATCGGACATTAGCCGTCCCGGAAAAGTCCAGTTGTCGCTCCACAGCAAGGAAGAAAGTCCCGTTCCCAAAGAGACTCGAAAAAGGATGCCTTGAATAGAGGATTTTCACATGCACCCTTCGAAGAAGACCCGACTCGCCGTCGGGCATTCTGAACTTTAGCTCGTCGAATAATGCGTTTCGGAGACTCCATATCTCTGTCTCCTCCGGACTAAGAGTTGGTAACTTTGCCCTTGCTACTTCACTGCTGTTGGGATTGCGAGCATGTATCTCTTAATAGCGCTTAGGGAGACCCATGAATTGTGACGTTCGTCAAAGTTCCCTCACCTCACCAGAACTAAATCCCCCTCGACCCGCAAAACCCGCTCCACTTTCCAGAGCCGTCGACTCTCTGTGACCTCTTGATGTTCGAAATCCGCAATAGCTTGGTGGTTACGGAATTTCACTAGCCGATTCAGCTTTTTTATCACTCTTCCGCTTCGTGTACGGCATGGTTCTTGACTTCGGCCGCTATTTTGCTAGCGTTGCAGAAAAACCTTCATTCCAAATATGGAAGTTGAGTTTCTAAGTATGGAAAGAACCTCCCGTATATGGCACAGAGAGAAATGGTTAAAGCTTGTGGGGTAAAAACTTGATATGGAGTCTACCCACCAAGAAAGTCTGCCTGTCAGGTGACAGGGAACATGTAATATTCAATTTCAACAATTGTACTTTGAACTTCTTAAAGTAGTAGGGAACATAAATTAAGGTACACTAACGGACTTCTGTTTATCGGCAAAAGCCGTGCGCTAGGCGTGCGTTGCCCGTGTTCAAAAGTCGTGCGCACGAGTGAGAAAAGCCGTGTGTTTCAAATAAAAAAGCCGTGCAAAAAGTTCAGTTTATTCATTTTTTTTGCCAGGAAATACACATATATAAATGTCAAAATATTTAAAATAAATATAATAATATAATAATTTCCAGGCGAGGAAGCTCATAAGAAACCTTAGGGGCTTCTAACCATGAGCTCCCTCCTCATCTTAAATAGTTCTAAAAAAATTCTTAAATAGTAACTAAATAAGCTAAATTAGTAACTAAATGAGATCATCCCCAGGTGCTCGCCAAGCTACTTGCCCTGTATAGCGAACCACATTTGTCAGTTTGCTGCTAAGCGTGGGATGCGCCTCAACCCGAAAAAGTGCCGTGAGATGGTAATCAACTTTTTGCAGTTTCGACATCTTGGGTGTTTTGAAATGACGAAAGTACTTTTGAGATTTCTAGTAATATTTAAAAGCCGACTATGAGGACTTGACGAGATTTCAAAGTCCGCGCAATAAGAACTAATTGCGTGGGCTTTGAAATCCCGTCAAGTCCGAATAGGAGGCTTTTGAATTACTTCAAATACTCAATAATTATTCATGACCTAGTTAGCCAACACAGAGGAAAAACGATCAATGTTGAAACATCTCCATTTATTTATTTTTTAATTCCTTGGTCATTTGAAATACTCAGCCTGTGACATAATCTTCAATCACCAACCCCTCTGTACCCTACCCAAACAGGATTTATCAATATAATCATATTTTTTTACTTGTGAATTTTGAATTACGTCACTAGTCATGCGCACAAATGAAAAGGTCAAGATTGTTTCCACAAAGCCTGTCCCACATGAAAGTTGGCGGCGCACATGCATATAGTCTGGAACAAGATCCTTTCTATTCTATAGATTTCCGAGAGAGGAGACCTGTTCCTACAGTCTGCTTCTGTACGGCGAAGACTAACTAGTACAAACAAAATTCGACGGGGAGAGGACCTTGAAATTATGAACTTGGATTGCGTCACTAGTCATGCGCAGAAGTGAAAAGATTAAGAGTGTTTCCACATTCATATAGTCTGGAACAAGATCCTTTGTATTTTACTTCTCCGATAGAGGAGACGCGTGTCTTCTCACGGAACAGTTTCTACAGTCTGCCATTCAGCGGCGCAAAGACTGACTAGTACAAAAACAATTCGATGGCGAGGGCCTTGAAATTATGAATATTATGAATTATGAACTTGGATTGCGTCACTAGTCATGCGCAGAAGTGAAAAGATCAAGAGTGTTTCCCAATCTCGTACCCAGAGCCCGTCATCTTTTTGGCCAGTGGCAAAGATTCAGGGCTCTGGGGGAATCGATTTTTTTAAAAGCCAGATTCTGCGTTTCCGGTTTGATTGTTGTATGAAAGTTCGTTACGTTTTTTGACCTACCACGCATGCTCACAAATCGGATTCCCCCAGGGCCCTGAATCTTGCCGCTGGCCAAAAGATGACGGGCTCTGGGTACGAGGTTGGAGTGTTTCCATAAAGCCTGTCCCACATGGAGGTTGGCGGCGCACAAGCATATAGTCTCGAACCAAAATTCTTTGTAATGACTTTTTCGAGAGAGGAGACTTTTGTCTTCTCCCGGAGTGGTTTCTACGGTCTGCCTTTGCACGGCGCAAAGACTGACTAGTAGAAAAACTTTTCGAGTGTGAGGACCTTTTAACTATGAATATTCAAAGGTCCTTGGACCTTGAAAAGTTTTCAAGTCACACTTGCAGTATCTTCCTCGGATTTCAAGGTATTGCACGTGGTACAAAATGAGAGCTCTGGTTGGCTGATTAGGTCATGTCATTGTCATTGTCATTGTCATTGTCATTGTCATTGTCAAGCCCGAGTGCAAGTGGTTCGGATATTTTTACTTTCTAAAGGAACTATCTGATTCGAAATGCAACGGAAAAATCCTTCTCAATTAACTTATGTTGTCTCTTTAGTTTTTCAAGGTGAATCAAAGAGATAATGTATTTCTTGAACTTCGAAAATGTGCTGTTCTTGTTTTTCAGTTCTTCGGAATCACAAAGATCGATGATTCGTTCACGGCACTTTTGAGAGACGAATTACATTCACAACAACATATTAATTATGGCAATTTTGTCGAAAACATATCTACTTTGCCGAACATTTACATGTACCTGTAGGTTGGAAGGGGCAGTAAATCGTAGAAGCCAGTCATTGAGTGCAGTTTAAGAGAGAATTTCAGTAAGCTTACCGTCGACTTGTTGATTCGCTTGATCACGAGCCATCAGACATCAAACGTATTTAAAGTGGTCTCTCTTTTTATGAACAAGGTCTTCCTCGTTGTCCCAGAGTTTGAAGAGGTTAATTTCCCAAATTTCTGTTTGAATATTCCAAACGAATCTTGAATTTCTCTGCCAGCAGGTTGAAAAATATAGTCATCCATCGGTGGTGAAATGGCGACCAAAGGCAAAGTGTTTTCAGCGAAGCAACTCTGCAGTTTCACAATCCATAATCCAAGGCACAAAATGCGAATTTATCCCTTGAATCCATCCTTGCAACCTTCTAGAAACTTAAATCGTTTATCGTAGTCGATATTAAGGTTTTAAAACAAGTGTTTTCTAGCGTTTTTGCTTCTCTAAAACAGCAGCAAGTTTCCACCATGTGTTCAGTAGCCGAATGCTTGTAGTGAAGTCTGACGTAATGTCACGTGCGTGACAAACGTCACGCATACAGAAAGAGGCTACAAAAATGTCGGCAAATGCCACATTTAGTGTCGTTCGGATATTTTTTGGAGTGTTCCCGTGTAGTATATACTAAAACAATTATTCTCCTCAGGCTCAGTGAATAGTGGCGAATAGTCCCCTCCCTGGTATCACCATCACAGAAAAACAGGAGTTCCAATCACTTGTGAACACATCAAAACGGATCATTCCAGCAGGTAATCCAAATTGGTGGATCTCATTTCGACAAATGGCTACTTTTTGGGGCTAGATTGGATTACATGATTGTACATAATAGGAATGAAGCATAAAATGGCAGTTGCTTTGACTGACAGTCCTCATTATTATTAAATTACAGTCTCAAGAAAGTGTGGAATATAAAGACGCAATCTCCTAAGACAGCCAAAACTCTCAACAGTGCTCCCACAGCTAGCAGAATGGGTAAGCTTAGTGACAAGGAGTGTCTCCATTGCAAGTGGAAAATCCTATTTCATTCCCTCACCAGTTCGTCCGAATGAAAAATAGTTTCCATTTCATTCTACGCAAGACTAGAACACACAGAATCAAAGACACAATGTTGTTAAACATTTGGCAGCTTGTTTCAGGATAACTTTGACCCTATTAAAAAGCCGCGTGTGATTGTTGGCCTGAATAATTGATAATTGTTTACTATAATTGTGATAAATGCGTTAACTTCTTTCTCACGAGTTGATGCAGCTTTAAAACAAGTGATTTATGTTATAGAAGCATTTGTGGTAAATTTGTTGTGATCTTGCCAAGCCAGTAACTGGAGAAGCACCTGAAAAATATCAATAAAATAGAAGTAAGTTTTTTTTTTTTTTTTTAACAGGGTAATAAATGAGTCGCTCAAGTAATCATTTTTTACTGTAATGTCAATAAACTTGCTGAATATTAAATCAGCTTTTTGTCCATCAACTCGCTTTATTGTCCATCAACTAAAAAGCATCGAATTTTCCATCGGGTATCCATAAACTAACCTTTTTGTCCATCGACTAAGGCTTTGTTGTAAGCTCATTGTCCATCGACTGAGCTTCATTATCAATAAACTAAGTCCATTGTCCATCGACTGAGCTTCATTATCAATAAAGTAAGCTTATTGTCCATCGACTGAGCTTCATTATCAAATAAAGTAAGCTTATTGTCCATCGACTGAGCTTCATTATCAATAAAGTAAGCTTATTGTCCACCGACCGAGCTTCATTATCAATAAAGTAAGCTTATTGTCCATCGACTGAGCTTCATTATCAAATAAAGTAAGCTTATTGTCCATCGACTGAGCTTCATTATCAATAAACTAAGTCCATTGTCCATCGACTGAGCTTCATTATCAATAAAGTAAGCTTATTGTCCATCGACTGAGCTTCATATCAAATAAAGTAAGCTTATTGTCCATCGACTGAGCTTCATTATCAATAAAGTAAGCTTATTGTCCATCGGCTAAGCTTCATTATCCATAAACTAATTAGGTTATTGATGGTCAATCGACTGTCAGCTTCAATACACACAAACAAAGCTTAATATCCATCGACTCAGCTTTATTGTCCATTGAATAAACTAAATTGTACTTCAAGTAACTAAATTGTCCATCGACTTAAAGCTTCATTATCCATCGACTAAGCTTATTAAATAGTGCTCATCAATCGACTAGATCATTAGCAATAATTACTAAATAGCTTATAATGTTAATCATCATGCATCTTTTATGTTACACATCAAACAGCTAATATTCCTTAGAATAGCAATATTCTTGTAGTACTAGAATATTGTTTCCATAACTAAAGGCCAAAAACTAACGGCCAAGCGGAACAATTGACACTTTTTCTTCGATTATACATTACATTGAGTACAAAGCAATAGCCTACAACGGAATCTCATTCCTTAAAGGGTTCCAAATTCTCGAATAAAAACATTTCATTGATGTTGTTTGATGGCGCAACAGTCCAAATCAGGGACAACAAAATCTTCAAATGCTTGAAAAACAGGAATTATTAGTTGTCCAATAAGAGCTATCTCTTGTATTGCTTTATAGTGCATTCGCTTGACGGCAACTCACTTCTCCCTTGGATCCATATTTAAAATTCAATTTTTGTCATACAGTAAAACTTCATAGCCCGATGCAGGCTGGGAAATGACTTGTGTATTCCAAGATGGGAATTATAAAGTTTACTTATACAACAATTTAAAAGAATTTTAAAAGATAATATCTTGTCAGGAAAAGCATCATTGATTTTTAGTTAATTGATTATAAATAATTGCAATTATTTCATCAATTCAGCCACTAATTGCAATTAATTTTTCGTAAACAACATAATTCAACATTTGTACAGTGGTCTACAACCACAAGCACCATGCTTTTAGGAAGACTTCTCATCTTCAACATATATATATATCCAAATGTGATTCTCATTAATAGATGAAATAAACTTGAATGATTGACTTTTCCACTCTTCAAGACGAGCTGAGACGCTTAAGTAGCTGTAATAGATTGCTAAAAGTTCACGATAAGTGGAACAAAAGTTAGTTTCCTCTTGAGCGAATATTCTGTGAGTTAACTGGATAATTCATCTCCTTCAATGCTCCACAAGCATTGCATTAAATAAACAATTCAACTGAAGAGCATTAGATCGTCATATGATAAATAATCATAGATTTAAAATCTTGAATCCAATTTGCACTGTGGCAACAGACGTTTAGACATGATATTGGCTGGTTGTCCTAAATTTGGACTCACATATAGAATTATAAAACCAACGGAGCTTGTTAAAGACGTCTTCTAGACAATAACCATCATCCACATAAAATACGCAATTAAAGCTCTTAGGGTCATTTTCATTGACCAAAGGCTTATTCATTAAATATCACATGTCAAAATGGTGTTAAAAAAAATTCTTATAATTTCCATCTTATCATGTACCTAATTGGCATTATCCAAATTCAGTACATAAGTACTAGACACTCTTGTTAAAATTATAGCAAAAATACCAGGGGTGGAAGAACTAAGATCTTTCTTATATTTTCATTAACTTGATATAGAAAAGATGCCTCTTAAATGCTACAATGTACCTATTGACATTTTCCGAAATTCCACCAAATTCAGTAGCTGACAAATTCGGTACTTAGGCTCTAAAATTATAGCAAAACTACAAGCGTGGAAGAACTCTCAATCTTCTTATAATTCCATATTAAAACTAGATCTTGAAATATACTTCTTAATTTTGTGCTTCTGGCACTAATTGACATTTACCGAAATGGCCACCAAATTCAGTACACAAGTACGTTAGACATCGCGATCTTCAGCACTACCCCCTTCATTACCCGAGGTTCAAAAGAAAATAGTCTATTTTCGGAGTATTTAACGAGAATCTTAATATATAGCTTTGTGTACAAATTATTCAGTATCCTAGCCAAGTGGCGTAGGCTTTCGTGCTATCAATATCCAAGATACATCGCGCTTTATACGCGTCATCACAGTGATCCTGAAGTGCATAATTTGCCTGTTGTTAGGGCAATTCTCTCCAAAAAAAAAAAATAGTCATCCATCACTTAGAATTATGCATAATAAGTCTAATGCTCCTTATGTACGGATCTGGAATGCTAAATAGCTTTCAATCTCCCTTATACATTCAAAACAGATGATTGACCAAAACAAAAAAGCATTCTTTTACCTCAATAAACTCTGTTTCATTACTGTTACATCATCGTACTCATTTTCCAGTCCTCACTCACGATTTACGTCATGTGCTTGTCGTAGGCGATGTGCTAACTGTTACTTCATGCACGTACTTCTTGAAGCATAATGATTGAATGCAATGTTCGATAATCTAATGGGAAGAATAAATAAATAACTATAAGGTTTTTTAAAACTCACAGTATACAATATTCCCACAGGGCGAGCCGTGAACATGGGAATATAAGGAATTACGAGGCGAAAACTTGACCACATTGAAGTAGGGTCAAAATTCTTCAGGTTACAATAATGATTATTTTTACCCCGCAAAAAAAATTTAGCGTAAGCGTAACGTGCCGGGAAACCTGAAACCTGGAATAAACTAACTCTCTTGGTTGCCTCTTTTAAACATCCAACTTGTTGACTTATGTCAACAAAGTGAAAAGAAAATATGAAATAACATACATACCGACGCATGACTTACGTCATGCTCCGAAAACAAAGGAAACTTTATTTTCATTCTCCCTCACCAGTTCGTCCGAATGAAAAATAGTTTCCATTTCATTCTACGCAAGACTAGAACACACAGAATCAAAGACACAATGTTGTTAAACATTTGGCAGCTTGTTTCAGGATAAACAAGCTCTGGAAATAACAAAGAAAGGGCAAAGTGTTTACAGGTGTTTATACATGTACCTCAATAAACTGCTTTTCACATCCACCTCTATTAGCCACATAGCTTCGTTTATTGTTCTTCTTGTTTCTCGATGCCTCTAACTCCCAGACTGGCGTTTAGCTCGCATGGCCTCGTCTAAGATGTTCTTTTGCTCTCTTCTCCTCTTCCAGCTAGTCACGTTCCTTGTGCACTTAATCGTAACGACAAGGCACCGAACTTCACATAATCAACTCTTTGTCTTTTTTGAATTGCTTCAAGCAAACACTCAATCGCTAAATATGCGTCGTTCACTAAAGTTTTTGAGTAACTCTAAAAGATAAAGATTGTGACCTTCTATTTCAGAGTTAAATAAATACTGCTTTGCTTCTATAAAGCTTGTTGCTTGACTTCGGTTAACTTCTAATTGAAATGTTTTCCTCTGAATTCGGCGAATCGCTTTCGTCCGAAATCTCTTGAAATTTGTATGAGTCGACAATTCTATAATGATTTAAACTGTTTAAAGATTTTATCGACGGGGCTACCAAACTGCAGTTGAAAGTACCAACTTCTTCCAAAATTTAGCGTAAGCGTAACGTGCCGGGAAACCTGAAACCTGGAATAAACTAACTCTCTTGGTTGCCTCTTTTAAACATCCAACTTGTTGACTTATGTCAACAAAGTGAAAAGAAAATATGAAATAACATACATACCGACGCATGACTTACGTCATGCTCCGAAAACAAAGGAAACTTTATTTTCCCAGGTAATTATAACATCAAAATTGTGGGGTTGTTTCTCATACTATAAACAAACCAAAGAAACAAATGGGTAATCACTATGCCTTATTCCAATACAGTAGTTGGAAAAGAAAAACTGATAATTAATTGTGTAAATAAACTTGAGTAAAACTCTTAGCAGAGTGCTTTTTATTTTGTTGCAGCTATCCTGGCACACAATGGCTTCATGTACGATTTTCCCTTGCTTTTCATGGAAATTAGTCGTCGCTATGCTCTACTCAACACACAGATGATAAGTGGTTGGCTCTTTGGTGATACATTGACCTATGTTCGACAGGTAAATCCCTTCTGGTCTGTTTCATGACTGAACGCATGCTTATAAACAAAGGTTGCAGGTCAATGTCATTATTTGGTCATAATCACACAGGGATGGCAAAATGACAGGACCAAAAAATGGCTGGGACCTTTGTTTTCCTTAATATAGTTTCTGCTTTTGTTGAGTTCTCATATTTTATTTCTCAATCTATTCTTTACTTCGCTTTCTGCTGCTTGAAACAGTTTTGATTTGCAAAGTTATTGCAGAAAGACCTTTATTTTTTTTGCTGATGAAATGATCATCTCTCCCAATGTTTACCATATTATACTGTTGTTTTGCTGCTTTGGGGTTTGAGCATTCACTTTCAAGAAATTAATCAAGACATGATCTCCCCTTCCATTCTGTAATGTAGATCAAGAAAAGGGGCCTATCAAGCACTCTGAGTGGGGGTTGCAAAGTTGGGATGGAAGGGCTATTCAAGGCTTACTTCCCACAGGAGGAGTACAATGGTAAGTGACATACGTGTCCAAATCCAAATAAGTTTGGACAACACTTACAACGGACAATTAAACAACATACGGTAAAAAGCCTTTCATTTGAATGAAGTTATGTCAGCACATGGACTGTTTGCCGGTCAGTTGTGTAAACCAAACAACATACTCGTCGAGATATAATTCGGGTTTGGTTTCCACCATAGTTATCATCATCTGCCGGCAATAGAACATATATTCAATAATACCTATAGCAGAGCGCTATTTGTGTGCAATAGGAGCCCTGTGAAGAGAGGATCGATGTCGCCCACAGAAACTGGACAGTTTCAGGTTGTTAATTTCCCGACTTTAATTAAGAATAGATAACCGCAAATATGTACATAGAAAATATGTAGAAAATTGCATTTCACTGGTGCAGTTTGTATCAGTTTAGATATTTATGAGGTGATGACTGATGTTTCAAAGACAAAAAGTACTGTGGTCGCTTACGAGAGCTTGAAAACAATAGAAATACGTGTCCAAATCCAAATACGTGTCCAAATCCAAATAAGTTTGGACAACACTTACGGACAATTAACAACTTACGGTAAAAAGCCTTTCATTTGAATGAAGTTATGTCTGTCATTCAGCACACAGAGCACTTGCTGATGTAAAGGCCATGGAGAGGATCTGGTGCAATACTGAACTCTCAGAACATCTCAAGTCCATTCCCCTAAGGGGATTTCCAGAACAGAGAAAGGAATACCGCAGAATGGTCAAGACTCGAACGGATTCAAAACACCTTCTTTTCAAACTTGGAAAGAAGATATCAGCAGTCATTGCTAAAACATTAGCACTATTCTCACTGCATACGTAATTAGAGTGTCACGGAAAAAAGGCTAAGTTGACTAATAGCGGTATCCCAAGGGAGTTGGCAGCCTCATGCTTAAATAGGATACAGAATACAACAGATCACCTCATTCGGGGCCAGTTTGCCGGGACTTTAAACCAAGAGGGACTACATAAACTTCGCCCCACCCACCTCCCCTGGTGGCGGTTGCACGGCGCACACCCCCCATTCCGAGCTGCCTTCCTGTTGTCATAGCAGTCGCGGATCACTTGCCCATAACTTAGTTCCCCGTGACATGACAATAGTAGGCAGTGAGGATATGGAACAATCTGGCCTTGACTACGATCGTCTCCGAGCTTTAACAGAAAATAAGTCAAGAGAGGAATTCTTGGCTGCCCTCAAAGCAAACTCTCCAAAGTATCCCAAAGAAAGCTAGCTGATCACTTCTTCATGTAATTATAAAGTCCAATGCTGTCAGCACATGGACAAATTAATAATGAATTTTGTCTGGCTCTCCAATTCATCTTAAATATGGATTGCACACAATTAATAGTTTCGATGTCGCCCACAGAAACTGGACAGTTTCAGGTTGTTAATTTCCCGACTTTAATTAAGAATAGATAACCGCAAATATGTACATAGAAAATATGTAGAGAATTGCATTTCACTGGTGCAGTTTGTATCAATTTAGATATTTATGAGGTGATGACTGATGTTTCAGAGACAAAAAGTACTGTGGTCGCTTACGAGAGCTTGAAAACAATAGAAATTCTCTGTTGGTGATTTGAAATTGTGGTCGCTAACAGAGCATCAATAAGGCGGTCGCTTACGAGAGCTTGAAATAACAGAGTTTATGTGACATTTCAAACGGGGTTTCGGGAAAATGGTCGTTGAGGGAGCTGGTCGCTTACGAGAGCGGTCGCACAGAGAGCTTCGACTGTAAAATTATAATATTTATCAACTAATAAATAGGAGGCTTTGTGCATATAATAGGACTCCATGCTGTCCGATTAAGAAACAATTTGGATGAGAAAATCCAGAGAAACGCGATAAAGGCCTATGGGATTTCGAGCTGGCTATCGTAATATTCACCAATGCACTGGACGATTCGAAATCGATCGATCGATCTTTATCTGCCAGCACAATGGGGACAGCCTCTGCTAGAGTTCGCATCCAGAAAATGCAGTATGTAAATAATGTAAATAAAAATTATAGGTATGGTTCATTAGGCTAATATAAATATCAAAACAACAAATGAACAGAGAAGTGTTACACGAAGGGCGAAGCAAAAATAAACAGAACAGTTTCACTCACCGTAGCGGCTTTCCTCCGTTATTTTCCGTTAACCACACCACATTCTTGACATCTGAATCCAACTTAATGCAGTAGATGTTCTCTTTCTCGGTTTCATAATAACTAAGAAAAAAACTCCGCTTTCACGGTCTTCTTTTTCGCGAACTCCATCGTGGAACCAAACGCTCTGAGCTTAGTAACCAAGCTATATTGGTCGCGCAAGTTATTTGACAAGGGAGGTACTGGGAACGACATCGCACTTCCGGTTTTCAAAAAAATGATTCAGCCCTTTCAAATTTTTTGAAAAATACGGTTTTTTCGTTCCACCATAAATCGGAACGCCTTCCTCACAAAATTAAGCATGGACTTTCTGTTTTAGCTACTTACGGCAAAGTTATGGCATTAAATATGCTGCAGATGACACGAAAAAAATCATAGTTTCTTTATACTTAAATATTTTTTCAAACGCATGCTTAGTTTTATGCACCTGGTGTTGCTTGATGTTTTTAATTAATTTCAAAGCAAAAGCTCAAAGCAAAATTGAGTTGATTCATTTTTTTCTAGATATGCTAATTAGCCATGACGTCACGTGATGACGTCATCACAGAAAAAAGTTCTTGTCCGATAGAACATCCATGCAAAGTTTCAATGGTTTTCAATTAAATGGACGAGTTTTATTAGGAAAACCATTTTCCCTAGCAACCACCAGAAAATAGGTAAATACACCCTTAATTTTTTAATTTTAATTATAGACCAGTCAAAGGAATGTGTGGTTTGACCCGTGAGGTGGTTGTTTGATTGGTGACCAATCTAGAGAGTGGGGAGCTGCGTCGCATTGAATATTCTCACTCAATATTCTGAGAGGGGGTTACCACCAGAACATCCAAGAGACTCATCAACTGATAATGTTGAGGGATTCATAGCCTTCATGAGATGCTTTGTTCAATATTTGATCTGAGGCAGTTCTTTAAGGAGCTCCTCTCGATTCTGAACGAGTTTACAAACAGGATAGACCCACATCTTGCTTTCTTTTATTGGATTGGAGCAAAAACCAGGTACAGAGACTTTGCTCTTCCAAGTTTCAGTCAGCCATCTGGACCAGGGGTGATAGAGATGGTAGATAGGGTCCGGTTTTCTCGTAGAAGTGATCCAGGTATATTCATAGCTAGAAGGGCTACAGTGCCACAGACATGAAGCCTAAAAACTAGAGCACAGTTCCATAGAGATCCAGCACCTTTACCTCCCGCGCCTTTTCCACCAGCTAGCACTGATAGCAAGAACAGAAGTGTTATGATATCAGTCTGTATTTTAGAGCGACGAGAACGCAAAGCAATCACAATTACATAACAAGTCTTGACAGTCATGTGACGTCACCAAGGGGAAATTTAGTAAAAGACAAAGGATTCTTTTGTCTACTTAATTTCCCTTGCATTTATAATGAGGGAATTTAGCTAGTTATTATCCCTCGGAAAACAAGAGAAACCGAGACGATCATGGTATTATTTTAGTATAGACCATTCTCGTATCCAGACCTCCCCGGCTCGCAGGTAAGGTGACGAGGCGGGGGAGCTGTGAGTTCGACTATGAGAATAGACGAGTTCGTTAAACCGGGAATCGTGGTCTGCAAAATAGGTATCCCGTTTACCAGACGACCGAAGGCTCTAGGGAAGAGGCTGAGTCGATTTTGTGTTTCCGCTTGGTGCTAAAATTAGCTATATAACCCTTTAATTGATTCATATTTGTGTTACGCTTCCGCCTGTATCTGCATTTGAATTCAAGCGTGGCAAAAAGCTTGGAAATTGTATATGTGATATAACACAAAGAGATGTTTCATTACCATCATGGGCTTTGGAACAGAATTTTAGAAGTAAACGTGATACCTCGTTATAGTTTCCCGTTTCGACAGCGCAAATGAAAGTGGTCTTGTGTGGTTTTCTGTAGAGATGTTTTCCGACCAAATCCACTATCGTCACCAACGCCATGTTGACCGCGTGCGTGATAGCCAATGATAGTGTGAGCTCTATCGTGACCAACGTTTAACTAAGCGCGCTTATAGTATGAAAAGTCCACTTTTCTGACCACATTGTCGCGCATGTTTCCTCGTTCCAATAAACATTTTCATGCGTGCGACATTGTTGCCACTTATCTTAGCCTTGGTGTTTTGTGATTATTTTTGTCGTGATCTGCTCACAGTGTTTAGCGAGAAACGGAGGAATGTTTGGCTTTCAGGTGAAATTGAAGAGGTTATGATTGGTTGGCACAGATTTAGGTTGTTTACATTTTAGTGTATGAAGTGTCATGTTTTTTGTTCTCAATGTCAAATGAAAATAAAATGACGGAGAAAGAAACTGCATCTGTTTACTGTTGAAAACTGTTAAGAACTCCAATACATGCATGCCCCCCTCCCGACTTTAACTTATGTGTCCTTAAATTTAACCAATTGTATGACGAAGTCGCCTTTAATTTTTTGATAAATTACTCAGGTAAGAATACGAAAGCGTTGAACATCATTGCTAAATTTGTAGATGAGTGCTTCCACCTTCCGGAAAGACAACATAATTACAACTTAATTTCTTCCTTTTTAAATAAATTTTATTTGGACCTGTTCATCTACGTACACTTTTTTATTATATTGATGCCAGTGTTTTACCGGAAACTAAAACACTCGTATTTTCCATATCTTCACTAGTGAAAATATGAAAAAGTTATGTACCGAATGTCCCGGATGTGCACGTTTGCAGTGTTGTTTTCCTGACTTCGTCTGCAGTGAAATCTCGCTCGCTCGGTCACACGAGTTTTAAGCCACAAAACTAAGTTTTGTTCTAGTTCTGAAGAGAAAAACCTCATTTCAACTATGGCAGAGAAAGCTACAACACCACCAAAAGGGAAATTAGTTCTTAACGACACTGGGAATCAGAAAGATTGAAGGAGCATTTCACAAATAAACACTTTCGACTTTACCAAGTGAGTTGTTCAATTTGTAATATTTTGCCGCTATGTCAATTCTAATCCATATAACAAAAAGAACATTACACGGTGGCTTGAAGATATGGATTTCATTTTCTCGTGTCAAAAACGATATTTTACTCACTCGCTGCGCTCGTTCGTAAAATATTGTTCTTGCCACTCGAAAATAAAATCCATATCTTCGCGCCACCGTGTAATATCCTCTATGTATACGATAGCAAATTAAAATATCTCTCTGTGTCTTTCATAACGCGATTGTTTTTGCATAGATAGTAGAGTCTGTTAAGGGAAAAAATAGGTAAAATCGTGCACTTCTGCGTAAAGGCGCCAAATTTGGACCAAATGTTCCTTAGGTGAAATAAATCAGTTTTCGGGAGGGGTGCCATCATTTCGACCCAAGGGGGGTAGGGTAGGGGCAATTTTGTCTATTTCCTAATTTCCCTATATTTCCTTGGTATTAAAGGGTTATAGATAAACAAGACCATGACAATTCTTCCTGTATGGTGCCCTTCACATTGGACTAGGTGGGGGTGCAACAAACGTCCGGCAAGGGGGGGAAGGGGGAGTTTCGGGTCACATTTTCGTGCTACCCTCAGAGATCATGATTTCATCGTACAATCACAAAATTCGACATAAATGTTCCTTAGGTAACATTTAACAGTTTTCGGAAGGGGTGCCACATTTTTGGCCAAATGGGGGGAGGGTAGGGAGAATTTTGTCCATCAACTGATTTACCCTATATTTCAGTGGTATTTAAGAGTTATCAATAAACAAATCCACGGTAATTCTTCATGAATGGTCCCCTTCAAATTTGACTAGATGGGGTGCTACAAACATTTGAAAAGGGGGAGGGATGAGTAATGGATGAAATTTACATGCTATGCGCTTTTTAATTGCAATTTGATTGTACAGTTACCAAATCAGACATGAATGTTCCTTAGGCAACATCTAACAGTTTTTGGAAGGGGTGCCACAATTTCGGGCCAAGGGGGGGAGGGTAGGGACAATTTTGTACTTTACCTGATTATCCCTATATTTCAGCGGTATTAAAGAGTTATTGATAAACAACACCATGTTGATTCTTCATGAATGGTCCCCTGCACATTTGAGTAGATGGGGGTAGCTACAAACATTTGTCGAGGGGGAGGGCGGGTGATGGGTGAAATTTACATGTTATGCTCTTTTTAGTTGCAATTTTATTGCACATTCACCAAATCTGATACGAATGTTCCTTAGGCAACATCTAACAGTTTTCAAAAGGGGTGCCACAATTTCGGCCTAAGGGGGGAAGAGTAGGGACAATTTTGCCCATTGTGATTATCCTTGCTTTTATTAAAGGTATTGAAGAGTTATCTATAAACAACAGCATAATAGAGAATTTGAGTAGTAGCTCTTGTGTTGGTGTTTCATGGCTCTCAGCGGACATTGGAGGTTCCGGACGTGTTTTTCTTGGGCTCCGTAAAAATTGTTCAGAAAATTAACTCCCTGTTACCTGATTGCTCTGGTTAGCACTCCACTAGAACAGGAGAGTTATAAGGAGACCGTGGCTCAAGTTCTTTGGACATCTTTCAATCAGGTTTTCTGTGTTTTGGGACTTTTTGGTCGACAAAGTGGGCTTCAAGTTTCCCGCCAAGAACTGCCGTGATATTTCCTGTCTCAGCAAAGACTGATCTCGCGATTGAAAGGTTTAAGGTATTTTTATTAGTAATTCTTTCGAAACACTTTGTTTTGCAGTCTAGTGCTACTTTTTCTTTAGTTTTTGCTTGGATTAATTCTTCTATCTAATTAATTCAATTTGAAGTTTTGGTTTTTCAAGGTTCACTTACCACCGCTTTACTCGCAATTTGCATTTAATTATTTGTGTCACGCTTTTGATTTTGTGCCCGCGCGGGTCGGCCAAGCACTTGCCACTCGCAAGGGTTTAGGGTTTAGATTCACAGATCTTAAACATTTTTTCTTAAAAAAGTACATTAAACTCCAAGTAATATATCTAGCTTGCATATTTTTATTATAATTTTTAGCTTTACCACACAATTATACGTTTATAATCGCATATAAAAAGTTAATAAATGAAAATAAAAGGGAACACATTACAGCCTAAAGGGAATTTAATTAAAACAAGTGAGCTAAAGGGGAGGTAAAAGGGTCGGTAAAGATTTTATTGGCATAAATCCATAAATAAATAATAATATAGAGTATAATATAGAGTATAATATATTTAATAAGAAGGGTTGAACAAGAACTAAATTGGTTACAAATATCATCATTATTTTTAAATACACAAAATTATTTAAAGAATTGTAAATTGATTGATTATATCCCAGCAATATCACAAAGTGCTGTCTGATCATAAGTTACTCCAACAACATGAGTACGGGGCGCGCATCTCTATTTCTATTCTGCGTGTCCTCACTAATTTGCCTGACCTCGGCAGCCGTCGACCAGTACTCTTCAGTTCCTTGGTCACAAAACAGCAGCTGGGACACTAATGACGGCCAATTGTCTCCGTGGCTCTTCTTGGCCATAGACGACACACACGTTTTTGACCTAACATGTACTAGGAATTGTCGCCTTGTACCTAAGAGACGACTGAAGCTGCGTCGACACAAACGACCATGTGCGTACTACAGCAATAGTACTGCTACATTTCATATTCCTATTGAAGGTGACTTGGTGTTCAAACTAAACCCTGGCCCCGAATCTAATAGAGCAATATCGACCATAATTTCATGTCGAATGGAACGCAGCTATGCTACGGGTTCATCACATTTCTTACTAAATGCATCATGGGCTAATAAATCATGCGGGTGAGTAAACCCTAAAAATCTGATCAACATAAAATGTCTAAGTCAAATACAATAACAATGCGGCTTTGTAAAAATGGATTTTTGCTTATTAAACACTCGATCCATTAATAAGAAGGAGCTTGCAATAAAAGACTATGCTGTTGACAATGATGTCGATATTTTTGCTGTGACAGAGACTTGGCTGCGCGATAATGAACATTACAGTTTCTCATGCGCAGAGGTCTGTCCTACTGGGTACAGCTTTTTTCATATTCCTCGAAAAAACTCTAGAGGAGGTGGAGTTGGGCTCCTAATGAAAACTAATATCAAAGTCAAAAAACAAAGTCAGAGAAAATTCAGCTCTTTTGAATACATAGATGCCATTGCAACATGTTCCGCTGGTTCCACAAGGATAGTGACTATCTATAGGCCGCCACCATCTAAGGCAAACAAGCTGAATAATGGTCTCTTCTTTGAGGAATTCTCTACTCTTGCCGAGCAGTTGGTTGTTTCTCCTGGGAACTTATTGATTGTTGGTGATTTCAACTTTCACGTAGACAATATATCTAAATCGGAAACTAAAAAATTTAACAATATCCTAGAGTCATTCAATCTAAACCAACATGTACATGGTCCAACTCCTAAAAAGGGTCATACCCTCGACCTTGTAATCTCGAGGTTTGCTGATGAGCTGGTGACAGAAACTGATATACGTGATCCAGCACTCTCGGATCATTTAGCTATCCACTGCATGTGGAGATGTATGTTGAACAATGCAAGAAAGTCAATGAAATGCTCAAAGATGCTAAAACAACTTACTACTCCTCTCTGATATCAGAAAGTTCGTCAGATCCAAAGGTACTTTTCAACACTGTTGACACTTTGCTCCACCGCAAAGCTGAAAAGCGTTTTCCAACAACTTCCTCGACTTTTGAGCTTGTAAATAATTTTGCAAACTTCTTTGATGATAAGATTGCTGACATACGATCTGAACTCAACCATGCAGGTTGCCATGCCCCACCCTCCTGTTCAGGGAGTAAGCAAAGTGCTGCCACCTTCTCTGAGTTCAGAATGGTGTCCGAGAATGAGATTTACGAGATTATTTGTAAGGTGGGAAAGAAATCTTGTGAACTGGATCCCATACCAGCTACAGTCTTTAAAGGATGCAAAACCACCCTATTACCCGTCATAACTAAAATCACGAACATGGCACTGCAGTCAGGCTCTATGCCCACTAAACTTAAAGAAGCATTGATTAAACCAAATTTGAAAAAAGAATCTTTGGACATTGAAAAGTATACCAGCTTTAGACCTGTCTCTAATCTCAAGGTTGTATCTAAAGTCTCAGAGAAGGCAGCCGCCTGCCAACTGAAAGACCATATCTGTGATAACAACCTTGAAGAATCTTTTCAGTCTGCATATAAACGCTTCCATAGCACGGAGACGGCTCTTTTAAAAGTTCAAAATGACATTCTTCTTGACATTGACAATCAGAAATGCGTTGTTCTTGTACTGCTTGATATGTCGGCTGCTTTTGATACGGTCGATCATGAAATATTGCTTGAAAGAATGAATACGCGATTTGGAAAATCGTCCCTTCCCTCCCCCCTTGGGCCGAAATTGTGGCCCCCTTTCCAAAAACTGTTAGATATTGCCTAAGGAACATTCATGTCGGATTTGGTGACTGTACAATCAAATTGAAATTAAAAAGCGCATAGCATGTAAATTTCACCCATAACCCACCTCTCCCCTGCGACAAATGTTTGTAGCACCCCCATCTAGTCAAATGTGAAGGGAACCATTCATGAAGAATCGACATGGTGTTGTTTATTAATAACTCTTTAATACCGCTGAAATATAGGGATAATCAGGTAAAGTACAAAATTGTCCCTACCCTCCCCCCCTTGGCCCGAAATTGTGGCACCCCTTCCAAAAACTGTTAGATGTTGCCTAAGGAACATTCATGTCTGATTTAGTAACTATACAATCAAATTGCAATTAAAAAGCGCATAGCATGTAAATTTCATCCATTACTCACCCCTCCCCCTTTTCATATGTTTGTAGCACCCCATCTAGTCAAATATGAAGGGGACCATTCATGAAGAATTACCGTGGATTTGTTAATTGATAACTCTTAAATACTGCTGAAATATAGGGTAAATCAGGTGGTGGACAAAATTCTCCCTGCCCTCCCCCCATTGGGCCAAAAATGTGGCACCCCTTCCGAAAACTGTTAAATGTTACCTAAGGAACATTTATGTCGAATTTTGTGATTGTACGATGAAATCATGATCTCTGAGGGTAGCACGAAAATGTGACCCGAAACTCCCCCTTCCCCCACTTGCCGGACATTTGTTGCACCCCCACCTAGTCCAATGTGAAGGGCACCATACAGGAAGAATTGTCATGGTCTTGTTTATCTAAAACCCTTTAATATCAAGGAAATATTGGCAAATTAGAAAATAGACAAAATTGCCCCTACCCTACCCCCTTGGGTCGAAATGATGGCACCCCTCCCGAAAACTGATTTATTTCACCTAAGGAACATTTGGTCCAAATTTGGCGCCTTTACGCAGAAGTGCACGATTTTACCTATTTTTTCCCTTAACAGACTCTACTAAGAGTGATTCGTTATTTGTCTACAGGAAATCGGCGAAGAAATTGTGAGTACCACTGGAAATTCTTTTTGACTGACTGGGAATTTTTTATTGACGTTGGTTTTTCAATGATAGTGATGCATAACATGCAACAGAACTTTTCACGTCACAAGGCCATAACAAAAACAAAACCGTATCGTCGGTCGTCGGTCTTACGGCTCATTAGTGAATCCAGCCTCACATTCTTTTGGAAGCATAGTGTCTCAATATAGTTTCACCAAATGTTTAACGAGGTCTAACAAACTAAAGATGTTCATCTCATTCATTTGATCGTTTATCTTTTAGACTGACCCCGAAACCGTTGCTGACGATGACGAATCAGTTACATTGGAAAAGGTTTAAGAAGAACACGGTGTATGTCTTGTTCATTGTCCTAGATAATTAGTCTTGAACTGTATTTTGTACTTCCCGCTTTGTTCCTCGTTTGTGCACCATCATTGTAGTTAAATATGTCCCGCACATATTGTTCTGTACCGCCAACACAGTTCTTTGGTTAAAGTCCATTGTTCAACTATGTTAATTTAAGTTAGTGTATCGTATATATTTGCCAACTTATGTAAATATTTAGCCCGTACTTTTCATTGTAGTCATAAGTTACACAACCGGGTGATGACGAGTCGACGAGCAACTTCCCCGTGGTCGAAGGCCATTGGAATAGCAGTTAAAGTGCAGCGAGACAAGTATGGTCTAGTACGACACGTAGTGGTCAAAACTGGTCAGACAAGCTCGAGGAGAGACATTAGGAAGGTTTGCTTACTAGAGGCTGGATTCACTAATGAACCGTAAGACCGACGACCGGTTAGCGCAGTGGTAGAGCGCCGGGCTTATGTGCGGGAGGTTGGGAGTTCAAACCCCGGCCGGGCCAACACTCTGGGTCTTTTCTAATAATTGAGGATAAGGTACTGTCTTTGTTCTATTATCTGCAAATGGATAAGGACGTTAAACGTCTTCTCGGATAAGGACGTTAAACCGTAGGTCCCGTCTCTCACATGCACTACACTAACCGGAACCAGTGGGACGTTAAAGAACCACGGGGACGTCGAAAGTTGCCCATCCTCAGTGCAGGACTTACTTACTAACCCACTGCACTGACAAGGGAACCTCTGTAAAGCTAAATAAATAAATAAATTTCTAAAACTCATTGATAGTCAATCAGGCAAACACAATGAAAATCAGGACCATGAAGGCTGTTTGTATACCCCGATAGAAATTAGCATGTTGGGGAGTCCATGAATATTTTCAAGGAACAGCTGTTCTGATTGGTTGCCATATCATAATGCTGCTCAATCAGCCAGAAACGATATAGAGTGAGCCAAACTTGATAGAGAACTGTGCGCACTGAACTGAATCTGATATAGAACTCCGGTGACGTCAGAGTTCTATATCAGATCCAGTTCAGTGAGCACAGTTCTCTATCAAGTTTGGCTCACTGAGCATCAGTAATCATAGGACAACTCACCAGAACAACAGTTTCCCCGATAACATTCATGGAGACCCCATCTCTTACAAACGCTCTGTGGTCATGATTTCCACCTTTTCCCGTAACCTACGAAAAAAGAACGCATGTTAGAAATGAATATGTGCATTTTGTAAAACGATAGTTCATTCACACTGGCGAAATCTGCCTCATTTGGAAGCACTCCAGAAAAAAATAAATGGCGCGCGCTCTGCTCGCAAAGCATTCTGGGAGCTCGTACGAGTTTGCGACAGTCATTTTTAACCGAAAGAAACTGAGTTCTAGTATCGCTTCTCTGTCCTCCGAAGCAGCCATTTTGTTTGGAAATGAGCAAGGCGGATTTCAAGACATTTTGAGCTCCAAACATGCGCCAACAGCAAAGTTATGCATTTGGTAAGTTGAAGGATTTAATGGTTCGTTTGTAAACATGATTGCAGCGTGAAGTCATCTCTTTTTCCCTTGAAAATGTCATATCATCGAACCTGTTTTGAAATTTCGAAACCATAGGATTTCTATTTGATGTGTTAGGAAGGCTGGTATGAAATTATAGCCTGTCACGTAACTGCTCCTCAGATTTCAACCAGTGGTTTTCTAACCCTCTCTATCGGTTTATTTTATAGTAAAAGACCAACAACGAAGCGGACGGAAGGGCAGAATTGTTGAGTGTTTTTCTCTACGAAAATCGAGAAAACCAACAAGGTAACCAAGCTGATTTTCACTCATGTCAAAAGCTGCGGTTTCTGCTAAGAAGAGGGGCTGGAGAAAACGTTGAAGAGTATTTAGAGCGAACATATAAGAAACAAGGGACTGCACGTCTTATAGTAGACGAAGATCATCCTGTGGTGGTGACTTTCAAGAACCAAGTTGTTCATTTCAAAGCCAGCTTTGGATTTTGGAAAGCTAGTGGAGTGCCACAACATTAATAATGACATGCACTGAAAACGACTCGGACATATAAGAAACAAGGGAGAGGACGTTGACTAAAATGGGAAAACCAAAATTTGATATTGGTGGGCTGGCCCGAAAAAGAAAAGTACTCCGAGACCAGTGCATTGAGGCCAGTGGAGAAGTTATCCAACTTCGGGAAAAACTAGAAAGCCTTAAAAAAGAGGTATGCTCAAGTCAA
The DNA here is from genome assembly GCA_033964015.1 of Scolanthus callimorphus. NCBI lineage: Eukaryota > Metazoa > Cnidaria > Anthozoa > Actiniaria > Edwardsiidae > Scolanthus > Scolanthus callimorphus. Next base: position 2,427,776 of record CM066917.1, read on the forward strand.
CTAACTTTAGTGTAATTTGTTGTTATGGTTGACAGTGGATCTTGATATTTGTTAAATCCAAAAATCTAAAAGGAATGTTCAAGAGCACTCATATTTTTAGGAAAAAATATAAAATAGGTATCATTCATATTCAAACGGTCAGACTGGGACAGCACTCAAGTGAGACTCATGCAGGTGATTCTTTAGTTTTGCCTGTTCAAAGTACACTGAGATGGAAATAGTGAAACAAAAAAAGAACACGCATTAGCTTCACTTGAGTTAGCCTGCGTAGCAATCGTTTCCATGGCGTTTAGAAATAAGTGAGATGTTCGATGACTTGGCCAAAAAACTGCTTGCATGTTTCTCTGACCTCATGGGAAACGCCTGCTACGCAGGCTATACTTGAGTGTTCATCCCAGTTTGACCGTTTGAATATTAATACTGCCTATTAAGGCTAACTTAAGTACTTGGGGCTACTCATTTGTTTATTTTGCCTTGTGAATTTGTGTGCAGCAATTCCAGATTTTGTATATAATATATATATCCCACTCTCACTCAATTGCTTCAATTTTTCTAAAATTATCCTGAACAAAACAAAAAGTGAAGCAGCCTCTGTGGCTTGATTCAAGAGAATGGAACCACTAATTTGCATAACCATACAAATTATGTTATTGTGAGTGTTTGTCCCATTGATGTTGTTCCTATTTACTGGCTAATCTTGCACTCTGTATAATACCCACCATTTGTTTTTACTTACCGGTATAGAGAGGACTGCTTCTGGATGAAATGGCACATCTACCCAGAAAGAATAGCGAGCCAACAATTCTAACTCATAATTCTGATGTATCACAGTTATCCACATATCTTGCAAGAAAACGTACTGCACAAGGAATTATTTGTGGGAAAGAAGTCAATGCAGCATCAATTACACTTGTTTTCAGTCACACATATGTACCTTGCACTTTTTGTTTCCGAGTCAAGAGGGTATTTGGTGGATGTCAAGGGCAGGGTGGACATGTGACTGAAAGCGAGTGTAGGTATTATACTATCTTTGTAGTGTTACTGCTATCAACTCTACCATTTCATACATGAGTTATGATTTTATATTATTGTATGCTATGGGAATGGGAGAATTGACTGTATGGTTATTATTTGTGTCAATTTTTTGTTGGCCTGATACACCCCAAAATATACATGGTGTAATAATATCTAAATTTTAAAAACAGTTTATGCATGTACATGTAATTTGAATGAAATTAAGGTGTACATTATCATGTTCTATTCTACAGGCAGAAGACCTGCAGCTGTGTGGTTTGGTGCATTCCACTACAAGTCGCACAGCTTTAGAGCAGAAAAGAGATGCTAGAGCTGGTCTGTGGCTCACTCTAGTTAACAGTACCAGCAACAAAGAACTTGCTAGTATAATTAAGTGCTCTGAGACAGTAAGAAATAAGATTTTACCAGAAATAGTCAACAAAGAGGTTTCTGGCTATGAAAAGTGCCATGCAAATGTAGTTCGATCAGCAAATGTATTTTACAGTGGAGGGCTACTTTGTAGGAGAAAGTATGAAAGAATTGCCAAAGTTTCAGCCAATAGATATACAGCTGCCTCAAAGAAATTTTAAAAAGGTGTTGCAAAATCTAGACTTATCTATGGGGGGCACTTCTATTTCCCTAGGTATGTAGAATATAAAACACTTGTGAGCTTCATAAATTCATTTGAAATAGGTGAGCTTCAACCATTACCACAGGCACAAACAGGTGAGTTTACGAATGCTGCACAAGAAAGTGATGGTTCACTGGAGCCAGTCAGGGGATGCTTTAGAGAAATAGAGAAGTATCTTGTTGAGCTTGCAGATCTGTATTTGTTACTTGAACATGCTGGGGTGTTATCACTCAATTGGTTTGGGGAACCAAAGGGAGCCTTTAAGGTCGCCATTGGGGCTGATGGTGCCCCTTTTGGCAAACAAAATGAGGCAACGTCCTGGCTGCTCTCTTTTCTAAATGTCACAGATCGTGTGGCAACATGTTATGACAATCATATCTTGTGTGGGGCTAACTGTGGGGAGGATCATCCCCACATGAAGAAGTATGCCTGCCAGCTGCGTGATCAGTTCCCCATTATCGAGTCAAAGCACTATACTGTCAGAGGCCTGGATTGCACATTTGCATTTGAGCTGGTACCTGGTGATATGAAATGGTTGGCATCAGTATCATGAGAATTAACTAATTCAGCCACTTATCCATCTTCATTTGCAAATGTGCATAAGGATGACCTTTATAAAGTTGGTGGCACCATTGGCTATTTACAGAGCAACACTTGGAAACCTTGGCCTTACAGCAAGAGAATCAAGGATGTGGAGGCAGTACAAAAAAAAAGCAAGAGCTTCTGAAGAAAGGTAAGGATTTGAATACGGCACGCTCTTCTATAACCAAATTTATTGCAACAAAGAACTCTAGGCAAGAATTTACTCCATTGTTAGGTCCTTTAGTCCAAAAGGTCAAGTGTGAATAAATATCTGCGGTACGCAGTTTAGCAGATATTTGCTTTCTGCACGCTCACATTGTATAAATGCAATGCATTTCCATGCTTTAATGTCTTTTATCTTTTTGCATAATTATCATAATCTTTACTATATAAACTGAATTGCACAATTATTCAGTTCTTCGGTCCTCAACGACGCGCTTTAGTTGCACCACACTTCACTGGTTGCACCCTCAAGAAATTCTAGTTTGAGATTTGTCTAATTCTAGAATAAGAATTATGCCTGAATCGACTTGTCTACTTCTTTCGCGATTCAAGAGTCGAAACTACTACAACTTCTATGTTCTACGGAGTATGCCGTCCGAAAAGCGAACACTAAAGAATCGTACTTTTAATTGTTCGTTTGAGGGAGATCAACAGGCTAAACTTCACCACAAGATTCAAGTTCTTGGAAAACAGAAGACAAGCGTTAGAGGCCAAATCCTACGATATCGTTCGGCGGGGCAACTTATCGCCATAGATCATGTTTTCGCTTGTCCTGTTGCTTAAGTTAAGTACATGTATTATGTTCTTGCTTGCTTATCATGTTAAATGTGCCTTCCACTCCACCTACTGCTTTGTTAATACCTTCGGCGTTATGGTTCTTAACCTACTCAGGACCATAACCAGTATTCTCCAAGTAATTTGTGTCTCGAGTTTATTTCTCGTGTAAGTGCAGAATGAATAAATATCTGCGGTACGCAGTTTAGCAGATATTTGCTTTCTGCACGCTCACATTGTATAAATGCAATGCATTTCCATGCTTTAATGTCTTTTATCTTTTTGCATAATTAGCATAATCTTTACTATATAAACTGAATTGCACAATTATTCAGTTCTTCGGTCCTCAACGACGCGCTTTAGTTGCACCACACTTCCCTGGTTGCACCCTCAAGAAATTCTAGTTTGAGATTTGTCTAATTCTAGAATAAGAATTATGCCTGAATCGCCTAAAACTTGTTATTATCATTTTTTTTTGTATAAATTTATTTCATGTCCTTAAAAATTTAAAAATAGTCTGACACACCTACACACTGCTTCTTTGTTTTGTCATATTATTGTCTAGTATATAGTATAAAAATACATTCTCTTGTTTTGCAGTGCAGAGAGTACGGCTTCCTGTCTACATCTGATGTAAGAGCTTCACATCTCAAGTGGCAGATCTTTCAGTACCAGTCTACCTCGACAGAGCCGTATTCTGACTAGATGAACAGGACATTAACATGAGTATCATTATATTGAGGTGGAGTTCTTATCTGTGTTAAGAGGGGTAGATATTACTGAATCAGTAATATTTTTTCATACCGTTTCTGTTACATCTGTCGATTAGTTTTGAACAGGTACCTTCGACACCTTATCTATTAAGAACTCAATTGTTTATAGTTCATCTCTATGACGGTTTTACTTAACAAACCGATTTTCTATCCGCACAGGCCAGCAGCCTTATTTAGCAACAATATTTAGCTTTTTCGGTTTGAAAAGTTTCATTTTTGACCCTATGCAGAATTGTTATTAGCCCGCGGTTTAATCATTAGCATTTTTTCACTCAGCTTGTTGCAGCAGCATCGATCAGTTTCGGTATTGAAGTATCGGTGCCTGCCTTATAGTAGTTTTATTTTACAGTTCCTAAGCCGCTAATTACCGCCGTACTTTCTTACGCTAGTGATGTAGCTTTTGGTGTTTTTACATATCTTTCATTTACATTTATATTCCATACTGTTCACCTGTCAGCGGCACATTCACTTTTGACTAGAAGGGCGTTCACATATGACACTGCGCGCGCATGAGTTCTTCATTTCGAGAACCTATAGTCATGTATAACTACTACTTATACTACTACTAATAATAATGGTAACAATACTTTATTGATAATTCAATTGAAATTGCTCTTATATCTAGATTAAAATATTTACACCGAATAACATAGAAAATCTACGATAATAGCTAAAAACTATACTATCTATATCTTATTTGCGCGTTATTTTTAGTCTTTCTAAATCCGCGCAACCCTAGCTATAATAGTGATACATTCTCACCCGGGCCGCCTACTATTAATGCCTCAAGCTTAGATAAGTTATGGGAGGAGCGAGCCCGAGGCGGAGAGAGTAGGCAGCTCGGCGAGAGCCGAGTGCGTAATTCTCATCGCTGCGGGGAGGAGGGTGGGTCGCACTTGAGTTTTAACTCTCCCGGCAGCGGAAACTACTTTTTGGCAAAAATGTTAACTGTGAGACGGAATATATGGTAAATACATGTCAATAATTACGTAAGCCATCCTAACACTCGCATTGATGAGATATGGGTTATGTAATATGGCAAATTAGAGCCATTGTTAGACGGACGCCCAAGTGAGAATAGTGATACATTCTCACCCGGGCCGCCTACTAACAATGCCTCAAGCTTAGATAAGTTATGGGAGGAGCGAGCCCTTCGGCATACGATCCTTGACATCTCTGTCTGATGCTTACAGCAGGGTCCGTGACGGAATATATGGTAAATACATGTCAATAATTACGTAAGCCATCCTAACACTCGCATTGATGAGATATGGGTTATGTAATATGGCAAATTAGAGCCATTGTTAGACGGACGCCCAAGTGAGAATAGTGATACATTCTCACCCGGGCCGCCTACTAACAATGCCTCAAGCTTAGATAAGTTATGGGAGGAGCGAGCCCTTCGGCATACGATCCTTGACATCTCTGTCTGATGCTTACAGCAGGGTCCGTGACAAGTAAACATCGAAGAAATGTGGCCAATCCTCCCAAAACTCAGAAAGAAGAGTAAAAGTACACTAAGAAACCACTACGTACCTATTTATTTTTACAAAGTAATATACGGAGCTCAAATCGAACGATACATATCACAGCAGTACACTTGAGTGGTTATCTAACACACATACTTGCTACATTGAACTTATAATAAAGCCGACGTAAATTCTGAAAGATCATCGTATGACCTGTACTCGTGGATAATATTTTCTACAGCAACTTCTGTAGTGTTGGCAGACAGAATGGCTCCTGGAGAGTCGGAACGAGTAACTTTCTTAAGCTCAGTGTAATGATGCAACATACGAGTACTAGACCAACCAATGTGCTCAGCGATTGCTTCTTCTGACACTCCTAGGAGAGAAAGTGTAATGGAACAGCCCGCGCGCAAGCTATGGGGTGTTTCACCGCTATCGATACCAAGTGCGCGAAGATAATGCTTGAATCTATTATGGACAGCGGTGCCCATGAACGGCTCTTCCGTTACGCTATCTCCCTTAACCAAACGAAAAAGGTAACCTGATGAAAGATCAATAGTTAAGAGCTTACAAAGAGATTTGTAGCGTTCAAAATTGTAAACCGGACACATGGAAAGGTTAGGAGACCTACGCACACTGAAGGTATTAATGGAGTCACCCCTGAGTGTCTTACCGTAAGTGTGATTAAATAGAATACCGGACTTATCCGGGAAGTAAACAAGCTCTTTTGCTAGAGTTCTGCCCAAGTCAGATGCTCGATCTCCGGAAAAATAATCAATGGAAAAGTAACATAGGTCACGACTATAACAGTATAAAGAAATTGGAGTAACGGAAGGGTCACAAATTTTGGCTAAGATAAATTGAAAAATCTGTAATAACTTGTCTAGGAATATGGGAGTCGCTTTCCTAGGTCTAATTCTAGCCTGCGCCTGCTCTTCTTTGATAGACTTGAGATAGGCCTTCACTGCATGGTGTGAGGCTGGATTACCTGTACCAAGCCTATCGTCCCACTCGCCACCCATCCCAGATGCGGAGAATATCGCGCGCAACTTGCCGATAAGGGAATCTACCGTAGCAGCAGCGAGACGCGTGGGACAAGCACAAGTAGATTTCCGACCCTGGCTGGCATGGTTACAAGAAGTAGAGTGGATCTTCGTACGTCCTCCTTTATCCTTCCATACTAAAAACTGAACATCGTCTCCAGCAGTGGTTGAGGCTAAAGTCTTGGGAGTAGCAAGAGAAGCAAGAAACTTGCCGAATTCCACTTCGAGGGCAGACTTCTGTTTCTCATATGATTTGCTTTTCTTGGATTTGTCAAGTTCATGGATGCGCTTATTGATTTTAGCAAAGTCAATGCTCAGAGGCTCCTTGGGCTGAGGGATTGGCTCCCTTCTAAAGCCACATCTCTGGCAGAAACTGAAGTTATTATCGTTAGGGTAGGAACATTCTTGGCAGCGCACAGCGGGTCTCCATATGCGAGGACACTACAAGAGGAGGAAAACTAAATATAAGGTTCTATTCTAAAGGCGAACAGATCCCATTGTAAAGGACGGGTAGAGTAGCATTCCCGAGCCGACGGGAACAAGAGGATTCCTTCTTCACCCTTAGCACCAAGGAGAAGGGAGGCAGATGAAACACCCAGAAGTATAGGCCACCAGAACGGCAAGGGGCAAAGTCGCGGAGCAACGATAGTGACAGGAATACGAGCATCCAGAAGGAACTTGAGGAGTGGTCCCATCATAACAAATGGAGGAAAAACGTAAGCATTTTCCTCCACCGAGACATCTTGAGCGAAGACATTGATGCCACAGGAAAACGGGGTATAAAATGGAGTGAAGTGGCGAAGAGGTTCATTGTTCGAATCACGCTGGACGTTAGAATCTAGCGACATGAGATCAATAGAGTGCGGACCAAATCGACGTTGCACCTCAAACCAGGACGACTGTGCGAGTTTGCAATCCTTATCGGAAATGACTCTTGAAGGAGCGTCCGCAGGATTACGCTTAGAGGGAATGTAATATAGAACGAGGTGCATATTACAACGGAGAGTAGTGGCGTACAAGGATTTGAGGACGTTATTAAGCTCCGTGTTATTTCCACCCTGTTTACCCCATGATTGGATCAAGGTAGTGTTATCGGTGTATGCATCTACCCTGGCGTTAGCGATGAGGTGTGCACCCGCAGAAAGCACATTTTCTAAAGCGCGGGCCTCCTTGACTACAATTGGAAGGGTGCGCTCGACATCTGACCAATAGTCTCGAATCGTGAGTGGATCACAAGAAGAAGAGGCTTCGATTATCCCCGCCCAGGCGAAATCCGAGGCATCACATGTGATCCTGACTACATAGTGACGTTCCTTTGGCCACGGGAGGCAATCAGGCCAGGTATCTAAGAATCGCCAGTGTACAATCTCCTCCCTAAGGAGGGAATGGATCTTTATCGGCCTAGAGGAGTTTCCTTGTCCAGACAATGCCTTGTAAATCTCGCGGCAGTACAACTGGGCTGCAGGCACGGCTAAACAAAACGATGTGATCTTCCCGGCCAGCCTCGAAGAGTTTTTACTACTGTAGTTTTTCCTTCCAAAATTGATTCCCGAAGGGCTGCAAATTTTTGTTTCTTGTTATCCGGAAGAATAAAAGCACATCGTTCTGAATCAACGATGAAACCCAGAAACTTGACTGAGCGACTAGGGATTAGAGACGATTTGGCAAGGCCGATGAAATAACCGAGAGACACCAAAACAGAGGCGGCGATAAAGACTGCCGCATGCGCTAGGTCTAGATCAGACCAGGCCGTAGTAGAACCGGCGGGAGGAACCAACTGACCGATATGGCGGTCATCAATGTATTGACTACAAGGTATGCCAAGAGAACGAATATAGCTGGTTGCACCCATGCCAATGGTGTGATATAAATATGCGCTAGCCTTCCAGCCGAAGGGTAGAGTATGGTAAACATAATAAACCCCGCGCCATTCAAGACCGAAGAACTTCCGACTGTTTTCCGACAGTCTAACATGATCATATCCACTCTTATCATCCATCGTAGTTTGAAATGAGTTCTTATTAACGTAACGCGGAAGGCCAGAGATGTAATCGAGACTAAAAGGCAAGTCTTTAATCCATAAGTTCAGAAAACGTTCGTCATGACATAGACGCGGTTTTGAGGGCTCTATAGTGAGAGGCATGACGATATGCGGAGGCGAATCAACACCGACTTTTCCCCAGACGGACAAAGATCCATTACGAATGCGTTCAGAAATAGTAGATGATATAAACTCTTCAAAGCCCACGCAGGATTTACTGTTCGGAAAAACAGCGTTAGGGGGAGTAACACTATTGTAATGTCTACCCTGGAAGTTGCCCTTGTAAGGAACGAAGAAATCCTGGACATCAACGCCTTTCGCGATGTAATTTAGAATTTCGTCAGACTTGGAATGGCCCTGGAGCACCTCCTCCCAGCGCGATAGATGATTATGAAGATTACCAGCACAGAAGCGGGCAGGGTTCCTGAATGCGAGGTCCTTGATAGAGGCTTTTAGCGCTAAACGAGCAACTGCTTTAGGCGAGGGTTCCGGGGCTGCTGGACCTGGGGTCATGCCCCTCCAATCGCACCAAGGTGAATTCTCATGAAGAGTTTTAAGCTTTTTGGAGGGTGGCTGAAGCAAATTAAGAGAAACGGGAAATTAATATAGACCAAGCGAAAAAATAAATACAGAAGAAAAAATTTGCGACCCCAAGATCGAGCAGCCCTGGAATGCTCCGCCACTAGGACAGTGCAATTAAGGGTATAAGATAACCCCTCCAGAGTGCTAAAAATTTGAACTAAGATATAAAACTAAAGACATAACATGAAAGCCACGAGTATCTAGAGCCAGGCAATAATAGGTACATAGAATAAAACAGAAGGGCTAGAATACGAGTAGATTTAAGTAAAGGTTACGCATTCAGGGAACGAATAACTGGTACTGGTGAAATAACGCATCAACAAAAGTATAATAACTATGTTTTATTAGAAGATATATGCATCTTACAAACGCAATGACGCAAATAAATTGATGACTTTTCCAAGGCATACATCGCATAATAGGCATTACTGGCCTCTAGAACCCGACATTTTACAAAAGCAAACTTACGAGAATGTAAATATAAATTGAACATAATTGCATTACAGGTTTCATTATGACGCTTAAGCCCGCCAAATGAGACCGATGCAAAGTAATGATAAACGAGTTCAGATTTAAGTGAAATCATATATAAATGCCTAAGGACGATTAGGACAATTGACAATCATATGGCCGGGTTGTTTACAATGATAGCGGAGCTCCTGAGCGGAGCACCATACATAAGGAAAAGTGGTATCAGAATTCAGACGTATAACCATCAAGTCGCTTTTGAGTGGTTTCAGAGGTTTTTGTCAATTTCAATGACGTTAACAGTGACGTCATGTCACCTGACTTTGACAATAGACAGGTATGAATCTAAAGACAACTTTTGCCAAGTTTGGTCGTTATTGGAGCTTTCCTTCTGGAGATATGATTTTTTTCTTTTCATTCCTGAATAAAACGTATAGTGTAATTCCGTGTGTGTGTGTGTGTCCGCCCGGCACACAGGCATCCCAATTTCAGGCGGGAAAATAGGCAAGAACGCACACGCGCGCGTTTGTTTCTATTTTTGTCGCCTTCGTGTTTAGTTTTAACGGAGCTCCGGCACGGCGCTAGTTGACCAACATTGGGTTAATTGAAGTTATGTTAGAAGCAAGGGGGGTGCACCACCTAAGTCACGCGGCATTACGTCATCGATGACGTCATCAAAACTAGAAAAGTCAATATCTCAAGAAGGCAACATCGTTAGGTGACCAAACTTGGGTAAAGTCATCTTGGAGGTACGGGGTGGTTCAACACCAAGGTCACGCCACATGACGTAATCGATGACGTCATCAAAAATAGAGAAATCAATATTTCAAGAAGGCAACATCGCTAGGTGACCAAACTTGGGTAGAGTTATCTTGGAGGTCAGGGGGGTGCACCACCAAGGTCAAGTGGGATGACGTCATCGATGACGTCATCAAAACTAGAGAAGTCAATATTTCAAGAAGGTAACATCGCTAGGTGACCAAACTTGGGTAAAGTTATCTTCGAGGCAAGGGGGGTGCACCACCAAGGTCAAGTGGGATGACGTCATCGATGACGTCATCAAAACTAGAGAAGTCAATAATTCAAGAAGGTAACATCGCTAGGTGACCAAACTTGGGTAAAGTTATCTTGGAGGCAAGGGGGGTGAACCACCAAGGTCAAGTGGGATGACGTCATCGATGACGTCATCAAAACTAGAGAAGTCAATATTTCAAGAAGGTAACATCGCTAGGTGACCAAACTGGGGTAAATTTATCTTAGAGGTAAGGGAGGTGCACCACCAAGGTCACGTCGGATGACGTCATCGATGACGTCATCAAAACTAGAGAAGTCAATATTTCAAGAAGGTAACATCGCTAGGTGACCAAACTTGGGTAAAGTTATCTTGGAGGCAAGGGGGGTGCATCACCAAGGTCACGTCGGATGACGTCATCGATGACGTCATCAAAACTAGAGAAGTCAATATTTCAAGAAGGTAACATCGCTAGGTGACCAAACTTGGGTAAAGTTATCTTGGAGGCAAGGGGGGTGCATCACCAAGGTCACGTCGGATGACGTCATCGATGACGTCATCAAAACTAGAGAAGTCAATATTTCAAGAAGGTAACATCGCTAGGTGACCAAACTTGGGTAAAGTTATCTTGGAGGCAAGGGGGGTGCACCACCAAGGTCACGTGGCATGACGTCATCGATGACGTCATCAAAACTAGAGAAGTCAATATCTCAAGAAGGTAATCGCTAGGTGACCAAACTGGGGTAAAGTTATCTTAGAGGTAAGGGAGGTGCACCACCAAGGTCAAGTGGGATGACGTCATCGATGACGTCTTCAAAACTAGAGAAGTCAATATCTCAAGAAGGTAACATCGCTAGGTGACCAAACTTGGGTAAAGTTATTTGGAGGAAAGGGGGAGCACCACCAACGTCATGCGGTATGACGTCATCGATGACGTCATCAAAACTAGAAAAGTCGATACCGCGACAGTAATGCTGTTATGTCAGTAATTATTCGAGCTCCGCTTTTAGGCATTGCCTAAATCTATATATTAGCATTTTATGGCGTTAGAGCCCCTCCTAGACCTATTATTATAACCTTGTCCAAGTCCCTGATAAGGGTTGTATGGGCTGCTATACCGCGGGCGAAACCCGCCTCTTCTGGGCTGACGTGGGAAGAACTCGTTGCGTTGGTAGGGCTGGTATGGAGGCCGAATGGGTCCTGGATGGAATACCCCCATCGTAGAGTTCGGAACCTCTGGCGCTTTGAGAAGTTTCTGAATCTGCGCTGCGACTTGTTTGTTTTCATCATCTCCAAGGAGTTGAATAAGGATGGCTGGGAGTCGGGCATCATAAGTAAACGGGCGGCACTGCTTCAAAATCGCCTCGTGTTTCTTTATGTCCTTATGGGCAGAGCTTCGAGATACGTCCGCGAGGTTTTGGAGGGCAGCAATGATGGCTACGCCATCTACCAGAGCTGGAGGTCGGTCAACAAGGTGGCGGACATTCTGAATGGCCCTTTCGACAGAGTCGGATTCTAGTTGTCTTTTGAGTTCTTCAACTTTTGCGGTAAGGGCAGCAACATCAATCTGAAAACAACCCACGATAATAAGACTCACAAAGAGTATATGTTTAAGGAATAACTGAACCTCAAAATTGTCATCGACAACCACATTATAAAGTCATGAACGAATTCTAGCCTTGTAGCAAAAACAATTATGCTAGGCCTTTAGGCCTGGTTTTTATATAGTCTCATCTGTCGTATCCCGCCGAATTATAAGGCGGCCGTGAAACAACGGAAATAGGAATTATTCTTCTGTTTCACGGTCGACCGACACGACAGATAAGACCATATGGAAACCAGGCTCAACATGAGATCCAATTTAACACCTAGCAGACCTTGGTGTATACAAATTTTAGCTAAACGGAGAAATTACCGGAAACAGATTCGCTCGCTAAAATGTAAACGTTTTATTGACGTTCAAAACGGAGAAAAACTGAGCCACCAACCCCAATTAGCTGAGGCGTACAAAGTGCTAAAAACATAGTGATAACCGACTTCCATTGTGACCGTGGTTGCGGATTTTGACAGATTTAAATGAGTTAAAAACAGGCCAGTTGAAATAGTTTTACAACACGTCTTATGACTAGAGTCGTTTTGTACGAGAGCTTTAGAGATGCGCATAAGTTGCCTAATTATTTCCTATATTGATAACACATCCAATAATTTTTTGTGAAGATATACTGATAAAGATCGGTTCCTACAATATAGGTTTTTGTCCAAATTAGAAGTTGATTAGGCTCCACGAAGGCATAGAACTAACATTTCCGACCCAAGTAGACGCTTTCGCATGTACCTTACAAAACGAACACTGCATGGCCTTAAACAAAAAGCTTCTTATGATCTACTAAAATACATTCACTGAAGGAAAACATCGTGCGATTTTATCGCCATCCTATGCATCCGTAAGGTAAATCCTCTATTAATGACGAAAGTGTATTTTTACTCGAGACTTGAGAAAAAATGTATTTCTCGTTGAGAGATACGTACAGACTGAGATTAACAATAACATTGTCATTCCAAATGTCTATTATTGTAATATTTTGCAATAGTTCATAACTACGAGCTGTAAACAGTGCAATTGTGAATGAAACATTAATAGGCGGGAGAGTAGACAAAATAAATAAGTTAGTTTTACCCGAGCGTGGACTAAAAGCATGATAATCCTTTATTTCACCTTACTAGATTTATGGGGAGCACAAACATACTTATAACAACTCAAACTGACACATTAAATAAATAAATATATCTCTATCACTGAAAAGAAAAAACGCTGAGTTTACACCCTTAAGGCTACGCAAAAAGAAGACTCTAAACATGGTCTCACAATTCAGAGTCTGCAACTCGCCAAGAGCGTACAAAACTCCAACAAGTTGCGACAAATTTTTTTTTTTTTTTAACGCACAAAATGCTCTAAGCGTACAAAGCGTTACAAGTTGTGATGACTAAGGAGGGAAATTGACAAGCTGAAACTAATTCGCTTAAGCGTACAAAACGCTAAAAATATTGATGACTAAAGAGAGAGAAATTGACTAGCTGAAACTAATTCGCTTTTTAAGCGTACAAAACGCTAAAAGTTGTGATGACAAAGGAGAGAAATTGACAAGCTGAAACTAATTCGCTTAAGCGTACAAAACGCTAAAAACTGTGATGACTAAGGAGAGAAATTGACAAGCTGAAACTAATTCGCTTAAGCGTACAAAACGCTAAAAATTGTGATGACTAAGGAGGGAAATTGACAAGCTGAAACTAATTCGCTTTACGCGTACAAAACGCTAAAAAATTGTGATGACCAAAGAGAGAGAAATTGACAAGCTGAAACTAATTCGCTTTAAGCGTACAAAACGCTAAAAATTGTGATGACTAAGGAGAGAGAAATTGACAAGCTGAAACTAATTCGCTTAAGCGTACAAAACGCTAAAAATTGTGATGACTAAGGAGAGAAATTGACAAGCTGAAACTAATTCGCTTTAAGCGTACAAAACGCTAAAAGTTATGATGACTAAGGAGAGAGAAATTAACAAGCTGAAACTAATTCGCTTAAGCGTACAAAACGCTAAAAATTGTGATGACTAAGGAGAGAAATTGACAAGCTGAAACCAATTCGCTTAAGCGTACAAAACGCTAAAAATTGTGATGACTAAGGAGAGAGAAATTGACAAGCTGAAACTAATTCGCTTTAAGCGTACAAAACGCTAAAAATTGTGATGACTAAGGAGAGAAATTGACAAGCTGAAACTAATTCGCTTAAGCGTACAAAACGCTAAAAATTGTGATGACTAAGGAGGGAAATTGACAAGCTGAAACTAATTCGCTTTACGCGTACAAAACGCTAAAAATTGTGATGACTAAGGAGAGAGAAATTGACAAGCTGAAACTAATTCGCTTAAGCGTACAAAACGCTAAAAATTGTGATGACTAAGGAGAGAGAAATTGACAAGCTGAAACTAATTCGCTTAAGCGTACAAAACGCTAAAAATTGTGATGACTAAGGAGAGAGAAATTGACAAGCTGAAACTAATTCGCTTGTTAAGCGTACAAAACGCTAAAAGTTATGATGACTAAGGAGAGAGAAATTGACAAGCTGAAACCAATTCGCTTAAGCGTACAAAACGCTAAAAATTGTGATGACTAAGGAGAGAGAAATTGACAAGCTGAAACTAATTCGCTTTAAGCGTACAAAACGCTAAAAATTGTGATGACTAAGGAGAGAGAAATTGACAAGCTGAAACTAATTCGCTTTAAGCGTACAAAACGCTAAAAATTGTGATGACTAAGGAGAGAGAAATTGACAAGCTGAAACTAATTCGCTTAAGCGTACAAAACGCTAAAAAATGTGATGACTAAGGAGAGAAATTGACAAGCTGAAACTAATTCGCTTTAAGCGTACAAAACGCTAAAAATTGTGATGACTAAGGAGAGAGAAATTGACAAGCTGAAACTAATTCGCTTAAGCGTACAAAACGCTAAAAATTGTGATGACTAAGGAGAGAGAAATTGACAAGCTGAAACTAATTCGCTTTAAGCGTACAAAACGCTAAAAATTGTGATGACTAAGGAGAGAGAAATTGACAAGCTGAAACTAATTCGCTTTAAGCGTACAAAACGCTAAAAATTGTGATGACTAAGGAGAGAGAAATTGACAAGCTGAAACTAATTCGCTTAAGCGTACAAAACGCTAAAAATTGTGATGACTAAGGAGAGAGAAATTGACAAGCTGAAACTAATTCGCTTTAAGCGTACAAAACGCTAAAAATTGTGATGACTAAGGAGAGAAATTGACAAGCTGAATGCAAATTCGCTTAAGCGTACAAAACGCTAAAAAGTTGTGATGACTAAGAGAGAGAAATTGACTAGCTGAAACTAATTCGCTTTAAGCGTACAAAACGCTAAAAATTGTGATGACTAAGGAGAGAGAAATTGACAAGCTGAAACTAATTCGCTTTAAGCGTACAAAACGCTAAAAATTGTGATGACTAAGGAGAGAGAAATTGACAAGCTGAAACTAATTCGCTTAAGCGTACAAAACGCTAAAATTGTGATGACTAAGGAGAGAGAAATTGACAAGCTGAAACTAATTCGCTTTAAGCGTACAAAACGCTAAAAATTGTGATGACTAAGGAGAGAAATTGACAAGCTGAAACCAAATTCGCTTAAGCGTACAAAACGCTAAAAAGTTGTGATGACTAAGAGAGAGAAATTGACTAGCTGAAACTAATTCGCTTTAAGAGAACAAAACGCTAAAAGTTATGATGACAAAAGAGAGAAATTTTAGCTGGAACTTTATAAAGCGTACAACACGCTTAAAAACTGTGAAAACTGTGAAGTCTAAACAGACAAACCGATGGGACTGATAGTTAAACACTAGGGCACCGAGCATAAAAATGGATAAAAGACACTTACAGCATCAGCGACTGCAGCAGGTGCTGGCGGAGCCGCTAGGGCAGGTGGTGGAACTGGTAAAGCTGGATCTGCTGGCGGAACAGCTAAAGGACGAACAGGCGGGTTGGCTGCTGCTGGAATATCGGCATCAATTGGTATAATAGGTACATGGGCCATAGTGGGCGCAGCGATGAGAATGAAGTAACAAAAGTGAATAGAGCACTTGAGTTTTAACTCTCCCGGCAGCGGAAACTACTTTTTGGCAAAAATGTTAACTGTGAGACGGAATATATGGTAAATACATGTCAATAATTACGTAAGCCATCCTAACACTCGCATTGATGAGATATGTTATGTAATATGGCAAATTAGAGCCATTGTTAGACGGACGCCCAAGTGAGAATAGATTTTCGTGGCGCGTATTTTCTGGCGCTTGTGATAAGTTTCGTGTTTTTAGTATACTTTTCTACATTTCGAGAGATTGGAGCCATATACTGCTACTATCACTATTAATACTAATACTACTTCGACTAATGATAATAATCGTTTATTGGAAATTCCATTTTATTTCTCTTGAATGTCAAATTTAGATTAGAATGTTTTCATTGAATAATTTAGAAAATCTATTATAATACCTAAAAATTATACAATTTTCATCTATTTGCGCGCTATTAGTCTGAAGCTGCGCTATTTAATTCATAAAGTAAGTAGTATATATTTGTATATCAGCAGGCAAGCAATCAATTGTTCTGATGCGCTGTAGAGGCATTTATGAGTTAGAGACTCGTTTGAGTGTTTTGTTGACAAATACACGCACGCGCTGGCATTACAATCAACGATTAATTTCTGAAAACTGCACGAGGCGTTACCAGACGCCCTGATTAGACTCAAAATCAATTACAACTTTTATTTCAAATGCAAGTATTTTAATTGAATTCGGAGCATTTTTGGTACATGAACTGCATTCTGATACTGCTCGGAAATAAGAAAGCCTCAATAAAAATTATTGATAAGTATTAATAATTTGTAAAATCAAGGAAGACTTACACTTGCAGTGAACACAGCACGATTTTTATGCGTTAGATATGTTACCAATATCGCACTCGCCCCGTTTGATGTCGCTTGGTAATGAAACCTCACGTGATCAGTTTTAACCAGTGGGGTCTGCGCATTTTCTCCAGTGAAGGAAGATTGTATATATTAAGTACTGTTATCTTACGGTAATCAGTTGTGTAAATCATGGCATGGCCCACATAGTTTTCGTTGTTAGCACCAGGCCTCATTTGCAAGCCGTTGCCCCAGATATATTTCAGGTTTGCATATCTATGCTATTGTCCTGCATGCTCAGCGGATTTCAAGACCTTTTTTATTATCGAGCTGATATTTTGAGTCGGTTAACAAACAAGGATTGGTCCATAGATCAAGCTGCTTTTCTTCTGTTAAGACGCCAAGTGGGGCGCTTTTCCATAGACCACTTTTAAGTGGTAGGGAGACGTTTAAAAACGTCTCACTACACGCTCAGCTGCCTTTTGAAAGCTATAGCACGCCATTTAAGTAGCACTGTACGCCAGTGTGCGCCAGTTATACATAAAGTACGTTATTTTTTAGGCGGGATTGTGCGCCCTTTGACCAAAATACACGCTATTTGGGTGAAACATGAGACACATCTATACCTTTTTGGTGATATGGCACGTCATTTAGCCAGCATCACGCGCCACTAAGACATAACGTACGCCATTTTGGGAGACAGAATACGCCATTTAGGTGGGATTTGCGCAGTTTGAGCAGAAGGTATGCTGTATCGGTAAAAAGTCAAGCGTCAATACCTTTTGAATGACATAGTACGCCATTTAGGCGGCATCGAGCGCCAGTTAGACATATAACGTACGTCATTTGGGCGATCGTATACGCCATTTAGGCGGGATTGTGCGCCGTTTGGGCAGAATGTTCGCTAGTTTGTCGAAAGGTAAAACAACAACAACAACACCAAAAAATAATAAATAAATAAAAAATGTACGCCATTTAGGCGGCATCAGCGAAAGTTAGACAGTATAACGTACGCCATTTGGGCGATTGTATACGCCATTTAGGCGGGATTGTTGTGCGCCATTGGGAAGAATGTACGCTATTTTGTCAAAAGTAAAAAAGTACGCCATTTAGGCGGCATCGTGCGCCAGTTAGGTATAACATACGCCATTTAGGCGGATGCACATTGGGCGTAATGTAGCGCTATTTGACTTAACGCTATTTGGCCAAACACGAGTCCGACACGTCTATATGCCCTTTTGGTTGATTAATTACGCCATTTAGGCCGCAGTGTACACCATGCGATGCGAGCCCAGGGAATTAATCTTAGTAGAGCTCCGTTAAAATTCTTATCTATCCCGTACTGTGATAGATTCTTGATCATAATTATAATTATTTTTACAATTCGTACAATTTGAAAGTATATGCTGAAGGTTTTAAACGTATTTGAAGTGAGTATGGCTAGCGAAATGACGGATCTCGGCACGAGATCTAAGATGTCTACTAGAAGCCAAGCTGCGAAAGAACAGAGAGTTAAATCGAAAGAGAAGTCTGTCCCAAGTCAGGAGGAACAGACCGTAGATCTAACGTCTTCTCAGGCTACTGGTGGCAGTTCAAACAGGTCTGAAGGAAATGAAAATTACGACAGTGAAATAGACAACAACGAGATCGTAACCAAGCGTCTGTTGAAGTCGGAGCTGGATAAAATATGGAGAGCTCTAAATCCTCTCTTGCCTGCAAATCAAACACAGGATCTACAATCCCGAGTCAAGTTTTTAGAAGCAGAAAATGCCATCCTAAGGAAGGAAAATACAAGCTTGAAAGAGAAGATCAAAAGTTCAACTTCAGATAACTTAATTATGCAACCGCGGGAAAATTAAATCTGCCCGCCAACTCAGAGCCCTCAACGGTCCAACGCCCCGCAACAAAAAGATAACGCCCCCGGTCATTTTTGTTTAGTACGTGGTATAGGCCACCAAAAAGCGATTTATCACTCTTAAATGATTTAGAATTATTTCTCAAAAGATGCGAGCCCAGGGAATTAATCTTAGTAGGCGACGTGAACGCAGATTACCAAAAATCGCCACTGGAATCACATACACGGCAAGTTCAGTTCCTCTGTTCCCTGTACCAACTGGAACAGTTAATTAAGGAACCAACGCGAGTGACAAAAACATCTGCCACGCTAATTGATCTTATTCTAACCAATAAAAGCGAAAATATATCAAAATCGGGCGTTGTTCCGTTAGGAATGTCCGATGGACATGGTATGGTTTTTGGGAGTCGGAAGTTTATACTGCCGAAGCGTCAGCCTGTCGAAAAAGAATTCAGAAACTTTAAAAATTTCGTAGCAGAGGAATTTATTTCAGACCTCGAAAACGCCCCTTGGGATTCGATACATGGTGACCAAGACCCAGATAGTGCCTGGGATAATTGGAAATCCATATTTAATAATATAATTGATAAACATGCACCCATTCAGAACAGAAGGGTGAGAGAAAATTCTCTCCCTTGGCTCTCATCTCAAATAAAACAATTAATGAGAAATAGGGACTACTACAAAAAACGCGCCATTAAATTTAACTCTGACTCACAATGGGAACTATTCAAAAGGTGTCGCAACCAAGTCAACATAGAAATGCGCAAAGCTAAGGCAAATTATTATCAGGAGAAAATTAAGAACTGCTCCTCGCGCGATCCAAAAAAATCATGGAAGCTAATTAATAATTTACTTGGTAAGCACCTTAAGCCGAACCAGCAAAAATACACAACAGTTCAGTTTCGAAGAAATCCCGGTTGAAAATGTGGTCTTATCTCTAAAATCTCTAAAAGCCTCTAAGGCTACAGGCTTAGACAAAATTCCCGCCAAATTGCTCAAAGTAGCTGCAGATATTATAGCTCCTTCTCTGACACAAATATTCAACCTCTCACTTTCTTCTCGAACCTTTATCACTGAATTTAAGCATGCAAGGGTAACGCCCATCTTTAAATCAGATGACCGCAAGCTACCCGAAAACTATCGACCAATCTCGATCCTGCCAATAATCAGTAAAGTGTTTGAGAAAGAAGTGTTTAGACAAGTTCGGCATTTCGCTTGCGCAAAACTGGCGTAGGCATTTCTCGTTGCGTTTGCTCATATAGATTTAGCCACTGCCTAAAAGCGGAGCTCCTGGTTATAAAATTTTCTGTGTGAATGAAAGGGATTCCCATGTGTACATGGTTTACATGGTTACTTTAGAGTCTTCCCTTCACGAGATATTAATTTTTCAAGCATAAATGACATCATCGATGACGTCATATCACGTGACCACTTCATTTCGCTCATCTAATGACCTAGACTACACTACCAAAGTTTGGTTGTTTTAAAGTATTCCCTTCACGAGATATTAATTTTTTAAGCGTAGATGACGTCATCGATGACGTCACATCACGTGACAACTTCATTTCGCTCATCTGGTGACCTGGATTACATTACCCAAGTTTGGTTGCTTTAGAGTCTTCCCTTCACCAGATATTGATTTTTCAAGCATAGCTGACGTCATCGATGACGTCACATCGCGTGACCACTTCATTTCGCTCATCTGCTGAACTGGATTACATTACCCAAGTTTGGTTGCTTTAGAGTCTTCCTTTCACGAGATATTGATTTTTCAAGCATAGATGACGTCATCGATGACGTCACATCACGTGACCACTTCATTTCGCTCATCTGATGACCTGGATTACATTACCCAAGTTTGGTTGGTTTAGAGTCTTCCTTTCATGAGATATTCATTTTTCAAGCGTAGACGACGTCATCGATGACGTCATATCACTTGAGCACTTCATTTCGCTCATCTGGTGACCTGGATTACACTACCCAAGTTTGGTTGTTTTAGAGTCTTCTCTTCACGAGATATTGATTTTTCAAGCATAGATGACGTCATCTATGACGTCACATCACGTGTCCGTGTTACAGCACCCCCCTTGTGGCATAGACAAAA
Source organism: Scolanthus callimorphus (assembly GCA_033964015.1). Taxonomy (NCBI): domain Eukaryota; kingdom Metazoa; phylum Cnidaria; class Anthozoa; order Actiniaria; family Edwardsiidae; genus Scolanthus; species Scolanthus callimorphus. The sequence goes on from CM066917.1 coordinate 2,448,598, forward strand.
TATCCCAAGTATGGTTGTCTTAGCATGTTCCCTTGAGGAGATATAATTTTTTCTTTGCATACCACAGGGTTCCCATGTGTACACGGACGGACGGACGGACGGACGACGGACGGACGGACGGACGGACGGACGGACGGACGGCGTACGCTATAGGTTTAATACCAGAAAAATAAAGAAAAAATCATATCTCCCGAAGGGAAGCTTCTATAGAAGCCAAACTTGGACAAAGTTTCAAAGACCATAAGAGGAACTCTACACCAAAGTCACGTGCCCTTACGTCATCAATGACGTCATCAAAATGATCCATAATACCCGTGACGTTCAAAAATCAACTCGATAGTATACTATACGTTTTTCCCTTAGGTATGGTGCTCCGCTTGCGCAGGCCTTCGGCCCGCGCAGGAGCTCCGCTATAAAATCTTAAACGATCAAAGTGCACCAACCTTACGAAATTTATTTCTCAAGACTGAAGATCGCCAAGATAGATATAACCTCCGAAGCAGGGATACAGACCTAGCACTCCCAAAACCTAAGACCAACTTCCTGAAACGCAGTTTCAGCTATAGTGGGGCAATGCTATGGAACAGTCTTAGTAAAGCGACCAAACAGGCTAATACATTGGCCTCTTTCAAGCGTTTGCTGAAAAGGGATGCCGAATGATGGTGCACTGTGCTTTCGGGGATTCTTAATAGTTCTATGTTTTAATTGTATTGTCTTTTTTATCTTTGTAACCTATGTACTCTTTTTTTTTTGTCAACGCCCCATTTGGAAATCAGTGTGTGCACAATGCACCATTGAAATGGCCAGCGTTGTAAAATAAAGCTGTATGTATGTATGTATGCCTCGATTTCATGATTCGCGAAAAATGTGTAAGATTTCGCCAGTGTGATTTATCACATTTATTAATTTCCGGTGGCAATGATCTAATCATCCAACAACGACTCGGGCAGTACCGACCACCCTTCTGTGAACATTTCGTGAAACGAGCCTAAACGGACATCCTTGACAATTATTTGTTAATACTTGAGTTGAATTGGGCTCAAAATCATGCACAGATAAACGAATTTAACTCACCCGTCCAAGTTACTCTACTTGGCGAGTCCGTACGAACCGCACTGCTTTGTTAAACGAGAATGAATGGGCAAATTGCATATGATGCATTACGCGCATGACAAAGAAAACTTCGTCAAAGAAATTTGAATCATAAAAAGAATAAAAAACAATAGGAAACACTGCCCCCAAAACTAATGACATAGCCCTTTCTTTAAAAAAGCCAATCAGAAAGCCCTAGCATTATTATAGGTATCGCTAATACATTCATTTCTTTTGTATGACATTTGAACTGCAATTCTTTGCTCATCATTATTATAGGTAAATAAGTGACAGCTATTCCAAAGGGAATTCTTCTCTTTTTGAAAGTCATGTAATTATGAACAGACCTTTTGTCCCAGCACAGAAGATATGTCAATTATTCGGAACGCCTCTCTAAATACACTATTCGTAATGAAAAACTCTCATTTTCAATCCTTTGTTTGCCATTTCAAAATAGCTAAACAATACAACTTGAAGCCAGTCTATATCAGATTTCTTATTCTCGATTTCAATGAAGTAGTTCCCACAAATTTATTTCCTTTTTTTAAACTAGCTTGGAATTATGAATTATTGCTGGCAACCGTTTTAGAAGTAGTTTACAAAACTCGCTGTCGTGTTTTATCGGCAGATAGAAACACTCGACTTCGCCTCGTATGAGTTTATTTCCATCATGAAATTTTGTGATCAGCCTTACCCACATGAACCAAAAATGTGAAATCTCAGGCACTAACTAAAGCGCAAAGTATTTTTTTTTAATAGATTTCTCGTTCCCTAGGGGAAGGGCAGAGGGGACTCCAACATTTTTGTGGTCTGGGAAGCTCCTGTCTGAAGCTACAAATAGAAATCTAGGAAATCATATGATTTTAAAGTCATTTGCTTCGCTTTGACAGATACCGGTACACGTAAATAAGGTTACAAGAAACAGCTAAAAATGTTGAAGTTACCAAAATATTTTGGAAGTAATGAAACAACGCAAGAGCATAAAAAACAATATTATATGCACCCGTAGACCTCCTTGAGAAAAGCAGTATCTCCTGGTCATAGCGGAGCACCATACATCTCGAAAAGGATTTAGCGTTCGCCCTAGAGAATTATACAAAGAGGCATATAACACCTTGCTTATGTGATGTCATCTTCATCTACTGCAAGTCCGACTGCACCACTGACCCTGCACCACACTTCGAATCCAGATATTAAGGTATCTACATATGCGCTCTAAGACGAACAGTCGGATGCCTATTTTATTAAAGACTCTACTCTTCGCTCACATGGAAACTTCGACGGCCATAGCACAGAAAACCATCACCTGCAAAAAAATAACGGGCCTCGTAGTCTGTGGAGCTAACCAGTCAACAAATGTGGAGCTACCCAAGACATGTACAAGAGACTCGGCCCGAGACTCGGCCCGAAGAGACCAAGGCCCGAAACAGCTCACAAGTGGCCGCACCTCGAGCGCATAGCAAGCTATCTCAGTTCAGTCGACGCCGAGGTCGGTCTGCTTATAGGCACAAACTGTCCCCAGGCAATCAAGCCTCGCGATGTCATATCGGGAGGCGACGATGACCCTTACGCCGTCGGGACGACTCTTGGCTGGGGTATTGTAGGCGCTATTTCGCAAGATGGCGAACCTTATGACGAAGACATAATCTGAGTGAACCGAATTGTCGCAGAAGACGTACTTTGAGGACAGGGAACGAAACTTGGCTGTCCCGCTCTAAAAAAAACAGTGTCAAGGAAATCCTCTCACCAAGGCAAGTCTATAACATGTTCGCCCTAGACTTCAATAAAGACGTAAGTGATGGCTCTTCCTCTCCTACGATGATCGACAGTTCTTAAAACTCGTTCAGGAAGGGTTGCACCAGCTGGATGACGGTCATTACGAAATTAACCTTCCTCTGAAGAATACACAATTCAAGCTACCCAACAACATTATACAATAAGCTTAATAAGCTAAAGAAGAAGTAGCAAAATTAGGAGAAATTCAAAAACAATTACACTTCATTCATGTCAGGTGTGATCAAGATTTATTTCCTGGTGGACTTCAAGATCAATGTTCCACACCTAGCCGATGGCTTGAAGTACCGAAAACACGGCGCCCTCTGGCTACACACGCTCGTTTTCACGGATGGTCCCCAAAGAAGGTACCGAAAGCAGTTCAAAATAAATAGTAAATTAATCTTAACTCTCATTAGTTTAATTCATTAATGTGGAACAAATTAAGGTCGGATTTCGCAACATGCAGATTACAGTTAAAACCAACATAGAAGAACAAATTGGATTAAGAGCAATCACCCTGAAGTTTGGTCAAACGGTATCTTTTATGCATAAAAATGCATCTTTAAAAAAAGAAAATTATTCTTCTAATATATAAGTACATATATGAGACATATTACAAATATTACCTCATATATATCGAGTAGAGAAACATACGTGGAAAAAAAATTAGACTATGAGTTCTCTACGCGTCAATAAATAGTTAAGGTGACTCATGCGAAAGTCAGAGCGCATTTCTCGAAAATATATGTCCGTCTACAACTTCAAAAATATACTCGCTATGAACTTCAATCTTGGATAATATAAGCAGGAATCTTTTGGCAATACGTGCGCATTATCTGAACTCCATTAGCGTTAATAATTTCAATAATATCTGAGCTTAAATGAACCCCTTCCTTGAGAGATGAACCCCGCGCAAAAAAATTAAACTTCTGTTGACAAGTGTTTTTGAATCTTTGAGTGTTTGAATGAGCTGCTTCATAGTAAACGGAAGTAGAAGCATGTTGTACACGCGGGATAGCTGGCTATTAAATAATAGGTATTTGTCTAGGTTGTTCTGCAAACAACAAGGCCGCTACAGTAGCAAACCTGTTTGTACAAGAAACAGAAGTTTATTGTTGGTGTTCTCGAGTGAGGGATGACAAGGACGGGGAGAATGCGGACGTCGCAAGAGTGATGCTAGAAAAGCGCGGAGAAGGAAGAGGGAGCATAATACAGGGTAGTTCTATGCATAATCGCAAAATTGAAAAACTGTAGAATGACATGCGGCACGTGGTTGTAGAATAATACAGGGTTCTTCTAGAATTTAGATTTCTTGTCTTCCAGGATGCAATGCTCCACATTCGCTCACTTACGAAAGAAGCAGCAAGCTGATTGGCTGTCGTCTAAGATTCTAAGTAGCAAGCTCATTGGCTACGCACGATTAACTCACATGAGTACCTCACAGATTGCCCATATATCCTCAACAGCTCATTCGTTTTCGCAACGAATGAGCTAATAAAATGACCACCCCCTAGATAAATATCCACCCTTCCCCCGTGCAAAAAAATGCTTTTGGGGGTTTTCATGCTAATCTTATATATAATACGTGATGTTGGGGGGATCAAGGTCAAACTGTTAGCCCAGCAGCCTGGAAAAACGGCTGCACCATGGAACTTCAAAACCACGCCATTCTATTGCAAACTTGGGGAACTGTGTTATAGGATACATTTTATTCGAAAAGGACAAAGTGGACGGAAGATCCAATTCAAGCGTTTTCGTAAGCGAGAAGATCGAGTTCGCAAAGGCGCCATTCTAAGTCTTCCACAGAAACCAAAAAATAAGCAATTTCTCGCAGCCGAAAGCAACAAATACGTCCAAACCTACGCGATTCTCTCACAAATAACACAGTAATGTTCAGGCAAAAGTCGTTTCTCCCAAAAGTTTAGAGTGAACAATATATTCCATTCAAAGGTTATGGCGAGTTGCACGAAGACCCGGCGCGCCATTTATAAATAAACAAACACTCAGTTCACAAACAACAGTCCTTTGACAGCCTATTTATTTCGAAATCTATACTAAAAACAGAGAATTTCGAGCCGAAAAAACGAAGCTCCCAAACCCGACCGGAAGGAGGAAATGTATGAAATTTTCGAAATCTATACTAAAAATGGAACGGAAGGAAATCTCTCCAGACTCTCCAGTGTGCATGTTTTTCTTGGAAAAGGTTTTACAAGCGATTTTCCCAAGTTCAGTTTCACTGATAAGCTTAGATTGTTTAAGCTAAGTTTTTAAATCACACACACTTGAATTCGAATTGACCGAGTTGTACAAGTCTTTAAGAAAGTCCAACATGATGAGCAATGCAAAGCAATTTTCCATTGAAAACAGCAAGAATCCAAAAAAGCGCTTCCTAAACCTTCCTATTCACCAGACGAGGGACTTCTCTTGATTATAAGCAATTATTTACATCTAAAACCAATAGTTGTTGAAGTTCGAGTGGTACAGCTCAGCCTTTTTCTTTCTTGACCGAAAATACGACCATCTCGACCGACACACGCGCGATCCGTTTCGCGCCAAAACCACAGTGAAACAAATGCCTCAACACCTTTTGTTAGGAAATATTTACGGGGTTATTGTGTGGCATTTGCCTCATTTCCATTCACAAGGAACATTGTTTTCAAAGATCTAATTTAAAACGCCTTTCTCATCGTATGCTATGGTGCGAATATTTCACAACGGTATGCCACCTATCTCAAGCTCATAACAGGTACTTTAATATTTTAAAGTAAACAGGCGTAGTTACCGCACATCTCTCTAAACGTAGCGGTATAACTAACGGCAGACAATCCGATAATTTTCGTCATTCAAGGAAAATTTAGTTCGTGAATTTTTCACGGGTACTTACTAGTGGGAGGTTATTAGTAATGCAAATCGAGCCGTTTATGGAAATGGGGAACTCAGGGAATTCATGACCCTCTCCCCCCATCCATATGGCTACTGTGATTTTGTTTCCTGTTTTGATAAAAACAGAGAACACCTTTTAAGTAAATAACTCTCACTGAGACATGATAAACATACAAACAATTCTGAAGTCAAATGGGTTTTATGTAATAGGCTTAATTGCGTTTTCAATTTTCGCGGATTCTTTGACCAAAATCAGGGACACGACAAGTGCAAAAAAAAATCCTTTTGGGCTTCTTTATTTCGGCATGGTGGGACGGGGTACTCATGCTGATGGGAGGTTATCGAGCAGTTTATGGAAGATGAAACTCAGGGAAATCATGACAATTTTTCCCTTTTTTTAAACAGAGAACACTTTAAGTACAAAAATTTACCACTTACACTCCGTGAATTTTTCACGGGCATCAGCAAGTTATCCTTATGATGGTAAGTGTTAAAGTGGGTTAGAAGTAGGTGCAAACATTACACGAAAACGTGCACAAAATCGGCAAACCGACGCCATTCTTTCGCACGATCAGCCCCGAATCAGAACGAAACGCGGGAGTCAGCCAATGAAATTGCCGAGTCGGTGTCCTTCGGAATATTTAGCGAACCACGCTGCGAGCGAAGCAGCCAATGAAATTGCGAATCGAGATTCCTTCGGCATGCGAACCACCGCCCTGCTTCTACGTAGTTCAAACGTTTTGAAGATGGCGAAGAGACGTCAACAAGATTTTTGCCCCGTGGATCTTTGTCGAAAAGATGAATCACAATTAAAACTTTGGCTTAATGGAAAGGTAAGCGAATAAGTAAGGAAAAAATATGAATGTGAATTCCAAGGATTTCGACCGCGAAATTAGCAATAGCGCGAGTCGTTGCACTGGCAAAAAAGCGCCATCTTAAACTGCAAGGATTATTAGACTTAGTTGAGAATACAACTGCTTCTACGTAGTTCAAACGTTTTGAAGATGGCGAAGAGACGTCAACAAGATTTTTGCCCCGGGAATATCTGTCGAAAAGATGGATCACAATTAAACCTTTGGCTCAACGGAAAGGTAAGCGAAGAAGTAACGAAAAAATATGAACGTTAATAAGTTTTCGATCGCGAAATCAGCAATAGCGCGAGTCGTTGCACTGATAAAAAAGGAGCCATATTTATATGCAAGGATTATTAGAGTTCGTTAAGAATGCAACGGTATTCGGCCTGCATGGCAACGATGAGACTTCGTTTCTTCAAAAAGACGCAAGTTTTTTTGGCATCAATTCTTAGAAATGAGTAAGTAACTCATGAAGAGACATTAACAACTACAAGGCAGATATGAAAGTCATCCTCAATTCGAGGTTATCCTAAAATCGTGGACTGAAGGTACTCAAAAGCAATACAACCGTCCTTGGGCCAAATGGGTTCTGGTGTAACAAATTCAAGGCTGATCCTCTCCAGGCGCCTGTGACCATATTTATTGACTTTTTACTGGACACTTTCCGGGAAGGCAAAGCGTATAGTACAGTCAATACATATAGATCAGCAGTTTCAATTACAATTAACTCGGTCACAGGTCTGGATCTAGCTACAGATCATCTCGCATCAAGATTCATGAGGGGACTTTACGTCTCGAAGCCTATCCTTCAACGATCCACTCATACTTGGGACGTTGCCAGCATCCCTATTAAAGATAGTGTAGATAATAGCTTCGTGGAACTTGAAGTAGACTCGATCAAGACATGGGCGGAACGGAATAGTATGACCCTTAACCTAAAGAAAACATGGGAATTGGTGCTTAAGGGAAGAACTCCAAAGACTCCGCCATCGCCTATTCCTGGCATCAAACAAGTGTCTAGCCTTAAATTGCTAGGTGTGACATTTGAGGCAGACCCAACAAATTGGGACTCTCACTTAGATGAGGTACTCGAACGAGCTAGTAGCAGGCTTTATATTCTTAGAACGTGTAAGTATTATAAATATCCTATAGACCAGCTAGACTTATTATTCCAGAGCCTGATTGTATCCATTTTCATGTATGCTTTAGAAGTGTGGGGCTGCGCTGCCTATGATAAATACCTTAGTAGGGTGGACAGCCTCTTCAAAAGAGCATTTAAATGGGGCTATTGCAAACGCAAATACACGATAACTGAGCTTCCGATAGAAAAGGACCGGAAGTTGTGGAAGGTAATAACAGGGCCGACTCCTACAGCCCTGGATGACCTCCTTCCTCCACTGAGTATCTCAGGACTTTGTTTCCTTTACAATCAATTCCACTTAAAGACTTGAGTTGTAAGTGCTTGATATTGATCAAATGTCCATTGAAAATGATAAAGTTGTCTTCGTCATTAAAAATCGATTGAAAACATCTAGACCTGGGAACCAGCCCGGTCTATTTCCTTTTCTAGTAACACGGAAAACAAAGGAATAATTAGTGGATCACAACATTGGGACCTAGTCCTCTTCCACTTTTCGCACGGCCGTAACAGCGATTTCAAGATGGCGGCTAGACGGGGAAAATCTCGGCAGACCTTCGTTCTCTTGCTAACTGCCTTTTCAGTCGCAGAAGCTACAGTTCAGAGAACAGAACTGACTTCAATACCCAATTATATATGGTTTGGCCGTCCACTTCACCGTACAAACTCGAAATAACCATAGGAATTACGAAAAACGCCGAAGGAACGCCAATGAGCCAATGCCGGAGAGCAGTGTGTTTGAAAAGTTTTGGTTTTAAGCTTACCCGCTCAACTTTAGGCAAAACCGTTTGGTGAATCAACGACCTTTAGATAATTGCGAAAGAATGAATAGAGAAGGAGCTTTACGCTCAAATCAAGTGCAATACATTACAAGAACGTTTTGGGGAAAGGAGATGTTTTATGCTTGCAAGCCGAAATCCACGCAAGTAAATGGATCGGATAGAACAACGCATTCATTTTGAACTGGTTATTGTGAAAAGTACACCTCAACTGCGACATAATGGCATTACTGACCGAAGACTCTGTTAACATTCTAGTCGCAAGGAAATGGTGGGCGAACTTCAGGGGCATATTTTACACCTTGGACAAAGTAGAGACTAGCAGTTTCAGTGAGTAGTTGACAAAAATCTTGTACACAGTTCATGTACATTGCACTACAAAACACTATTTTGCAATGTTATTTATACAGGCAGATTATTTTTTTTTTTGCTGTTACTACTGAGTAACATAAGTCTATAGCTTCTAGAAAATACAAAAATAATTTGAATATCCCTAATATTACCCTGGTACAAGATTTTTGTCCACAAAAGCCTGAAAATTGTTAGATCTCTATATGGATTGACTCTTTAAGCTCATCTCAGAAACTGAACAGCAATACAGGGACAAGCATGTTTATCATTTATTTCAGATGTGTTCAAGCTTTGGCTTTTGCAGAATATGAAACAGCAAATAATATCAATGTATCCACTTAATATCAAAACATTTTTCAATGATAACAAAAAGGCAGCTGTATTATGTTTTTTGTTCATAATAGAGTATGCAAATGTGTATGACCAGGGGCATAGCCAGGATTTTACATAGGATGAGGGGGGGGGGGGGGGGGGGGGGCAGGGGACCTTCTAAAGACATTTTAACAAGGCCAGGCCTCCCCCCTGATGAACTATACAAAGATGTTTTTCCTTTCCTTTTTGTATGTGTTTTGTGTCACTGCCCACGGAAAACTTCCATGGTAGACCCTTCATCAACATATGTCAATCGTGCCTCGATGACTGATATGCATGTGTCCACCATGTCCTCCTTCACCTCAAGAATCCACAGACATGGAATGTATGCGCCACCCCCAATTTGCCTGTTTTGCACCCACCTCTGGTGCTGGGGTGGTGCCCTGGTGGTTGTGGGACCCCCAGTAATGCAAACAGTTTCAATTGAAACAAAAAATACAATCACTTGCATGGGCAAGATTTGACAAATAGAAAAAATACCTACGCCATATATTTAGAGGGAAGGTGACCCTATTGAATTTGAGAATGCAGCAAGAGTTGCATAATTTGTTTTCTATGTTGGCAAAAGCAAAATTTTTATATGGCACAGATTTTTTTCCTATAGCATATTTAAAAAGGGATCAGTCGCTAAGAAGTTTTCAAGCAGCATTAGCTACATGATAACTTATTGGTTAAAATAAAATTCAGTTCTTCATTTGTTATTTTGTTTTGCTATTTTCTGGGATGACACTTTAAGAGCTCATAGCTGAACCTGAGAAATTTCCTTACGATAGAGTAACTTGCATTGTTCTTAAGCTTTTATTGTGATAATTTTTCCTTCCTCAAGCAAGTCAAGAAAGGCCTTGTTCAAAAATACTGTTCCCTTCCAATATCTCTTCCAGCCATTTTTGCCAGTCGATATTTATCCCCACTTGATTTTGAGGTCATGATAACATTTGCAAACTTTGGAGGGATGTTGTCTGGAACACTACAAATCAGTGCTCTGTCATCCCCCCCCCCCCCCCCCCCCCCCCGCCTCTGGTCTAACATTGACCATCATGTCAACTAGGCACTTAACCCTGAACTTGTGGTACCTACAGAAGTAAGAAAAACATCAAATATATAGAAAAATATAAAAAATGGGCTGTTCCATTTTATATCCATTACTGGATGTATTTGAGTTCATATTTTCACAGCTGTTGTTGTTTACCCCTGGAATTTCCACAGGGCCATTCACTTTACACCAGAATTTCAATGGCCATCCATTTGCAGCATTGGAACTTCCACAGGGGCCACAAGAGACTGTAGAATTTCCACAGTTTTACAGGAGCCTGGAATATCCACAGGTGGAGAGCAATTCAGGCACACAGCACAGCTACCTGTATGCTAATACACACTTGCGTACCTTGTGTAGCCCCAAAAATACAATAAATATACAGCCCAAAATGGGAGTGCAGTGGCATAAAAATTTTAGCCTGGAATGGAAAATTCTGTCACGCACTGCATGTCAGTAGATGTGGGACATTTATCAAACAAACTGTTAAGAACGCATCCACCTGAAAACCATGCAATATGAAATTTTGAGTCTACATGGTACCCTCCAGATTTTGATAATATTTTGTGTAGTGAATGCTATTAGTGTAACTTAGAAGCCTGCCAAATATTTCTCGCAACGTCCGTATTGCTAACGAGATAATGCGGTGCGATAAAAACGTCGCGATATTTTGAAGGCAACTGCGGTAAATTAGGTAATATGTTTCACTGCCAGTTTATATATGATGGATACAAGATACGACAATGAAACTCATACACTTAATAAAAGAGACATTGATAAATATATTTCCAAAGGAATATTCAAGATTTTTCTATATTATCTTTAAAATTAACATTTTCTTAAAAAATGTTCGATACGGTCTAGTTTTCAATGTTGCTTTTTTCAAGTAAAATAACCTGAAATATCTCTCAAGCGGCCATTTTAATTGCCAAAAGCACACTGCACCTGTAAAGCCTGTTTAACAGTTAGTTGATATATTTAATAAAAAGAGTGTGAAGTTTCGTTTTAGTCACCATGTGAGGGAGACGAATCGATACCATTCTAACGCTCGCGGTGCGGTAAAATGTCAAAAACGCAGTGGATTTGAAGAATTTTCGACGATGTTTCTATCCTTTTAATTCGAAATTCTGCACTGGAATTAGAATCAAATACAAATCACTGAGCATAGTCACTTGTTTTATGTATATTATACTTCGCTTTCAAGATCCAAATGCTAAATCGTCTTCAATTAATTCGTCTATAGCAAAGCGCCGAAGCGGGCGAATTTATTTTTTACGCCCACTTCAAGATGGCGGCTAGCTAGTATAAATATTCATTATGATTCACATATTCTCGTTCTATGAGTGAATCAAAAGGAGGATGTTGACCTGCGAACTCTCTCGTAGCTCATGTGTAAGATGTTGGGTTATGAATAGGTAATTTGCACGGGGTTGAGGGTTCGCACCACCATGAATACTTTTTCCTTTTTTTCTCAATAACTTGCCTTAAAAGTGCCATGAAGTGGGCGTAAATAAAAAAAATCGCCCGAAGCGGCAGTCCTCTAATTCCATCGCCACCACTTGCAGTTATTGCTGGCATTTGAAATAATAATAAGTCTGTTGCAGTCGCAAGCTGTTTGAGAAAGGCACACACCTGTGAGATCACTTCAAATTTTTATGAGAGCTGAAATAAAATGAACAGCAGTCGAACAGGCCGCATATATGCTACCACAGCATACCCGTCTCAAAAGCACTAAAGCAAGAAATTGAACTTTATTTGTAGACAATTGTGGAGACAGAAACCTGTTATTATTCATTTTATTTTTGGTTGTTGTTGTTGCTGTTTTAAAACAACCATACTGCATCGCAGTCACAATTTCTGGAATGGGGAAATCAGCTGGATTTATGGTAAGTAACAAATATGATTGGAAAATATTCTGCACACTCGTACTCGTTAGCTTAAAAATGATGACTTTTTATAATGCTACAAAATAAATCGAGATCCCATCGAACGACTGACACACGCTAGCTGAAAACAGTTTCTGCTTCTGATAATTTGACATCCCGGCCCCGCTTAGTAAAAAGTCAGTTGGTTATTCTACCATTAACGCAAGAAAATGAGATACTAAAGAAACTGGTTTTGTGGCTCGAAAATTAAGGTCAGATTTATTATATAAATTGTGGGGGGTGTTAACGACCGGAAATGTTTTTCCAGATGGTTAATAGCAAACCGCATTTCTCGTACCGAGTCGGAAACGCGCTAAGTTTTGCGTGAATGTTTGTTTTTCGCTGACTAGACGTTGTTCACGCTTTCTACAATTAATTAATCACCTTTTCAAAAACAATGAAATGTAGTATTAAAAATTAACTTCTGTGTTTTGTAATTTGAGAATCCCTCTGTTTTCTGTAGCGAAACTGCTATTAAAGAAGCGTGTTATAGTTGTCTAGAAACCTCCGCGCAAAATTCGTTGAAGAGACTAACACTTTCGAGAAAACTAGTGATCTGCTCCTAAAGAAGCTGTGATTTGGCTTTCTTGTCCTAAGGCTCAAGTATTACAGAAATGTATTTCCTTGTCAATAGTCAATAGAATATAAAAGAAAAACTCTAAAAATTCTGGTCAAAGAGTAATAATTTTACGCTAGCGATGCGCGTCCCCAGACAGCGGGCGGCAAAACGTTCAGAAACCAATCAGGCGTGGCATTTCGCACGATCATTTTCACGGGAATGATAACAACTGAATGGCTTCCCTAGATTTCGCGCACAAGTTATTCCTTGCTTTATTCAAAACCAATTCCTTCTTTGCAATCTATTTTATTGTTATTTTTTGTAAAACGAGACCCTTGTTCAGGTTACATTTTTACTAATATCTTATTGTGACTTGTGAGTTGGTGTTTGTTGTACGCGTGAAATTATGAGAATGCGTAACGTACGTGTGGCGTCTTGCCCAGTTCATCTCTTTTGCCAAGAACGTAATATATTTACATAAATAGCAAAATAGCAACTCTCTCTTAAACTCCTAATTATAAACGTTGAAAGCTATATTTTTTCGCCCTGTTCCTAAAGCACGACTAGAAAACATTGTTACCCCCGGGGGAGGGGGGGGGGGACTCTCCTATTTTTTGGTCGCGGGTGCTCGTCGTACCTTTTAGGGTTTAAAATAAGGCCTCTGGTACCTTTTAGGGGGTAAAATTCAAAAACTTGCAATGTTTTCCAGATTGGTACCTGTTAGAGGTCCGTTTACCAAATCAAGCAAATTACACTTGTGGTAGCCTGAATTTCAGACATATTTTCCCTCGTAAAAAAATACGAGAGAAAATTACGAGGGAAATACGTCTTGTTGGTAACTTTTACGGGTCAAAATCAAGTAAGCGACGCCATTTTAGGTACCTTTTAGGTGTAAAATCGAAAGTTACCGACGAGCACCCCCGCCCAAAAAATTATTCAATTTCTTGGAACATTTTTAAAGTGCTACTCAAGGCTGAAATTTTAATGGCTTATTTTATTGCACATTCAAAATAAGGAAGAATGCCGTTTATTTCGCGTTCATAGCTCTTTTGGTTTCAGAGATATTGAAGATTTTTACTTATGCAAATTAGCAAAAAATGACGTCACAACAAGACAAGGGCAAAAGAGGCCAACAATGTTTTATGTATAATTCTGTTTGGGATAGTTAGATTCACTTAAAACTTGGGAATAACAAAGCACAACCTCTGACATGTTTATTACTGTTTCCATGGTAACGCTATTGACACTAGGGCTGTCTGTTTAAAAAATAGGAAAAATCTGAAACTTATTCACCTAAAAGTCGTCAAGTACTACAATACTTTGCCAAAATACTCTGGGTTGTGTTGACAAACAAATCAGGAAGTTTCGAAGACTTTCACAACTTAGGGAATATTTCACAGATTTTACCTATTTTTCCAGGAATCACTTCTATAGCCAAACGTGTTACCATGGAAACACTAATTAGCATATGGATGTATGAGGTCTTGGTTCTTCTTTGTTATTACCAAGTTTCAAGTGAATCTAATTATCCCAAACAGAATTATACATATGAAACATTGTTGGCCTTTTGTGCCCTTGTCTTGTTGTGACGTCATTTTTTGCTAATTTGCATAAGTAAAAATCTTGAATATCTCTGTAACCAAAAGAACTATGAATGCGAAATAAGCGACATTCTTCCTTATTTTGAATGTGCAATCAAATAAGTCATTAAAATTTCAGCCTTGAGTAGCACTTTAAAAAGACGTTACCCAAATGGTTAAGGATTAGATTCTGTAAAAAAAAATAATCTACTGTTGCAATAAGTTCTAGGTTCGGCCTTTTCTGGTCGTAGGTCGACGAGACAAATTACCTGATATCACCATTCACATCATAGTTCACTAGGGTGTATTTTCTCTGTTTACTTTGAAAGTCGAAACAATAAATCGAATAAATCCGCCAGCCGGATAATGTATGAATGTATGAATACAAGACACAGTAAACTCAAAATTTACCTTGCTCTGTTTCGCAAAGAACGCCGAGGTATAAATAAATATTTTTCTGCATCTCCCTTGGAACTCCTCTAAGCGGCTTTTGCTTGGAGTCATGTTCAGGTTAAGTACACACTTTGATTGGCCTCCAGCCTAGGTCAAATCCACTTCTTTGCTGAGGACAGAGATCGTAAACTCCTCTGCACTTTTATCCAACAGACCGACTCGAACTAAATTTGTCGTAGTCTTCTACCCGTCACGTGAAGTTTTTAAAGCAACCATTTTAAGTGATCTCGTGTAGACGTATTGCATTTAGCTCTGAGCTGAAAAGAAAATAGATTGCTGGTTTTGTTCCTATTAGTAAGCATATAATCTTTCGTAGAAAATTGTCGAAAGGAGCGAAAGTCCCTGGTGAAACTGAGAGTCGTCCATCAATGTCACGCAATCTCGAATCTTTTCTTTATTCTGTGCATTTAAATTCTAACTAAACAATTTTCAATCACAGCACTCTTTTTAAATTCTTAACAGAGTTATTCGCTATTTTTGTAACATTTGCTTTAGTGTAAATGTATCATACAACATCGATCATGAGTTGTGTTGGTGGAAAATCGGTGCGCTGAAATTCAGCAAGATACTGTCGCGGCGTGCGAGTAAAAAAATGTTTAGTAATACAAATATCACAGCTCAACACTAAAACGGACTATACAGCAATTCTGTAAGATTCCTTCTGTAGATTTAAAATTATAAAAAACAACCCAGGTTTCCTTAGATCACGGAGAGTGTCACGTGACCTTTCGCAAAAACACGTGAGTGAGCTCACTTCAAACATTAATTCTACAAACAAAACATCAACTTCACACAGTTTTTATTTTATATTTACTAAGGTAAATGGTTGACTAACGCTTTGACGGTTTTCAAATAAATGAAAACGTGGCCGCTTGTTTGCTTTTACCCAGCGTTTTAGGGCTATTTTTCCGACTTTACAAAATAGTGAAAATTGCATAAATATTGCGAGATATTACGGAAAAAGTAAAGCAGCTATAAATGTTTGATACATTACTCGATAAAGCCCGAGGGTTATCCTATTTCTTGGTGCAGTATGATACTCGAGCTGAATGTTTTGCGGAAATGCGAGCGCGTTCAATTTCCGTCATTTTTCGGTCGGATTTAGAGCATTTTTTAACAAAATTTTCAATCTTGCGTAATTTTATCAGAATTTAATATTTCGACAAATCGTTCAGCCAGTATTCATAGTTCAATAATGTCAATATGTGAGCGAAAATTGAGCGGAATCGGTGAGGGGTCGTGTAGACTCGTCTGCATGGTCCTCGGGTGGACGCGTTCTTAAAAAACGTGTGCTGCATTTTGGTAGTTGTGGGACACAACTTTGTCATTTGTGAATGTGTGGTTCCAGAAAATATCCATTTGTGGGTGTTTGAAAATATTTGCATGGTATTAATCCAGAATTAATACATTGCCACCACAAGGGGAGTTTACCAATAAGGCTTTTCAACCCCCTGCAATTTCCAGTGAAAAAAATCATTGATTCTATGCGAAACAAGGCCTGAACTAAGCCCCTCTTTCCTTGAATTTCCTGTTCGCTCCTGGCAGGGTATGATTTTTTTTTTTTTGGAATGACACATTGGTATATGGGTTACAACCTTACCCCTTGATTTTGCCATTGGTAACTGTGATCGTCGTGGTAGCGTCTCTAACTGCAATAGATGGCAGGTTTCTCGTTTCAGAATATTTCCTAGCTCGGTCACACCACGTGTTCTTATATTCTAATATTGCACTGCTTTTGAACAGATTTTGAACAGAGCTATCTGGACCGCAGTGGCTCGTAGCGAACACAACTTGACCAATATTACTAAAAAGCCACTTAGGCAACCCATTTTGCTAACTCAGTTGTAATTAAGAAGAGATATTTCAGAGTTTTCAAGCACATTTGTAGGAGGTTTGCACGCGAAATCTGTTTCAGTGTTGTTCTGCAGTTGAAATCGAACATGGAGAACTTGGCACTCGCTTTTAGGTCGTCAAACGAAAACAGGTATTCATAAAAACTATACAAATTCCTTCTCAGTAGCTTGGTTTACTCTTACAAAACAGAAAATGTTGAAAAAGTTGATACTGAATCGTTCTATCCTCGTATCGTTCGATAGAATGAATCAAGCTAATGACTCGAGCAACTTTCTGTAAAAATCACGCTCCTAAATCATTGTTTCTCAACTTTTTAAGTTATGATGAATGTCTTCTAAGGTCATCGGATGATGTACCAAGGCGAAAGACTATCAGAGGCAAAGAAAACGGAAATCCTGTGGCAGGGAGAGCCAGAGCGGCTTGCTTGTGCAAACGAAGATCCACATTGTTTAAGAAAAGTCTGCTTCTTCACAAAAAGACCTCAGTAGATGTTCTGCTTATTGTGCAGAATGACAAGGAAAGGCGCTTTCTTGGCACAGGACGTCTAAGGGACGACTTTATGAACTGCAAGCTTCAAAGTAAAGAATGCCAAGAAGTTACTGAGAAGGAGCTGGATGGACAGGGAGGCAAAAGTGTTACCACTGGAAGACACGCCGAGCCCTGTCAATCAGGACGAGCGAGCACCTATGTCCCGAATCGCCAATCTTGTCAACCCCTCCACAAAACGAAGTTTAACTGACCAAATCAACAAAGCAATATAGTCCAGTCAATCTACGCTCAAAAGGGGTCAACCGGGAACTAATTGCAACAAAAGCTTTTTCAACGGTTTTGTGCTACATTTAGTCCCCAAATGAACATACTAAAGGTACCCAAAAATCGGAGTGCAGGAACACGCCGAAAACGGCAATTGAAAATTCCCTTACAAGGCTTGTATGAAAAACCACAGGGAGCCCAAATCTCGAAAAATGCAGAAGATTTTAAATAGACTTGTTTTGTGCAAACTTTCGACAATACAAACGATTCAAATTATTCCGAAACATATTTTGAACATAAATTGCACAGGTTTCAGTTGTTTTCTCGTATTTTTATTAAATAATCACTCAATTCTGGTTTGGCGCAAGAGTTTGAGATCTGAAAATAGCAGGCGCCGGCTAGGAAGACTCGCTAAATTATCTCCGTTTCGCTAGCCATACTAATCCCAGATTGACAAATATTTGATGAGAACATGGAATACCCAGACTAAAAATCAAAATAATTGGGATCGAAATACTGAAAGTCAAGTTCGCTTTTTATTGCCAGCGTATGTGGATATCTTTTATATATTCTTAGACACTAATGTCCCTGAATTCCTCTTCAGTTAGTAGCCGCAATGAACAATACTTTGAAAGAGGTGGCCAGTTTTAGTGCCAGCTTAGCTTGCCTCGGTCCGTGTTCTCTGCAAAAGACACCACTTCGCGCCGCTAGGGGATAGAAAAGGGCACGCGCGGCCTTCAAGAAGCATGCCAGCTCTCTATAAGTGCATCAGCAAGTAGCAATATTCGACGCCCTAAAGGCTGGTTTCCATATGGTCTTATCTGTCGTATCTGTCGCATCAGTCGACAGTGAAACAATGGAAATTGGAATTATTATGTTGTTTCACGGTTGACTGATACGACAGATGAAAATCAAAGTGAAGGACCACTGCCGTCTGAAATTTATTTTCACTGCATCGCCAGGATAGAGATTCGGGTACCTTTTACCCTCGCCCGCTTCCTCGTTTGCCAGCTTTATTTCCTTCCTTTTTGGCCAATGAGGATGGTCACGCCACTCACAGTTAGTTTTCCAAAGCACTTGAACTGTAGCATTGATAGACATGGTGCGGTCTAGAGAAAGTTTACAGCTTGTCGTGTATCGAAGATCAATTAGGTAGCAGGTATTTGGATTTGTTGTTGTCAGCTGTGTTTAATAATACTAGCAGAATGACTTGAAAATGTTTTTGAATACGGAGGTTTCGGCGATGCTGCCTTTTGCAAGGTAGCAATAACACCAGCAACCAATAACCAGCAGATTGTTTTTTACGACTAGCATCGCAAGGCTTGCGGAGTGCTCACTCGTCTAAGATTGTTTTACGCCATCGCACGCGCTATTTGGCAGCTTGCTCGAACAGCCGGAATTCATTACTTTTCGGAAGGTTTTCGCTTAAAAGTCGACACTTGTTCGTCGCTGTTTGCTCGTTCGTTAACTCGTTCAAACGCTATAGGGGCCATTGGCTCGTTTACAACTCCCGTTCGCTCGTTCAAAAATCCCGTTCGGTCGTTTAAAAATCCCGTTCGCTCTTTTAAAAATCCCGTTCGCTCGTTTAAAAATCCCGTTCGCTCGTTTAAAAATCCCGTTTATGCAATACGTTTGAACGGCTGCAAAACTCGTTTGAACGGCTCAAAAAGTCGTTTGCTACCCGTTCGTTTTGGCCCAAAAAACGGAAAGTCGTTATTATACGTTTTCCCATGCAGGGTCACAAATATAGAAATGTGTGAACATTTTTGCAAACATTATGCAAGTGCCAGGCTTAAAAATCTTGTGACACCTGCCATATGTGGGTGAGTTGATAGCAATATCACTGAAGTATCACTGGCAAACTTACCTTGGGGCTAGTTCCACTTTCCTTTGCAGATTGGTCTCCTTATTAATAACAGCTTGGCATACACTTGTTAGGATGCTAACTCTTGTCTTTTGCCCTGCCTTTACCTTGAACAATCTGATCATTATCGAAAGCAATGGCACAGTCACCTTCTGGAAATGGCCTTGGGACTGAAGCTAGACTGTCTCTCTAGTTAGTGACAGTCCCATATTTCCCGCCTGGCAAAATCCTTCCTATAATATTTAGAGCCAACTTTGAACTGGTAACAGTGAACAGAATCAGATTTATCAAGAAGCTGAAAGGTAGTATTAGTGACTCTGTAAAAACGACAGAGTACAAATGCCCAACAAGGAGACATTTCTGTACTTACCGAGTACTTACCGACACTTGCGTCCAGTTCAACAGCGGCTTCGACGAGACCTCGAAGAAAATTCGCAATTTTTGAACATCTAAAAGCTTGAAAACTGTTCTAAAATCACCACACCGACGCCATGACACTTCTAGAACACGAGAAGATCTACAGTTCCCGGATGTAGGCCGAGGGAGCATGAAAACTAGCTTTCAATGGATAGGGTATTTTCTGCCGGAATATTTTCGCGATTTTTTAGCATTTTTCGTGCAAACAATGAATTCGTGACGTCACGCTTGTTACTAGAAAAGGAAATAGACCGGGCTGGGAACCATTCTATTAAGGTGACTGAGAACCTTCGCGCACGTCCTCGGAAAAAAAAAAATACTCGTCCTTAGTTTAACCGAAACATGTCAATCTATATATCGTTGGAAAGCTTATAGAATGGACTAGCTGGCTATGGCAAAAAGAAGTAGCTTTTTAATAAATATAATTTTAAAAGTTTTTATAAATTGAGTGTCAAATTTTCAAGAGCTATCGCCGCCGAAGTGCTTGACCTTGACTCCCAAGAAACACACTGTTTTAATCCTTAAAGGTGTTTCTCGTAAACCGTGTCTGCGTTTTTTAAAGTTTTGTTTAGTTCAAAAGTTACGAATTTTTTTTAATTTTTTGAGCGTGAAAATCCTATAAAATTTCACCTTGGAAAATTTAAAGTTCCATAACTTTCGAACTAAGCAAAATTAAAAAAACGCAGACATGGTTTTCGAGAAACACCTTTAAGGATTAAACCAATGTGTTACTTGGGAGTCAAGGTCAAGCAGTTCGGCGGCGATAGCTCTTGAAAGTGCCACTCCCACATTTTAAATAAAACCTTGAAACAAATGTTTTGGTTAAACTAAGGAGGTTATGACTTTTCTTCCGAGGAGGTGCGCGAAGGTTCTCAGTAACCTTAAAGTTGTGGTTCCAGAGATAATAAATGATAGGGCAATCTGCCCTCGAACACATTTCATAGAATATATTAAGAGGACGAAGAACCTCCGTGGCGATACTAAGCAATCATTTTTCTCGTATTGTAAGCCCCATAAAGGCATTTCCGCCAGCACTTTAGCGAGGTGGGTAAAGTCCAAGCTCGAGAAATCTGGTATTGATGTAAATGTTTTCAAAGCCCATAGCACAAGATCAGCAGCCACTTCAAAGGCCTTTCTTAGTGCTGCCTCTATAAAGGATATTTTGGCTTTAGCCCATTGGTCAAATGAGAGAACTTTCTCTAAGTTTTATAAAAGGGAAATTCCTCATGGTTCCTCTACGGGCGAAATAATTTTGTTGTGATAATATAAGTATAGATATAAGTATAAATATAAGTATAAGTATAAGTATAAATTAGCTGATGCCCGTGAAAAATTCACGGAGTGTACGGGGGAAATTTATTTTACTTAAAGTGTTCTCTATTTAAAAAAAAAAACGGAAAAAAATCCTTTCGGGCTCACTTCATTTATTTCGGCATGGTGGGACGGGGTACTCATGCTGATGGGAGGTTATTAGTAATGTAAATCCAGCAGTTTGTGGAAGGGGGAATGCAGCAAGAGTTGGTGCGACAAAATCACGCGTGTGTCCGTCTCTCAAATCGGTCAAGTAAAAATGTAAATGGTCTAAGGACTAATAATTTTTTTTAGTTTATATTATTTATATTTTTTTTGGCTTTATCCCTCGCTTAAAAAATAGCTTGAATTAGAACTTAGCCCAAAGTGAATCTTTTCCAACAAAAACATGCCCACTGGAGGGATTTCCTCCTTTTCTTCGGGATTGTGTCCTTCGTTTTGCGATAGAGCCGTCAGGATTTATACTTAGAGAATATTATTCATGACTTTC
This sequence comes from Scolanthus callimorphus, assembly GCA_033964015.1. NCBI lineage: Eukaryota > Metazoa > Cnidaria > Anthozoa > Actiniaria > Edwardsiidae > Scolanthus > Scolanthus callimorphus. Next base: position 2,470,082 of record CM066917.1, read on the forward strand.
ACGGACTTTGTTTTCTAAATGTGTCATTTGACTTAGCGCGTTCTCCGAGGGAAGCAAGGTAGTGTGTACGTTTGTTGAAACTTCTCAGCTCAAAACTTTTAAGTTACAATTATCCCTGCACATTCCTGTATCTAATATGTAAGAGAACCATTTAGGTTTGAATGTCAATGGTGCTTTCGGCTGCGCGAACCGAGTTCTTTTTTAGTTTCTGTGGGAGATTTTCAACATGGCGGCGATGGCGGCTTTGTCCCTCGCTTAAGAAATCGCTTGAATTAGGACTTAGCCCGAGGTGAATCTTTTCCAACAAAAACACGCCCACGGTCCAGATTTCCACCTTCCCTTCGGGTTTGCGAACTTCTTTTGGCGGCACAGCTTCAGGGCTAAGCGGAGCCAGTGCGGACACGATTTTCCTTACGGTATTAATATATAGATAAAATATCACTGCTACACTTTTGTCACACTGCTTTGAATAGCTGCTTTGAGTATCGATGAGGAGAATTACAATTATCCTGTAAGGTAAGTGTACCTTTTGTTTAATCTAAAATTTTACCCTCCTTTCGCACCCAAAGATCGGCAGTGGTGTTTCTGTGGGTTTTTCAACTTCTTGCCTACCGCGGTGGGCAAAACCTTTAATAGTAAACAGAAAGTAAGTGCGAATTACTCGCCACACTCATCTGAAATCATCCAAACTATTATGAATCCTTATTTATGGAAACTTAGTACACGGAATCATGTAGGGAAACTGAATAACTGGGGAAGGTCAGGGATCAGAAGTCAGTGCTACGCAGCCAAATGTACACAGGTTCTCAAGCTGTAAATGTCTGACAATACTGAAAATACTTTTATCTATAGGCAAATCGTCCGTAATATATAATGGAGCACAGGCAACTCTTGAAAACGCCGGCTTAGAAGATTCTATAATAAGTAAAACGACATCGTCTGGCTTGGTAAAGCACCTTGCGAATAACAAGGAAGGCATAATACTCTCCTCAGAAATATACGACGTCCTCAAATCTCTACTAAAGTCTGACGAAGAAAATACTACAGGGACGTCCAGCTTCTCTGCAAACTGTTCTCTGTGGAGAAATCCACCTATAGTAGAGTCTGTTAAGGGAAAAAATAGGTAAGATCGTGCACTTGTGCGTAAAGGCGCCAAATTTGGATCAAATGTTCCTTAGGTGAAATAAATCAGTTTTCGGGAGGGGTGCCATCATTTCGACCAAAGGGGGGAGGATAGGGGCAATTTTGTATATTTCCTAATTTCCCAATAATTCTTTGGTTTTAAAGGGTTATAGATAAACAAGACCATGACAATTCTTCCTGTATGGTGCCCTTCACATTGGACTAGGTGGGGGTGCAACAAATGTCCGGCAAGGGGGCGTTTCGGGTCACATTTTCGTGCAACCCCCAGGAGTGTAGGTTTTGGTCGAGGGTCGAGTGTCGAGGGTAAGACGTCGAGGGTCGAGGGTAAAATGTCGAGGGTCCAACTTTTTTTTTCTTTTTCTCAGGGTCGATTTCTTTTTTTAATGCTAATTCTCGGTTTTCCCCGCTTTATTCGCTCACATGCCCGTGAAAGCGTTCTTGCAGATGTTTCTTCAGACTTACTAACCACTACACTGACAAGGGAACCTCGTAATTGGAGCCTCGCTCTGTGAGGATTTCCCGGCCCTCGGGCGAAGCTGAATAAATAAATAAATAAATAAATAATACCGCTGAAATATAGGGATAATCAGGTAAAGTACAAAATTGTCCCTCCCCCCCCCCCTTTTGGCCGAAATTGTGGCACCCCTTCCGAAAACTGTTAGATGTTGCCTAAGCAACATTCATGTCGGATTTGGTGACTGTACAATCAAATTGCAATTAAAAAGCGCATAACATGTAAATTTCACCCGTTACTCACCCCTCCCCCTTGTCAAATGTTTGTAGCACCCCATCTAGTCAAATATGAAGGGGACTATTAATGAAGAATTACCGTGGATTTGTTTATTGATAACTCTTTAATACCGCTGAAATATAGGGTAAATCAGGTGATGGACAAAATTGTCCCTACCCTCTCCCCATTGGACCAAAATTGTGGCACCCCTTCCGAAAGCTGTTAAATGTTACCTAAGGAACATTTATGTCGAATTTTGAGATTGTACGATGAAATCATGATCTCTGAGGGTAGCAGATTCAGATTCAGATTCATTTTCATTTTATTCTCCGCCACCCTATACTTAGAGTACATTGGTTTTAAGGCTGGTGAATGTATAGTAGAGAGAGGAAGGAAAAAAATTATTTGTTTTCACGCATTTTTGCGCAGTTGAAGACGAATCCGCTCACCTCCTTTTGAATTATTGCGGGCGGGTTTATTAGGAGGCGAAAGAGTTCGTCTTCGTTTATTCTGCTTCTCTTTATTTTTTGTTTCACAACGTCAAGCATCTTTGTTCTGAGGTCCTCATATAGTGAGCACTTTAGTAAGAAGTGCCGTTCATCTTCGGTTACATTTAAGTTGCATCTAGTGCATATGCGCTCTTCGGGCTTTTTGTATGGTTTTTCATACCGCCCGGTCTCTATTTCTAGCTTGTGGGCACTAATCCTTAGGCGCGTGAGGGCAGTTCTGTGCTTGACGTTGTGAACATTTAGTAAATATGATTCTAAGGAATAAATTTCTTTGAAAGTGCGATAGGTTCGGAGTTTGTTTTTGTGTCCATTTTTCTTATTTTCGTCTGACATTTCGTTTAACCAGTTCTGAAACTCGATATCTTGAACTCTTTGCTTAAAAAATGTTTTGGCGTATTGGATGCTTATATGACGGGTTCCGGTTATAGCTAACCAGAGCTCGCCGCAGCCTATTGTATAGACTATTTCTTTCATTTTTGTTGTCCAATCGGTTTTATTGTTTGTTTCTAGACAGTCAAAGAATGTGTCGTTTGAGATAAAGCCGCTTCTGGGCTCGTTTAGCTTAGTAAAAAGATTGAATGCTCTGCATTTGGCGTCGACTGATAGAGGATATCTTCCTAATTCGGCCCTGCATGCGCTGTTCGTTGCTTTTTTACTTACTCCAAGGGCTAGTTTGCAGAATTTTGTATGGACGGCCTCGATTGGATCTCGTTCTTTTTTCACTACATCGACCCCCCATACTTCGCTCCCATATAACAGGATAGGTCTGATTAAGGTATCAAAGAGGCGTAGCGTTAGTTGTATGTCGGTCATAAAATTATCCCCCATTGTTCTTTTAAGTCTGAAAAGTGCTTTAAGAGCTACTTTTTTCAATTCTGTCCTAGCTACATTAAATGTACCTATCGCGCTGAAGGTTAGCCCGAGGTATTTGTACGCCTTAGCGTTTTCTAGAATTTTGTTTTGATATTTAAGGGTATAATTATTCATGGCACTTCCAGTGTTGTTAAAAATGACTACTTTTGTTTTTTCTAGGTTTAATTTCATTTCGTTGTTTTCCGTGAAGGTGCTTAGATGGTCAAGGTATTTTTGTAGTATTTCATTGTTTCTTGCTAGGATGACTATGTCGTCAGCATATAGCAAGTGGCTGACTGGCGCGCCTCTGATTTCGAGTCGTTCACCGCGTGGCACAGATATATCGGCGAGTGTTTCTGAAAGATCGTTTAAATATATATTAAAAAGTGTGCTTGAAAGGACACACCCTTGTTTGACTCCTACGTCACTTATAAACGTTTCGGAGATTTCTCCGTCCCCCTTAACAGCGACTCGGTCGCATGCATACATAGTTTTTAAAACCGATAGAAATTTACCAGTGATACCCATTTTTGCTATTTTTTCAAAAAGTCTGTTTCTAGGGATCGTGTCAAAAGCCTTCGAAAAGTCGATAAAACAGCTGAAAAGAAGATTTTTCTTTTTCTTAGGCTTGCTTTTGACATATTTGTCGATAAGGCTTTTGAGCACAAAAATATTGTCGATTGTGCTATTCTTTTTACGAAACCCACCCTGCTCTTTTCGCAGTAGACCCATCTCTTCTAAGTAGTTATAGAGCCTGTTATTTAAGATAGCAGCTAGGACCTTGCTTAAACTAGGTAAGAGTGTGATCCCTCGATAATTTTCTACATCGTCAGTATTGCCTTTCTTATGTATTGGGACTATTAATCCTAGCCCCCAGTTCTTGGGCCATTTCCCTAACTTTAGAATTCTATTAAAGAGTAATATGAGTGGTTTCTCTAGTTTCGCATGGGAAATCATTATTAATTCATTCACGATATTATAGAAACCAGGGGATTTCCCTCTTTTAATTCTTTTGATTGCTGTGCTAAGCTCCGTAGCTTCAATTTGGTAGTCAAGTGGTCCCTCTTCATGGATGGGGCTGGTTTCTTGTTCTAAATCACATCCCGAGGGAGGGTCGGTAGATGTCTTCAATGATTGACGTTGTGTCTTAAAAAATTTGAAGAAGGCCTCCAGTGGTAGGGATGGCTTTCTTTTGTTTTTACCTCTAAAGGTGTAATTTATTTTCCGCCAGGTTTCTTTTGGATTATTAAAATTTAACTCGCTTATAAGTTTTGCTTGATGTTCATTTTTCTTCCTCCTGCATAGGTATTTAAACTGCTTTTTTTGTCTATGAAGTGTACCCCGGTAGATTGCGTCGTCGGGGTGACGCCCAAGTTCTTTCCCAAGTCGTTTGAGGTCCGCCTTCTGAGCTTTACACTCATGATCAAACCAGTCTCGATTAGCACGAAAATGTGACCCGAAACTCCCCCTCCCCCCCCCCCCCCCCCCCCTTGCCGGACATTTGTTGCACCCCCACCTACTCCAATGTGAAGAGCACCATACAGGAAGAATTGTCATGGTCTTGTTTATCTATAACCCTTTATAAGCGTCCGTCTGTAAATATCACCTATTGGCTTCAGAATGCAAAATTCAAAATCGCTCAAATTTGGTCAGAAGTTAGGTCATAATGAACTATTCATGCTGTCCAACTTTCAGATCGATCTGATAAATACAGAGCGGGAGCGAAGAAGAAAGCCAATTCATCGAATTAATTTTTCGCATTTTTCACCTACTTCGAATTATGGCCAAAAACTCTTCTAAATTGGTCAGCACGCCAAACAATCGCTTCATATCCTTGTAGATAAGATAACAAGCTTTCGATTGAGTGGTTTTAAAACTCTTTCTGATTGAAAGATAAATATTTTAGCGATTTTTAAACATTTTTTCGTTTTTTCCTCAGGCCCAAACCGGGGCTTATATCTCCGATGATATCTGGAATTGTCGAACTTTGAAATTGTCGAACTTTGAAATTGTCGAGGAAAAGCAATGTTTCTGCTTTCAATTTATCAAATAAAATTTTGTGGCAATCAAAATCGAGAAGTTCTATGACGCGGAATTAAACCCCTGTTGAGCGCTAAATAGTGCTACGATTTCCAGGAACTGGAGGTCACGAACTACAAAAACATGCACATACCTGGTCGCAAATCGCCAAAACCACGGTGAATAAACCCTCTCATATGGCAAAAACACTGGTATTGTTTCATTCCAAAACGATGCAGGACGTCCGGCTGTGTGCACGGTGTTGGTACCCACTCTTAAAGGTGCGGTTTTACGCACAAAATTCTTCAATAATTACGCGTCTGTTTTATTTTCAGGATAAGAAATATGCCAAGGTTGTTCGACTATCTCATTTCAAAAATATGGCAAATATATTTTGATTTGGGTTGCTGCAGTTTTTGTATAAGAACGTCTAATTTGGGCAAAAAGACAAAAACGTGCGTAACATCACGTCAGTTAGCTACTGAATATTTGCAAAAATAGCACTCTATAAATGCCATACTTAAATCTTTTTAACATATTTTGGGATGACATTAACTGAATTTTCCAGTTTTCATGTTTATTTTGCGTTCCGAGAAGCATTCATTATGTTATAGTGGATTTTGTTGGGCCTGACCATTTGTCCCCCTTAGTTGTACAACTTTTTTGAAACTACAAAAATTAGTATTTCTTGTGTAGTTAGAGCAATAAAAACTATACAATAGAAATTGACATATGTTTGACTTTACGCTGTGATAAAATGCAATCGTTTCATGCACCTGATTTCTAGTAATTATTGATTAAACGAGGTCTGACCACGTTGTCCCCCTCGCAATAATATTTGTCATTAAAGTACGCCAAAATGCCCGCTTTCACCCGGTGAAAACACCCGCTAGCATCCTAAAAATGCCCGCTAGCGTCCTCTCTTGGATTTATTGTTTGCCCGCTAGCATACTTCGACGAGTGCCCGCTACTTGCCCGCTAGCGTCCTTTCAAAGGCAGGCCCGCTACTTGCCCGCTAGCGTCCTTTCAAAGACACGCCTGCTTCTTGCCCGGTAGCGTGCTTTGACGAACGCCCGCTACCTGCCCGCTAGCGTCCTTTCTAGGACGGACCCGCTACTTGCCCGCTAGCGTCCTTTCAAAGACATGCCCGCTACTTGCCTGCTAGCGTACTTTGACCACCCGCTACTTGCCCGCTAGCGCAACTTGACACCCGCTAATTGCCCGCTAGCGTACATTGTGTAGAAATAATGGTTTTAAATCATACCGAAAGAATCTGTCAAATTGTAAAAGAACCAACAAAATCGAGAAAAAAATGGGAAACACCGAGAAACGATCTTGAGAAAGAGCGGGCCTTAGCAATGGGCGCTAGAAAAGCTAGCGGGCTTAAAGGGCATGTTAACATGAGCGGGTTTACCGGGCAAAATCCAAAATCATAACGACTGTGACTCGAGTCTTCAATATATGTCGAAGTCCTCTCTTATTCCCTTTAGATAATTAAGATAATTAGCACCGTAATCCATCTGGATAGTGACTGATAGTGACTTGTTGAAAATCTGAGGAATGTGAGTTGCTTTCAATGCGAAAATGCTGTATGCGATTTCCTTTTGCAGACGGAAGAGAATTTTTTCTTACAAAGTATGAACAATAACTCGTAATGCACAAAATATCATTATCAGACCACGGTAAACGAGAAGTGAATGTTTCTGCACATGATTTCGCCAACGAAGTGTAGTATGTCAATGAATCATACTTTATTTTGTCTGTTGAACCAAATGGACTCTACATGCAGGAAAATGGACGCTAGCGGGTGTTGAACGGACGTCAGCGGGCATAAGGGACGCTAGCGGGTTTTGGGCGGACGCTAGCGGGCATAATGGACGCTAGCGGGCATAATGGACGCTAGCGGGCTTGATGGACGCTAGCGGGTGTTGAACGGACGTCAGCGGGCATAATGGACGCTAGCGGGTTTTGGGCGGACGCTAGCGGGCATAATGGACGCTAGCGGGCCAAATAGACGCTAGCGGGCTTTTCGCTGCTTGGACGCCCGGCGGGCCTTTGCTAGACACCAGCGGGCAATAACAAGAGGAGAGCGGGCGTTAGAGACGCCAGCGGGCATAAAAGACGCTAGCGGGCTTCAAGGGCATGTTTACGTGAGCGGGCGTATTGTACGCCAGGGGGTAGTTTAACGGGCAAAAAAGAACGCCACCGGGCAAAAACTACGTTTGTTACGCCACTGGGTACCAACATCATGCACATAGCCGTCCACGCATAATTATTGCCAGCTTCTTCGAGCATTTTCCCCAAGACACAAAGTAAACAGATTAGAGACCTTTAGCATCGAGTTTTTCGGGACATACCGCAGACCGCAAACCGCGGTTTGCAGTTCGGCGTCTGCCGTTTGAGGTGTCGCTCGAGATTCGTTTTAGCAAGGCGTTCCTGATTTGGTGGTCAAAACAATGGATTATGGTAATTCGAGCGATATTTTCCCGCGCGAAAAGCTAAAATTGTTTTCGGAGAAACATGGCAGCTGCTGCAAGACGAGATTTTAATGATCTGTTAACTGTAATTTCTCACCAAGACAGCTCCGACTCTTCTGAGGACTCATCAGATGAAGATGATCTCGACACGCTTTTAATTTTTTCCATGTTTCCTGACAATAAAAACGATTTTCCAAGGAGAAATCTTGATGATCTGACAGACTTCCAATGCGAGGAGATGTTTAGGCAAGTACTTCCTCGACATGGGTGTAGATTGAAAACAAAATTCTATAAATTATAATACAGTATGATGGTTTTGTTTACGTTCAAACGAAAGGTTTCAAAAAGGTGACATGTACCGGCTTCTAGACGCCCTGGAAATACCAGAAAATTATATCTGCTGCCAGAGGACCAATGCCCCTGGAATGGAAGCCCTTATGATTCTATTGCGGAGGTTTGCATATCCCAATAGATGGTGTGATCTTGTTCCCCTGTTTGGGAGGTCAGCATCTGAGCTCAGCCTGATATTCCACAAGGTAATTGTGCTGGAATTTCCGTTCAAAGTTGAAGAAAATCTACAGAAAGCTATTTTTGTTGGTCCAAAATTTGACTCCTGGAATTTATAATTACTGATTGGACTTACTTAAGTTAAACAGGAGTGCAAAAATTTCACTAATTTTTAGTCAAAATAAATAGTACAAATGTGACAAATCAGGCTCCTTTTCTTTTTTGCTGGCTTGGTATCAAAAAGACTGCCTAGCAGTATGTCACTTACTGCTTACTTTTTTACAAAAACAACTATATATTTTTCGTAGATTGTTGATGATATTTATGATCGCTTTGGTCACCTCCTGGACTCTCTAGACCTGTCTTGGCTGGATCCTGCCCTTTTTGCTCAAGTCATCCAAGACAAAGGGGCCCCTCTTGAGCAGTGCTGGGGATTTATTGATGGAACCCCCAGGGCAATGGCACGCCCCACAAGAAACCAGCATATCATGTTCAGTGGACACAAAAGAGTACATTGTATTAAGTTTCAGGTATCATAACAACTCAAAATTTCCTTCCAATCTTATCACTATTTGTTCATATAAATGAACTAGTGTGGACTCTCTTGTCACCACCGTGTGCATAATGGGTGGTTGCTTAAGAGGGAGATGGCTGTATTTGTACTTTTTTTTTCTAGTCAGTTCAAGCTCCCAATGGTCTGATTGCCAGCATGTTTGGGCCTATAGAGGGAAAAAGACATGATGCATTTATGCTTGGGGTTAGTGGTCTAGCTGAGAAGCTTAGAAGATTCCAGAGACCTGGTGGTGAACCTTACGTCATCTATGGGGACCCAGCATATGGTCTTACTAGGAACATCCTTGCACCCTTCAGAGGTGCTCGGCTAACTGACGATCAACAGGAATTCAATAGCAGAATGAGCAAACTCAGAGTAACAGTAGAGTGGGGATTTGGCAAGATATGTCAGTTATTTGCCTTTCTAGATTTCAAGAAGAATCTCAAATTTTGCTACAGCCAATAGGCAAATACTATTTGGTAGCAGCTGTTTTGGCTAACTGCCACACATGTTTGTATGGCTCACAAACTAGTACCTTTTTTGAATTAGACCCACCCAGCTTAGAAAACTATTTGTCAAACAACTAGAGCAAAGGAAAAAGTTTTTCTTGAAAAATGCAACTTCAGTTTTCTTTATTAAGATACAAGTACAACAAATAGCAGGATGAAAAACCTGTCACATAAAGAACTCTCTTATAAACTATGTACTCATATATAAAGTAATAAAAATATTTCAGTACAAAACTTGTAGACGAAATAAAACCAATCTTAAAGTTTGCCTTTCAGCAAAGACAAGAAAGCCTTACGCTCTTCCATTTCTATTTGTAGTCTTGTAGCTTTTCTTAAACAATGGAACTTCAGTTTTCTTTATTAAGAACAAATAGCAGGATGAAATACCTGCTGTCACATAAATAACTCTCTTATAAACTTTTTACTCTTATAGGTATGAAACAATGAAAATATATCAGTACAAAAGTCGTACATGAAATAAAACCAATCTTAAAGTTTATCTTTTAGTACAGACAAGAAAGCCTTACGCTCTTCCATTTCTATTTGGAGTCTAGCTTTTCTCTCTGCTGCCTCTTCTTCATATTTTTGTCTCTCAAATTCCAACTCCCTTTGTCGCTGCTGAAGCTCTTGCTCCTTTAATTTTGCCCTCCTTTCACTTTTTTGCTCCAGCATCTCAATAGCAGAGATTTTTGAAGCTCTCCTTTTAGCTGGCTTTTTAGCTGAAGAAAAATTATCAAGGTAATTATAGGTGATAACAAAGATAGGATACAACTTTTTGACTACCCTTACCCTCCTAATTAATAAAAACCGTTAGCAAAAAAAATGTGAAGGATAGTTTTTTTTACCTTTACTCAAATTAACAGCAAACAATAATTTGATATGAAAAAAATCTTTCTTCATAATATAATATACATTTACACCAATTTCAATTAGCACTCCACTGTGGTCTCTGTGTGTTGTAGCCCATGGTGCATCATGTGTATCATAAAAATGAGAACATCCCAATCTCTCAAAGCCAATACATGTATAATAATATTGGGATATTCTCATTTTTTCACTATATCACACAGATCTCTGCAGTGGCAACTGATTGTAATCATTCCTTTGCTGAGGACCACCCCCCTCCCATCCTTTACACAGATACACACCTGTACATGTACACTGCTTTTGCTTTTTACCTTGTTTGCCTTTTTTCTAATTACTGATATTTGCAGATTTTCCACATGCTGTGCTTAGGAAGTCATCCTCTTCACTATCACCTGTGTCGCTGTCACTTTCTGAGGCATCTAACTTCCTTTCTAAAAAGGAAAATATCCACATTTAGTTGAAACTGAATTTTTGCTTGATCTTTAAAGCTATTTTTAACAAGACTGTTTTATTTTCTAGCCACCTTGGCCACTGGATTTTGTTATTAATATTTAGGGATCAGTCATCAGTGGCACTCAGCAGGGCAGAGAGAGTAGAATGCAGTTTCCCATTTTGCATTCAGAAATTAATTAAAGCCCTGTAAAATGCTCACTTGCAATTCCAACAAGGGCAGCCTCCCTCATTTCTTCAGCTTTCTGTTTCTCTTCTTTTTCTTTTTTCTTCTTAAGATCTTTTTCTTTTTTCTCAAGCTCTGCTTTGTCTTGTCTGTACTGTACGGATGTCATGTAATAACTGTTCCAGCTCACCATATTCTTCCTCGGTGCCTGACCTATCACAATCAGAACAAATAGAAAAGTGTGAGGTTTTAGTGGAAATACAACAACTGTATGACAACAGCCCATAATCAATACAGGTGAAATAAAGTAAACGCATGAAAAATAATGAAAGCACTAAGCAGGAGATGAGGCCAAACTATTGTTGTCGATACTAGTTTGTATGACACCAAGGACTTCCCACAAGAAGCAAGTAATTAAACCACCTACAGATAGAGCGGATTTCACATGACTGTCGTGAAAACAATTGCAATTGAGCAATCACTAGCCAATCAGAATCAAGAAAAAAATTTTAACTTGCTCCTAAATGGCTTTTCTCTCAGCCAATCACAAGCCGAACCAATTACTAAGTAATTATGCAATTGTATTTACTAAAGAATTTGATTGGCTGAGAAAAAACGAGTAGCCAATGAGAACGCAAAGCAATCGCAATTACATAACAAGTGTTGACAGTCATGTGAAATCCGCTCTAAAGTAATTACATGTAGGGGAATGATATGGAAAGAGGGTAAGTCACTTTATTACTAACAAGCTCTGATACATCAAAGAAATGTCTTTAGAAATTATGATTCTCATACTTGTACAGCTGTTTAGCTCGGGTAAAAAACATGTGACCTTTATTGATCTTACTACAGATACAGATGAATAGTATTAAATGAACCAGGTACTTTTTCTCTGTTAAAACAGACAGAAGGCGAAAAACAAAGGGCAAAGTGTTTAAAGCCTAATAGAATAGAAGAATAGAATACAGAGGGCTATTTCGTGAAATAGTTAGAATATTTGAATACCTCTTCAGTGCCTTTTTGTCATCACTTGTGAATTTCTCAAGTAAACGGTCCATTCGTTCTCTGCACGCCCGTGCAGATAACGACACTGGTTTCTCTGGAGTACTGAATTCCACGTTCAGAACGCTCTCCTCATACTCCGATGTTTTGGTTGGCGTGAAGCAACTTCTGTAGCTAACAGTAGATCGTGCCTTTGTAGTGGCCATCGGAAAGGTGCCATGACTTCAAAAGAAAATGTTTTGTTAGCATGTTTTGTTTTGTTTTTGTTAGAACGAAAAAGAATGAAAAAAGAATGGGATTCGATGAACTGCACATGCGAGCCGCCATCTTGAATTTTTCATTGATTCAACTACCCTCAATTCTAATGGCTTTAAATTGTCCAAAAACTTAAATTTAATCGGAAAAGTTGTAACAAAAAGATAGCAAACAGATATAGAAACATGACCTACATGATCAAACGTGAGATTTGAGCGATTTACAGCTATACAACGCTCCCGCAAATCACTTACCGCAGGAAGGCTGTCTTCAGGTTGAAACGTGAACGGCAGACTGCAAACGTGACGGCAAGGACAAGATCACGTGACATCCTCAGGTTCGCGGTCCGCGGTTTTCCCGAAAAGACTTGATGCTAAAGGTCTCTATTATATCACCGATCGAACTTCAGGCTATTCGGCACATTTTATGGAAATTGAGCCACTTTTAAACCCTTCCTAACAAGAAAGAATACTTTCCTTCCTTAGAGTTGAATTCCTGAGCTGATTTTCTACGGAAAATCAGGCAAAGCAGAGCGATTCCCACGAGTGAAGAGTTCAGTGTCATGTCGTGTGATATTGCGTTACCACCACAGGAATCCCGAGAGCGCTCTATAGAGCCTCGGGACTGGCTTTTCAGCAAAAATAAATAAATAAATATAACGCGACAGTGGCTTTGGGTTTCATCCCCAGCAGGGTGGCGCAAGAAGATTTTTCTTTCGCAATCGCTGGTTCCGCTTGTTCGGTACATGTGTAAGAGATTATGTATCAGTCAATTCCAGCGCTGACCCTGTCCCCCCCCCCCCCCCCCCCCCCCCCACCGGGCAACCCCCGGGATTTTGGTCATATTTAAAAATAAAACTGAAAATTCCCCGCGCCCGGGCTAGCAAAAAATGCAAAATACCCCACGGCTGGGAACACAAAAAGCGGAAAAATGCCCCACCCCCGGGACGAGAAAAAGACGGTAAGATACCATCGACTCTGCGTGGCAAAGCTTCACAACAAAAACTTCAACTCCATTTATACTGTCCGAGCATTTATAATTCGTTTCAGTAAATGTACTTTAGTTTTCTCGTCTTTGAACGAGTTCTCATTTCACTGAAAGTGAGACAAAATATAAACAAAGAAGTGAAACTAAGCTATTAGTACAATATCGGTAGACATTCCTAGGGCTAGGCCATTTGCCGTTGTAGCCATTTCTGCAAATTGTCTCCGGAATCTCTCAATGCGAAATTTACCTTTATGAATTTCTATAATTTGCAAAGCAACTATTTCACAGTTATGTTACTTGACTTTTTGCGAAATTGGAACTCTTTTATAGTGTCAATTCATTTTTATGTTTTTTACACTGAGACGAAATTGCGAAATCTGTTTCTTCTATATAGAAGACGTTAACTGCGCAAGTGCAGTTGTGTATACGGGCCATGCTCTGCATTATATTTGATGTGGCGTTATTTTCTGTAACTGGGACTTTGTAACTGCCAAACGATAGTTATTGAAACTGGTCACTGGTGTTGTAGTTCGCCAAACCTGACGCGCTTGAGATGAGAAAACCAAAATTCCCCACCCCCCTCCCCCGGGGAAAAACAATTCCCGACCCTTGAGGCCAGCAAAATTTTCAAAATTCCCCACCCCAGGGAAGGCAGTGCTGCGCAAATGCCCCACGGTGTCCGGGGGTGGATGGTCACCGCTGGAATTGACTGATACATTACTAGCATTCAGAACAATGAGCATTTGCGACTATGCAGCTTGTGTCGTGGAGAATGTGGCCCAAGCGTGGATAACTTAGGCATTACTGAACACGTTATTGCGGTGCCAATAAAATGCTGTTCATATATCTTTCTATGTGGAGTTGTTTTTCGCGGGGAACGGGTAATATTCTAGTCACGCCTAAGAATGAATGTGACAATTAGAAATGTGGTTGCACTTGACGGCCATAGGAATAGATCCTAGCTGATACTAGCCATGTCGTACGAATATCAGGAGTTGCAATTTCCATTCAAATTGTTCTTCCCACAAAAATGTCCTTCCTTTCTTTTTACCGCGGATATATTTAAGTTTTAAATATATTACCATTTATCATCACAAGAGCTCTTGTCATCAAAAGTTTATTTTCGAGGCTCTCGGGAATCCTGTGGTGGTAACGCAATATCACACGACATGACACTTGAGCCAAACATGTTCACTCGTGGGAATCTTCACTCGTGGGAATCGCGCTGCTTTGCCTGATTTTCCGTAGAAAGTCTGCTCCGGATTTTAACTCTAAGGAAGGAAAGTATTCTTTCTTCTTAGGGAGGGTTTAGAAGTGGCCCAATTTCCATAAAATGTGCCGAATAGCCAGGAGTTCGATCGGTGATATAATCTGTTTACTTTGTGTCTTGGGGAAAATGCTCGAAGAAGCTGAATAATTATGCGTGGACGTCCTCCATCGTCTCGGAATGAAACAATACCAGTGTTTTGCCATCTGAGAGGGTTTATTCACCGTGGTTTTGGCGATTTGCGACCAGGTATGTGCATGTTTTTGTAGTTCGTGACCTCCAGTTCCTGGAAATCGTAGCGCTATTTAGCGCTCAACAGGGGTTGAATTCCACGTCATAGAACTTCGCGATTTTGATTGCCACAAAATTTTATTTGATAAATTGAAAGCAGAAACATTGTTTTTCCTCGACAATATTTCAAAGTTCGACAATTCCAGATATCATCGGAGATATAAGCCCCCGGTTTGGGCCTTAGGAAAAAACGAAAAAATGTTTAAAAATCGCTAAAATATTTATCTTTCAATCAGAAAGAGTTTTAAAACCACTCAATCGAAAGGTTGTTATCTTATCTACAAGGATATTAACCGATTGTTTGACGTGCTGATCAATTTAGAAGAGTTTTTGGCCATATTTCGAAGTAGGTGAAAAATGCGAAAAAATCGATAATTAATTTGATGAACTGGCTTTCTTCTTCGCCCCCGCTCTGTATTTATCAGATCGATCTGAAAGTTGGACAACATGAATAGATCTTAAAGACCTAACTTCTGACCAAATTTGAGCGATTTTGAATTTTTGCATTCTGAAGCCTATAGGTGATATTTACAGACGAACGCTCTTAATACCAAAGAATTATTGGGAAATTAGAAAATAGACAAAATTGCCCCTATCCTCCCCCCCCCCCCCCCCTTTGGTCGAAATGATGGCACCCCTCCCGAAAACTGATTTATTTCACCTAAGGAACATTTGATCCAAATTTGTCGCCTTTACGCACAAGTGCACGATTTTACCTACTTTTTCCCTTAACAGACTCTACTACTACCGCTTTTCGACAGAGAACAATTGATCAGAATACGCCATTCTCGATTCTTTGGTCAACACAGATTTAAAATGCGGCATGTTTGTTAGTTAAAATGGATTTGGGCTAAGAACTTGTGGATCGCTTTTTAATCGCCATTCCCAATGGCTTTACGGCCAAATCTAACTGAAGTGGAAACGGCGAAAGCACAACTGGAAGAAATTTTCAGGAAGAGAGAATCAAGACAATGTCCTTTAAAGACTCTTTGAGAGGCTTTTGGATATCGAGGACGCTACAGTTTATTACCTAGACGCCAATGGAGTGCAGGCTGTAAGGGAAACTATGAACGATTTCATTGCCGAAGTGAACGAAGCCATTCTTGCCGGGAATGACCCGCCTAAGTCCAAACAATCAGAGCTCATTCCACGTGTCTCTGTCGCCCTTCACGTCCTATATCACGCAGCAAAAGAATTATTGGAAGGCAACCCACCATCAGTTCCTCTTACAACCAACCCATATGAGACCGTGCAGAGAGCCACAGAACTCGTCAAGAATCTGGAATCCCAGAAAGAAACACTATGCGAGGTAAGTCAAACTATCAATTGTAGTGTGTGAACTGTGTCTAGTTACACAAGACCGGGGTTTTGCTGTCAACTCGTCACCAAACTTGGTGTTGACGTCAAAAATGCGTTTATACGAGCGAAAACACCATACAAACCAACTTCAGCGTAAAGTGAAACTTCAAAAGGACGCAAACACCAGCTTGGCTTGAAATATGGTTGCATAAATTAAGACTTACATAATTTTTCGCTTTGCTTTACATGCCGCGATTGACTGTAGTTATTTAAATCATACCGTTAATGTATTCTCTTTGAACGTTTTCAAATTTCTTCAGAGTAATTTACTACGATTATCAGTAGTAATTCAAATGTAATTGTCTTGCCACGGTTTCCAGTTTCCAACATCCCTTGTTGCATGTTCAGATTTTACTGTTTATCATTTGCAAGTATTTACCCATTCAAAATTAAATGAAACCAATCCTTACATTATCTTTCGTATATTTCTAACTGTTCAATGATATTATCATAGTTTTGGACGGACCATGGGAACAATATGGTGTAATAATAATAATAATATAATAATAAATATGCATTTATATAGCGCAGTTTAACATGCAGAGTTATGATCAATTGCGCTTTACATGAAACTAAAATAATAATAAGATAATTAACTAAAACGAATAAAAGAGATAAAATGTTAAAAATAATAAAAAGTTACATATGCCTTGTGAAATTATAAAACTTATCAAAAATTGTATGCCAATGTAAAAAAGTGCGTCTTCAGTAGCGATTTAAATGCATTGAGATTATTCTGATTTCTTATTGGGGCTGGGAGACTATTCCATACTTTAACGGATGAATTTGAGAATGCTCTGTCTCCCAGTGTCTTTTTAGATTTTGCGCTGCGGTCTTGAAGTAAGATTCCCGCATTTGATCTTAAATTATAGCGCGTTTCATCTTTCTTATTTATTAAGTAAATCAGGTAATCCGGTGCATGTCCATATATACATTTAAATGTTATCATCGCTATCTTGAACTTGATTCGATATTGGACAGGAAGCCAATGTAATGTTATCAGAGATGGTGTAATGTGGTCATATTTAGGAATCGAGTATATTAGGCGTGCTGCTGCATTCTGCAGCAGGCTGGTGTCCAGCCTAACAAAATTTATACGTTCAATAATTACTCATATTTTGGCTGGAGGACAGCCAGACCAAGGTCCAGCCTTTGAATGTTTCTTTTTATGCCACCTCGCAGAAAATACAGCCAATAACAATGCAGGAATGGCGTTGTATACTGGGCGATATTGCACTCAACCTTCCCATCGTCCACTGCGTTTACGTAAAACGTTGCATTTATTTTCTGTGGTGTGGTATAAAATAGTTATACAATGGATTCTCGTGGCATACAGCAGATTATCCCACTTGTCACTTGTATTTTCTAAGCACAGAAAAGCACATAAGGCTCGTGTGTATACCAGAAAATACAAGTGACGCGTGGGATATTCTGCAGTATGCCACTCGAAAGCATTGTATAACTAATATGTATAATTATTCACCAGAAAAGGACCCGTCACCCTGTGACGGGAACGAAAGATAACAGGCGTCATTTTCTCTTGCAGACGTTTATATTATCTATGCATTTAAATTTACGGGTTGTTGATGGTGTTGGGCAATGGCTAGGAAATACCTTATCCATGCGGAAATAAATCGGTATTGTTTGGAAAGAAAGCGCCACGCGCATTTTGGCCGCTGTTTGGCCCTGCACTAGTCTCCCTGTGTCTTCTTGGTTTTTGCGCGAAAATTACGCACATGCGCGAATCAGTCGTATCTGCTCATTGAATAACTTATGTAGAATCTAGCAATTTGGCTAAATGACCTAAATGCAAACAACACTGCAGTTTTGATGTATTTTCAATGGCAAAGACGAGAGGGGAACTCGAGTGGGAAAAGAAAACTACAAAAATCTAACGAAGACTTGGGCAAAATAAGAAAGTCAACAATGTTCGAATCGTCCTCATGCGCCTCGCATGTTTGTTCACTGACATGTCACCATGTCTAATCAGGTCAGCTCCATAACTGCATAACTGCACAAACAAAATGGCACAGTATTGCAGGGACGTCAACACATCGGAAAAAAATGAGTGGAGATTTGAGGATGTGTAGCGTGAGCAGGGGACCTTTATGTGACGCATGCGCAGATGCACGGCCTGATTTGTCTTCAGCTGAGCAAATGCTTGTTTGTTGTCGTGTCGACCGAGTTAATTTCTCCATTTTTATGCGGGAATAAGTAATGTAAACCACAAACGGAGTTCAACAGAAACAATACTCGTACTTGGGGAATGAATTTTGAGCAGTTTGAACTTGAGATTGCTTGGCTATTCGCTTTGGCAAAGCAGCTCTATTCAAGGATTTCGATTTAATATGGCGGATGTCTGTGATCTGTGGTGGAATTCCCAAGTTAACTTTCTGCCAGCAGCTGAAAGGTTAAGTGTCAAATTATCCGCCAAGGTAAGCTTTTAATTACTGTTGGCTTATGTAGGTCTCTCTTTGAGAAATCGCACCAAGGGGTTTTGTGGAATCTTTCGTTGAGCTTCCTTGCTGTAATGCAAAAAGCCGATTTCTTATCGTCTTGCCAGAATGTGCTATTAAAATCTAGTCGTTGTGCCACAGAGTTCTCAGTGAAAAATGGAAGTACTATCATTTTGAAATTCGTTTATCTAACGGGGATGAAACAGAAAATGGGGGAAGTTATGTGTTTTTGGTTCGACAGTTACGCACATTAGTTTCAGTGGTTGTTGTTCTTGGACTCACGGGGAATATTAGATCCGGAAATAAGTCACACGCAGTTTCTAGGACCCAGTTTAAATGAAACCATTTGATTTCCTTGAGATCGGCAGCAAAATCGGGTCTTCACTCGAGTTCTAAAATCTGCTTGAAAATGTTGTCTCATGAATATTAATTAATTGAACATTTTTCGAAAACTGCTCGTTGTGCCACTGAAGTATCTCTCGAAAACAAAACTACATTCTATATGTCTTCATTGTGTGGTGCTATTTTTTTGGAAATAATGGGGGAAGTTAAGGATTTTTTGGTGTGTTTACCTACAGGACACCTATGCTTGGGCAATGCTCCTTAGAAATATTTTCACTTAAATAGCTGTTGCAAGAACTGAAGTGCTCAGTTTGTTTGTCCAGAAAGCAAAATAAATTGGGATCTGAGCTGGTATAAAAAAGCACTGCTAGTTGTGTATACTTACTGAATTTAAAAATAAATTTGGTGAGAAATTGGATTTTTTGATCAACCATTTGACTTGTGAGTGGAAATTGTAGATCTGTTACAGTGAAATGAGATGTTCTCTTCCCTACAATTTTGCAATATTGCCTAGCAACATTGATGGACAACTTGCTTGAGTCAAAGTGCAAAAAATCTTTTGTATCTGTCTTCATGATATTGTACCAGAACTTGAAATATTTTGTTTCCAAAATCGTTCAATTATGGTCTGCCCCTCCAGTGCTCAGTCATGTGGCGAATTAAAGTTGCTCACGAGAAATTGCAATTTGATACCAAAGTTGTCCATCAGTGTTGTCCATCAGTGTTAAGAGCAAAGAGAACAACCTGTGTGACTGTAAGAATACAAATTTCATTTCCCTTCTCCTAGTTACTATGCATTAAAAAGGAAAGTTTTTTAGAAGCACCTGATAAAAGATATAATAGAGGGTAGGACATTCAGAAGTAACTTGTTGTGCATTGTTTGTTGCAGGTTCCGAAGGTGTAGGTGTACACGTAGATGTATATGCCCAATTCACAGGAAGGAACATAATGCCATTCTTGTCTGGATGACACAAAACAACTTCATCCTGTAACCAAATAGCAATTTCTAGCAGAAGTGCTGGTGGTTCAGGGATGCAACATGTTAGATGTTACAGTATTACGAGAGCATTTCATCGATTGATTTTCAGAAGTAGAACTATAGCAAGGGCTACTTTTAAGAGTTTTCACTACAGATAGTTTACTGCTCAGAAGAACATCACAGTGCTGTATCAAAATCCTCTTTGATTCAATTTTTCTTGTAAAAATTATGTTGCCACCTCAAAACCCAATGTTGTCAACAGGTGTAATTTTGTCAACTGCCCAGGTTCCACTATTACAGAACTTGTCAGAATACTCTGTTAATTATAAATAGCACAATAAAAAGTTCACCAATTTGGAGTCTCATCCTTTTCATGGACATAATCCACCATTTAATCCCAGGGAAGGGTGAGCTTGTATTTCCAGGGTGGGTACCCTTCAGTCTGGGTATTTACACATTGTTTGACAAAATCCCAGCTTGATTAGTTACAAAATCTGGGGTTGTAAATCATCAGTAGTCAAATCAATTGAATTCCAGGATAGGTTATTCAAATCGAGCCTCTTGAGGTGTGGTGAAACTTGTCCAGACATTTTCTAATAAGGTTATCACCCAAACTAATCAACATTTTTGTTTGGTCATTATACTAAAACAGTGTGACCAGGTTTTATAAGCAAAAGTTATGTATGTGCATGGTGCAGAACTTTCTCAACCCAAAACTATGACATCTTTCCACTTGATCTAATTCCACTGGAAGGCTCCGAAATATCAGGGTAAACTGATAGGATAAAAAAGGAAATAGTTACGATTGCTAAACAAAAACGTCATTTTTCTTGCAGTCTGAATTTCAGTCCGACTCAGTTTAAACAGTCGCAGATGATCAAGGTCCACAGATCCTAAAATCAAACAATTTTTATTTGCAATATACAGGCAGCTAAATAAACGTTTTATTTTATCTTTCCCGATTTCAGAATAAAAACAAAACAAACGAGAAATAGAAATAGAGCGCTATTTGATTACAAATTCGTGATACTCAACAGTGCTTTTCCCTGAGCTGAGTCTGCAATGTAAACTTGGAGAGCAGCGGTTAGCTACAAAAGAACTTCAACCCCCCCCCCCCCCAAAAAAAAAAAAAAAACGGAAACCGGAAGATAGGGTAAAAAATACTGAAATGCCTCAACTTCATAAAACAAAACAAAAGTCAAAACTCATTTCTCTGCCGGTATTAAAGGCAAGAGCAACTCTTTACAAATAATTCAGAGAACTCCTTGAAAAACCCAAGTCATTTTATTGGAATCCCGGGTCTGCCGGGGTAGATGTTTCCGTTCAAAAGCTAAAAAAAACTCCTTGGTAGTACCCCCGTATCGCCAGAGCTATTCACTACCTTCGTACAGAAATGACGAAGGTAGTGAATAGTAGCAAGGGATTTTAATAAAAAATAGCATCGGTCATATACAAGCCACAGGTCGGCTGGTATTGAAACATGGCAGAAATAAGAACTGACTGTTTGGATCAGAAAGGTTTTATGAAGACACATTGGCTATGAGGCTAGTTTTTAGTTAAACGAGTACAAGAGAGGTTGTTGTAATCAATGGAGGTAATTTATCACCTACATGGTATACACAACGTATAGAACTTAACGGGTGCGGGCTCTACAATAAAAGACGCGGGCCTTAAACAGTATAATGGCACTGGCCAATTATGAGTATAAAGGGCGCGGGCCCTTTTGGTGTTAAAACGGAGGGCGCGGGCCCTGCACCAGGAATAAAAAGAATGAGTGTTTTTTAGATTTTTTATCATATCACTCTGCCGTTTGTTCTCCTTTCGTTTTACACATTTTCAGATACTTTACATGCGCACTGATTGGAACAGCCTCCCTCAGAATGTACTCTCCAAGGAGAAAATAGCTCAGCTGTTAATCAAATCAAGAGCCGATTCCACCATCATATCCTACACCAAGCAGATCAAGAAGTTTATCTCATGGTCCAAGACGATTGGTTCCAGAATCACCCTCCCCATCTCAGTGGCGCTTGCCGCTACGTATCTCTCCAAAGTGTACGAGGATACGAAATCATACTCTTTAGTTACATTAGTTCACGCAACACTTAAATGGTTTCATTCTTTTACTCTCGTTCAAAAAACTATGGTCTTCGATCCTTTTCTGCACGTTTTTAGCGGAGCTCCTTTGCGGCCGAAAAAAAGCGTCCAAATGATCGCGCGCATGTGTTATATCCCCACAGGGTACCCAAAGCATCACAGGTTGCAAAGGGATGAGGGTGAATTTTCGACGTCGAGGCATTTTCCCGCCATTTTCCCGTGATTTCTATGAAGCCCTACGTCACAACTTGGCGTGACGTCATAACATGGCGCGACAGGGGGAGGGGTGGATGGCGCGCGCTCATGACGTCGCAACATGGCGGTATGGCAGTGACGGGGGAGGGGTGGGTAGTCGGGGGGGGATGCTGCTCCCGTGACAGATAGATTACAGGAAACCCAAACATCTTGACGAATCTTTTGATAGAAAATCGACTGTACGCGACTACAGAACTGTGCTACGCAAATGAAAATTTGTTTACAAAAAGCCAGGGAGTACAAGACAATGTCTGAGCCGTGTCTGAAGAAATCAGAAGAGTGTCTTCCTATCATCTAGAAGTCCAACCAAGATTTTAGCGCCGAGTAGAATTGCAATATGGCTGTGCATTTCCTTGCGAAGTGACATTCTTCATCTTCTCTCCATTTCTTTCACAAAGCCGAGGTGTTTTAATAACAGTGACAGTGGCAGTGACTTTTTGAAGAGTGAAATTAACTGGGAGAAGCCCTCATTTCCACTACGGCAGAAGCTGTGAAGGGACGGTTTTATTTGTAGAAATAATTAGCAACACAAGTCGCGTCTTTAATGGCCGTCGAGCAATTCGTGGTTCAAAATTCCTGGATAAAGCAGTGTTTATTGGGAGATGGCAGGACATTCACAGTTCCGAGGTTGTTTCTATACACGGGAAAAAAAACTACTCGGGATGAAGAAGGTAGGAACTAAAAGTTAGTATACTGTGTTAGTAAACATCAAGCATGTAACTTTTGAATCCTAGCTAGAAGGGCGGCTAGAACAAAGCCGGCTTGACATTGAAACGCGAACTTGTTTTAGCTTCAAATAAAATATGCATTTGAGTTAATACGCGACCCCGAAAATCTCAAGAATTCCTTTAACCTTCTAATAAGGCTAACTATTGCTTGAGCCGTGTGTGTTGAGAAAAACATTAGGTTTCTGCACGCTCAGTGGCATTTCTCGAAACCAAAACAAGAACCACGAAGTAGCTAAAGAAAAGTGAGTTAAACAAACGCCTGTCAAGACTAACATTATCATTATTCTGATTCACAGATAAACAAGAACGCTGAAAAACGTACTGTATTGTATCGAGCGACACACAAGAAAACCTCTGCTCGATGCTGATCCCTGCTGTTGCTGTACATTTGGCTGGCAGTCAAAACTACTTTACTTTACTTGAGAAGATGGTGATGGAGCCGCGTGTTCTCTTTGCTGCCTTGGATGACTTATGGTACTGAAGTTGTTTACTTTAGCCTAGTTTCCATATAGTCTTATCTGTCGTATCTGTCTCATCAGTCGACCATGAAACAATGAAAATTGGAATTCTCTATTTCATATCCTCTTATTTCATAGTGTCCTACTCTGTTGCTGTTGTTGTTATTGTTTATTTATTTATTTTCTTTATTGTTAGTTAATTATTCTCCTTTGTTTGTCTCTCCCTTAACTATAACTCCTATGAATTGTAAATGACTATTATCTGCTTGACCACTGTTACCTAACTCGATTAGCTCTGCTATTTTTAGGTAACTGTGATCCTCTAATTAAGTTAATACTTTAATTCATAACTTTTCTTGTACTGTATCCTGTTACTACAGAGGGCATTAAAGTATTATTGTTGTTGTTGTTTCACGGTTGACTGATGAGACGTCAGATACGACAGATAAGACTTTATGGAAACTAGGCTTAAGGGTTTCTTGTGCACAGCAGAAGTTATTCAATTGGCACTGTCTACTATTTAGAGTGAATACATAAAACCTTATGATAATTTGCTAGTTAGCTTAGCTTAGTATCATCCTTCATTAGCCTTGATGCATAATGCATGTCGAGACAGGTGGAGGCCGTATGCCGAGCCTCATTACATCCTAGTGTGTGTGATATGTATGTGCCCTCTGATTGTTTTTTCTTGGTGATAACCCATGTGTATGTTTGCATTTCACTGTGCAAAACAGTTAGGGACTGGTCATACATTAGAGGGGGGAGGGGAGGGCTGGTGCAAATGATAAAGGGAGGGTCATTATTTTTTACGCAAATGTTGTTAGGATAATACAGGGCCATAGTGATTATAGGGTCAGGGAGGCCTGTGCCCCCACAGTTTTTCCCCAGTAAGTTCCCCCAAACAGTAAGTTCTCCCAAACATAATTTTACATGCTGGGCTCTTAATTTCCAGCGCACATCGTGCTCAAGAGAGTTTAAACTTTCCCTAAAAGCTGACTTAAGTTGTTTATATGTTGTTTTTTAGTGTTTGGAGACTAATGCTACGGCTAAACTACACTGAACTTGGCAAGATAGTTATTATCTGGGATTTTAGCAACATTGTACAGATCTATGTTAAACATAAATACACACATAAGAGAAATTATAAAATTCTGACTCCACCAATATTTCAACTGTACAAGATACTCTAATAGTATCACTCTGCCCTACTTTATCTATCCAAAAAATATTGGTCAGAATTTTAAAATTCTCTTGTGTGTATTTATTATTAATTGAGAAATAGTCTGTTGAAGTTTAGGATATTTGTGAGTATTTTATGTAAAACATATACGTACAGATGATAGTAACTTTCGGATTCTTTTTCCCTAAACAAAAGACATAATCGAATCTTGCACTGCTATTATTACATGAAAATGTCTTTTTAGCAATATCTAGATCCAGTGAATGATGGGGGAGGGTCAGCATTAATTATGTCACCACATTTGGGAGGGCCAACATTTTTCCTGCATCTTGTCAGGGGAGGGTTTCCAAAAAACATGTAGACCAAAATAGAAATGCACCAGCCCTTTCCCCCTCTAATTTATGACCAGTCCCTTAGTTGTAATTGCACAGTGCACACACAGTTTGGTTTAGACATAGCTTTTCATACCCTTGTCCCAGGGTGAAGTTTTCCGTGTTTTCGAACCAAGTTTGAAGTCGTATTTGGGTTATATTTCAATGGTAGTTTGTTTATACTTGCTGCAGGTTGACCTCATAGGATGCTCTGTTTCTTGCTGAAAGTTCACCCTGGAGACACTGACTAGGATTCTCAGTTCGACCAATCAAAGGCGGACCTTCAGGGCCTCCTATCATTGGATGATGAATTTAGCGCCTTCTCATTGGCAGCAGGATTAGTTCAGGAACAGGATCGTGCCAATCATCTCCCCTTGAATAATACAATGTCATTCCGGAACTAAACCTGCTGCCAATTAGAAGGCGCCAAATGCGACATCCAATGATAGGAGGTCCCCAACGCCCCGCCTTTGGGACTGACATTTTTGATTGGTAGAACTGAGAATCCTAGTGAGTGTCCCCAGGTGAAGTTTCAGCAAGAAACAGAGCAAGACTAGAATCACTGAGGCAAAACGAACTACCATTGAATTCACCCAAATACGACTTCAACTTGGTTCGAAAACATGGAAACTTCACCCTGGGACCAGTGTAAGCTTTTCATGACTATTTATGCAAATTAAAAATGGTATAACTTTCATTGAGTTGGTGTGATACAAAATCTTGTAGCACCCCTATTAGTGATACCCATGGGAATTGATTGTGTTTTGATTAATTGCTCTAGATTTCCATGAACTGATGGAAGATTCCTCATATGAATCTCCATCTTCATAATCCATAATCTTATTGTAATTTGTAATGCATGGTACATAGACATAGATATTACTGACTGTGTGTGGTTCCAGAAAATATCCCCCCCCCCCCCCCCTCCACGGAAGGGATTGGAAACGCCAGAGTGGTTGGGGGGTCAACTATCCTGACTTTTTCCATACAAATACTGTATTTTATTTTATTTATTTATTTATTTTTTTTTGGGGGGGGGGGGTACTTTTCAACACCATTCCATGGGAGGGGGATGGATAATTTTCTGGAAGGTCCACGCAATGCCAGATTATCAAATACTCATCTCCCGTGGTGGGTTTTGCACACATGGAAGGTAGTTTTTGTATTTCAAGGGGGTGGGGGAGAGGACTGGTGAATTTCAGCACTGTTTTCAGTAAAGTATTGGCCCTCCCTTGCATTTTTAGGGAAAACATCTTGCCCCCATCTGCAGGGGTCTAGGAAAGGTGCAAACCTCCCCTCACCTTGGTATATGTTTTGTTCCAAGGCTTCTGCGAAGACTATGCATCATGAAAAAAGTGTGTATATATAAAATAGTAGTTTAAGTTATGAACTAGGAGGCATTAAATGGACAATTAATTAAATGGAAAGTAACATGTAAGAGAATGGTGTGCCCTCCCCTGAAAAGCTTTCATATAGGTATGGCCCTACCCTTGTGCCTCCCTACCCCCACTCCCCACCACTCAACAATAAAATGTTCCTTCCCTTACAATTGGAATTTGCAAAAAAATTTACACAGAAATTCAGTCAAAATACCAAAATTGACAACCAACTACAGTATTCTGAATTTCTTTGCTTATTCATGTTGGGTATTTTCTGGGGTAACACATTTTAATAAAAATACACTGAACATGTAATAATATGGTACATGTATGGTATGTATATGTTGAAATATTAAAACAGCTCATGACAAAGAAAAGCTTTTCTCTTGATTACACTGTTGCACCTTGTTAGAATTATTCCATTGTGAGGAGCTAGTACTTATTTTTTTTTTTACCTTTCTCTTGTGCTTATTTTTTCTGAAAAGATTATTATAGTGACAAACCGGGAGCTCCGCTTTTAGCCAGTGGCTAAATCTATATTATGGAATGAATTGCTTCCCCATGTAAAAAAAACTCCGAAACAGTCCCCGTTTTTAAGTCTCGTCTTTTTACAAGTTATTTTTAGTAGCGGATAATTTGTAAAACTTTAAGTATATGATTTGTAACCTTATTAATACGTTGTAAATAATAGTTTGTAAATTAGTAGTTTTTTTTTTTACCTATTTTTTAAAGATTGAAATTTTTAACGATTTTAATATCTAATGTAAAGCGCATAGAATGTGGCTATATGCGCTATATAAATGTATTATTATTATTATTATTACTAGCTGATGCCCGTGAAAAATTCACGGAGTGTAAGGGGGAAATTTATTTTACTTAAAGTGTTCTCTGTTTAAAAAATGTGGGAAGGCGTTCATGATTTCCCCCTTCCATAAACTGCTGGATTTACATTACTAATAACCTCCCATTAGCATAAGTACCCCGTCCCACCATGCCGAGATAAATAAGGTGAGCCCAAAAGGATTGTTTTTGCACTGGTCTCCCTGTCCGTCTCTCAAACCGGTCAAAGAACCCGTGAAAATCGAAAGCGCAATTTGACTTCGGAATTGTTTGTATGTTTATCATATCTCTGTGAGGGGAAAGAAGAAACAGGTCAGGTAAAAATGTTCTAAGGAATAATAATTGACTTAGCGCGTGCTCCGAGGGAAGCAAGGTAGTGTGTACGTTTCTTGAAACTTGAATGAAACTTTTTCTCAGCTCAAATCTTTCAAGTTAGAATTATCCCTGGACATTCCTGTATGTAATCTGTAAGACAACCATTTAGGTTCCCAATGTCTTTGGTGCTTTCGGCTGCGCGAATCGAGTCCCTTTTAGTTTCTGTGGGAGATTTTCAACATGGCGGCGATGGCGACTTTGTTCCTCGCTAAAGAAATCGCTTGAATTAGAACTTTGCCCAGGGTAAATCTTTTCCAACAAAAACACGCCCACGGTCCAGATTTCCACCTTCCCTTCTTCGGGTTTGCGAACTTCTTTTGGCGGCACAGCTTCAGGGCTGAGCGGAGCGAGTGCGGACACGATTTCTCTTACGGTATTAATATCTAGATTATCTGCACACTGTACACCATTTACAAGCAAGTACCAGTGCGAGGTAAGAAAGCAAAAAGACTTAAGTACTCCTTCATGATTAAAAATAGCAGTCGGCACTTGTGATTTTGTCTGTCTTTTTATAATTAAATACCTTTTTTTGTTAATACACTATTGCATCCCCCTCTCTGTCCCATCCCTTCCCCTGCCCCCCCCCCCCCCCCCCCCTTCATCTTGAATGGTCTGGAGTTTTTATTTGTTTATTTGTTTCTTATTTAGGAGATATGAGATAATAAGGTTTCCAATTTAGATAGATAGACAGCCATCTGCAAATTTGGGCAAATAGTAAAAATCGATATTCTAATCCTGTCATCACAATCAATTTTATACATGTTTAGTTACTGGGTTAGAGTGTCATCATTAACGTCATCAGGAAAAAGATCAATCTATCTTTTTTAAAGAAATTGTTCTTATTTGTTGCTTTAGTTAGCAAGAGAACTGAAGACTTGGCCAACATCTTCATGGACCGCGCCTTCTCTGGAGACCTGGCCAGGGTGAACTTCCTTGAGCGTGTCCGAGTTCAATGTCTGCCTACATTACCACAGCTGTTGGCCTGGAAAGAGGTTGTGCTCGCCAACCCGCCCTACTCGACCAAGGTGGTAGACTCCGTGTTTGTTAATCTCAGGCGTGACCACAGCTCCTATGAAAAGAGAACAACAAGAACCAGATCCACACTCCCAGGAGGGTGCACTTCTCAAGACCGTGCAAGGCAGGGGCAGATGATGCCCTGGCAAAGTTGTGGGAAGCCTTCCGTGATGCCTTCTAAATGGGTGCCCATACAAATAAGGGGGGAGGCGGGCAAGGAACCGGGTTCCTTCTGCAAATCGGACAAAAACTGCTATACATGCAGGTTCTTCAACAAGCTCAGTCAAGTGGACCAAGGTGCCAGTCCCTCCGGCCTCCTACAGAACCTGAGACCCTTCACAGGAGGCTGGAACCGTCAGCGTGTTCAGGTGGGTTGGGTTTCTAATCTTTCTTGTGTGGTGTACGGTCCTCACAAGCTCTGGATGGGTAGGCTGCGAAAACGACAACAATAATAGTAAAAAAACAGCAGCCAAAAAAAACACTGCACAAGATCGTCCTTCTGGTCCTGATTGACATCTCCCCTGATCAATGTAGATATTTCAAATGCAAAGCAGTTGCTTACGGGGGGTACGGGCTGCCAAAAGTTTTAAAGACTCCAAAATGGATGAGATAAAGATGCGATTCGGGCTCCAGATAATGTGATTCGTGCTCAAATCGCACTGCCGAGAGCCAAGCAGATTTCAGGATTTGCTAGTGATTTCAAAATGGATATAATAAACACTGTCAAATAAAATCTTGGGCAGCCAGCTTCAACAAACAGTGTCGTGGTCTTAACTAAACATCGCACAGATGCTTCGATAGTATCACTCATCCTTGATTAAAATATCATTTTTGATAAGTTTAATAGCAGTGCCAGTTGGCTACTGATACTTATAAAGGAAATTTACTGAGCCTGCGGCCGAAATGCACTCTCAAAATGTCAGTAGCTATTGGTCTTGCCCCCGCATTCATTCCACGTGTTCGCAGCCGCCATCTTTCCTTGCCCTGGCTACAGGTGCGTCTATCGAGAAGAACTACACGCTCTTTCCCATAGTGGACTATTCACATGTCACGAGGCTTACATGGGATACCGAAACCTACAAGGTCACAAGTCACATATATATATGCACGTTTTTTATCCACTAGATTTTAGCTTTGTTTGAACATTTCAAAACCCGCGCCAACGCGCGCCTACATACCTTCTGGCCACTATCACTATCGTGAGAGATAAACTTGGAATCGAAATCGATTCTACTGATTTAGATAGATCGCAACGGCTGGGAAAGAAAAAACACAACGCGCGAAACCAACGGCCGATTATTGCCAAATTTTAGGGCCTTTATCTTCCGGGCCAAGCGTAAGTATAAGGGCACAGGGATTAAGATTAATGAGCATTCACTCACAGACTCACTTGAATTGTCTGATGCCTTCAATTCTTACTTTGAATTGGTCCCGATCTAGCAAAAAGCATACCCTCAAATAGTGATTTGTCCCATCATAACTATGTGTCGATAATAAATAATACCTTCGAATTAGGTACAACAAGCAATTTGAAAGTCTTAGCATTGCTTCGTAAACTAAATAAAACCAAAGCTACAGGCCTCGATAAGATCTCCGCGCGTCTCCTAAAGGAATGTTCTGACTCGATTGACTCCATTTGTTCCATTTTGAATCAATCTATCACTTCCGGAATCTTTCCCGACGAATGGAAGAGTGCTAAAGTCACTCCTTTATTCAAGCAAGGCCAGCGAACAGATCTAAACAACTATAGACCAATTTCTGTTACTCCTATTGTAGCAAAAATATTTGAGAGAATCATTTACGACCAATTGTACGATTATTTAACTGTAAACAACTAAATATCTAGCCATCAATCAGGTTTTCGGTCTTTACATTCTACTGTTACTGCCTTACTCGAAGCCACTGACAACTGGGCACTAAATATCGACAAAGGCAATGTCAATGCAGTGGTGTTTTTAGACCTGAAAAATGCTTCTGATACCGTAGATCGCAATATTCTTTTGTCTAAACTCAGTATCTACGGTATCTCTGGTTCCACGCATGAATGGTTCAAATCGTATTTACATAATCGTACTCAAAGGTATTCAGTAAATGGCTCTCTCTCTTCTGCTAACTTTTTCAAGTGCGGCATCCCTCAGGACTATTTTAGGTCCATTACTTTTTATACTATATATCAACGACCTGCCAAATTGTGTTGTTAACACTGTCCATCAAATGTATGCAGACGATACCCATTTAATCTTTGCCAGTAAAAACATTGAAAACATTGAGGACAAACTAAATCAAGACATTGCCAAAGTAAGTGACTGGCATGTGGCCAATAAATTGACCCTTAACAAATCTAAAACAGAATTTATGTTAATTGGGTCCTGGCAAAGACTGCGTACCTTTAACAATCCCCACCATGAACAAACTTGCTGTTCCAAAGCCTCGCACAAACTATCCAAAAAACAGTTTTCAATACAGCGGTGCGGTGCTTTGGAACAGCCTGCCTCTAGAACTTCGTCAAGCAGAATCTCTGAACAGCTTTAAACATGGCTGTAGGGATTTATTTTGATTTTTAATACACGGAAAGCATTCATGGAAAGCAGGCATTTTTTAAATAGTATAGACAATATAATTAGATTTTTTATACATATATTTGTAGATAGCATTGATAATTTGTAGTTTTAAAGCCCTGATTGTTTTGCACGTGTTACACCTGATTTCATAAGTATGCGGAATTTCCTCTTTTGTTTCTCCGAGAGTCGACGGTCGACCATGAGCGGTACTTCATAGTAGCCACAGAAGAGTGATTCTTTCCACATACCATACCATTTTGGGCAAGTAATCGAATATCATGAAGTTCTACACTCTATAATAGTTCGCCATTGTCGGTAGTTCGCTGCTCCATCCAAGCTCATCCATGAAAACTTTTAGCGAGGACCTGCGATGGAGAGTGATCTTCCATCAATATATATACGGCTCGTCTGTAGAGGAAACATGCAGAGCGCTATTTGTTGGTAAATCGTTCGTGTATGATACGAGAAAACTCTACCGCGAACAAGGAGACGTAACCAGCCGTGCACGAAATGGAAGGCGGCGACTGCTTAGCTGTAAGACCGATTTTGCAAGTTTTTCACTCATTCTCTGGATGCTTCAGTTCTGCTATAGGTATTATTGAATATAGTTCTATTGCCGGCAGATGATGATAACTGTATGTTACGAAATATGGTGGAAACCAAACCCGAATTATATCTCGACGAGTATGTTGTTTGGTTTACACAACTGACCGGCAAACAGATTAGCATTGCCACTATGTGCCGATCGATTCTCCGCCTTGGATTCACGTATAAAAAGGTAATTATAAAGTTATTATAGAGCGTATTTCAGATTACTGTCGTGAGTAATTCGCAATTACTCATCTCATCTCATTTTTATTAATCCTTTGAGTCGTAGACTAATGCAGGATGTTAAAATAACTTTATAAGTGATAGTGAAAATATGAGCGCTAAGACCTTATGTATCAAAATCACATTTTGTGTCAAATTGTATCAAATTATCAAATTGTATCAAATTGTCAAATTGTCATCAAATTGTCATGTATCAAATTCTAACTTCAGTAACTTAAGTTTACTTATCTTAAATTGCATTGCAAATGAAATAATTTTTTTCAAGTATCCCTTACTGCCCAAAGTCTGAAGGGGACCACTTTAGTGAAGTCCAAGACAAGTACATGTATGGTTTTCTCTGTAGAGCATGCAGTCCCTGAAAAAGGCTTACCTGAGAGAATATTGTTTTAGTCCGGCTAGTTCCATGTGGGACATACCTAATACCTTCTGCTCATGCTTGCTACACAATGATTGGTGGCTTTTGTGCATCCAGAAATTCTTTCATTTAACTGACTTATCATATTCTAACTTCTGTACTTATATTAAATTGCATTGCAAATGAATGGCATCTATCATGAATAGACTATAAAATCAACTTTCAGCACATCAGTACGACTTAATACATCCTGAAACTGACTTTTCTTCATGCTATTGACATCCAACTACTACCCATTTTCCTGGGAAAGCCACTGCTTGCCATAGAGTGTACTGATGGCCCCAGTCTGCACCCCCAACAGGGAAAACCATCTGGTGCATTTGAGCAGTTCAAAACACTCATACATCATTATTTTTTGTCAATAACTGTAGCTCAAGATCATTGCAGTACAAAGAAATGAATCTGAGAGGGCAGAATACTTTCGCTTCATAGCTTCAATTCCCCGTCATATGCTATTGTTTCTTGATGAGTCAGCCAAAGATAAAAAGAAATTACAGGTAACAAAAATCCCTATCACCATCACAGAGAGAATTGACCAGAGATAACATCATACCGTAATGTGACTATGGTGTAAGCCCCCTTTGCCCTCAACCCAAGATTGGTTGGCTGGCAGCATTTGTTTTAGTTCACCCTAATTAAAGCATATGGTTACAATGGTTACCACTCAGCAAGTCAAAACTGTTTATCTCAGAAATGTCAGTCAGTAATACAATTAGATTACCAGCATTACTAGAAACATAATCATTCGGGTTTTTTTTTCAGGCAACTCCTAAACAGACTGAGAGACTTCATGAAAAAAATACTTTATAACTTACTGGTATTTTCTTTACATTCTCTTTCTGTGACAGAGGACTATGGGACATTTCCTACCTGGCCACAATCCAGCTGTTATTGGACAGTTCGTAAGGCAGGACAGATACAGTGTTTTGGCTGCAATGGATATGGTATACGATCGACTACATTTTTCATGGTTCAGCGGTATTCCCATTTTGGTATCGCTGGCGCGTCCGTGTCTGCCTGTCCGTCTGCGCGCCTCTACACAGGCAAACCAATGTACAAATTCATGAGTGGCGGGAAAATACAACGCGCACGCGTCCATGTGAGGTTTATATGTCGATGAACACGGGAGTTTCACGAGGAAATAAGCGAAGTTGACAAGCGAAGGATGGAGAATGAGGGAGAAATACAGCGGGAATGACAAGTGGGAAGACAAACACGACTGCCCGATCGAGAGAGAACGGGAAATTAATGTTTTCAGCAGGAGGATTGACGTTAAAACTACGGCAGAGACTAAAACTACGGAAAAAATGTCCAGAACATTTCTCGGAGTCTGACAGAAGGAAAGATAGAACGAAAGCGCAAGATAAAACTTAATTAACCGGAGAGGGAAGGTCAAAACTCGGAAGACTGTGCCTGTAGTCGTGCCGTGAAGTGAAACATAAAGAAAAACAATCTTAAGGTATGTCCTTGCCATGTTTAACTTCGTCTAACTTCGCTCGTTGTTTTAGCTTTAAAAATAAAAGGTTTCACCTCGAAAAGTTTAAAAGTGGCATTTCACAAATACCGGGCGGCTGGCTTACGATCGTTTTGTTGTTTGTTTGAGGATTCCTAGTGAAATACCGTTTCGCTTTTAAGTGATTTTCAGTTTGACAGTGATTTTACTTCCGTTGCCATAGCTATGTGGTATTTCTACGTGGGAGAATTTATGCCAAGGTAGCCATCTTGAATTGAACGTGATCGAACTTTGGTCAGCAGGAAAAACTATGTAACGCAATTTCCAAACGCCATCAGACTTCCGATTTTGGCAAAGGTACAGTATTTTTTAAATTTACTAACCTGTAATTCTTAGAATTTCGAATTATTTTATTAATTTCGCTCGAGGAGATAGCTGAGGAGACTTAACTGACTGAGGAGATAAGCTAACTATTGAATGGTTGATTTAATTTGTAGGTCCCCGAGATATTTTCTGGTTATGATAGGGTGTGCTTCACGGTTATATAACAGGCAAGTGGAGAATTTAATCATAGACAAATCAATCCTGAGTTGTAGTGCAAAGTGAGTTTATGTTGTACGGTTAAGTTTTTAATAGGCAAACTTTACATTTCTTTTTGTTCTGTCATGGTTATCTAAATTTCCCTTTTGCACTGGAAAATGTGTCCAGAGAGGGGGGGGGGGGGGGGGGGGCACAATTTTGTTGCCTGCAAAAAGGGGTGGGCCTAAAAAAACAAGCCATGCATTTGGGGTGGGCCACATAGAAATCAAGCTGGCTTTTCTTATGCCACCAGCCAGGTGCACTTTTCTATAACATTTATCTAATATAGAGCCTGGTAACTACCTTATTCAGCCTGATAGTCTGACAACAATGTGTGTTTTTGTATGTCATGCCCCCAGTTCTTGGAGGCTATGGTCCTGTTGCATATTTTAAGAAAAAGTAGAAAGGGAGTACAAGGGCAACAGTAGCTACTGAGGTTGGGTCATTTATTTCTGCTCTTGCAAATAAGAGTGGGCCATTGATTATATTGGCCAACAGGATAGGGTGGGTCGCACGAAAAGTTACTTGCTGTTGTATGATTTTTTCGGCCTACCCCCCTGTACTTTATGACCAGTCCCTTAGATTTGACGTGGCAAAAAACAGGCCTGAAAGTACTTAATAAAAACCGAAGTTCCTGGGATCAATTTTATTGAATTTAGTTTTCTTAGAACAAGTACAATCTCCCTCATGATATTTGGCCTTTCAAGCTTGGGGTCTTTTGATGGAATATATTTCAGTTAAAAAAACCCACAGATAATTCATAGATAATTCACCATTTGTATATATAATAGGTCTCCCTGTCCAAATAAGAACAAATTGGGTGTTTCAGAGGAACTCTAAAATTGGACGAGACCGCAGGCCGAAGTCCAATTTGAAGTTTTGAGGAATCATCTATTTTTCTAAATTGATCAAGCATGGAGTCCTGTTATTTATTAATTGGTGAATGATAAAATGCAGAAATTGTCCAATTTCAGCGCGTGCGATCCAATTTAAAAATAATTGGACAGTCTATAACAATGGATTTTGCGCTGGCATATAATTAAATAATAAATAACAACCTTCAATCATTTGTATCTGTGGCTAGTTTTATTTTTCCTTGAAAAAAAATGATAATAGTCTTAATAAACGAAGAAATTAAAAACATCTTTGCTTGCGTTTCGAATAGGGAACACTCTGTGAGAATTAGCTGGCATCCCTGGCCCTGCAGTCATCACACTCAGTGGAATGTACTCAATAATGACTGTAGCCAGAAACAAAAAAAATGTGTGGTTCCAGAAGTATAAGGAAGGGATTCGAAATTCTAGAGCTATTTTCTTTAACTTTAACTTTAATTTAATTAATCAATTGTCACTAGCAAGCTAATCCGGCAATGGGTGGTTGACAACAATGTGCAAGCGCACGACAACGAAAAAAAAATTATTACAGTCAAAAGACATGAAGCGTGTCCCCTAGAGTCCAATATAATTCCTTTTCTCCCTTATTGAACCTTCAATCATTTGTATCTGTGGCTAGTTTTATTTTTCCTTGAAAAAAAATGATAATAGTCTTAATAAACGAAGAAATTAAAAACATCTTTGCTTGCGTTTCGAATAGGGAACACTCTGTGAGAATTAGCTGGCATCCCTGGCCCTGCAGTCATCACACTCAGTGGAATGTACTCAATAATGACTGTAGCCAGAAACAAAAAAAATGTGTGGTTCCAGAAGTATAAGGAAGGGATTCGAAATTCTAGAGCTATTTTCTTTAACTTTAACTTTAATTTAATTAATCAATTGTCACTAGCAAGCTAATCCGGCAATGGGTGGTTGACAACAATGTGCAAGCGCACGACAACGAAAAAAAAATTATTACAGTCAAAAGACATGAAGCGTGTCCCCTAGAGTCCAATATAATTCCTTTTCTCCCTTATTGATTTCATTATTCAATCCAAAAATGCATTTTTCAATTGAATATTAAAAATGCTAAATGTGCAAATTTTGACTTCTGAATAAGAAATTGTTCACCCAGAGTAATTATTTAGATTTAAAAAAATTCAATGTTGAATTGGAAATTGCATTTTTGGATTGAATAATGAAATCAATGGAATAATGAATTGAATATTCAACTCTAGGGGGGGGGATAGTTATCGCATGCAGGTGTCGTAGCTGCCATTGCCAAAATTAGCTTGCCAGGAAGGCTTGATAGGAAACAAAGACCTGACAAAAAAAGAGGACTTGTGGACATTTACAGTGGAGTAAATTTCATACAAATACTATGCTATTTTCCTTTGGAATCCAGGGTGGGTGAGGGATGGGGAGATAAAAAATTGAAAATCCGCTGAAAAATGGAGGGGCTGCTTGAAGCCCCCTCCCTCCCTCAGCTCTGCCGTCCATGTTTTATGATTACTAAATACTTGCCAAGACAGAATCAATTTTGTTCAAGGGTGCCCCTCCCCTCTGAGCCCCCCCCCCCCCCCCCCCCCCCAAAAAAAAAGGTCTTCTGGTTCGGTGGAATTTGCAATACATTTTAAAAGGTACGAATAAAAAGACTAAAATTGGCAGGCATTTATTTCTGAATTTCTCTTCACATAAATGGTGAGTATAAAATGGTATTTTCTTGAATGACACATTAATTTTAGGAAAAATACACTGCACATGTAATAAATGGTACATATGTTGTGATTTCAATTAAAAAGACTTACGACAAATATTTACTTATCTCTTTATTTAAGTTTTTTGTTAGAATCTTTCCATTGGGAGGGGTACGTAAGTACCCTATTTTTCTATTTTTTCTGAAGGGGGTTCTTTACCTCACAGGCCAAGCTTATTTGTACATATACCTTTATGCATGTTATTGTAACAAAACACCAAAGAAAATACTGTATACATATGAAATAAGTAACCGAGAGCTCCGCTTTTAGCCAGTGGCTAAATCTATATATTAGATTTTCACATTACCCGCGTGTGAATAGGTGACCAAGTTCATGAATACTGTTTCCCTTTTTTCCAGGCAAAGCTATCAAAGTACAGAAAACTTTCAATTCCCGGGTAATTCTATGCACGAACACAATGGGAACTATGTGTAAGTAAGCGTAGCTAAACAAGTCGAACATGTTTACACGCACTAAAGCAAACGTTACAATTATAATAATTTTTAAAAACATTGTAGGTACACATACCTTCAGCAATATCATATTACACCCTTCAGCGCAGGTAGTAAATTTCTAGCCTGACGTGATCGCGCTCTCACTTGCAAGCCTTTTCAGGTTGTGAACATTGAATACTACACGATTGCCATAATCCAATGTCTCTGGAAACTGACCAGGACAGTGCAGTTTTTCATGTGATGAGGTAAGCTGAAGCTGGAAAAATTGCTACCTTGAAAGCAGGAGTACTGACGATGACAGATCGGGCAGCGGTGCTAATAATTTCGTGAAAAGAAAATATTACAATGACAAAAGTGATATTTAAAGCGAAAAACAACTTTCTGATATGTGTCTGTTCTAAACCTTTTCGCTCCACCAGAGGATTCCTAGAGGAGAGACACTTGACAGAAAAGCAGTGGAGACAAGAATGGATTCCTCATCCACTTCAAACAGATAGCGTGAAGTGTGCAGTTTTTATCTTAAAGGTACCTTTTCTCTGTTGCGCTGTTCAAACGGCAAATGCTCTGGATATTAAAACTATCATTTGGTATAAATGTGTTTCAACAGATAGCAGAGTACATAGCATGTGACGCAACTATTTCGTTTTCGCAGGTTAGTCGGCGTAGCGATTGGGCCACATTGTTCTATATACATCGGACACAATTCAGTATAGCATTATAGCCAGGCCCGGGGAATATTTTGAAACATTTTGTACATTGATGTTTCGCCTAGATTCTGGATCCCTTAGGCCTAGGGCATACGTCGGATTACGGTCGAACCGATCATATTTATTTTCCGACTCATTATACTTTCAAACAACAAATTATCTATTGTTTTCAACAGGTTCTTATAATTATTGCAAAAATGCATGTTAAGAGCCAAATTAATTATAGCGCAATCTTTAAACCCCTTTCTAACTTTTATATTTTGTTTCTTTTTAACAGAATGTAGTGATTTGATACCATTTTTTAAAGTGAAATGCATTTTTATATAATGTGAGCCTCAAAACAATACCCATTTCGGGGGGAGCATCACTTGTATATCTACATGAGGTAAAATCCCCTTGTGCAGCCAACAGAGACGACTTTTCTA
Source organism: Scolanthus callimorphus (assembly GCA_033964015.1). Taxonomy (NCBI): domain Eukaryota; kingdom Metazoa; phylum Cnidaria; class Anthozoa; order Actiniaria; family Edwardsiidae; genus Scolanthus; species Scolanthus callimorphus. The sequence continues at coordinate 2,508,551 of CM066917.1, forward strand.
GTTTTGATGACGTTATGGATGACGTAATGCCACGTGATCTTGATGGTGCATCCCCTTGCCTCCAAAAAAAAATAATCCAAGTTTGGTCTCCTAGCAATGTTCGCTTCTCGAGATGACTTTTCTAGTTTTGATGACGTCATCGATGACATCATGCCACGTGACCTTGGTGTTGCACCCCCCTTACTTCTAAGACAACTTTACCCAAGTTTGGTCACCTAATGATGTTGCCTTCTTGAGATATGGACTTTTCTAGTTTTGATGACGTCATTGATGACGCAATGCGGCGTGACCTTGGTATTGCACCCCCCTTACCTCCAATATAACTTTACCCAAGTTCGGTCATCTAACGATGTTGCCTACTTGAGATATTGATTTTTCTAGTTTTGATGACGTCATCGAAGACGTCATCCCGCGTAACCTAGTTGGTGCACCCCCTTGCCTCTAACATAACTTAATTAACCCAATGTTGGTCAAATAGCGCCGGGCCGGAGCTCCGTTAAAATTAAACACGAAGGCGACAAAAATAGATGCGCGCGCGTGTGTGTTCTTGCCTATTTTCCCCACAGGCGATCCAAGCTCCAGTCATGTGGGGTACTGTGAAAGAAACATGCAACGTTGTCGCTGTGAAAATGAAACGTAAATGTAAATATGGAAATAAAGTCATGTGACATCTCCTCGGAATGTTGTAGTTGTCAAATAAAGTGCTCCTGCGGCGATTTTATTGTTTTGGGTGTTTTTTTGTGCCTTTTTCTTAATACCCCTACCGTATGTTATAATAGATTGACAAGGTACGAAACGAGCATGCAAAACACCTTTTTCAAGCTCGATTTTTTTCGCTAAAAATCGAGCTTAGTCATCAAACCAAACCACCCAGACAACGAGGAATGAACCACAGCACTATGTTTTAGCAGTCATTTGAATGTGCAACCTACCTGAGAGAAGCGCGAGGTCTTAAAAGTCCAAACGATTTCGCTTTGGAGGCGACGTTAGGAAAAGTGGTTGGGTCACGGTCGCACGCTCTTGGTCGAGAAATCCAATCGACTGCCACTATTGTGAATTTAGCCAGTCAGAGCAAACCTAAAGCAAGGGCGCGAAAACCAATTCACGGTCGATCTGCTTTGCGACGACCAATCATTTTCGAGCCAAGGGGAAACCCTTAGTTTTTTGCCGGAAAACCGGTTTTCCTTGGGATGGCGAAACGTTTTACAAAATCAACGGAAAACAAGGAGAAATTATTGAATCTTACTGCTCTCTTCGGTGACCACTTGAGAATAGCGGGATCTCTAGCCGCCGACGAAACCTAGATGCAAGGTAAAGTTCAGAAATCCGATGCAATCTTACTGTTTGTTTGTTTACATACAACAACATTTGCTTTGTCTCCAATTTTTGGTTAGGTCGAGATGAAAACTACATAAAAATGTAAGGCAACGTAAAGTAAATTATCGATTGAGCTGCCTGCTCCTGGTGCCGGTCTACGATCTGCAATAACTTCTAAAGGTAAATATAAACACCGATCAGTCTCGTTGTCGTCGTTTCGTGCTTATGGACGCCGTTTCTTGGACAGGTCGTCGATGAGCCAAAAATAATAAAGCGATAATAAAGCGGACGGGTAGTACAGATGTAGTGACAGCAGTGAGCAAGGAAATGAAATCAGATTAGTATGGCAAGGTAATTTATTTATCGAGCAAGTGTGCATTCTAGGTAATTAAATGAACAAAACAAAGCAAAACAGAAAACGTTTGGCGCGAAACAATGAAAAGATATGATCGCATCTTCTTTGCTATCTTTTTCGTATTCACAACTGTGAAACCCAGCTTTTTATTTTGTTAGGTTAACGAGTGGTCAGTACAGAATATTGCAGACCGTCGAAAGGGGACATAATGTATTTATAACTGGCGAAGCTGGGACTGGGAAATCGACGCTGGTTAATGAGATTTACCGAAAACTTCAAGCAAAAGAAAGAAATGTACAAATAGTTTGTTCAAGCGGCACAGCAACAACGGTCTTTACATCTGCCAAAACAGTGCACAGTTTTTGTAACTTGTAAACAGCCGACCTACCAGCCGAAAGTGTTGTAAAGAGCTACATGATAGTGGCTTACGAGATCGTACAGGCAAAGTTGACTGTCTTATATGGGATGAAATTTCTATAAACAGCAAAAGTATTTGTGAGATAGTTAACAAAATACACTGCATGATGGCCAACGATAACGATGAGCCGCGCCCTCTTGGAGGAAAGCAAATAATGGTCGTTCGTGACTTTTGTCAGCTAAGGCCTGTCTGGAATTTGTTTGACGAGGGCAAATTAATGTTGGAGTCTGGTAAATTTGAAAAGGCCTTCTCTCATAGATATGCTCTTGTTGATATTTTGAGGCAAGACGAAGGTGAAAAAGTGTTTATCCAGTGCTTGCGTGAGATACGTCTTGGGAACTGCAGCAAAGAATCTGAAGTATTTCTACACAGCTTGTCGAGAGAGCTGCCAGAAGAACTTCAAGAAGAGGCCACCCAAATATTTTTCGATAAAATTTCAGTATTATAGTCCATGAGCCAGACGGTCCCCCCCCCCCCCCCCCCTTGGGTATTTTGGGAGACATATATCGACTGAAAGCCCTACCCATGGGTAGTTCAAAAATGGATGTCTGCACTGGATTCGTTGGTGGGCGTGGCTGTGCGGCGTCATTTCTTGTTTTGAGCCAAAAACCACAGGGTACCCGCGTCGAGTTTTTCCAAAATTTCAATTAAATGCCGTACAAATGCCTTTTCAATGCTCCAAACTTTGCACGACGCTCTACTCTTTGAAATCAGATGGTCAATGAACACTGGAGGTTGATATAAGTCGCAAAAGTGTCTAATGCGCATGCCAAATACAAATAAAGAGATTTAGTCTTTAAACTTATTTACGAATTTATATAACACTAGCTGATGCCCGTGAAAAATTCACGGAGTGTAATCTGATGCCCGTGAAAAATTCAGGGAGTGTAATCAGAGGCGTAGCCAGGAGGGGGGGGGGATTCCAGGGGTTCCAGAACCCCCTTCTCCCGCAGCGTAACCCCTCCTCGCCTCTGTTCTGGACCGACTTACTACTAAAATTGTAAATATTTAATAGACAACAAATAAAAGCTCCAATAAAATGTAGCAAATTTCTTCAAACGCTAGTTTCTCCCCGAGATCTATGTGGATTTTTTTATTTTTTGAATTTTGGAACCCCCCCTCTCATAAGTCGAGGGAAATTTGTTTTACTTAAAGTGTTCTCTGTTTAAAAAAAAAGGGAAAAATCACAATGGCCATATGTGGGGAGGGGTTCATGATTTCCCCCTTCCATAAACTGCTGGATTTACATTACTAATAACCTCCCATCAGCATGAGTACCCCGTCCCACCATGCCGAAATAAAGTGAGCCCAAAAGGATTTTTTTTTTTTTTGCACTGGTCTCCCTGCTTGGTTTGACAAAATCACGCGTGTGTCAGTCTCTCAAATCGGTCAAAGAACCCGTGAAAATCGAAAGCGCAATTTGAATTCGGAATTGTTTTGTATGTTTATCATATCTCAGCGAGGGGAGAGAAAAAATGGTCAAGTAAAAATGGTCTAAGGACTAATAATTTTTTTTAGTTTATATTATTTATCTTTTTTCGGCTTTATCCCTCGCTTAAAAAATTGCTTGAATTAGAACTTAGCCCAAAGTGAATCTTTTCCAACAAAAACATGCCCACTGGAGGTATTTCCTCTTTGGGATTGTGTCCTTCGTTTTGCGATAGGGCCGTCAGGATTTATACTTAAAGAATATTATTCATGACTTTCACGGACTTTGTTTTGTAAATGTGTCATTTCGACTTCGCGTGCTCCGAGGGAAGCAATGTAGTGTGTACGTTTGTTGAAACTTGAATGAAAATTTTTCTCAGCTCAAATCTTTCAAGTTAGAATTATCCCTGCACATTCCTGTATGTAATCTGTAAGAGAACCATTTAGGTTTGGATGTCAATGGTGCTTTCGGCTGCGCGAACCGAGTTCTTTTGTAGTTTTTGTGGGAGAATTCAACATGGCGGCGATGGCGGCTTTGTCCCTCGCTTAAGAAATCGCTTGAATTAGAACTTAGCCCGAGGTGAATCTTTTCCAACAAAAACACGCTCATGGTCCAGATTTCCACCTTTCCTTCGGGTTTGCGAACTTCTTTTGGCGGCACAGCTTCAGGGCTGAGCGGAGCGAGTGTCGACACGATTTTCCTTACGGTATTAATATATAGATTTCCATTGCTTATTACTAAATCCAAGATCCTTATTGTAATGAACGTAAGGACGGTTGCCTTTTACTCCAAAATAAATCAACTGTTGGAATAGATAACGTCTCCCATAATTTATTTCCATCCTTCCTATTCCCATGATACATCGAAATCCCATATTCCATATCCTCCATTTTGAATTCGGCGTAAGACAATGCATAATTTATATTTAGAAGTTCAATAATTCTACTTGTTTCCAATATATTGCCTTAAATATCAAGTTGATTATAAAATCTGGGAACTGAAAGTGTTTTTTGCGGTGTTTTAGAGCTGGTTATACGATCTACGTGTCATGGAAAGTTGAAAGCGGCGCGCAGAGTAAAACAAAAGAACAAGGTACCAGAATGCGTAATCCAGATCGATGACGTAAAGGAAAAACATATCACGAAAATGAGCGCTGTATCATTCGAAGTGTGTGATAGACTTGTTTATCGCAATTAAATACCTAGGCGGAATTCCGTACATTCCTAGATAAGATCTAGTGTATATATCGTGTTGTAAAATATAGCGTGTTCAGTGTATAGCATATAGTCAGCTCGCGTGCTCTTCGCATAAGTGTAATTTTTTTTTAATGGCTTCGTTCGATTTCCATGTTTGGTGCGAGGAGAATAGTTTGAAGGAGGAAACGGAAAAGGAGCTGGCTACAAACGACTTGAATTGCGTGGAGGCATTAAAACTTGTATCGTCTGACGATATTGGCGGCCTCAAGTTGTCCCTCGGGCAAAGAAAATTGGTGCTTCATGCCCTCAGCAAGCTTGATGGGAAAGCGAAGGAGACGAAACCAGCAGCAATAAACGTCACCGAGGGACCTGTAACAACTGCGTCTCTCAGCAAGGACGGGGGCCTCGAGGAGGTCTTGAAGAAGATCGAGGGAATCTCACTCGACGACCCACTTTACACGTTGGGTGCAACCGCGAAATCTAATGGGAGTAACATGTCTTCCTCGGCGCCTCTCACAAGAATTGACCAGGACCCACAAGTGTTCCTTGGCGCGGCAACAAAAAAAGGAGGTGAGAAGCCTGTGCTTATTCCTGATTTTGTGACCGGGGTTTACGACGGCCTCACGGAGGATGAGGAAGAGCTGGGCGACACAGCGACGTCGCGTATTGTTGTAAAAACCTTAAAGAACAAACCAAAGCTAGAGAACATTACCCTGTCTATGTGGGTCGCCGCAAACGCCCGTATTATGAATCACCTAATCTCAATCGGGAAAATTACAGGCTCTGCTCAAGTCGCGGATTATTTGGCCTACACCGTGAAGGTGACGGAGCTTCTTGAATCACACACGCTTATTTCGGTTCTTGTTTACGATAATGAATATCGTAAGCTCCAATGCAACTATGGTTTTAGATGGGGAAGCGACTCACAACACCTACACACTCGATTCCTAGTTAAGCGGCGTACTTTCGGGCAGTCTAACCCTCCTAACCAAGCCTAACAGCGCCCCTCGCTTTAATTCTTCCCTTAACCAGCCTCAGATTTGTCGCGTGTATAACACCCCCTCAGGATGCAGTTGGACTAATTGTAAATATCGCCATGTATGCTCTGCGCCTAATTGCCACCAACATCACCCGTTATATGCGCACCCTAACGCGCCTGCTTCATCATGACTGAACATAACCGAACTTCACCCTTCACCACTCAATCTTAACGCATGGACTGACAACTTGACTGACGATTACGACAAGGACTTTATATTATCAGGATTATCGGAAGGCTTCCGAATCATTTCGCCTGATTGTGTCCTACAACCTACGGAACTACAAATCGGCTACTGGACCTGATATGCGTGACAGGGTTGAACAAACTATTTTGGACGAGATACGACACGGAAACTACATATTAACAGATACTAAACCAACTATCGTTAGCGCCCTTGGGGCGGTGCCCAAACCAGACAGCAATAAACTACGACTGATTCATGACTGCAGCAGGCCTGAAAATTTTAGCGTTAACTTATATGCATCTGATCTTAAGCATTTCTCCTATGTTACTGTGGACAAGGCGGTTTCATCAATCAAGCCTAATGCATATTTAGCGAAACTCGATATCAAAAGCGCTTATCGACAGCGCTTATTCACCCTTCTAATTACACTGCAATTGGCCTTGCGTGGCAATTTCGCGGCGATGACAAGCCTTCTTATCTATACGACACAAAACTGCCATTCGGGGCGGCAAAGAGTCCCGAGGTATTTCATCGGCTCACGCAAGCAATTACACGAATGATGGACAGGCGGGGATAACACTCTATCCTTGCGTATCTGGACGACTTTCTTATTGTGGGTGACACTATGTTACAATGCGAGCAAGCGTATCATGAACTTATAAGGCTGCTTGGTGAACTGGGTTTTCAAATAAACTGGGACAAGGCTACAGGCCCTTGTCAGCGGTTAACATTTCTCGGGATAGAGATTGATAGCGTGCGCAGGCAATTAACCTTGCCCGACCGCAAGCTGTGTGAACTGCGAGCATTATTGAACAATACGATAGCAAAGCGAACTGTTACAAAACGGGACTTGCAGTACTTGGTAGGCAAGCTAAATTTTGTGGCGCGCGTAGTATTTGCCGGACGAACATTTTTACCACGGATAATTGATACTGTTAACCAGATGCGGCGACCTCACCATCATGTTCGCATTAGGTCTCAATTGCGAGCCGACTTGGGTTGGTGGGCGGAATTTTTGTCAGCTTTTAATGGGAGAACATTCTTCGTAGACACTGAGCCGGCCCCTTCGGCCGAGTTCTCTACTGATGCATGCCCAGTAGGCGGTGGGGGATTCTATAAAGGCGATTGTTTTTACATTAACTGGGAGGTGGACGAGCCCCACCTAGCGCACGCTCATATAAATCTGCAGGAAACATTTACTGTGCTGGTAGCATTGGAACGCTGGAAAGAAACGCTAAGCGGGAAATGGGTCACGGTTAGGACAGACAATACGACTACATTGAGCGCGTTAAATAAAGGCTCATCGCGCAACCCTCTAGTCATGACATGGCTGCGTAAGATATTTTGGCTGTCAGCCTATTTCAATTTTCGTGTGACCTCACGGTTCATCTCAACCTCACGCATTCAATATCACGCATTCATGACAACGCCCACTGTGAACGGTTTCTCCAGCGGTTTCTCTAACTCCGAACGGTAATCTAATAGAAGGGCTAGAGTACCCATCCAATCAACCAAATATGTCCGGTAACGCATTTAACGCGTTGCCTTTACAGGTCCAGTGGAAGCTCAGGAACTCCAACTTGATGCGGAACTGAGGCAATACAGAGGTCACGCTTTCGCGGTATCAACAGCAGCGACATACAAATCTCACTTACGAGCATATTTCAGGTTTTGCCTATACTTTGGATACAAGCCAGTCCCCTGCACCGCTCATTATCTACTCCGCTATGTGGTCTTCCTGGCTAGGACGCTCTCCGCCAGTAGCATTCCTTGCTACCTAAACGTTGTTCGTATTTTACATCTACAGTACGGATTCAGCAACCCTTTACAGGAGCCGCTCTTCAAGTTTCAAAAAGAACTGCTTATGCGAGGCATCAAACGGGTCAAGGGCTCGCCAGTTAACCAAAAACTCCCGATTACGCCTAATATTCTACGATATTCGTACACGGCTAGATCTCACTGACTCACTAGATGCAACATTCTGGGCCGCATGTGTAATCGCCTTTTTCTCGTTCTTCCGAAAGTCTAACCTACTGGTACCCTCTGGAATTGCGTTCGATGCCCAAAAACACTTGCGTGCCCAGGATATCATAGTATACACGTGGGGTCTTCTACTTGTCGTGCGCTGGTCAAAGACAATCCAATATCGTAACAAGGATTTGCTAGTTCCAGTACCTAGGATAAAGGGGTCCATATTATGCCCCCATGCGGCAATTACTCATGCGTTCGACTTAGCGGGTTTAATCACTCATCGAGATCTCATGGATGGCCCTGCTTTTGTTTATTCTTCCAAGGACAAGCTACAGGCCCTAACTTACAATGTTTTTACAACTAAACTCAAACATGCACTTGCGAACTGCGGTTACAATAGCAGCCTTTATTCGGGCCATTCGTTTCGGAGAGGTGGAGCAACATTCGCGCTGAGTTGCGGTGTCCCAGCGCACTACATTAAACTCCAAGGAGACTGGCTTTCTAATGCCTATGAGCGACACTTCTTGACACTTCTCTGCAGTACAAATTGACAGCTGTTAACGTGATGAGCAAGTCTATCACCTACTAATTTTAACACACTCATTTTTGGACGGTTTTTGGGGATTTGCTGGTCTGATGGCAATAAACAGACCCTGTTACCCCCCCCCCCAAAAAAAAAATGAGTTGTTGTGTATTTAGTGTGTGATAGACTTGTTTATGGCAATTAAATACCTAGGCGGAATTCCGTACATTCCTAGATAAGATCTAGTGTATATATCGTGTTGTAAAATATAGCGTGTTCAGTGTATAGCATATAGTCAGCTCGCGTGCTCTTCGCATAAGTGTATTTGCTGGTTTGATGGCAATAAACAGACCCTGTTAACCCCCCCCCCCCCAAAAAAAAATGAGTTGTTGTGTATTTAAAGGTAAAATTGGCTGCAAACGCTTGGCAGTCATCAAGCGGTGGTAGCAAGTTTAAGGATATCTGTAAAGCAATACCAGACTCATTTGTCCCAGTTAAAAACGGTTATCATAGAATTTGTTATAAGCGTTTCACAAATATACATCGTTTAATGAAGAAAGAGGAAGACAATGCAGAGGTAGCTGGTCCTGGCCCAAGCGAGCGGCGAAGGTCCGAACAGTCAGCGCCCTCAGCGGCAACAACCTCTACCTTGCTTCCCTGTGACAAGTGTCTGTTTTGTGATAAAAACCGGATAAGGAAGGCAGGAAAGAAGGAACGGCTAGTTAAATGCATAACGAAAACAACCGAGCAATCAATAAAGACGGCAGCCGAAGAAAATAAGGATGGAGACCTCTTGATCAAGATTAGAGATGCGAGAGAAGCTCAATATCACGCATCGTGCAGTTTAAATTATACTCGCTCGACAGTTGGTAGACGGGTTGTTTCCGAAGAAAAGCCACAAACTGAAATGGAGGCAGCTCACAAATCGGCATTTGAAGCCTTGTGTCAGCACATAATCCAGTCAACAATAACTGAAGGAAACGTTGAAAGGATGGGCATGCTGCGTGAGCGCTATTTGGCACATATCTTGCATAACAACCCTGATTTTCATAATGAAAATTACAAGACGGAAAACCTAAAAACTAAGTTGATAAAACGATTTGGACCGTCAGTTCAGTTTTGGCGACCCAATTATAAAAGTGAATTGGTTTACTCTTCCGCTATCCAAAAGGGAGAAGCCATCGAGTTAGCTTTCGAGATAGCAGATTCAGAATCAAGACGAATGGAGGCAGCGTGTTTATTGCGCAGAGTGATTAAGACAGCTTTCATTGAAGCGCCATGACCACCATCTGCAGAATTTCTTGTGAGCGACGAAATAACTCCGCCCTCACATTTGCAGCACTATTTAGAATGCCTACTGGGAGTCACGAAGGACAGCTCAGACCACAGGTTGAGACTAGTGTCTTCATTTGCTCAAGATACAGATGCAGTTAAAAGCGGCGCATGGACTCTGCCAAAGCACCTTTTACTAGGAATGACCCTCCGTCACCTAACTGGCAGCGCCGAGGTTATTACGCTTGTCAATCGATTTGGTCACAGTGCAACATACACACAAGTTCTTGAGCTTGAAACCGCAATGTGCAAAGCAGATGACGACCGAGAAGGCGTAATCCCACCCACTATAGCTCCAACTAAAAACGCGGGAACTCACTTATGCTGGGACAACTTTGATCTTCGCGAAGAAACGCATTCGGGGTCGGGAACTACGCATTCGGAACATGGCATAATAATTCAAGAGCTGAATGATGAAGTCGAAGAACCAAGCATGCACGAGACTCCAATAAGAACTCCATGTCAACCACGATCCAAAGCAAGATCTGTTAGGACCATTGCACAACCTGATATAGAGCCCTGTTTTGCAAAAGACAAGGTAGAACCTAATATATATGTGTGCTTTTACAGAGGCCACTGACTCTGGAGCCCTAAACGACGCAAAACTCGCCGATACGTTGTGGTTGTTATGCCGAGAAAGAGCGCAACTAAGTGCTGAACAGATTGTTCCCCCATGGCCCGGCTGGGTTTCAATAACAGAAGCACACCAAGACTTGTGTGAACGCAAATCCACTGTTGATTACATGACACCTGTTTTTGCGCCTGTCACAGAGAAAGCAACGGTGCAGCACATTCTTAAGCTTTCACAACAAGCCTCAAGGGAGGTCAACCAGGCCTACACAGTAGTTACATTCGATCTTGCGATAGCAAAAAAAGCGTACTCCCTAGTATGGCAATATCCAGAGGAATTTAAAGACGTTATCGTGCGTATGGGTGGGTTCCACCTTACACGCTCATGCATGGGGGAAATGGGGAAAATGGTCAGGGGAAGTGGATTTGAAGAGATTCTTAATGAGTCAGGCATCTGTGCAAGTGGATCTATTGAGCAAGTTCTAACCGGCAAACATTATAACCGAGCTCTACGTGTCCACAAAACCTTCTACGAAGCCTTAGAACGCATGCTCCTTAATGTATACGAGTCACTGCATGGTCACCTTCTTGATGAAGATGGAACTGCTGTCCTTGACAGACTTGCAAAGGAGCCATGCGGAGAGAACCTGTCAGCTACATTGGCAAATGAAAGCTGCAAGAAGGCCTTGAGATCTTATCTAGAATTCAAAAGCAGTGTCCGCAACGGCAAACTCGGGAAAACACCTCAGTTTTGGATAAGCTACATGGACAAGGTGTCCCTTATCCTTTTGTTTCAGCGAGCTACGAAAGGAAACAACCTTGTTTTGTACCTAGCAAGCATTCAGGCCATGAATGCCATGTTCTTCAGCTTCAATCATCCGAACTATGCGAGGTACTCGTCGCTGTACCTTGTGTATATCCTCAACCTTGAGAAATCGCACCCTCGTGCTACGCGCCTTCCTGAAAAGAATGGCTTCAGCGTGAATAGATCCGATGTTACATCCTCACGCAACGCGGTGGACATCACCATCGAACAGACAATCAATAGACATGCTAAGTCACATGGAGGGATTGTGGGATTCAGCCGCAACCAGGCGGCTTACCACAGATGGTGCCGTACAAGACACATGAGGGCATGCTACCTTCAAGCCACCAAAGACCTTACTGGTATGGGCAGCGACGAGATCACATCCCATAAAGACACGAGGAAAACGACGATACCGACGAGCTAGAAAGACACGCGTACTGTCATTCAAGCACTTGACAGCTTCACCAACCCTTTCGAGGTTGAAGACAAGGAAGCTCTGTACTGTCTTTCGTCGGGCGCACCTGTCTCCAAGGAAGTTGAAGAAGACATCCTGAAGTCTGACGAGATCGGTGTGAAAGCACAGCAACAGTTTGTTCAGGAAAGACTTGTGGATAAAACACTCAGCTTCAACGCTCCAATAAAGAAGAGCAAATTGAAAACATTTGCCAGTCAGGCAAAATCGTCCAAAATTGAGAGCAAGAGCAAAAAGACCAAGGAAATTACAGCAGAACGAAATGTTTTTGGTCAGCTCGTTTTACTCGCTCTCGAACATGAGATAAACTTGGAATGTGTTTTAAGCTATCCCTTGAGCCCGGTACCCTGGGCTCTAGCTACAGCGGATGGAGGTCCCATTAAGACCGATAAGGCTAAATTGATGCATGCGTTAGAAGAAGGCGTAAAGCCTGCCGAGAAGCCAGCTGGCGGGATTGACTGCTACGTCATAGATGGGAATGCAATACTGCAATACTGCATTCCATGGTGTCTTTGCCTAACACCTTTGGGGAATTAGCTGAATGTATTCTAGCAATACTACCTAAAGCCCAACGTGTGGATTTTGCCACTGACTCTTACCGTCCACAGTCAATAAAGGAAGTCGAACGGACACGGAGAGGGAAAACCAAAGCGCACCTCGTAAAGGGACCAGCCACAAAAGTTCCACGCGACTGGAAAAAAATCCTGAGTTGTGACGAAAACAAACTCCGACTGTGCAAGTTTCTTCTAGAGGAATGGCGTAAGGACAAATATGCCCCTGCGCTACAAGGGAAACAGTTAGTTGTGGTGTGTGAACGACAGTGCGTCAGTCTAACAAGCCTAGATGGAGCGAGTGTGACGTCCCATGACGTCCCAGAACTTGTCTCTTAACATGAGGAAGCTGACACAAGAGTAATCTTGCACTGTAAGCATTTTGCAATGAACTCACCTAATGAGTCAGTTATTGCAGTTATTGAGGAAGCTGACACAAGAGTAATCTTGCACTGTAAGCATTTTGCAATGAACTCACCTAATGAGTCAGTTATTGCGGTGCGATCCCCCGACACAGATGTGTTCATTTTACTTCTCTATTTCGCGCCCGATATTGGCTCGACACTTTTGTTTGACACCGGTACAGGCAACAAGCGCCGTCTGATAAATGTGAAAATTGTTTCAAGCGCCCTTGGGGCCGACCTGAGTCTCGCTCTTGTTGGCCTTCACGCATTTTCTGGTTGCGATTCCACAAGTGCGTTTGTGAGAAGAGGCAAAGTCAAGCCCTTGAAGCTATTGAAGAAACATCCGAGGTACATAGAGACATTTCAAGTTTAGGAACATCTCTAGACTTGGACCTGGCTATTTACGAGGAGTTAGAGAGGTTCACCTGTTTAATGTATGGTGACAAGTCACAGGACATTAACACGTTGAGGTATAATCGCTTAATCATTCATCGTTTTTAGCCCGAGGTCAGGAAGATTGCTAACAAGCTATGATGGGGCTGACCTGAGCATTATTCCCCCTTGTCGCGAAAGCCTACGGATGTACATAAGAAGAGCCAACTACCAGGCTTTCGTATGGAAGTTCAGTGACACTGCATCACCAGTGATACCAAACCCTGTAGGTCATGGCTGGTGCATTTCAGAGGAAGGGGACCTCGAGATCTCTTGGACGAATGGAGCGCTGATGCCCGAGGAATTGGTGGAGATTGTAACAAACACCAGTACACTTGACTATGCGGAAGATGAAGACGAGATATACGACACAGTCGACCTCGACAACATGGTGGACACACTGTTCGAGGATGAGCAGTAACTCCTGCATAAGAAGTCAACACATAATATATAGAGGTTGGTCTATTTGTAATACTAGAATCCCAATATATTATCGCTATGTTTCACTTTTTTCGCTCAACACACTGTTGGGTATAATTGACATGCGCAATAGACACTTTTGCGACTTATATCAACCTCCCGTGTTCATTGACCATCGTGCAAAGTTTGGAGCATTGAAACGGCATTTGTACGGCATTTAATTGAACATTTGACGGGTACCCTGTAGTTTTTGGCTCAAAACAAGAAATGACACCGCACAGCCACGCCAAGCAACAAATCCAGTGCAGACATCCATTTTTGAACTACCCATGGATAGGGCTTTCAGTCGATATATGTCTCCCAAATACCCAAGGGGGGGAAGGGTTTCACCGTCTGGCTCATGGACTATTAGGTCATAACACCCGTGTTATGAAAGACATGCCAGGAGATTATGTTAAGTTTACAGCTATTGATAATAGAATCACAAGAAATATTCAGTGTCCTGCACATGAAGAGATCCTCTTAAAACCCAATTGTAAGGTAATGTTGTTATGGAACAAGATTGAGCACCTCCGATATGGAACATCTAGTATTTTTCTTGGAATGCTAGTGTACTTCCCAGATGTTGGCAAAGTGCTAATAGCTCGGGAAACCTGGCACTGTAGGTCTTCAGAAGGGCAGGCTATAGGCAGCAGAACCCAATTCCCTCTGGCTGCAATGTATGCTATAACATGCCATAAGGCACAGGGGCTAACCCTTCCAGCTGCAGTGAGTCACTGCTGCAAAGAATTTGTACCAGGCTTAATATATGTTGCCCTCACCCGTGTGCGCACCTCAAGAGTCCTGCAGGTTGTAACATTTAACTGTTCACAGCTCTTGCCACCTAAGCAAACATGCCTTGAAGCCTGTGCAAGCCACATCGAACCCAACATTGCTGACCTTGGATGCTGTAGGGAAACAAAGCTTTCCCAGGAGGACTTGATCCTAGAAGACCGCACTCATTCAGCACCTGTGGAAGAAGCAATAAACCCCGACGAAATAAGTAACTCTGTGAAGAATGTTATCAGAGGGTTTTTTGAAAGGGAGGTCCCGGATGACCATGTAATTGATCTAGAGACATGGTACTTATATGTGACAGAGGAAAACATGGATGCAACAAAAGAACCCAATCCATCCTTCTCGCTCAGAAATCTTCTTGTCCAAAATGAAAGTAGAAAATCCAATGGGCACCTATGCAGAAGACAAAAATGTACTCATTAATGAATTACTCTTACGTGAGAATGATGATGTTGCACATATAACTCAAATCATGTGGACAAGGGCAAGTTCTATTCTTTTAGATGATAGCGGAACTCCCCGTGCCGAAGGCACAGAGTGGAGCCCCATACGTATCATTCAACGTCACATGAGAAAGCAACCCATCCAAGCCAAAACGATGGTAGGTATTTCACATATGATATCTGAAGTGCACCGAAGCATTGCCTTTATGACCGTGTATCCTCCAGTATCGCCATCGTACATCGCCAAGGAACATCATGTATCCTCCTGTATCGCCATGTATCCTCCTGTATCACCATGTATCGCCCTGTATCCTCCTGTATCGCCCTGTATCGCCATGTATCCTCCTGCATCGCCCTGTATCCTCCTGTATCGCCATGTATCCTCCGGTATCGCCCTGCATCGCACTGTATCGCCCTGTATCCTCCTGTATTACCATGTATCGCCCTGTATCCTCCTGTATCGCACTGTATCCTCCTGTATCACCATGTATCGCCCTGTATCCTCCTGTATCGCACTGTATCGCCCTGTATCACCATGTATCGCCCTGTATCCTCCTGTATCGACCTGTATCCTCCTGTATCACCACGTATCGCCCTGTATACTCCTGTATCGCCCTGCATCGCACTGTATCGCCGTGTATCCTCCTGTATCACCATGTATCGTCCTGTATGCTCCTGCATCGCCCTGTATCTGTATCGCCCTGTATCTTCCTGTATCACCATGTATCGCCCTGTATCCTCCTGCACCGCCCTGTATCCTCCTGTATCGCCATGTATCCTCCTGCATCGACCTGTATCCTCCTGTATCGCCGTGTATCCTCCTGTATCCTCCTGTATCACCCTATATCCTCCTGTATCACTATGTATCGCCCTGTGTCCTCCTGTATCCTCCTGTATCACCATGTATTGCCCTGTATCCTCCTGCATCGCCCTGTATCACCATGTATCGCCCTGTATCCTCCTGTATCCTCCTGTACCGCCATCTATCCTGCTGTATCCTCCTGTATCACCATGTATCGCCCTGTATCCTCCTGTATCACCACGTATCGCCCTGTATACTCCTGTATCGCCCTGTATCACCATGTATCACCCTGTATCCTCCTGCATCTGTATCGCCCTGTATCCTCCTGCATCGCCCTGTATCTTCCTGTATCGCCCTGTATCCTCCTGTATCACCACGTGTCGCCCTGTATCCAGCTGTATTCTCCTGCATCGCCATGTATCCTCCTGTATCCTCCAGCACCGCCCTGTATCCTCCTTTATTATATGGCAACGATAGTACGCGCGCTCTGATTGGCTAACGAGCGGGCGTAACTCTCCGTAATGCCCACGGGCATTATGGAAATTCTTAATGCCCGCTCGCAGTTCACTACTGACAAGCATTCATCTCGTTGAAATAACACAAATTCAAAAAGATTTTAGCGAAATTCACAACAAGGAATACATGACACAGTATAACACAAATCTAACTTGTGACAAGAGGAAAATAAAGGCCTGAATATCAGAAATGACCTGTTTACAAAAGCAAACAGAGCCAAAAAGTTACTCTAAGAAATTCGAGTTTATCCGGAGAAAATGAGAACTTAAGGGAGTCAAAATAGCAGCAAAAGATAAAAGCTACATGTAAAGTCAAAATTTAATGGGAATTCAAGAAACTTGAGAACTAAAAATAATAACAGAAAGCGAGTTCAAACTTTGTGCTTACCGATACTGATAGTGAAGTCGTTCATTTCTTTTCTCTCTCCATCTCCTCGAGTTAAATACATTCTTACTTGACGTTTGCTTTTGCACAAATCCGGCTAAAATAACCATTGCAATTTTCTGGAGGATAGCTTGTGAAGTATCTTCTTCAGGTTTAACTCCTCTTCCGTATTTATTAAAGGCCCTTTCCTAGTGCAAAAGGAGCAATGTTTTCCCCAATGGTGCTAAAAAAAGTTGAGCTGACGTCGAAGACTTGCTTCCCGGTTGCTTGCCGTTTGAAACTTCTGTAACTCCCTCAAAAGTTTCTCACAAATGACTAAACAACATTATAAAATATCTGTAAAAGAAAGGATTCCGAAGTATTTGACATCCAGAAGAGATTGATTACATTAGATCAAGTCTGGCGTGGTTTGTACACACGGGTTTGTTCTATCAGTTTGACTCAGAGAATGAAAAACTCTGAATGAACTCGAGCGCGACGCGGGCGCGTGTCTGAGTTATTTCGGCGGGAAAATGAACGAGGGGACTTCCGGTTCGTAAAAAGTTTGTAGAAAAAGTGCCATATAATAAACAACTTACTAACCTCGACCGTTCGGGCATTACGTGAAATATCAAACCTCGGTTTGATATTTCACGTAATGCCCTCACTCTCGGTTAGTAAGTAGTTAGTATCGCCATGTATCCTCCTGTATCGCCCTGTAACCTCCTGTGTCCTCCTGCATCGCCCTGTATCCTCCTGTATCGACATGTATCCTCCTGTATCGCCCTGTATCCTCTTGTATCACCATGTTTCGCCCTGTATCCTCCTGTATCGCCATGTGTTCTCCTGTATCGCCATGTATCCTCCTGTATCGCCATGTATCGTCCTGTATCCTCCTGCATCGCCCTGTATCTGTATCGCCCTGTATCTTCCTGTATCACCATGTATCGCCCTGTATCCTCCTGCATCGCCCTGTATCTTCCTGTATCACCATGTATCGCCCTGTATCCTCCTGCATCGCCCTGTATCCTCCTGTATCGCCATGTATCCTCCTGCATCGCCTTGTGTCCTCCTGTATCACCCTGTATCCTCCTGCATCGCCCTGTATCCTCCTGTATCGCCGTGCATCCTCCTGCATCGCCCTGTATCGCCCTGTATCACCCTATATCCTCCTGCATCGCCCTGTATCCTCCTGCATCGCACTGTATCGCCCTGTATCCCCCTGTATCACCATGTATCGCCCTGAGGAGTCCCAAGTTGGCAACATGTATCACTATCCCAATTTTTTTCCCCGCCTCCTCCTAGTTTCAAGTTTCAGCGTTTATTTTTTCCAATAACAACGCCGCGGAATTGTCTTATGACAACATAAATGTGACGGCTCACGCAAAAACGTACACTAACGGTTTGGCCGTTATTTTGCCAATTTTAACGCTTTGTAACGCTTTCCTTGACCGTTATAACGGTTTTGGAAAACATGATAACGGTCTGTTAAAAAAAATAACGCTTTTGCAAAACGTTATAACGGCTGTTGCTGAAAAAGTAACGCTTTGCCATGAACGTTGTAACGGGCTGGGTTCCTGAAAATAACGCTCTGTCTACGAGACATAACGGCCGATAAAAACATGATAACGCTCGAAAGAGAAAGTGTAACCGCCTGTGCGAATCCTATAACGGCTGGCAATTGGAAAAAGGAACGCTATATTATTATGTGAATACTCATTCTGTGATAAGTTGCAGACGTTCGTACCCCGGGTTCGTACTACTACTGATTTCTTCTTTCCGATCTCGTGTACCTTATAAACTCGCATCGTTAAAAGTATCCTATATATCCATAATCTGTATGCCTTGCTTTATAAAGATGTTTTTGCCTCGCAAACCGCGTGTCATTCGAGTCTCGATTTTTGCCGCCCAACTTGTGTGCCATTGGAGTTTTAGTGTTTCTGATTATCAGTTAACGTTACAGCGTAATGCAGGGATATGTTCACGTACTTACCGTCTTCAGTTGAGCGTCTATAAAAAAACACCGCGCTATTCTTCACTTCTAACTTCTGGCCGGGCGCTTTTTGTTTCTAGTACGCTGGTAGTCCAAGAGAGCTAACTCAAAAATGGTGTCTCAATGGAGCACGATCGCTAAGACGTAGAATCTCACTTTAAACTTCCGTTACTACCTGGCCGATCAAAACACTGTCCATGTGTGACAAAAGAACCGTTTGTAATTTCCATATTTGGAAAGTATTTGCATGTTGTCTTGACAACAAATGAAAAAGAAGTTTAAAAAGTCCACCGTAATTTCGGGTAAATATTCAACACAATGTTCTAAACACATTATAATATTTGCAATGTAGAAGTGACTGTGGATGGCTCTTAAAGAGGAGTATTGAAAAAAGGTTCGTTTCTGACTGGATGCCTTGGAATCCGTTCGCGTTCGCGCACCGGAGAATTGTGACGTGGATCACGCTTACGCCGAAGGAGTTGATAACTTGCATGATGAACACGCGCCTTATTTTAAGCAATAAATAAAAATACACAAATATACAATATATTAACATTTATTAACATTTGAAGATTTTTAGTACTCTATATCTTTCAATTAAACAACTATACTGTATTGAGATCGATTTGATATCAAATGGAGATAATAACTCGGTCATTACTTAGTCATGGAGGCGGTGCAACAATGTCTTCAGTGCCCGCACGGCAGAATTGCCTGATCTCCCTGTACAGATACGTCTTGCGCTCTGCAGAGAGACCTGCCGGTTGAATCATGTCCGGCAATACCGACCGCGGAGGAGGAAAAGCCTGGTTCTTGAGCAGCATGAATGACTGCTCATCCGACGAAACAAACTCCTTGAAAAACACTACGCCAGGATGTTCCCTAGAAAAGCGGAAGTGATGATACTTCTTAATGTTGGGCAACTTGCGAAAATACTTCTCTAAAAAAGAAGCCCAGTCGTAAACCGGTACAATAACTTTACCATCGTGCGTGCCAACTAATTGCGCCTTATTAACGCCTTGGTTGCTCGAACAATCTACCATGCGCGCAAGCTCGTACAAGGAAGATACATAAGTAACTTTAAACGATTTCTTTAGAATACCGAAGCAACGGTCTGGACTGAACTTGGTGTGTCCTGCGATAAGAAAAGAAAATTCTATACTATGGTGCAAGTCTAATAAAGTACGCCATGCCAGAAACCACAGGAAGTATTTATTCTTGTTTTGTCCACTACAGTTATCGCAATGAAAATGTGCGTTAGTTTCTCCTGGACCATGACTGTTCAAGTAAAAGTGCACGTAGCTAATTGTAGCATTGGCTCCTTTTCCAGTTGAGCAAGCCTCATCGATCAGATAGTTCACTTGTTGTGGTATTGCCTCGCACATAGAGCGGACTTCAGATGACCGTCGTGTTTGCAATTGGTTTGCTTTCTCATTGGCTGCTTATTTTTATCAACCAATCAAATTGCGAACTAATTACAAGCAAGGAATTACTAGCCAATTGGTTCGGCTCCTGATTGGCTGGGCTGGAAACCATTCAGCAGTAAGTTGTAATTACTCTTGTTTCTGATTGGCTAGTGATTGCACAATTGCGTTTACTTTCACGATGGTCATCTGAAATCTGCTCTAACACCAAATATCCCACACTTCCTCGGAGTTTTGAAAAAGATTGGACCTGGTTGCATAGGGTTGCTAGGGATGTGCACTTGCTGTGCATAGTCAAACGAATAATGCATAGTTGCGTCCCATGAACAAGCTCTGCGATTTTGTTCAGTTGTTCTGTCGTCCTTCTCGAGTGTTTCTGATGCCTTCTGACACGCCTCGTGGTAATAGTTTCGTTCTGCCTGAGCTCTATCAAGGTGTGCTTGTTGTGCCTTCACGCACTCGGACTTTTCAGCATCTGACGTGTTAGCCGCTCGCTGTAGTTTTGTGTTATCCTGGCAGATAGAGCATAGATCAGTGCGTGGTTTCGCCACGACCACGTTCGGGAAAAACTGATCCCAAATTTCTAAAAACTTGGTGTAGGATGCGGCATGTTTATTCGCAACCTCACAGACGTTAGCGTATGTCCTCCACACCCCTTTTTTGGTATCGCAAGATGACAAGAGCTTTATATCATCGTCCTTATAACCAGGAATCCTTCCAGGGAGAGCTATTGCATTCTCTTCGACATAATTTTCGATGAATGTTTTTATCTCTTCTACTGCTGCGTGAGAGAGTGTATTCCAGGTTCTTCTCTTGTTGTTGCCATGTACTCTCTGCGTAATACCATTCGTTTCATAATGTTCTCTCAGCCTTCTGAATCTCGATTCACTTATACCATACAAGCAAAGAAACATTTCCTTGCAGATTGGTCTTGACTGAAATATGAACGAGCATCTTGAACTCCGACTTCTCTTCTCGCCAACTAGTTCGTTACGTGTAAATACTTGTATACTTGCGAGTATTACAAGATCCAGCTCCAGGCTAGATAGTTCCATCATGTTACACAGATTGAATATTGCTGTCTCCTTAGACATTAGTTGTGAACAAAAGGTACCCTTGGCGCCCAAGGAACATGCACATCCATCTTGTAATATTCTTTTAAGCTTTTCAAAATTTGCTTCGTTAGTCGATTCCTCTTGTTGCTCCATAGTGGACAATATGGTCTAATATGTATTGCGTTTTTCAAGTTCGAGATCTTGTAGTAAGTCCCAGTGTTGCTTTTGTTTCTGAGATCTCAAAAGCAAGAAAAATCGAATTATCTAATTCTAAAGCTTTCCGCGCGCATTGTTCTTTTTTTCAACCCGGGTTCTAAAAAGCCAGAAACCTCTTTTCAGCTAAATTCTAAAGCTTCCCGCGCGCATTGTTCCTTTTTTCATTATGGGATCTAAAAAGCCAGAAACCTCTATTCGCCTAAATTCTAAAGCTTCCCGCGCGCATTGTTCAGTTGTTAGTCTCAGATCTCAAACCCGAAAAACTCCATTCACGCAAATTCTAAAGCTTCCCGCGCGCATTGTTCCTTTTTTCATTATGGGCTAAAGCTTCCCGCGCGCATTGTTCGTGTGTTGTTTGCTTAGAACCTTAAACCTAATTTCCTATTGTTTCGTTGATTTTAAAGCTGAAAAGGAAACAATAGAAGTGTGCCTGTATTCTTATTTACAAATAATTGCGTAATCATAGATAGTATAAAAGCAAATGACGTTCTTTTCGAAGCACACATTACAACTAACATCAGCAGAGAGTTCATATCGCGAAAGTTCAAGAAAATTACAAGTCCAAAACATGTCTATCAGCGACGTAGTGGAAGTTAAGTGCAAAACTGACGATGAGTGGTTCGACTGTCTACATTCTCTAAAGAGAAAGGAGATAAGATTGGTAACTCAGCCTGAAGGCAAGCGGCAGCGTTACCCTCCCCTTCATCCCGGAGACGCTGTTGAGATCAAGTTTGGCACCAAGTGGTTTCCGGCAGAGGTGGTTGAAAGTTGGGGCGATAATTCCTCGGAAGGTAAATTAAACTCGTCATATGGAAGTGCAAACCTCTTAGATTATTCACAAGCTCGTTTTTATTCATAGATCCGTCAGAAAAGGAACATCCGAACGAAGAGGCAACTGTTGACCACTACGAGGAGTTCATCAAGGAACAGAGGGCACGCGAGAGACAGTGGACCAAAACCCGGCAGCAGAAACAACAGCCGCCGCCATCTACAGAGGCTAATACCGACGAAACTACAGTCCTTCGCGAAAAACTGGATGAGAAAGAGAGAGAATGCAACACTTTAAAGCAAAAACTAAAGGATCTGACAGAGACCATAGAGAGCGCACAGGAAAGACAACGAGAGACTAATGAGTTCATTTGTCAGGTACTTATACGGCTCATAATTTGTTTTAGTCTGTCGGTCTGTTGGAGTACGGATCGAATGTAGATGATAATCCCTCGTTCTTTTCTGACTTGTCTTTTGTATTTTAGGCTGTAAGGCGCCTCGAGGAATTTGTGGCATCCATGGAGGGAAGGATCGTGGACCGCCTTGAGGAATCTATGGCATCCATGGAGGGAAGGATCGTGGAGCGCATTTGTGGGCGTCTCACAACGTTAGAGGCCGCTGTCACCGTGGAGCATTTCCGATAGACGCCAGTTCTCTCCCTTCTCTATCTTTGAACCATGTGAGTTTTACTGATAGAAGTCATACACATTAGCTAAATTCACACTGGAGACGAGTTTCCCGTCTGAGACGAGTTTCTCGTTAGAAAAATTCCTGTCTTGTTATGAAACTAGTCAGCTTGTTATCGCCAAACTTTCTCCTTCGAAAAAACTTTTTTTGCGTGATCACATAAGAACAGGTAACACATTCAATACGAGAAACACGGAATTCGGCTTTCTTGTAGGGTGTTTTTTTCCAGAGATATTCCCGCTTAGGTTCAGATGCGCGTTGAAGTGCGTGCATTGCAGACCGTAATAGTTTTTTTTATGTTCGAAAAGGAGATTAATGTTTCATTTGTTTCAGCGGCAAGAACTTATCCCGACAGTTGCCATGGAGACGGACCCCGCTCATGAACTAGAGACGATAGACATGGCGGACTTTCACGATTTGTGTCCCGTACCAGCAGAGCCCAGCACCTCTACTCCGTTGATCGCGAAACCCTTGGTCGCGCCGGTACCAGAGGAACTACTGCGAAGCTGCGTCACACCGCGAAAGATTCCGCTCATCAAGAAAGTGCTCGAGAAGGAACACCGCCGTGAACAATGCGGCCCGAGACTTCTGACTCACTTCTTCTCGCAAGAGGTTCTTTCCTCTTGAAATATTGATGGGACCCATGGGAAGGGTGCCCTGGATTCTACGAGGCTGCACTCTTTGAAAGGTACATTTTAAAACAAGAAACACAGAAAACACGGTAGCAAAACCGTACTTTAATGGTCGGCAGTATATTTTCGTAAACATCTTTGCAAGGGAGATCGTGAAAGCGAAGCAAAGCCGCTGATAAAATCTTCGTTAAATAACACTCCCGATAAATCCCGCGGAAGGCAATTTAATTTGCGGACCTGCCCTCAGGCATCCTGCGTAAGAAATTAATGTTTTCCTTTCTATTTTCATTTCAGCTTTACTCTACAAACGTTACCCGCTTGCGCCAGAGGAGGACGAAGCAAAAAGCTGGCAAAAGTGCAAATCAAAAATCAATGATCGCCTGAGGACCAAGAAATTTCAAAGAGCACAAAGGCAGAAATAAAATGATTTTTCAATTCAATGTAATTAATTTCTAATCAACCAAAAAGGAATTTCGCTATTACTAAAATATTAATTCTTTGTAACGAAGACTAGGTATGTGAAATAAACATCAGGTTAACCATATGAATTTGTCGTTTATTTTGTAGCGATTGTATTCATTACGGAAAAAGTTGCGCGCTCTGAGCGAGTCTCGCGAATACGTGTTGGTTCCTGAATGAAAGATAACGGTTCTTGATATTAAAGAAGTAACGGTTTGGCAAAACGATGTAACGGCTTGACTGAATAAGATAACGGCCTCATTTCAAGGTGTAACGCTCTGGCAAAACTTTGTAACGCTTGCTTGTCTGCAAAATAATGCTTTTGGCAAACCGTTATAACGGCCTGATTTAAAAGATTAACGCTTTGCCAAAACTAGGTAACGGGCTGCCATGAAAAAATAACGTTCTGCCTAAGCATAACGGTCTCAAAGGCCGTTATAACGGTTGTTAACGCTTTGCCGTTATAACGGGGAAACCGTTAGTGTACGTTTTTGCGTGAGCCGTCACAAATTTTCAAGCAAACAATTGCAGGTGATCGGTAGAAATCAAAATTAAATTAGTTTTCGTCTGATTACTGTATATTTATGTTTCCCCTGGCACAGGTACAACCATCATAGGACCGTGCGAAGGGAATTGTGGAGAAATCCAACCAACTGGCGTACATACAAGGCTCCGACACGAAGTACATCACCAATTTCACGGTTAGTGTCGCCGGCAAATTTGAAGCATCGGACATTTCCGGTTTCGTATTCCGGATTATCTCCAGCAAAGGAAAAGAATGGTGAGTAATGATTTGGAAGTACGCACGATAACATACGAGTTGAAGGACAAAAAAGATATTTGCACTTCCACATCCACGGTTCTCTAAGGAATCAACTTTTGATTTTCTCTAATACAGGAAATGTGCCCTGTCGCTCGGTCAACTTTGCGACAGCCGTTCACTCATGGGCATATTACAGCAACATTGTGGTTATTGCCTCTACCACAGGATCCCAAAAGATTCTCCCTCCTTTGTGGATCTTGGGGCGTACATGTTCGAGCTGGCAGACACGTTCGAATGCAACGACGCGCGTGCTGTAAAAAAAGTCGCGACTGTTGTAAGTATATAATTTTTTTAAATAATCTCCATGTTTTATTATTCCACAAATCAGGAATTCATGACAACATTAGACATGTTGCAAACATTAGACATTTTCCATTAAACAATTATGACTTTTGGTACCTCTAGTCCTTTAATAGTTCATGTACCAATCTTGCTGGACATATTTTATATCATATTTTATATCTAAGTTTAAATAACGGAATCACACAAGCGAAGCATTACATATTTGGACATATTTGTTTTAGATATGCAAAGTACGGGGAAAAAATCGCTTTATATAACCCGTTAAACAAAGTGTAAGCCAAAGTGTAGTAGTTAAGCCAGCACAAAAGGGAATAAAGAAAGACGCTATATGGTGTATTTCACGGGTTAATAAACAACATTCTAACGGTAAAATATGACAAATTTTGTAACGCTATGGTAACAAAATTTACAAACCTGCCTGTTCTAAATTAAAAGGTACCCGAGAGTACATACATAAGAGTGTACAACATGGTAATAGGGCGTGAGAGAACCTTTAGACAGACCTATAGTTATTTTTAGATACTTACTTAGGCCTTGTCACTAACGCGTTTTCAAAAGTATTCGTTTTCGAACGGATTCGCAGCGTGTTAGCATGGATGGGAGATTCGGAAAAATTTAGCTTCACAAAAAGCGATCAGTTTTTATTTCATGTTTACGTGTGCAACGACAGCTTTAAATTAAGTGGAGTAGTTGACGCCGTCGTTTTCATTTTTAAACGGATTCGTTTTTATACACTTTTGAGAGCGTCTTCAAACGGATTCGATGAAAACGATCAGCGCGTTAGTGTGGACGGAAGCATAAACGTATCAAAACGTATACGGATGCGAAAACGCGTTAGTGTGGACGGGGTCTTAGGCCTAGTTCATACACCGCTCTTATCATGAGCCGATCCTAATGCAAAATCTCAATAACACAACATTTTTTGGTCATCTCTCGTCTGCTTGTAACCTAAACTATTCTAAATCAAACCGTGAATATAGAATCGATTTTAACGCCGTGAGTTTCGAGTATTTCATGGTAACAGTTTGCTAAGGATCATGATAAGAGCGGCGTATGTACTAGGCCTTAGTGGTCTTCTTCATACATCCCGTAAGGTCACGCACAGACCTACCTTTTACCTACAAAGGCAGAAACAATAGGCATAATTAAAGAATACAGTTTTTACAAGAGCGTGCGTATCGCAAGTTGTAATGAGGTACTGATAAAATGAACTTGATTGGCTACCAAAACCAATACCTTAGTTATTATAAAAATAACTAAGATCTGTGCAAAGGATCTCTCACGAATATACCATATCGGAGTTGTTCACTCTTATTAATGTACTCTACACATTCAGTTGCACTTAATCTGAGTTTCTATGTTTATGCTGGAAATGAGGGGGGGGGGGGGGGGGGGGGAGGATCAAATTTTTTGGGCTCAGATGTTAGGGTCAAAATTTTGGGGCTTGAATTTGAGGGGGGAGGGGGGCAAAATGTTTGGGCCCAGGGTTTTACAAAAATGCCCTCCAGTAATCAATGACCGCTCCTCGGAGGGGTGGGGGGCCTCTAAGGTTAAAATGCTAGGGGTGACCGTAGGAAAACGCAATTTTTGACCCTAAAAAATACCTGGTCGGAAACAATTTCCACCCTTAAAAATACCCCTTAGTCTGAAAATACCCTAAAAAATATCAACAACTTTAACAGATTAAATGTTATTCTCGCCGTTTATTTGATATACATGAATTGCATCCTCCCCATCATCTCGAGTTTCAAATACACTATCATTCTTTAAAATATTTTGGACTTATGTACCTTAATTATGTGAGAAACCCCCTAAAAAGTACCTATTTTTTCTTACCATACCTTTCTATATTTTAGAACCCCTAAAAAATACCAGATCGCCGATTTCAACCCCTAAAAAATACGACGGCCAACCCTAGCATTCGAATACAGGGTATAGGGGGTCCCCCCCAGCCCCCGCGGGGACCGCTCCCTTAGAAAGAAATCGAGATTTGGCTGATATCTGCTACACAAGGGTTAACTAACAAAGTTGACAATAATTTCTAAAACAATTTTATGCCATAGTTCCCAGCTTGTCAACAATGTGGAACATTCGTCCTCTCTGACGATATTCAAATCCGCGCAGCAAACAAGGTCGTCATCGAGGAGGAGGAACGCTACATTCTATACCAGAAAGCGTGGCGAAATGGCAATAGAAACCTTGGTATGCAACTATAAAAATAAAAGTAGTGCGTTGTGGTACGATCTTAAATGGCTAGTTTCAGTTTGATGAGCAGAACTAATTTCAAACGCTGTTTACCTGATCTGGTTAGGAATCCACCATAGCAGTGATGTTACGGCTAAGAAGTATAGAATGATCAATCACGATTAGAAGGACGAAACCGAAGAAACCATAATCAATCTCCACGTAGAACTGGCAAATATTAATAGTCCTTAATGATTTTGTATTTCAGGTAATGCAAGTCGGCCTTTACGAATTTCAAGGCCCTTTGGTACCGAAGGGCTATCAACTCTGTTAACTGGGATGAAGTCCCTGCTAACTTCCAATTATGCCTCAGCATGTCTCGCCCTTGGAGGCACCGTAATGTCGATGGGGTATCAACGGATTGTGCAGCAAAAAGGATCATGTCCGGTCGTGCTCCTTTATGGAGACACTGAGACGGGAAAAACAACCGCTCTAAAGGCATGATGTCGTTGACGGGCAACAGCGATGTTAGAGGTAAGTTGCCCTACAGCTCGTGGGTGGGGCATTATTAACACCAGGGGATGCCGGCCGGCATTGCTGAGATTTCGCTTACAAGGTCTACTTGATTAGCTGGACTTCGTTTCTTTATCACGATCAGTGTCTATCATTCCAGAAGAAGGGTTCATTTTTACGGAGTGAAGCTAAAAATCTCCCGATCCGCCCCCGCCCCGCTATCATGATCGATACTTACGTCATAGTTGAGACCAAGCCAAAGCAGTTGTTACATCACTAATAATACACATGAAAAAATCTCGGGATTGTGATTGGTATTTTTTAGGCAACAATAGAACTCAGTAATTCCTGAGTTCTGCAGTGTTGTATCTAGGCTCGGTTCCCAGCCGTGGTGGTGTCGGTGCGCCCGCGATCCTCTGTGAGCAATCGCGCGCGACATTGCGACGGCCTGGGAACCGAGCCTTTGTTATATCAATAGTACCTGAAATATGTCACTGGAGCAAATTCATTTTTCTCTAATTCTATGTCCTCATTACATGCAATGAGCATGAAGAGCATAAAGCGTTGCCTCCTAAGAGGACAAGAGTCCAGAAAAAAATAAACCAGGACTATATTTATTAACAGCATTTTGGCACTCACAAAAATTTGTAAATTGTTGCAAAATTGTGTACATATAGAAAAAGCTTTTGTCATTTTCATGTTGTTGTAGCCGTTGTTTTGTAAACCCCAGCTGCATTGGCCAAATACATTAATACATTTCATTCCGATACTCAAGTCGCCAGCCAGCAACCAAAGTGCAAAAAACTGATTGCCTGAACATACCTTTTCGTCACCAGGTGTGTATGGCATCAATCTTTTAGAGGCCTAGACCTGAATTTTGTTCGCCCAGCCCTGATAAATTTCTCCTGAAATGGACAGTTTTCACATCAATTCTATAGAATCTCAAAGCAGTAAATTTCACATGGCTAGAAGTATTTCACACCAATTTCACATCAATGGCCGTTTTCACACTAGAGACGAACAAATCGTCTAGACGAACAAATCGTCTGGACGAACAAATCGTCTGTAGACGAACAAATCGTCTGATGTGAAAACGGGACGAACAAATTGTTAGACGAACAAATCGTCTGAATTTGTTCGTCTGTTTGGCCGTCTAGGAAGTCGATTTTTCATAGACAACTTGTTCGTATAGACGAACAAATCGACTAAAGTCCGACCTGAATTCACACTAGACGTACAAAGACGAACACATCGTCAGACGATTTGTCCGTTTAGACGATTTGTTCGTCTTGTAGTGTGAAAACGGCCAATGTTGATGCCCCTGTTATGTAATTTCAGTTAAATTTCACAACAAATGTTATTAAGGTTAAATAGCAATTGCAACATGCTAATATGTGACCAACAATTAACACTTTCTGAAATATATCAAATCTGCAAATTTCACATGCTACAAAAGATTTTTATGTCCTAGAAATTTCACATCAATTTCACATTTTATCATGTGAAAAGGATCAGCCCTGTTCACATACATTTCACATCATCATTTCACATGTTTATGATGTGAAATATCATGTGAAATGGCCCGTCATTTCACATACATTTCACATGGTTCCTTCCAGTAGTTTAGGTAGCAATAATACATAGCATGCAGTTTTAACCTGACCTGACAAATTTTGCCTTGTGTTGAAACTTGTTATGAAAAAGCTTTATGTTTATACAATTAAACATCACATTATTTATATAAATTTATATAATCTCAGAATTTTCCAAATTTCTTTTTTTATATTATTTCCCCTGCGGTTGGGAATGAAGTTTTTATCTGGAAATCTATATATTAGCATTAATTTGGAGTCTTATTTTGTTAGATTATGATGGTAGAAAGTGAAGAGCCAAACAGCAGAAATTATAAAGCCCCACATAAAATTAAGTAGATCAGCACTAGGTAGCAATAATACATAGCATGCAGTTTTAACCTGACCTGACTTTTTTGCCCTTTGTTGAAACTTGTTATGAAAAAGCTTTGTGTTTATACAATAAAACATCACATTATTTATATAAATTTATATAATCTCAGATTCATGAAACTTACAGACAGATCAGCAATGTAGCCGTGGTAGACAGAGCCAGGCAGAGAAAAGCATGCAAACGATGGGAAGCACCAACTAGTGTACAGGAGGAAAATTCAGAGACGTATAGAGTGCCAAAAGCAAGCAGGTCAAACATTAGAAGAAAGCAAGAAACCATGATTAAGTACAGCGCAGTCCATGGAGGAACCAAGGGTAACAAAAATCCAACATTAGATGGATTGTGGTTAGCTTTAGTTAGTTAGGCAACTCCAGATAGATTACTCATGCACCTTACTAATTCAAAAAAGTCATGACTCGAGTTATGCCCAAACTAGTGAAAAGATACATAACCATGTTTGAGAAAAGTTAAGGAAATCTAACACGCAGTCTAAGTGTCTTATATGAGAAAGGCCTTCTTAGCAAAGAGCAGTATAAATCTGTTCGTAGTAACCTTACCATGCATTCGCCAAACAAAGATGCTAAGAAAACAAGTTTGAAGTTCATGCCTAAGGTGCCTTCGCCAAAGCTGCCTAGCTATGACAAGTTGATAAACCATGTAAAATCAGTAGACATAGGTAATCTGCATGACATCACAGCACGAGAGGCTGTCCGTGTAAAACAGCAAAACAACATTGCACACCGAGATGCAAATGCGGGGCAAAGAACAAGCCATGCCAGAACAAGGTAAAAGTTATACCTCTTTTTCAACGGTTGAGTTTTTAGACATGGATTTTCTAATCAAGGTTGTTTGGATGTGTTTGAGTACCGTATAAAATTCAATGTGAAAATGCGGAATCGAAATTCTCTAATAAGCCTAAGAAACTATCACACCGTCGAATAATGCAACTTATTATTATCATTATTGTTATTATCAAAGCAAGACTAGATCGCAAACCGTGATTTTCTCCGTGCTGCCAATTTGCTGTTGTGACTAGTAAACTAAGGTTGCATTTATCTTGTGTTTTGTTTTCTACGGTGTGGCAGAATTCATGTTACTCCAATTTACACGATTTCCTCCTTCCTGTGCCACATGATTCCAGGAAATGTATGGGAACTCCACTGGAATAAAATCATGTCCTTGCATTAGCAATTGCTGCCTAAACTTCCACCATTTTGCGTTATCCCCCCCCCCCCCATGGCAGGAGAGGGTATTCCAAATAAGTGACATTTATACATCACCCCTATACGGAATTCATCGAGACATTATTTGTTTTCTACGGTGTGGCAGAATTCATGTTACTCCAATTTACACGATTTCCTCCTTCCTGTGCCACATGATTCCAGGAAATGTATGGGAACTCCACTGGAATAAAATCATGTCCTTGCATTAGCAATTGCTGCCTAAACTTCCACCATTTTGCGTTATCCCCCCCCCCCCCCCATGGCAGGAGAGGGTATTCCAAATAAGTGACATTTATACACCACCCCTATACGGAATTCATCGAGACATTATTTGCAGAAATAATAAAAAAACTGTGTATTCGCAGCCTACAGAGAGGTGTTGGCAGCATGGATTTTCTAGATTGCTTGCTATCATCTATCATGGAAGATGAGGAAGACCCAAGAGAAGAGGACCAGATGCAGTACGATTAGATGAAGCCGGGGAATGAGCTCCACTCCAGCCCCGTCCACAGTCTGCTAACACTATCCCGCCACCATTGCAACCCCCCGATAAACCCCTTCCCAACTGGTGCATATGTGGTAATTGTCGAAACATGCCACAGGAACTGGAAAACTTGTGCTGTCGGAAAAGACCCTGTGAGCCAACAAAAGGGCGATTTGCAAAGATATGTTTAGATCCAGATGTCTTACGTCTGGATATCAGAAATGCTGCAGGTATAGCAATGATGCGCAAAATAGTAGTTCATGTGACTACCGAAAAGCTACATATAGACATTATATATTGGACAAACATGGATTTTTAGTAAAGGGGCGACGCCCGGTAGCCCCCTCATGTGTAGTATGGCAGATAAGAAACCACTACTATTCTGCTAGTAGAATATACAAGGGCTTCAGAGCACACTGACCTGTTTCAATAACATTCCTCCACAAAAAATATCAATACCACTACTACAAAGGGAACTGGAGATTTCAGATGTATCAAGTTGCCTCACATATATGTGTTGAGGGATGCGTAGTATGGCAGATAAGAACCCACTACCCTTCAGCTAGTAGAATATACAAGGGCTTCAAATTATTTGGAACTTGTACAGTATGTACAGTAAAGACTCCGCTTGTGTAAAGCTAGGAGAATATATCTCTGAAGAATTACAGTGCTCCAAAGGCGTCAAACAAGGGTGTATGTTGTCACCCAGACTTTTCAATATATAAAGTGATCTACCTAATTTTCTTTAAAATGACGACGATGTCCCATGGTTACACAATAACAGAGTTAGCTGTTTACTTAATGCAGACGACCTAGTCATAATCTCAGAGTCTCAGAAGGTTTACAAAACTGTATTGACTGTCTTATGACTTATATTTAACCCCACTGGCAGGAAACTTAATCGATTCTTCTTCCATCTAGGGACGACTCAAATAGAAAATGTTCAAAGTATAAGTATTTAGGTTTGACCTTGTCGTGTTCCGGTTCGTTTACTAATGCCAAATTAGAGCTTAAAAAGGTTGCCCTTAAAGCCTTCTACTCACTCCGCAACAGAAACGTACCACTCGCTCTCCATTTATTTGATACTTTAATCCAACCTATTCTGACGTATGTGCCGAAATCTGGGGTATGGACACGGTTAAATATAAAGAATCACGGGACCCATTGGAGCAAGTCCATGTCAAATTTTGTAAACAACTTTTGGGTGTAAAGTAAAAGAACAGTAAATATTGCCTGCCGTGCAGAACTAGGAAGATTTCCTTTAACTGTTGAAGTAAAATCAAAAGCAGTTTCATTTTGGGTTCGCCTTGTAACGCTAGATGAAATACGAATTGCAAAGCAAGCATACATAGACTTATTACAATATTCTAACACGAGAAATTGGGCTATGGAAATCAAAGAAACACTATTTCGTAATGGTTTCGGAAACTACTGGGTCTCCCAACAAAATATAACCCCTAACCAAAACAACATAAAACAACTCTAAAAACTCTTCAAAAAGAGACTGGAAGATATCCAGATTCAAACGTGGCATTCAAGCCTTTTCGACGATAGCAATAGAGCGGTTGGAGGAAACAAACTAAAAACATTACGATTATTTAAAACCGAATACAAATGAGAAGAATACTTAACAGATGTGGTAAACACAAAGCATCGTAGAGCTCTTACAAAATTAAGATTAAGTGACCACATTTTACAAATAGAAAGAGTAAAAACTATGTGAGCCCTGAACAAAGAAAATGCCCCTATTTTTCCTATAATTATGGAAAACGAAGAACACTTTCTAATCAACTGCCCTCTTTATTATAATGAACGAAACCTCCTTTTTCAAAAACTAAATAAGAAAATATATAACTTTCAAGAATTATTTTCACCTAAAAACAACAAAAGCATAATAGCCAAATACATCTATGATTGCTTCGCCTTAAAGCAAACCTGGCCAGTTTAATTTCCTTTTATATAATTATCTAGAGGCTACGTTTATGTACACATCGTTTGCGGCTCTCTAAATAAACACTGTCTGTCTGTTCGTCTGTCTGTCCGTCTGTCTGTCCGTCTCCCTGTCCGTCTGTCTGTCCGTCTCCCTGTCCGTCTCCCTGTCCGTCGGTTCCTCCTGTCCGCCTGTCCGTCTGTCTGCATATAGGAACCTTTCATACTGGATGTGTATTGTATCCCTTCCACCAAAAAGACTAGCAAACTTGGCATACGCAGATATTTGTGATAATAAGGGAAATTTTGGGCATCACGAATTAAATCACTTTTACATGAGGTTTCGGTTATGTCTGGGCTCGACAGGAGTCATATCAATTTGATAACTCACAGATACGATTTTTTCAATCAAAAATTAAACAAAGGATACAAGACATAAGAGTTACAGTGTTGGCGAACAAGCCTATTTGATGATAACTCGCGTGCACAAGGAAAAAACAAGTTAATAACATTTCGACTTTTTAAGTCAGACTTCATGCTTGAAAGCTATTTACCAGAAATTAAGAATCCAGAGTATAGAAGAGCTCTAACAAAATTAAGCATAAGCGATCATTGTTTACAAATTGAAAGAGGTCGATAATTTAAGACCTGATCAACGGCTCTACCCCTGCTGTCAAGTGATGGAGGATGAAAGGAATCCTCCATCGGTCAACTATCTTTTCCCAATTTCATTAATCCAAACAAGAACAAACAAGCAGCTGTTGCAAAGTACATTTCTGAATGCTTCGATATGTAATTACTTTGTTTCCCTTGGATGCTTCATGAATGGGTTTTCCTTCTGATTTGGCTAATCTGCGAAATCTGTCTAATATGATTATTGTCTAATATCTATATTTTGCTCGCAATAATATTACAAATGAAGAGTCCAAGGTAACTTTCGACTGTTAATTGCTATACATTGACGTGGTAATCAAGAAAATCAATCCTTTTTCAGTTTTCAGAGTGAAATTAACGCTTTTTGTTTATTTATTTTTAATTAATTCATTTCTACGGTGCAATGCTATGTCACCAAGATTGTTTACATCATATAATATGAAAAACTAAAAAGAAATCCCAATACCTGCAAAAATTCTAAAATTAGTTCTATTAATATATGTCTTTGCTGCATTTCCATTTCATACCACGGTCAATTTCATTGTCGAACCATGGATTATTCCTCTGATTGTTTGGCAGTGAAGGAGTTCGACATAGGTGTTACGAATTTGTATACGTAAGAAATAAAGACAAAAAAAGAATATCTAGTTCAAATATCGCGATCTACATTAACTGTCAACCGTCCGATTCTTAAGCCCGAAAATATGGTAATTTTAGGACTTTTGCCACTGTGCGTTTTTAAAAGCCTCAAAATAAGCAGAAACAAATCAGCTAAGTCGTCACCACTCATACTGCTGGCTGTTCACCACCCATATAACATTATAAGAATGCATGTTGTACAAAAACGTAACATTTGGTAAAAAAAATCTTTACATTCAAAGACTTATAGGGTGGCTTAATGGCTGTTATGGGAAGTGTGAGTAGTACAGTTTACCAAACAAATACGTTTTTGCGGCTTGTTATGATGCGAGTGGGGTTGCCAGCCACTCAAAATTGGAGTTTTACTCAGCAACAATACAAAAGGGGCGTGGCCGACAAATTTAATGTGGCTGTAGCTCGAAAACTATTAAGTCCTTGACGCTGAATTTTGGAATCTTGTTATTGACCTTGAAAGGCACTCAAAATGTGATTTTTATGGAAATCGGAGATGGTCAATTTACGGCATCGGTCGATTTGACGTGGAATGACCCTGATTCAAACTGAGACAAACTCGTGGGTGCGAACCACGCCAAATTTGCTCAAAAGAATTCTCTAATGATTGTCAAAATACTTCGGATTTGATTCCTTCGCCGATATTTCATAATGCTGTTCAGTCAGGAGAAATTATGAGGAAGTTGAAAAAGATTCAAAGGCTAGATTGCAGAATACCCGGCCCACGGCGAAGCAAGACTTCGGCGTTCTTCTGATGAAGAAAAACAACAGTTTCTTTCGTAAAAGCTGCAAACGACGTGTTATTCGAATACTCATATGAGATCTACGAACAGGGAGCCAGAACTGGTTTTAGCCGAATAATACATTTAGGAAAATTGGCTTTGTGCAAATAAAGCTCGCCAAGTAAGAATGAATTCAACTCAACACGACGGAGACTTTCGGAGGAAAGAAACGACTTCACTATCAGTTATCGGTAAGCACAAAGCTTGAAATTGCTTCTTATGCTATTTATAGCGGAGCTCCAGCACGGGCCGAACGCAAGCGGAGCACCATACCTAAGGAAAAACCGTATACCATCGAGTTGATTTTGAAACGTCACGAGTAATTAAATTCATTTTTTCATTTTATTGATGACGCCATGGCCAACTGATTAGTGCGTTGAAAACCAATTACCCCATAGATAATTGTGTCAAAGTTTGGTTGCCGTAGGTGGTTCCTTTCGCGAGATATAATTTGTTTTCTTTTTTTCTGTATAAAAACCTATAGTGTCCGCCGTCCGTCCGCCGTCCGTGTACACATGGGATCCCTGTGTTATTTCTTTAGAATTTAATATCTCGAAAAGGGTAAAACGTGAGAAAGCCATTCTTTGAGAGATCAAGGGGCACATAATGCCTGGATGACGTGACATGACGTCTCTACCAATGCCGTCAAACTACTTTTGGCGGGAAATGTCGAGATCCGTCGCGCGCGCCTGCTCATCTGGGGACTTTCATTTTGAAAAACATTTTTCTTCGGCAGATCACTATCAGAACAGAAGCGACATTATTTCTCTTTGCTAGTATTTTTTTTTCATTTACCTGTGCAGAGGTTAGAATTCTGAGCTTTTTCGTGTGCATTTTACAATCAAAGGGAGATGCAGTCAAGCGGGATTAACTCGGAAGGAAAATGACGTGAAAGAAATACGGCGAATTTTGACAAGTTTGAAAGCATATTTTATCGCTCGTCAGTTTCCTGGGCCGTGTCACAGAAATGGATTCAACAAAGCTTAAGGTGACTCGCTCGAAATGGTTTGGGCGCTCATCTGTGTCCAGAGCTGAACTACCAGGTTATACATATCGGGCTATAACTTTTGCGTTTTTTTTTCGGATTCCAGTAATTCTTTTTGTAAATCAAGCACAAATGACCCTAGATTAGCTGCGAATTCTCCGATCTTTGCAGTCTTTTTCATCTAAGTCACAATTCTTAAATACAAAGACGACCCCATAGTTTTTAATGCCCTCTCGTAAAAAAATCTTGCAGATATTTTCGGCTTAAATCTTGGCGATGCTCAATAGAAGACTTGAACTTTCATCTGGCCAAGTTTCAGAAAATTCGTAGGTCAGAAATGTATTAGCGAGGTCGATGTCGTAGACGCACCACAAATTAAGCCTTTCACTAAGGCATGAATGTAAAAATTTCCTATGCACTAATAAAAGCATTTCAACCTATCAATTTTTGGGACAAGTTACCTAGATGCATGTCAAACTATATGTTAAGAGCAATTGCTTTAAAACCAAACCACTTAACTTTAGAAGCACCGTTTCTTTGGGGCATAAAACCAGAAAAACACAGAAATTTATGGCATCCCGCAATTGGTAAATTTAACCTTAAAATTGGATGTTTTGTATCAAAAGAGATATCGCGGAATTAAACTGAATGTTTTTGAAAGCTATTATGCAGGTTTAACTTAAAGTTGAATGTTTCATTGCCGCGAATTCTATTTTTCTTCTGCGAGCTAACTGCGCTCTCTCCATGGCCGCAGGTTTCAAACCTGTTGTTGTGAAATGCTAATGATCAGGGCACTCAATGGAAAGGGGGTTAATGTTACCTTGAAAAATGACAATAAGAGGAGTAATGCTTCGTTTGATCTATTGCAATAACAACACTACCATGTCTCAGAGGAATACGTTATCTGTCAACAGTATGTTCCCTAGGGTGATTGCTTTGCTCGCTTCTAATTTGCGACCTCAATGTTAATAACATCATTGTTGTAATAATAAAATCACTTCAATACCAACACGAATATGATGGTCATTGCCCCCCTTTCCATTGAGTGCCCTGATCATTAGCATTTCACAACAACAGGTTTGAAACCTGCGGCCATGGAGAGAGCGCAGTTAGCTCGCAGAAGAAAATTAGAATTCGCGGCAATGAAACATTCAACTTTAAGTTAAACCTGCATAATAGCTTTCAAAAACATTCAGTTTAATTCCGCGATATCTCTTTTGATACAAAACATCCAATTCTAAGGTTAAATTTACCAATCGCGGGATGCCATAAATTTCTGTGTTTTTCTGGTTTTATGCCCCAAAGAAACGGTGCTTCTAAAGTTAAGTGGTTTGGATTTAAAGCAATTGCTCTTAACATATAGTTTGACATGCATCTAGGTAACTTGTCCCAAAAATTGATAGGTTGAAATGCTTTTATTAGTGCATAGGAAATTTTTACATTCATGCCTTAGTGAAAGGCTTAATTTGTGGTGCGTCTACGACATCGACCTCGCTAATACATTTCTGACCTACGAATTTTCTGAAACTTGGCCAGATGAAAGTTCAAGTCTTCTATTGAGCATCGCCAAGATTTAAGCCGAAAATATCTGCAAGATTTTTTTACGAGAGGGCATTAAAAACTATGGGGTCGTCTTTGTATTTAAGAATTGTGACTTAGATGAAAAAGATTGCAAAGATCGGAGAATTCGCAGCAAATCTGGGGTCATTTGTGCTTGATTTACAAAACGAATTACTGGAATCGGCAAAAAAGCGCAAAATTTACAACCCGATATGTATAACCTGGTAATCCAGCTCTGGACATAGATGAGCGCCCAAACCATTTCGAGCGAGTCACCTTAAATTAAGTATATCAATATTTCCAGATGTCGGAAAAGACTAAATGTGGCTGTCTTGCCGACTTTTTAGGCATGAACTTTTTTTAACTTTGGTTGCTAGAAGAAGAAGTGCTGTTGATTTTATGCCTTACTAGTATGAATTGCTGATACCACGAAATCCACTATACCTCGAAGTTTGGATTTGAAGTTCAAGGAGGAACGTTGAAATGCATGAGGGGCACGATCTATGGCAAGGGATTTCTAAACTACGATCGTAGTAGCGTAGGGACATTCCGTGCATAGTTTAGAAAAAGCTACAGCGATATAAAATGGTAGCATTCAACCTTCGCCCTTGAAATGCCGTAGGGAGCGTTAGGATCGCAGCGCGGCTCGATACATAATGGTCGTTTTCAACCATCGCCCTCGAAATAGCGTAGTGAGAGCAGTGAGGCTCGAAATAAAATGGTGTTTTCAACCATCGCCCTCGAAATAGCGTAGTGAGCGTAGTGAGTGCAGTGAGGCTCCAAATAAAATGGTGTTTTCAACCATCGCCCTCCAAATAGCGTAGTGAGTGCTGTGAGGCTCGTAATAAAATGGTGTTTTCAACCATCAATTTGAGTTTTCGTTGGCGAATTTGGAAAACGGTCTGTTGAGTTTTTAAAGTGATCTAGTGTCCGACAGTGTCCGAAATTTCTTCGAGAATCGGATCACGCAGGCCCGGTGTTCGAAGAGGGGGGTGGAATCTATTGGCGAAGAACATGAGCCCGTGAGAACAGATCAGATTTCTTGTCACTTCTCCCTCGTGGCTTCTTGTGAGTCAACATGTCCGTCATGAGCTCTCCTCACAAGTCGCTAAGTTTCCGTTCGGATAGTGAAGGGCACACCAGCCTGCATTTGAAAGTAAGGAACAATGTCTACAAGTCAGTGTCAGACATCTGGTTTGATATCCACTGCTTCGTCAAAGTGGCCGGGGACACCACGGGAAAGAGTGGATATATTTTCAGCATCCACAAGACGGGGCAGCTGAACACAAATTAAGTACTCAGATGTACTCAGAAATGCCTATTTTTCTTTCTTTATGTTAATCTTTATAGATTTCAGTACTTCATTTCTTAAGTGACTGATTTAAGACGGGCGGAAGGCGAATGATTTTAAAATAGACTACCCCGGTGGCGATTGCGGTGATTGCGAGAGTGCGAACTGGGCTCGGAGCGATCTGTAAGAACGTGATATGACTGGCATAATGACTGGTCCAAATTAAAAGGACGAAGCCGGCTATATAAGTTCTTCTGCCGACCCGACACGAAGTCCAATTCTAGCTGGTCTGATAAGACATCCCGACACCCTGCTAGAATTGTTCATCGTGGCCCTTTATAAGATTATAATATTATCGGTCGGACATCAACAGTATGCTGAGAAAACAGAAGCTATTTTAGCTCAACGGCACGTTATATGAAGTGAAGTTATATCAAAATTCTACCCTTGCTATTTCTGACGAGAGTTTTGATAGCGGCATTATTTCTTGGCGCCAATTCATGTGTTACGTATGCAAATTTTTGCGATCTGGCACCCCAAAATAGCCCTATGAATGTTAAGTTGTCACGCAACACCATGTCACCTATTTTGGGGTTGCCGTATTTCACTCGACAATTTCCTTAGTTCTTGCAATGTTCAAATCCCATCATTCCGACAAGATTCTTGTTGATGATCCGTTAAAATTTCATTTCGGATAGGAGGGAGGGGGTGTCTCTATTGTTTAAATCTTGACAACCATGAATTAGACAATGCACACGGACATCAAACAGGATACACAATGATGTAAGGATAGACCCTGGTGTTAGTGAAAGGATCTAAGGAAGATTTTCCAATCAGCAAAGGAGCTGACACCAACGTGAGATTTCTTAGTTTAATCAATATATACAATTTGAAATGCATTTTCCTAGCCATCAATATTTTTAACAGCTTGACACGAGTTACCACTTACATGCAGACTTGTAAATTAGTAACCAGATTTTCGACAACACGAATCACTAAAGCAAAATTTATCAATATGTTGCTTTTAAGCCAATCAGAGCAGCCATGTCAGCCAGAGTTCTTGGAGTACCAATGCCATATCCTCCAGACACCCCGACTTGTACCATAAAAGTGAAACTCCCTAGTGGGCTGGCACTTCCACCTCAAGAGTTCGCCAAAAGAGCTTGCTTCCAGGTTGGCTTCATGTTTGTTGTGCTGTCAATGTACATACGTATGCAAAAACATTATATTAGTCTTCCTTTTAAAAATTACATAGAATGGTATCGTCAAGATGCTTTCGTCCAACAAACGTAACCGAACCTGTGTGTTAACTCACTTTTAGGCGCTATGCTATGCAATTGCTTCTTTTTTTACATGTAAGCCAAAAAAGAATTTGCATTATTATTGTTATGTTTATATTGTTTTTGCGTTATGCACGCTTATTATTTATGGTTATATTGTATGACGTACAATGGTTTTATTTCTAGGAGGTTTATGACTGGGCACCAAGCTGTAACGATGGGATGCCCACACACCTCACGTTACACAGAGCAGGAGAAAGAAGTTATGTGCGTCACGAGGAGACGATAACATGCAGCGAATTGGCCACCGAAACTACTACGGTAGGAAAGAGTGAAACGATAAAAATTCAACAATCCTATCCTTTCTAAATCTCAAGGAACATTCCTACTCATCAGCTTTTCATCAAATGCTTTCAAAAGATGGCATTTTGAAAGTTGGCACTTCACCATTACGATCATTGCTACTGACATGCATGCTCCCTGCCTTCAAATACATTGGTCATGGTAATTAATGTTTGACAAAACGGTCAGCAAGCATTACATTTTTTTTATCTATAAAGACAGCGGAGGAGTGTGCAGACCTTCTGAAACAAACAGTAAGTTTTGATATTATAAGTACTTGTTACTGAAACCGTTTGCTTTCTAGGCCTCTGTAAAACCAAGCAATTTTCGATAGTTTGCATATTTATGAAGACATTAAGTCGCCTAGTGGAAAGCCATATTTTTTAATGCAACATTTCTCATCAAATCTTTTCCAAGTAAAAAAGTCAAAAAAATTTGTTTATTGTTGGCCTTCTCGAGTGAGGAGTTACAAGGACGGAGAGAACGCAGACGTCGCATGACTGATGATAGAAAAGCGAGGAGAAGGAAGAGGGAGCATAATACAGGGATAGTTCTGTACATAATCAGCGAATTAAAAGATTGTGGAGAGACATGAGGCACGTGGTGGTTGAATATTACAGAAAGTTGTGTTCTTCTAGAGAATGAACAAATTCTGGACATCAACAGCGATACCGACTTGTTGGCATTACATTGTATAAATGAAAGTCTATCTCGTTTCCAGGAAGCTTGGAACTGCCACAAACTTTCATCTGAGCACAACAATACCCCACATCAGCTGTACATTCAAGGAATGCTCCGACTTTTTGGGGGTAACTACACTGCGGTGTAAGACTTTTTTAAATACTGAGGTTGACCCAGCTGTGTACGGAGTATAGGATGGAGAGGAAGCAGGTAATGCGGCGATGATGTAGACGATAACATAGTTGTTGTACCACCGATTCACATCCAACTGTCTGAAGAGTGTATACGGCAACAATCTGATTCTGGTGATCGACTTGCTGATGACGGTAATCATGGCATCGCTACTTGCGTGAGCGTAAAACATGTGATTTCAGATCGCGCTACGGTTCCATGATCACTTTGATTAACAAATTTACTATTACACTCGTCAGACAGTCATACTTGAACCGGTGGCACAACAAATATATAAAGGCGCGTAGCCATTACTCCCCCCTTTTCCAAGCCAGAAATACATTAAATGTATGGGACAGGCCTTTCTGCACCCCACAACCCCCCCTTCCCCCGTCCCTGGTTAAAATCCTGGCTACGCCCGTGGTGAATTTATTTGCATCATCGCCAGACTCAACTTTTTTCCCTCCTCTGTTCCGTATACATCGACATCTTTTTTTCTCATTTCATAAGAGTTCTGTTGTTTTTCCCTTTCAGGTTTACTGCCATGTATGACCCTGTCCTTCTCTCTGGGTGTTTTCATACTTGCTGTAGGAAGTGTGCCGAGAGTGTGCAAGTTTAGTAATTGCTACGATTAAAGTCTGTCCAGACCGCAGACTTCCCATTAGAGGCTTAGTAGATCTCTTGCCTGTGTAACAAGGGGGAGGGAGATGAAGGACATTATTAACCAACTCTGTCCGGCGGCAGAGGTGCCATGTACTGAGCCTGGCCGCCCCATGAGAATAAAGCGCAAAGAGATGAGGGCACATTTAGAAGATTGCCCAATGAAAGTTGTTAAATGTGAGGCGTATGGACTGTAACTTCCCGTGTCTGAACAAACCAACCACAAGGAAACATTATGTAGCATCAGGCAATCAAGATGCCCATTGTCAACTACAATTTTTTCAAGCATTCCCATGTACATATACATGTACATGTACAAGACATCTGAGAATACTGAGGCAATCAAGATGCCCATTGTCAACAACAATTTTTCAAGCATTCCCATGTGCATATACATGTACATGTACAAGACATCTGAGAATACTGTTAATAGCTAACAGGGTTAAACTTAATTAACCTAGAGTGTGCCATCACAAATTGACACAGAGAAAGAGGCAAAGGAAAGGGAAGAGCAAGTGGACACGCATTCCATTTCATTTGGACATAATTTGAATGGGGTAAAACTCTATGCGTTTCCCATAAATAGTGATTCAGATTAAAAAAGAAGCATTTTGTCAGTTGCTTGTCTTGCCCAATGATAATTGATCAGAAAACTCATGCGCGAAAAGAAATGGGCGATTTATTTGTTTAGAATGTCTAAAAGGAGAAATTTGTCATAGGAAAAGCCATCTAATGAAAATAAAGGTTACTATATAAAATTTGGCTTTGGTTTTACACAATACTGTTTAGCAGAAAATTTCAAGATTGTAGAAGATATCACGCATTTCCACATGAATTGAAAAGATAAAAGCATCTCCTTGTCATGCTGTAAACAATAAAATACATCGAACGCCCTGCATGTTAGCGAGGTACATTTTCAAATTAATTTCTAAAAAGATGTTTCCTATAATACTCGAATAAATACAACATACTACGTAGCTATAACCAAGGTCGTCCTTTTTTGCTGGGGAGGGGGGTCTCACTTGGCACTAACATTTTAGTTCTTTGGGGGTAAATCCCCTTCTGCACTAATATCTACGTGGAGGTGCGCAGCATAGAGCTAAAAATGACAGGAATCCCAAGGATTTTGATAGCTGGCAGCGCTTTTGCTTTGAAGAAAGATTATTTCTAGACATTAAAAGCAAGAAACCCGAAATTTTCCTGATGGAGGGGCTCATCTACTCTGCAAGCAGTCCACTATTAGGTAGTAGCGAGGGAGAAAAAAAACACTTTTGGACTCCACCTTAGTGTCATCCATTTTGATACAAAACTAGAACTTAGCGACTCGAGAAATTCAGTTATTGACAAATAATTTTTGATTTTATTAATAATTTATTAATAAATAAGAATGTTATACTTGTTTTCTACTCTTCAACTATGACAACTATTTTGCCAAAGGACCCCTTCAACCTTTGCCCATTAGTTTTGTTTTTACAATTTGAGCTAAAATCCAGGCAAATGCTGTTGTTTTAAGCGTTATAATAGGGGCGCCAGGGACCGTTTTAACAAAATCCTAAAGTAATGCCAAAGTAATGCCATAATTATATATCCGTTCTATGCAATGTTTTCTTAGGACCTTGCAAACATGAGCTGTTTCGCCTGGCGCACGCAAACACTATGACGCAATTTTTTCAATAAGCCTGCCCTTCAGGTTCTCTGTGTTCGTTTTCTAAATGCGTCTCAGTACGTGATTGGCTTCCAGTGAAAAGCACACGTGTTGTTGTGAGGCTTGATTTGGTTGGATTTTTGAGAGTTTTCGTGAACATGATAATAGTCAAATCTGTCCTTTGCTGTGAGCGCCAGGGTTTTTTGACGAAGGTTTTTCTCCAATCAGATTGCTGCGTGCGTGGGCAATTGAAAAGCATTTTTTTAAGTATTCATCCATCCAAAGTTAATGTTTAGTGTATGTAGTTAGATATACCGTTTATTAATAAAATACACCTTGCAGTCGAAAGACTGAATTACGTGAATATAGTATTTACAATGAAAATATATGACGTGAATTTAAAATATTTACATGCAATGGCTCGCAATAAAACTGTCTCTGAATCTGTTTGGAGCGGAAAGGCGCGTGTCGATCTCAGATTATAATTTTGCTGAGATCGTGATGGCAGAAGGTGTCTGAGTTTATGGTTGCCTTGCGCATCAATGTTTTGAAGAACTCCTTACATAATGTACTTCTTCTATCATATAGGCGTGGAAGGCCAGCTTTAACTAAGCCTTCACTGTAACTACGACCCTGAATGCATTCAATTTCTCCCGAGAGATATAACGGTAGATTACAACGACCTGGCATGCATATTCAAAGACTGATCTAATAACGCTACAGTAGAAACTTACAAGGTCATTGTGAGCAATTCCCGCGCGCTTAAGTTGTCTTAAGGTATGAGTATACCTTTGAGGGGTCTCGCGGGGAAAAAATTCGTATCACGTCACAATTTACACCACAAACGTCGTTCATATATCATTTTAAAGCTAAAAGATTGTTCTATCCGATGAATACATTTGTTTTCATTATATTGTACATGAAGATATATTTTTGTAGCTCTAAAGAAAAAAGGACCGACTTTCTTTAAAAAGTTCCATCTTCTTCCAATTAAATAG
Source organism: Scolanthus callimorphus (assembly GCA_033964015.1). Classification (NCBI taxonomy): domain Eukaryota; kingdom Metazoa; phylum Cnidaria; class Anthozoa; order Actiniaria; family Edwardsiidae; genus Scolanthus; species Scolanthus callimorphus. Next base: position 2,553,294 of record CM066917.1, read on the forward strand.
GCCATGTTCGAATTACGCTCCAATGCTTACAAACAATAACCTCAAGTCGAGGCTTTCTTCTGAAATTACTGTAAATGTATTAGAACTTGGAGAAAGCCTCGATTTGAAGCTTTTGTCTTGTGAGCATTGGAGCGTAATTCGAACCTGGCCTATTGCACAGTTCCAAATATAAGCAAAATCTATTCTTTAGAAGGCGATCTAAAAAAGGGTGTGCGGGATTTTTGATTTTCCTTTTAAAACATATTTTATGCTGATTTTTGTGTTAGCATTGCCAAAAATATCTGATTTCAACCTTTTTTACGTGATATTTCCGCAAATACGTAAAATATCAATAATCCCGCACACCTTTTTTCAGATCGCACTCTAAGGAATACATTTTGCGGAAATCTGGAGCTTTTAACATTAACTGGAAGTGGCAGGAACTCTTAAAAAGCAAAAATTGGTACTTTTCCTTTGAAGCACAAAACGACGAAAATGATCCATCAAATTACCGTTGCATAGAAATATACCACTTAGTAAGTAATGCCATTCCATAAGCTGTAAAACGATATATAATTGGCCCTTGTAGTGTAAATAATGACACGACAGTGATTTTTTTTCGCGAAAAAGTGACATCCCTCGCGCAAAGGTATACTCATACCTTAAGAGATAAAGTCTCTTGGCAGCCTTAGTCGTGATTGAGTCAATATGCGCAGACCATTTGAGATCACTGCTTATGACAACGGCGCCCAGAGGAGCCTGTAAGGTATCCAAGGTATCTTGGGCACTTCCCTGCTTGGATTTAATGTCTATAATGCCAGAGGTGCATTAGGACCGCAGGGACCCTGTATTTTTAAATTTTAACGAAGCATTTAAAGTATGCCCAGGGGTGCCTGGTGCGACAACAATTTTTTTTTTTTTTTCAATCTGATGTCACAGTGAATGTTTGATTCGCTTGCAAAACTATATTGCTAGTATTTCTTATTGGATAAGTGAGAAAAATGTTCTTCGCTGCCCTAACTTGTATGAAAATGACCACGCTGACGCTTTATCTAGATCTCACAAGAATGCTATAAATGAGCACTTGAGTAAGAGCAGAAACATGCTGCAAAAGAACTATCAGGGGAGGATTCAGATTTAGAAGAACTTCTTGATTTAGCAGTCACATTCGATTGAACATGGTCAGAGGGAACACAGAGCAAGCAATGGGTTTGGTTTTGTAACTGCATTGTATCAGTCATGTACAGAAAAGGATGAGGACAGCTTTGCGGGAGCTCCAAAACACAAATTCAGGGGTCCAATATCGATTGAGATGGCTGCAATATCTGAAACTTTGCATATGTCTTTGGGCCTCAGGGACGCCCATGTGTTGTGGAGATTGCTGGTTTGAGTTCTGAAGACGAAGGAGCGACAGGAAAAGGCCAAATGGGAAAGATAAAGCAGCAAAGGAGGCGGAGAAGAAGAAGACAAAAGACATTCAGAAGGCTAAACTAATTCGTTAAAAAGAGGACAAGGAGATAGAAGCACGTGGACAGTTCAGTGCAGACCCGAAGCACGCAATCAGCAGCAAGCAAAAGGGCAAAAGAAAGGTCACTAAGGATAAATAAGAAGTATTTAACAAGACACATTGGCAGTAGGCAGCGAATAACTATACTTCCCACATGGCATGTCATGTTAGAAACTGTTATCAACTGTTATATGATGATTCTTGACCTATATAAGTACATGTATAACTTGTGACCATCCTGCGGAAATAACCTCGTCGTAAGTCTACACCGGAGATATTATTGTAAAGTCACACCATGTTTACTAAGATATCTTTTTAACATCTATAAAGCTGACAGAAGATCTTTTGCAACCAGAAACGTATCTTTGTGGCACAATCAGAACGAACCGAAAAGGTTTCCCGAACGCTTTGGAGGTAAACATGTAACATCATCTTATTCTTCTCCTGTGTCAATGTAGACATAATAGAGAAATACCTTCCTAATCACAGCACAAGATATCAGCTCAACTTCCAAATTGAACGTGTACGGATACTGATCGGCAACTTTATTAGCAGAATGCGCTAATGCCTCGGCAGCGGCGTGGTTCGACCAAAGTGCAGGTCGGAACGTTGCGTGGTTCGACCGGACATAAACAGCCGCCGTTACAAAGCCACACAACAGCGGACATGTTTCTCCAACGAAATCGCCTGGGACAGGGCGAGAAACTATTACTAATAGTAGACATTTTAGATAATAGACAAATGTGTCATTTGGTGAGAACCAACTTTCGTGTCAAGCTCTTCTTCTGTCTTCGGCGCTCCCCAGTAGCAGATTCCATTAATGGCTGAGAATGCTCAAGAAATTACTGCTGCTAGGTTCATCCCTTCCTAAGATATAAACGTTTCCTCGTTTGTTGCACGAAAACTTGATATGAATTGTATTTTGTTCGCTGTGCTCACTCATGAGATAATTTTTTAACACGAGAAGATAAAATTTCCAAGCGGTCATGTAATATTCAAGATATCTGTCAACTTTGAATGCTATTTTCTCGGATTTTGCACTTTTGAGTAAGAATATTTTTTACTGCTTCTAGTTCAAATTTCTCCGCGTTTTAATTAGAAGGCTTTCCTTTAAAAAATACGTTTCTGCTTGACTTTCAGGGTAGGTGGGTTTCTTTCGAAGTCCTTTTTATGATATGTATTTCGCCTGCCTATTCCCTCAAAATGCGGGACTAAAAGACAATGAGATACCCAAGCGTCACTCCTTATTTCAGCGACTTTATAGTGAGGTAGGTATGAACATATTCATTAGTGAGCGTCCTAGTCCTAAAACACGTAAGAAACAACACCACGGACTCCCCCGTGGTGTTGCTTGCTACCCGAATCTCTCTTGCGCTGGAAATAGAGAACTTATTCATCGCCAAATTTAAACTAAAGTGACCGAAGGAAACGGCGTCAAACGTAGATCTTTGCTACGTCGAATCAAATTCAGTCGACTGGTTTTCTCTGCTTTAAAATCCATGCCTTTTTGCTTCGGCTCATCTTGAGTTTCCTTTTTGCACGAGACAAAATATCCTTTGAACCGCAAATTAAATTTATAACAATGAATTAGATTCGACGCGGCAAATGTTAATGGTCTGAAACTACACTTAGTCACATAATCCCGTGCAGGCCCGTCGCGACTGCGCTGGAAAAATCGCCAAAAAGGGTTACTAACAATATACGTCAATCGCTGTTTCATGGCTCTTCTAGCTCTCAGACCTTTCGACCCCTTAAAGGTCGAAAGAAAGAAATAGTTAGACGGACATCAAACAGGATACACAATGATGTAAGGATAGACCCTGGTGTTAATGAAAGGATCTAAGGACGATTTTCCAATCAGCAAAGGAGCTGACACCAACGTGAGATTTCTTAGTTTAATCAATATATACAATTTGAAATGCATTTTCCTAGCCATAAATATTTTTAACAGCTTGACACGAGTTACCACTTACATGCAGACTTGTAAATTAGTAACCAGATTTTCGACAACACGAATCACTAAAGCAAAATTTATCAATATGTTGCTTTTAAGCCAATCAGAGCAGCCAGGTCAGCCAAAGTTGTTGGAGTACCAATGCCATATCCTCCAGACACCCCGACTTGTACCATAAAAGTGAAACTCCCTAGTGGGCTGGCACTTCCACCTCAAGAGTTCGCCAAAAGAGCTTCCTTCCAGGTTGGCTTCATGTTTGTTGTGCTGTCAATGTACATACGTATGCAAAAACATTATATTAGTCTTCCTTTTAAAAATTACATAGAATGGTATCGTCAAGATGCTTTCGTCCAACAAACGTAACCGAACCTGTGTGTTAACTCACTTTTAGGCGCTATGCTATGCAATTGCTTCTTTTTTTTACATGTAAGCCAAAAAAGAATTTGCATTATTATTGTTATGTTTATATTGTCTTCGCGTTATGCACGCTTATTATTTATGGTTATATTGTATGACGTACAATGGTTTTATTTCTAGGAGGTTTATGACTGGGCACCAAGCTGTAACGATGGGATGCCCACACACTTCACGTTACACAGAGCAGGAGAAAGAAGTTATGTGCGTCACGAGGAGACGATAACATGCAGCGAATTGGTGACCGAAACTGCTACGGTAGGAACGAGTGAAACGATAAAAATTCAACAATCCTATCCTTTCTAAATCTCAAGGAACATTCCTACTCATCAGCTTTTCATCAAATGCTTTCAAAAGATGGCATTTTGAAAGTTTGCACTTCACCATTACGATCATTGCTACTGACATGCATGCTCCCTGTAATTAATGTTTGACAAAACGGTCAGCAAGCATTACATTTTGTTTTTATCTATAAAGACAGCGGAGGAGTGTGCAGACCTTCTGAAACAAACAGTAAGTTTTGATATTAACTTATAAGTACTTGTTACTGAAACCGTTTGCTTTCTAGGCCTCTGTAAAACCAAGCAATTTTCGATAGTTTGCATATTTATGAAGACATTAAGGTTACTGAGAACCTTCGCGCACGTCCTCGGAAAAAAAATCATACTCGTCCTTTGTTTAACCAAAATATGTCAACCTATATATCGTTGGAAAGCTTATAGAATGGACTAGCAGGCTATGGCAAAAAGAAGTAACTTTTTATTAAACAGAATTTTTTTTAAAGCTTTTATAAAAAAATTGAGTGTGACATTTTCAAGAGCTATCGCCGTCGAACTGCTTGACCTTGACTCCCAAGAAACACAGCGTTTAAATCCTTAAAGGTGTTTCTCAAAAACCGTGTCTGCGTTTTTTAAAATATTGTTTACTTCAAAAGTTATGATTTTTTAAACTTTTTAGAGCGTGAAATTTCTATAAAATTTCACCTTGGAAATTTAAAAGTTCCATAACTTTTGAAGAACGCAAAATTTTAAAAAACGCAGACACGGTTTTTGAGAAACACCTTTAAGGATTAAAACAATGTTTTACTTGGGAGTCAAGGTCAACCAGTTCGGCAGCGATAGCTCTTGAAAGTGTCACACCCACATTTTTAAAAAAAACCGTAAAAAAAATTCTGTTTATCAAAAAGTTATTTGTTTTTGTCATAGTCTGCTAGTCATTTTATAAGCTTTCCAAAGATATATAGGTTGACATGTTTTGGTTAAACTAAAGAGTTGTATGATATTTTTTCCGAGTACGTGCGCGAAGGTTCTCAGTAACCTTAAGTCGCCTATGGAAAGCCATATTTTTTAATGCAACATTTCTCATCAAATCTTTTCCAAGTAAAAAAGTCAGTTTTTTTTTGTTTATTGTTGGCCTTCTCGAGTGAGGAGTTACAAGGACGGAGAGAACGCAGACGTCGCAGGACTGATGATAGAAAAGCGAGGAGAAGGAAGAGGGAGCATAATACAGGGATAGTTCTGTACATAATCAGCGAATTAAAAGATTGTGGAGAGACATGAGGTACGTGGTGGTTGAATATTACAGAAAGTTGTGTTCTTCTAGAGAATAAACAAATTCTGGACATCAACAGCGATACCGACTTGTTGGCATTACATTGTATAAATGAAAGTCTATCTCGTTTCCAGCAAGCTTGGAACTGCCACAAACTTTCATCTGAGCACAACAATACCCCACATCAGCTGTACATTCAAGGAATGCTCCGACTTTTTGGGGGTAACTACACTGCGGTGTAAGACTTTTTTTAAATACTGAGGTTGACCCAGCTGTGTACGGAGTATAGGATGGAGAGGAAGCAGGTAATGCGGCGATGATGTAGACGATAACATAGTTGTTGTACCACCGATTCACATCCAACTGTCTGAAGAGTGTATACCGCAACAATCTGAGTCTGGTGATCGACTTGCTGATGACGGTAATCATGGCATCGCTACTTGCGTGAGCGTAAAACATGTGATTTCAGATCGCGCTACGGTTCCATGATCACTTTGATTAACAAATTTACTATTACACTCGTCAGACAGTCATACTTGAACCGGTGGCACAACAAATATATAAAGGCGCGTAGCCATTACTCCCCCCTTTTCCAAGCCAGAAATACATTAAATGTATGGGACAGGCCTTTCTGCACCCCACAACCCCCTTTTCCCCCGTCCCTGGTTAAAATCCTGGCTACGCCCGTGGTGAATTTATTTGCATCATCGCCAGACTCAACTTTTTTCCCTCCTCTGTTCCGTATATATCGACATCTTTTTTTCTCATTTTATAAGAGTTCTGTTGTTTTTCCCTTTCAGGTTTACTGCCATGTATGACCCTGTCCTTCTCTCTGAGTGTTTTCATACTTGCTGTAGGAAGTGTGCCGAGAGTGTGCAAGTTTAGTAATTGCTACGACTAAAGTCTGTCCAGACTGCAGACTTCCCATTAGAGGCTTAGTAGATCTCTTGCCAAACATTTCCATTCGGAAAATGAGATATGAAAATGAATGCCTGTGTAACATGGGGGAGGGAGATGAAGGACATTATTAACCACCTCCGTCCGGCGGCAGAGGTGCCATGTACTGAGCCTGGCCGCCCCATGAGAATTAAGCGCAAAGAGATGAGGGCACATTTAGAAGATTGCCCAATGAAAGTTGTTAAATGTGAGGCGTATGGACTGTAACTTCCCGTGTCTGAACAAACCAACCACAAGGAAACATTATGTAGCATGAGGCAATCAAGATGCCCATTGTCAACAACAATTTTTTCAAGTACAAGACATCTGAGAATACTGTTAATAGCTAACAGGGTTAAACTTAATTAACCTAGAGTGTGCCATCACAAATTGACACAGAGGCAAAGGCAAAGGAAAGGGAAGAGCAAGTGGACACGCATTCCATTTCAATTTGGACATAATTTGAATGGGGTAAAACTCTATGTGTTTCCCATAAATAGTGATTCAGATTAAAATAGAAGCATTTTGTCAGTTGCTTGTCTTGCGCAATGATAATTGATCAGAAAACTCATGCGCGAAAATAAATGGGCGATTTATTTGTTTAGAATGTCTAAAAGGAGAAGTTTGTCATAGGAAAAGCCATCTAATGAAAATAAAGGTTACCATATTTAAAAAGTTAGGTTTGGTTTGACACAATACTGTTTAACAGAAAATTTTAAGATTGTAGAAGATATCACGCATTTCCACAGCTCCTTGTTATGCTGTAAACAATAAAATACATCGAACGCCCTGCATGTTAGCGAGGTACATTTTCAAATTAATTTCTAAAAAAGATATTTCCTATAATACTCGAATAAATATAACATACTACGTAGCTGTAACCAAGGTCGTTCTTTTTTTGCTGGGGAGGCGGGGGGTGGTTCTCACATTTGGCACTGACATTTTAGTTCTTTGTAAATCCCCTTCTGCACTAATATCTACGTGGAGGTGCGCACCATAGAGCTAAAAATGACAGGAATCCCAAGGACTTTGATAGCTGCCAGGGCACTTGCTTTGAAGAAAGATTCTTTCTAGACATTAAAAGCAAGAAACCCGAAATTTTCCTGATGGAGGGGCTCATTTACTATGCAAGCAGTGCTTCCTCCACTATTAGGCAGCGGGCGAGAGAGAAAAACCAAACTTTCGGAGTCCACCTTAGTGTCAATCATTTTGATGCAAAACTAGAACTTAGCGACTCGAGAAATTCAGTTATTGACAAATAATTATTGATTTTATTAATAATTAATAATATATTAATAAATAAGAATGTTATACTTGTTTTCTACTCTTCAAAAGCTTTAAAATGATACGTAGGTTAAAAGCAGACTGAGTGACAACTATTTTGCCAAAGCACCCCTTCAACCTTTGCCCATTAGTTTTGTTTTTACAATTTTAGCTAAAATCCAGGCAAATGCTGTTGTTTTAAGCGTTATAATAGGGGCGCCAGGGACCGTTTTAACAAAATCCTAAAGTAATGCCAAAGTAAATACTAAAGCAATGCCATAATTCTATATCCGTTCTATGCAATGTTTTCTTAGGACCTTGCAAACATGAGCTGTTTCGCCTGGCGCACGCAAACACTATGGCGCAATTTTTCAATAAGTCTGCCTTCAGGTTCTCTGTGTTCGTTTTCTAAATGCGTCTCAGTACGTGATTGGCTTCCAGTGAAAAGCACACGTGTTGTTGTAAAGCTTGATTCGGTTGGATTTGTGAGAGTTTTCGTGAACATGATAATAGTTAAATCTGTCCTTTGCTGTGAGCGCCAGGGTTTTTTGACGAAGGTTTTTCTCCAATCAGGTTGCTGCGTGCGTGGGCAATTGAAAAGCATTTCTTTAGTATTCAATTATCTTCGTGACGTAATAAGCATTATTTAAGGTAGCATAATGTGTGCAAATGTGTCATTTGGTGCGTTTCGTGTGAAGTTGCTCCCCAGCAGCAGATTGCATTAATGGCTGAGAATGCTCAAGAAATTACTGCTGCTTTAGAGCCACCAACTAGTCAGCCCGCCGCTACAACGTCAGATTCTTCGCCGGTTTTGAGTACTTCATCTTCGAGTACGCTGATTGCCACGACTTCAAGCTTAACTCTCACGTCGCCTTCAACTGATCAAGCAGTATCCTAACTTGTTAATTATTACAAGATTTAGATTTGCGTTGGAAATATTTTCTTGTCAAGTCGAAGTTAATTTTGCCCTCCTTTCGCATCTAGTTTCGACAAAGTTATGCTAAATTAGTCATAGCCATCGTTTGGTTGTTTGTTCAGAGGCGTGATTCGCCAGAGGAGCCAAAGTTAATGTTTAGTGTATGTAGATAGATATACCGTTTATTAATAAAATACACCTTGCAGTCGAAAGACTGAATTACGTGAATATAGTATTTACAATAAAGACATATGTATATTATGTATTCTCGTTTTAATAATTTAAACTCCAAAGGGTGTATATGCAACACTATATACATGCTACCTAAGATTAACCCTTTGACTACTGAAACATTTCCAGAATATCCTCCGTTGGTGAGGGCCAACAGACACACCTGTCCACTTTTGCATATCGGTGCCAAGTTTCTGGGCTTCCTTTGTTTTAAAAGCATTTAGAAAATAACACCTATGTTGTATTGTGAATGTGCGCATTCTGATTGGTTGAAAAGCGTGTTTGTAAGAGACCTGAGAAACACGATTGTCACGCAACGCTGTCGCGCTACTATACGCATAAATCAAGCGCGAGAATGGTTCAAACAGCACGGATCAAACAGATCGTGATGGTAGAAGGTGTCTGAGTTTATGGTTGCCTTGCGCATCGATGTTTTTGAAGAGCTCCTTACATAATGTACTTCTTCTATCATATAGGCGTGGAAGGCAGCTTTAACTAAGCCTTCACTGTAACTACGACCCTGAATGCGTTCACTCCAAAGAGTGTATATGCAACACTATATACATGCTACCTAAGATTAACCCTTTGACTACTGAAACATTTCCAGAAGGGCCAACAGACACACCTGTCCACTTTTGCATATCGGTGCCAAGTTTCTGGGCTTCCTTTGTTTTAAAAGCATTTAGAAAATAACACCTATGTTATATTGTGAATGTGCGCATTCTGATTGGTTGAAAAGCGTGTTTGTAAGAGACCTGAGAAACACGATTGTCACGCAACGCTGTCGCGCGTGTGTATGTTATTTTCTAAAAGCATTAAAAATACTTTCTGCGTGCTCTCTGTTTTCTTACAAACACTCGGGAATGTTGGTCGAACTGATAAAACTTGAAAGACACTCGCCTTCGGCTCGTTTGTTTCAAGTTTTGATCAGTTCTCCCAGCATCCCCCTCGTGTTTGTAAGAAAGCAGAGAGCACGCGGAAAGTACTTTTATTGCTTAAATATATTCAGATAGAAAAGCAGTTTATGTCCAAAACTAAGCACGGATGTAAATAATTAGGTGAATAACAAATGTAAGTTACATGGAACTCGAAAATTTGAATACTCGAGATTTTAGAGAGTAGCAAAGACGAAAAACAGCAATTTCGGACATTCTGAAAGTAATTTCGCCACATTGATCATTCCTATTGATGAGAAATTTTTGGGAATAATAGAATAGGCTATTTTAAAGAATCCTAGCAATGCACATACCAGAATTTTGCCTCATTGACATTTAAAGGGGAAAATTCTGAATCTATACGTAATTTAACTTATTAACACGGGCTTGGTAAGGATCCTAGATTTTTGTTTCAAGAATCATTTGGTACTTGTTTGATAAATTTAGGTCCAAACCTCGAGCAAAAATAACATTTTCCTTCAAATTTGGATGGTGTTATGGTAACGAATATTATACCAACAGGGCGTGGCTAGACAGAAATACCAAACTGCAGTACAACTATGAGGATACATATTACTATGTGCAGAACCATAGGCATGTAGCATGAATATCAGGCAAGCAATTATTTTTCAAGCATACAAAGGGATGACAGAGCACCGTTCAAGACGCGCTACTATACGCATAAATCATCCTTCAAGCGCGAGAACGGTTCAAACAGCACGGATCAAACAGATCGTGATGGTAGAAGGTATCTGAGTTTATGGTTGCCTTGCGCATCGATGTTTTTGAAGAGCTTACATAATGTACTTCTTCTATCATATAGGCGTGGAAGGCCAGCTTTAACTAAGCCTTCACTGTAACTACGACCCTGAATGCGTTCAATTTCTTCCGAGAGATATAACGGTAGATTACAATGAAAGACCTGGCATGCATATTCAAGGAGTGATCTAATAACGCTACAGTAGAAACTTACAAGGTCATTCTGAGCAATTCCCGCGCGCTTAAGTTGTCTTAAGAGCGCTCGTGCACAAATATCAACCAAGTCGCAAAATAGAAACATTTTCGAAATTCGCCAAATTTTGCTCATTTGTTCCTCTACTAGATCTATAATCGCTGTGAAAATTTTAGGTCGATCCGATAAATATTTTACATGAACGAGCTTGTTATCAGTTTATCCGGCTAATTGCCCCGTTCGAGACCATTTTAGCCAACCTCAAAAATGGTTAAAAATCGTAAGTTTCAGCAAACGAATCCAAACATAAGAGGTTTCTAACAAAAGAAGAGACATTTATTGGTACTAGGAGTGAATTTTTATACTCGTAGATGAAAAAATAAATATTTTACCGATTTTTGAATTATTTCAAGTTTTCGTACTGTGTTTTGAAGGTGAAATTGGATGGCAAATATTTCCATTTCGACGGCGAATTCAGCCGGTTTCTTAATTCTGTAGGCGAGAATGGTCCTTATTGATTACATTTCTCACCGGAGGGAGCCTGTATTTTTAAATTTTAACGAAGCATTTAAAGTATGCCCAGGGATGCCTGGTGCGACAAAAAATTTGTTTTTCCAATCTGATGTCACAGTGAATGTTTGATTCGCTTGCAAAACTATATTGCTAGTATTTCTTATTGGATAAGGAGGAATAATGTTCTTCGCTGCCCTAACTTGTATGACAATGACGACGCTGACGCTTTATCTAGATCTCACAAGAATGCTATAAATGAGCACTTGAGTAAGAGCAGAAACATGCTGCAAAAAAACTATCAGGGAGGATTCTGTAGAATAACTTGATTTAGCAGTCACATTCGATTGAACATGGTCAAAGAGGGAACACAGAGCAAGCAATGGGTGTGGTTGTGTAAGTGCATTGTAGCAGTCATGTACAGAAAAGGATAATAATAATAATAATAATAGGTCTTTATTTCCATGTGATAAAAATACATATCCTATGTTACAATGTATGATAAAAAGCGAGTTTACAAATGAAATATAAAAGATAAAATGGTAAAATGGTAAAATTCTAAAATCTATATAGCTAAGTTATATCTAAAAATTAATCTATTTACAAAAGTATTCATGTATCGTTCGGTATTTACCTTAGGCCTTAATGATGTTTTTTTCCTTAAATTATATTTCGTCTCCTTAGCTTTAGGTAGAAAGTTATGCATAGGATGGCCATCAAGGTTTCTAATTTTGTTACATACTTCTTTATCTTGTTTTTCTAAAATTTCATGAATACTAATTTGGCTAGAAATATAACGGCGCTTGGAACAACGGTCTAAAAAATTTTGCACTGCGGTAAGTTCAGCCTCCGAAGCGCCGTAAACAGCGAGCCCATAAGTTAAATTCGGTAACACTATACTCTTAAATAGGTGATCGATCTCTCTCTGGTTATACCCTTCTTTTCTTAAAGTTCTTAATACATGTAGGCATTTGTTAGCTTTGCTCAGTTTGTTTTTAATATGCGTATCAAATCTGGCATAAGATTGAAATGTGACCCCTAAAAGTAGGAGTTCTCTACACTGAGGGATGCCAGCGGTAGGTGCTATGACAATGTCTGTGCAACCCCTCTTAAAAAATGTCAGTTCTTTACATTTACTGGGGTTACAAGACATGCTATTGGCCTGTGTCCATTCATGAGGACAGCTTTGCGGGAGCTCCGAGATCGATTGAGATGGTTGCAATATCTGAAACTTTGCAGTATGTTTGGGCCTCAGGGACGCCCATGTGCTGTGGAGATTGCTGGTTTGAGTTCTGAAGACGAAGGAGTCAGGACAAAAAGCGACAGGAAAAGGCCAAATGGGAAAGATAAAGCAGCAAAGGAGGCAGAGAAGAAGAAGCGAAAAGACATTCAGAAGGCTAAACTAATTCGTTAAAACGAGGACAAGCACGCAAAGGGAATTTTTAAAATACTTTAAGACTTCAGACTTTTTTATTCTGACTAACTAGGTAATCGGGGCGGACCAGCCCTATCAGGGTTTTTAATACATATATTGTGTATCAGGGTTTATGTTCAATCAATTTATGTTAACAATCTTATCTTTGTTGTTGTTAGACTTCTTTGCTCCAAGGAAGGGGAAGGAAGCTTTAAGTAAAAGTGTATGCTGGACACAATCTATGTTGGCACAAGATCAAGGAGTATTCATGACTGATAATAAATATAATTTTGCTGAGATAACTTCTGAATGGTTATTGCATCTTATTCTAATAAGTGCATTATTGCCGATGAATATTTCAAAACAAAAACCCAGACGTCGTTAAGGTTCTTTACAGTACCTTTAAATATTTGAACAGTTTTCAAGTGCCTGTTAAGGGTCTCGAGAAATTTATAAGAATCTTTAGATGATCCTCAGGATCTTTCAAGGTAAGATCCTTAAAGTTCCTTAAGCATCCTTCAAGATCCTTTTTAGGATCCTTTAAAGGGAATCCCGGCTGTTTAGCCTTTTCAAGCTCAAACTTAAACAACTAAGTTCCCCTGGACATTTCATTAATGGAGGAGATAGGGTAGGTAAGGCGATGTCATCAATAAAAAAAACGCAATTGACCAAAAGTCCAGAGATAACTAAACTGAACTGTCAAGAGCATTTCATTTTCACTTGTTAATCAGGTTTGTTTCATTGTTTAGATGGTATGGGCTTACAATTATTGATGCGTATTTGTGTTTACATTACGATCAATGATGAATGTTGACAGTAAAAGCATTCTCATAATTTTCTCCTTATATCAAAAAAGGGAAAGTATAAAGACTTTGGGGTGTGAATGATCGACTTGAAGGTGAATTGGTTCTGCATGAGGGCTGATTGCCTTTACTGCTCTCATCTCCCCATTCACTGCCCGACCAAAAACACTTTCAAACGCTACAGCAAGCCTTTTATTCCCACCTGTTTTTGGTCCTATATGGGGACAAGCACAAGACAATTGTGCGATGACAGAAAATATGTGTACCCGGCCCACAGACACCACTAGTTTCTGATACCCACCCACCACCCATCCCCCCTCCCCCCATGCATATATTATTCCGGCCAGGCTACCATTCAGCATGTCATAACTGTCCACAGCCTCGGAGCATAGACAGTTTATGGCATATCACACGCAGAGAAGCACATTATGTGCTGCGGACCATAGACAGTTTATGGCATATCACATGCGGAGAAGCACATTATGTGCTGCGGACCATAGACAGTTCATGGCATATCACACGCAGAGAAGCACATTATGTGCTGCAGACCATAGACAGTTTATGGCATATCACATGCGGAGAAGCACATTATGTGCTGCGGACCATAGACAGTTTATGGCATATCACACGCAGAGAAGCACATTATGTGCTGCAGACCATAGACAGTTTATGGCATATCACACGCAGAGAAGCACATTATGTGCTGCGGACCATAGAACGTTTATGGCATATCACATGCGGAGAAGCACATTATGTGCTGCGGAAGGACTTGCAATATCCTCTGAAAGTAATATGGGCTTTACTCAGTTGTGTAGGCGGATTCCTTCTGACCATGCTCCATCCCCAGCGGGCTCGAGATAATTCTCTGCCTACAAACCCCGGGGGTATTAAGTTACCCCCATCAAGAAACTATAAGCCTTATGAGTCCAGGTAGAGCACTGGTGGCTCATTTCTCAGTGTAGATTCAAGGCCCGTCAGCTCTTTCTTCCTGTTTGTGCTCAAAAACAAACAAAGTGAGGTCTGTGAATTTCGCGAATTTGTATACAAAACGCCGAGGAATAGGTAAAGAAAAAGTAAAACTGGTTACTGTTTAATATCCATCCCTGTAATACACACAAACCTCTGGACTGGTCCGTTCGACCAAAGGTTCCCCAAGCAGCCTATTTTGAATCTATCACGTGGTCCTTTGATTCAAGACGTTCGAATGATTGCTTTTCAACGGCTTTTCTGCATGCAAGATTCGTAGTACGCCTTAAGAGGCATGGAAAGATCAAATCTTTCGACCTGAAACTCCTAAACAACGTAAGTTTTGCACCGTCGATTGGTTGAGATGAATAGTTCTATCCTTTCGCTATCGCCGAGCGGCGATTTGGAGCGGATTCGAGCGTTTCTTTCGAATTTATGGCTGTTTTCGCTCGGGAGGGGGTCTCGAAGTCTCCAACCTTTGAAAGAGATTATATGGAGGAGAGAGGGGTGAAACATAAATCGCTAAAAACGGACTCAAAACTCCAATTTATCGAAAGTATAGGATGACTGAATGAAAGTTTATTACTTTTCTATTATTTCTCTTACAGAAGGATATTTGATGACTCACTACAGTTGCTAGCGAAGCAAAGGGTCATGTAAGTGCAGTCAATAGAGTTTTTCTGTATCCTCTGTTTTTCAGAGGCCTCTGTGATTCAGTGACTGAGCACATTAACATATTTTGAATATCTGAGTCCCCCCCCCCCCCCACACACACACACACATTAACATATTTTGAATATCTGAGTACCCCCCCCCCCCCCCCCCCCCCCCCCTGGGCACAATATTTCATGCAACGATTCTGGTCATGAGTATCTTGGTAATCAACTAGCCTGGTAGAATTTTCAACCCAAAAAATTACTATAAATTTCATACCCAAAAAATACGTCGGATCCCCCCCCCTCATTTTTATATCTGATACCCCCCATCGAAAGCTCCCTCCAAGAGGAGTGAAAGTGCTGAGAGCCTGCCAGCCAAACAATAACGAAACAGCTGTGAAATAGTAGATAGAGTGGATACCGGGTACTCATTTGTAAATAGTTTATACATGTATATAGTTAAATGTATTTTCACTTTCATGTTTTTTTATGCATAAACTCTAGTGTTCCTGTTTATTGTTTGAAAATCCATCAAAGTGTACGGTAAAATACTGTAAATATTCCAATCCGCGCACACAAGGAAAATTCTAATTCTTTGTAATCATTGCAATTTACGCGCATTAGCAGGAAAGTATCATAAAGTATTTGGCTGAAGAAGCCTGTGGAACAAGCATTGAACCATGACTTTCTTGTCATGTGGTGGCACCTCTCTCTTTCTTAAATTTTAGTAGAGCCTACAAGCAGCAATCTAGCCAGATATATCTAATACTTGTAAGTTAATTGAATACAACTCTGTTCAATAATTTTCCTTGCCCCTTTTCCCCCGGCAGCTAAAAATTAGTGCCATCTTTGTTCACTTAGCTCTACAATCAGCATCTTTTGAGTTGGTTGCAAGAAAAAAGACTGGAACTTAATAAATTGCAATTCTTAGAAAATCAAGCTACAAGATTAGCAAAAGTCAAGAGTGTTTTTTGTCTGAAAAAATCACTTAGAAATATATTTCTCTTGTAATGGACAATGAATTTCTGAATTGGTAATGAAAGAGAAATGATGTCCTATATATGGACAAGAGGACTGGGTCTAGTATAGTAATTTGTTGTGTTGTTGTTGTCAAGAGACAATGTGCTTCAGTGTGGTTCAAGCTCTCTTCGGAGGAACATAAAAATATGTTGTGCTCTAAACCATTTGTATTTTGGCTCGCTTAAAATGCCAAAAACTCAAAAAAAAATCGAAACAGTTAGCTCCTACTTCTAGCGTAGGTCCAGTATCAAGAAGCAAGAGTCAGACTGCTACTAGTTGGAGCAATAACCAAGACGATATAGTAGATGTGTTCAACAGATTTTGGGATGTGTTGGATCTTGACCCTTCTGATTCTAATAGAGAATATTCTACTGGTTTGGATTTTTCATTAACAACAGAAGCAAATTAGAAGATCCAAGAGCAGGAGACCTTTGTAAGAGTCCTCGCCAGTGTGGGCTAGATCATTGGTCGAGATGCAACATGTAGCTATCCAGAAAAGGAGCCGAACAAATTGAAAACTTGGGTTCTGAAGTTAAATCTCTAAAACGAGACATGACAGTGATGACAACTTCGAGTGGACCAGAAAGGGTAACAAGAAGCAGAACGATAGGAGTAGCTGGTTTTGAGGTCGACCAAGAAGTTTCTTTGACATCAGTTCAAGGAAGTTTGAAGCAAAATTTGCCAATTTTGGAAATGCATTGGAGCATCGAATATGATATTACTGTACATATTATCGAATTTGGTTATTTTCTGCCATTTGTTGTGGAGCCCAAACGATGGTTTTCTAACAATCG
This sequence comes from Scolanthus callimorphus, assembly GCA_033964015.1. NCBI lineage: Eukaryota > Metazoa > Cnidaria > Anthozoa > Actiniaria > Edwardsiidae > Scolanthus > Scolanthus callimorphus. The sequence goes on from CM066917.1 coordinate 2,570,095, forward strand.
GACTTCACTGCAACATTCCGAATTTGTCGAACAAGCAATTCTTGAATTACTACAAAAAGGATCTATCGAGGAAGTGTGCCTGGATGACCTATTTATTTGTAGCCCTCTTGGCATTGTTCCAAAGAAAAACAATAAACTTTCTTTAATATTGGATCTTCGATTCTTGAATCAACATATTCATATTACAAAGCTCAAACATGAAGAAGATCTATTGGTGGTCTCCCAACTGGTATCTCATAGAGGTTTGGTTTGCATCGTTTGATTTGAAAAATGGATAAAAAATGGATCTCAATGGGTGAAATAAATTGATACCATTCTTTTTCCCTGTCATCTACAGTATTGAATTAGGTTGGACGAACACTATGATACTTGTATTATTTGTGTCCCTCGCAGCACAATTTGCACCCTCGCTGCCCTTGGGCACAAATGATGCTACTCAGGCCACAAATAAACTATATGCCCTCCAGAAGTTATGTTATTGTCATAATAATTTTCTCTTTTTGGTGGAGAATGATGGCGTTGCTCTTATTGCCAGTGATGAATTGGGGAGCTTTTTGAACAAACTATGCAAGAAAAAGAGGGAAGACCAAGAGGAGAGGGCCTTTTTAAATAAACTATACGACACAAAGTTTGATGATGGCTTGTATGTTTATGAGTATGGAAACCGCTGTCTGCAAATGGATGCAAGCAGATTGTGTATCTCTGGCTTTTCTCAGGATGAAGAATTTGTCCAGCAGTTTGTTGACTTAAGTGCAAGGAAGGACGGATTTGTTGACAGGCTACTGTTTGCAGTTCCAGAGCCCCATCTATTAAAAAATGATGAAGTAGGTGAATGGGCAGGAAAGCTAACAAATTTCAGAGTCTCTAATTTTTGTGAAATATACCAAGAGATTTATGAAATTCACTCCAGAACTGATGATAATATCTTCTACACCCTGTTTAATGAGTCTAGGCATGAATACAACCAGTATAGTGATCAAATAATTGCACAGCTAAACTCAAGCTTCAGTGCAGTTGAAGAAGACATTGATGTGTCCTCGAAGGATGGGCGAACAGTCCTAAGGTGAGTCAATAAACAATAAGCGTTATCACAGTTTCTGCCACTGCCATGTTGGGCAGGCAAAATACACGAAAATTACAGTAATCAACATCACAACCAAATTTTAGCGAAAGTATCATAGGCCTATTTGACCTATATATTATAGTTTCGAAATTTTACCAGCAGTGATTTGACAGAATTCTGACTGAATCATTATATTTCACATATTTTGCCTGCCAAATAAAATGGTGTCGGAAACCACAATTCAAGGCGTATTAAGTAAATCCAAGATAATATACAGCACAGAAAAAAACAGTCAAAAGAGGTTCCAGTTCACCCCCTTAATTTGGAATTCAATCCAAGATTGTAAATGAAGATAATAAATGCTTTTTTCTTTCTTTTTGTTGCTAACTCTGGTGTTCTGGAATTCCAGGAAATTCCCCTCACAGGAATTTCAATACTACGGAATTCACCAAACTTTGGTTCTTGTAAAAAACAATTGTCTACAATCCTGCCAGATCAGGCTCATGTCTTTTTGTCTGCATTAATTTCTTCGTGGGCTGGCATGATTTTTCAAAACTTCTCTTGCAATGTCTGTCATGCTTTGGGAAAAAGCCATCAGTTAAACGTTTGAGTCGCATTTTTGTCATATTTCAAGATTGTAACAGCAAGTTTTCTATTTGGAATGAGGCAGGACAGTAGGCAGCCAGAATCAAAGAAGATTTTTTATACGAGCCACGGTTTGATGAATTCTGAAGTACGTAGTAGCCAGCAACCAGCGGATGCCATCCACTCTTACTAGAATGACCACCAACTGGTCAACTTCCAAATTCTCTTGCATTTGCCCACATGACCCATGTGCTCATTGACCCATATAAAAATGATTCTGCCCATATGCTCATTGTTACTTAATGTGGTAGGTTTTGCTTATATTTGAACTAACTTTCATAGCATATTATTGCTTAAATTTTACATGAATACTTATTAATTAAATTATGTTTGGATTACTGGTGAGTTATGAAATAATTATTTCCTTATATAATTTGTCATTATGGTGTTGATTGCATTGCTAGTTTGTAGTAACATAGCGGATTGATGGCATTTTCTAGACAAAGGATAGTGCTTACAAACAGAAGCTGGAATGGTCAATACAAGTAGGTCAATATAATTCAATAAATGATTTTTTTTTTGTCTCCCATTAGATTAGCAGGAACTCTTCATGTGCTGGATGCTGAAATTGGAAAAGCCCTAACTGACCCTAACTTTGGGCAGGAACAGCTTGACATAGAAAGGGAAATAAACGTTGCTACTATGAAGTACGCAATAGCCCTCACCGATTATTATAAAGGGCAAAGTATCTTTGTTGAGGTAAATAATGCTACGTTAAACTCTCCAACTTTAAATTTAGAAACTAATACTAATTTTTTTTTTTTATTTAATAGCTTTCACCAATTAGTCAGGGAGCATCTGTAATCCTGTGGGCTTTTTTTGAAGACAACAAGCCACCTATCTAGAAGTGTTAAGGGGACCTTAAGGAACTCAAAAAATGTTGTAGGCAATTTTGCGACTTGCACCGACAGCTGCTATGGCGACTTTTTGAACATCCTCTAAAACCACAGGGTACCCGAGCCTGATGTTATTAAAATGAGTGCGAAAACAAATCAAATTAATCTGGTATTGCATAAAACATAAACTGATTACAATAAGAAGTCTATTCTGTGTCATAAAATTGTATTTGGACATATGTTCAAAAAGAAATGGCGTCAAAAAGGAATTCTAAATTTTTTTGGCGGCCATCTTGGATTTTCAACGTTTTTTTTATTAATCATCCGAAATGACCAGAAAAAGGCTCAAAATGAAAATAAACTTATTCAAGATGATTGTAATAGCGGATTTCAGATGACTGGCGTGAGTAATTCGCAATTACTTTGTAATTGTTATTATATATTTTATTCATTAGAAGTGGAGCAATCGCTTAGGTCCGATTCGTTTCACTACAATTCATATGAAAACCGCTCTATATAATTAATAGAGTCTAAGAAACGATTCTAACTAATGCGTTTCTCTTCCTTCGATTATAGTTTCTCAGCTTGATTGCAAAAGAAAACTTGCATCACGCTTTGTTTGTCATTAGTTCCTGAGGTTTATCCGAAAGCTTGTGCCTAAGAAATCGAGAGAAAGCCCGGATTACTATGTTATGTCACCGCCGCCGCGCAATCCAATCTCCTTATTGATGGGCTTTTGTAAGCCAGCCCTCTTTTATTAAGAAATACAACTAATAATATTCAGCTTTGTTTAACACGAATAGCAGTGACAGTAATGGCGCGCTTATTGCATCGATTTAGCATTCCATCCCTGACAGGTTATAGATATAGAATGTTTATAGGCGCAATCAAGGGGGGCGCTGGTTCCGATCATTATTCGTTATCGTTCTGGAAAAACGTCCCGGAAAGCCAAGCCAGCGGCAGAGAAATACTAACACCACGCAGAAACCCATCCAAGGCGCCTATGGATCATGACTTTGCTGAAGACCATGCTGCAGACTTTTCTAAATCTGAGCTGGCAAGACCATATTGAACGACGTCATTTATGAAGACCTGCCATGGATAACAGGCATGTGGAGCTCCGGATTCACGGGCCACTGCTTCTGTCATTTCTTCAAGCCATGTTGTCTTGTGGGAGCCAGCGCCAGGCCCAGGCCGTCGTGGCCCGCCATCAACAGTGCCGGTGCTCCATGAAAAGTGACACTGTGGCGCCAACTGCTGGGAAGCTTGCATTTTCTCGGCGGATCCGGAGTCGTCCAAGTAGTCCGGCCACATACTGTATCGTGGAGACTGGGCTGCAAGACGTGAAGCTTTGCTGAGGGTGCCCATCTTATGATGACAAAATGGACTAAAGTGATATAAACAAACACTTTGTCTCCCGATAGTATTCAGCAGTTTTGCTGCGACGCGCCGGCTGCGTCTCCCAGTCCTTATAAACTTTATCGGGCGATGTTTAGAATGTCGTGCGACTGTCGTCTGCAGGATTCCGTGCAGAGAATGCGACAAAGTGTATATTCGCAAGACAGTAGAGAGGGCGCTAGAAACAACACTGATAGACCACGAGCAAGACATCAATCCACATGAGACCAACAGTGGGAGGCTCAGACCCCGTCCACACTAACGCCTTTTCGTTTGAATCCGTATACTTTTTGATACGTTTAGGCCTTCCGTCCACTAACACGCTGATCGTTTTCATCGAATCCGTATAAGTTTGAAAACGCTCTCGAAAGTGAATAAAAACGAATCCGTAGACATATCGTTTTAGTGTGGAGGGTCGAATCTGGATAAAAATGAAAACGCGATGACGTCAACTGTACCACTTTTTTTGATACTATCTTTGCACGCGTCAACATCAAATAAAACCTGATTGCTTGTTTGGAACGTTTTGGAGCTAAATCTCCCGTCCACACTAACACGCATCAAATCCATATAAGTTTGAAAACGAATACTTTAGAAAACACGTTAGTGGACAAGGCCTCATTCGCAGTGGCGGATCCAGGATTTTTCTCAGAGGGGGGTTTGCACCACTAAGTTGGACTGGATAATCCGTACTGAGTTCAAATAACTACTAATCTAGCACTTTTATAGGAGGGTTGTGACCTCCACAACCCCTACCCTAGATCCGCCCCTGATTTGTAAGATTGTATGGCAAGGTGGGGCTAAGTATAATGAAAATCTTTGAAAACTTGACGAAATGTAGGTAAAGCCCCCAAGCCTGGCCGTCCCTGCAATAGCAAACAGGACGTAAACATTTTCTAGTTCCTTCCTATTAACAGGATGGAAACATTTAGGGGTTTTATGTAAAATGCAAAGTTATTATTATAACTTTGGCGATCATCGTGGCGTATTATCCGGGCCCTAATATTAGAGCTCGCGCGAGTCAAACAGCATTCTGATGGTCGCCATAAATTCTAAGCTCTCCAAAGTTATTATAATAGGTGATAGACTGGTGATAGGTGATAATAGGCGATAGACTGCTTGCAGCCCCTTCTTCGTCGAACTTACGTTAATCGAGAGAAATGTTTTTTTAACACGCGGCGCGGACGTTTGCGGATTCATTAAGTTTATGTAGATGATGTTCTTGGCGTAAATATATTTCCCAGTCAATTTTAGGAGTTTTGCCCATATGTATGCATTAGTTGGAATCGTTTTTTTTTAAATGTTTATTTCAAAACAAATCATATTGAATAAGTTTCTCTTCATTTTTAGCCATTTTTGGACGATCAATGAAAAAAAAATGCTGAAAATCCAAGATGGCGGATCCAAGATGGCCGCCAAATTTTTTTTATTCCTTTTTGACGCCATTTATTTTATAAACATATGTCCAAATACAATTTTATGACACAGAATGGACTGCCTATTGTAATCAGTTAATGTTTTATGCAATATCAGATTAATTTGGATTGTTTTGGCAGTCATTTCAATAAAATCAGCCGCGGGTACCCTGTGGTTTTAGAGGGTGTTCAAAAAGTCGCCATAGCAGCTGTCGGTGCAAGTCGCAAAATTGCCGACAACATTTTCTGAGTTCCTTAAGGTCCCCTTAACACTTCTAGATAGGTGGCTTGTTGTCTTCAAAAAAAGCCCACAGGACTTTAAATCGAGACATATGCTCCCTGACTAAATTCACAAACATAATTTACAAAAATAAACAATAGCTGATATAGGAGCTATATTAAGGCTTAATGAAAGCAAAGTATTTTAAATAATATCTTCCCTTGTTACTACATCAATCTCATCAGTACATTTGTCATGTAAACCTCACAAAATTATCACCTTTCATAAACCTATGCACTATGGTCATTCAATTTTTTAGACGCATTTGCTTATTGTGGTCCCCAGTATAGATGTATGTTTTCTGTCTGTGCACATTATAAGATCCATTCCTTCCTAACTTTTAATTACCACCCAACATTTCAATGAGAGCATGCACGTTGATATGAGAAATGCTGAGATCATACCCAAATTACGCATATGGGCTTTTGTTCCCAACATTTAAATAAGAGCATGCATGCTGAAATGAGAAATGCTGAGATTGTGCCCGAATTACATATGGACATTTGAGTATTATTTTAAAATGCAGATGCATTTGATTCTACATTCTACTGTACATATTTTTATGGAAAATCACGTTGACCTGGTTCAATTTTCTTTTTTGACTTTTGTTTCCTATATACTCTGCAGGCATCCAAAGGGAGTATGGGGCCAAAAGCCTTATCACCAGCAGCCATTAAGAAGGCAATTGCCCTCCATCCTGGGCCAACTGTGACAGTGAGAAACCTAATAAGGTCTCTTTCATCGTCACAGAGGCCAGATGTTGAGGCCGTGATGGAGGCCATGGAGGGCCTCCAAGGCGAGCAAATCGGGGTGGTGGCACAGTGCCCGAACAACACCACAATCTTCTTAAAGGTGAACCCTTTAGATTTAAAGGGAGATGAACTTGCAGTGAAAGCAATTGAAAACTATGGCTGTTATGAGAAATGTGAAACTGGGGTGAGAGTAAAAATAGGCGTGGCCCGATCGTCACGTGATACAAACTCCGATCTCCTCAACTTTTGTACTGACATGTATTTCAGTCCATGAGTAGCATGCGTGTTATATTGGCTGCGTGATAGAATTCAGCCTATTTTTATGTGAGAGGCTCAAAATTGGTTGGCATGGGTGCAAAATTACTAGGTCGATCCACCTTAAGAAATAATTTTTTTAAATATTGAATTTTTTGAAAATTTTAGGTGGTAGGCAGCTATGTAGCCCTGCCCCTCCCCCACATTGGGTCCAGCCAGAAGACCAGAAGACAATTTTTTCGACCTCTTTCCTAATGTGTAGTTCCATTCGCGTGCTGACTTGTTCTCCCATTATTTTTATTCAAAATCAGTTTGAAAATCTTCTTAGATTTTATAAGATTCATTTTGAATCTATTTGAAATATAGGAATAATCTAGATGCTATTTTGATTATTTACAATTACAAAGTGATGGATTGAGTACTGTTGAATTTGCAGCAATAATTCTGCTTTTTGATTGACTGCATAAAATACATAAGTTTAATTGTTTATATTTTTGACATTAAAATTGTTTCATATTTGGAGGTACTGTAAATAAGTAATTCATACTTATTTGGATGAATATTATACAACAAAGAATAGCACATTCAGCCTATTCTTTTTTGATATTTATTTATATTATATTATAGATCATATTAGACATTTTAGTGTAGACGTTTTCGGCTGGGGGGCTCAAATAATATCAGCGGAAAATGTCTGTAGATATGCGTGCGCATATAGTGGGCTAAACGGTCAGCAAATCCAATCTCGTACCCAGAGGCCGTCATCTTTTGGCCAGCGGCAAGAATCAGGGCTCTGGGGGAATCGATTTTTTTAAAACCCAGATTCTGGGTTTCCGGTTTGATTGTTGTATGAAAGTTCGTTACGTTTTTGACCTACCACGCATGCTCACAAATCGGATTCCCTCAGGGCCCTGAATCTTGCCGCTGGCCAAAAGATGACGGGCTCTGGGTACAAGGTTGTCAGCAAACCGTCCAAGGTTGTGGACGGCGGCAAAACAAAGCGAGTTTCGACCCAGCGCAGAGGTCTCTTTTCCTCGCGAACCTCAGCCAGCGAAATGCAGAGAAAAGAGGCCTCTGCTAGCAGGGAAGTGATGACCGTATGATTCTGAAATTTGGTCAGTGGATGGCGAAATATTTGTTCCGGCCGCTGCCGTCGTAGTTTTGATGATGTTTCGAAAATGTTCTCTTCCAAAGCGCTCGAAGCCGAGGCCTACGTAAAGCAAGTTGCCCGCCTTTTCTCTCTGAGTGACTATTATGTCATTGAGAAAGTTCCTTTTAAACCCAGAAATACCGCCCAAAACACGAACATAATGACACAAATAATAGTATTTACTACTTCTACAAGCATTATTGAGAACAAAAATTCACACCAGAGGCTGGTTCGCCTGTAGCAAGACAGAAAAAAGTTCCCTTTGCTAGCAGGGAAGCATCTTCACTTCGATCTTACCTGAACAACGATGTTCTGTAACTGCCGCTCGCTTTGCGAGGTTCAAAAATGTGTCTTTCGCTCGTCCTGAGCCACTAGCATTCGACCATACGATCATCCTATCATTCCTTTTGATTTTGGGCCAGTGGAAAATATTGATATACGGAAAAAGGATCCATTTCAAGTAAGATTTCCCTCTCTCTTGTTGGTGTGGTTTTCGGTGAGATTGGCGCTGAAACGCTGAATGACCTCGCACTTTGTAGCCAGGCCACAAGCAACACCACAGGCAACCCAACATCACCCAGAAAACCCAGTAAGACGCCGTTGCTTTTCGAGTTACTAAATATATTTACTCCACCTTTCTTCAAGACTGTTTGAAGACATAGACGGTGCAAATACTGTTATTGAACTACTGAAAACAAGAATGTTTTCATCTCTAATTTTGTGCCGCCAGATACAACAGAACACTCGGCGACTACGACGGATTTGCTGAATGAGAGTACTAAAGTATGAAAATTCGCGTACGAGGTATTTTGCCAAGCTGGATCCTGAAAACGGACCTGTCACCCAGTTGAATTTATAGAAATATATTTAATGAAAGGTCGACAAACAGCTTAAAAGTTTATTATTTAATTCCGATATTTCGATCGGCCATTACCGATCTTCTTCAGGTTGTGAATGGACTATATTTACATTGGACGCTTTAGAGCACAACTTTCTATGGCTGCGTACACACTTGGTGCCCGGGCACAGCACCCGAGCACGGGCACTAATGTGAACACTCCAGTTTTTCGAGTGCCGAAGCCCAAATCCCGGCACAGCACTGGTGCCCGAGTACAAGGTCCGGACCTTGTACTCGGGCACTGCTAGTGCCCGGGCACCAAGTGTGTACGCAGCCTATGACTTTATCGGCGCAATAGACCACGCGTGATGTTGGGAGAGTCACGAGAACGTTGTGAAATCAGGAGCCGGAGGCGAAGAAGTCTGAAGTAGTTATTCCGGCAACTTTGTTTACTATACACAAAAAACGGAATGTTCGTCTACCCTTTCTCTGAGGCTTGATGAAATGCGTTTATCAAAGTCCGGGAGCGCTTCGCGCGCAACGGAAGATAAATCTTGTACTAGGTCAAATAGGGGCTGGGGGATGGCGAAAACGTTTAACGGCTTCATTCTTTTTTAACACAGCCAACAAAAATATAGCATAAGAAAATTTGTTACCTATACATACAGCAACAGGATTTTCTTAATCCATTTCTGAACCAGTATAAATAAAATCTAATAATTTTTTGGGATTCGTATACATACAGCAATAGGATTTGGACGGCCTGTGGGAAAGGAACGCCACGGGAACAGGTCTTGCTCGATGCGCAGGTCTACCCTCTACCCCTCGTGGGTTTATCCTTTCCCACTGTCTATACTTCTCTCTCTGACAAGTTTCGGTATGTATGTATAACGTCTCTTACTGCGGTTTTCATAATTCTGCGAACTCTCGCTAACGATTTCCAACCGTCAAACCGCCTTCTGGCTTCCGTCAATCAAACTCCCGAGTCTTTTCGTCGTTACTCTTAGTGCTTTTGATTGGCCAGCACGTAACGTTGCTGTCGCGACAGGAAGCCATTTTAGCACTGCTTAGGCGCTGACCAATGAGTTCGCAGAATTACGAAAACCGCAGTAACGTGTATTACAAGATATTTTCTGTCTTTGTCTGCGAAAAAAAAAATGTCTTACATCGCCTTCGCCAGTCCGTAAAAAACATTTGCACAACCTTATCCCAGAAAAAAATTCATACGCAAAAAAATTGCCAACTCCCCCCCCCCCCCCCTCCCCTGCCTCAATTTCTAATGGATGGTCCACCCCTAACAAAGGCCCGTTTTCGAGCGCGCACTCTTTCAAATCACGGGTATTGTTTTAAATTCTGATGACGGCAAATTGGACCTCGCATAGCCAACACCACTTTTGAAAGTCGTTTTGATCTTCTCGATGCAATAAACGATCTTATTTTGCAATGACAACAGACAAACGGCGCCAAAGAATTCCTTCGACTTTTAGGAAAAGAAAATCAAATCCTTTTACGCGAACAGAGCGAAAATATCTCTTCAGTCACTTACGTAGGCATTATACTTTGTTCTGCAAGAGATTTTCTCTGTTAATATGTACAATGTTTCTCCTACAGTTGTTTTTTCTTATCCATCTGGGAGAGTGCTTGCTGACATTCTGTGAATTCTCCTTGTTTTTAAAAGAGCTGAATATTGAGCTGAATGAGTTATCGCATTGACTTCGGTAACTAGTGCAGATGCCTGCGTGGCGATTGAATGACTGGTATTGTATCAAAATACGGGAAACTGGCTAATTTATAATGCAATCTCGTACCCAGAGCCCGTCATCTTTTTGGCCAGCGGCAAGATCCGGCGCTGGCCAAAAAGATGACGGGCTCTGGGTACGAGATTGATTTATAATGCTATAGGACGGCGCATGCGCAGACAAGTTCACTACAAAACCGTACTTTTCGTTAAATCGTTTATTAATAAAACACCCATAGCAGTGATAACACTGAATTAAGGGGGCAGTCAGTACATGCAACAAGCAGCAATAATAAATACGTAAATATTGTCCAATGTTCATTGTTCATAGCGGAGCTCCCATAGCTACATGCAGGAGAAAAAGGAACAAAAAAAAGTGTATATGCATCCAACGATTCTGTCTTGGACTTCCGGTTTGTGCGTTCGTTCGTCCGTTCGTTCGTCCGGAATGACGTCATCGAAACTAGAAAATTCAATATCTCAAGAAGGCAACATCGATAGGTGACCAAACTTGGGTAAAGTTATTCTGGAGGCAAGGGGGGTGCACTACCAAGGTCACGTGACATGACGTCATCGATAACGTCATCAAAACTAGAAAAGTCAATATCTCAAGAAGGTATCATCGCCATGTGACCAAACTTGGGCAAAGTTATTCTGGAGGCAAGGGGGGTGCACTACCAAGGTCACGTGACATGACGTCATCGATGACGTCATCAAAACTAGAAAAGTCAATATCTCAAGAAGGTATCATCGCTATGTGACCAAACTTGGGCAAAGTTATTTTTGAGGCAAGGGGAGTGCACCACCAAGGTCATGTGACATGACGTCATCGATGACGTCATCGAAACTAGAAAAATCAATATCTCAAGAAGGCAACATCGCTAGGTGACCAAACTTTGGTAAAAATATTTTGGAGGTAAGGGACGTGTCATTATTTAGCGGGGGGGGAGGGCTCCTATTTTTGTGGGGAGGGTCCTAATTTTTTTCGTGTGTCTAAAGGGAGGGTCCAAATTTTTTTCACTCCTGTTTAGGGGAGGGTCATAATTTTTTTCAGCAACATTTGGACGATGAAGACGGTAAAAAAAAAAGCGATAGTGGTTATTTCAGCAACTTCTCCATAAAAATTTCACTAATATACTCTTTGAGCAATGAGGACACTACCGTTGGCAAGAACAAGTTATCTTGACGAGGAAAATCAAACTCTCTCAAAATTTCCCTGCAAATGATAGGCCTGGAGGGCATGTCACTATATGTTTGAAAGAAGATCCCCTTAGGTAAGCGTGAGTTTTCGACGTTACAAGCATAGACATTCGTCCGTTGGGCCGCGCTTCGCGCATATGAATATTAATAACTTCGTCATTTGCGGAGCGCAGTTGTGCGCATGAATAATATAACCTAACCTATATAGTTGAGGTAGTGTACTTCCTGAGCTCCTGACAGGCTTTATTTACTATGCCGTACACAAAACATGTTCATCTACCCTTTCTCTGAGGCTTGATGAAATGCGATGAACAAACAAAAAAACGATGAACAAACGAACAAACATTCACAACGTTTATCAAAATTTGGCCGCGCTTCGCGCGCAACGAAGGATATGCGAGCCCGTTTTTCTGTAAAATGTCTACAGTACTAGGTCAAACAGGGGACGGGAGATGTGGGATTACGTTAATCATTGTACTTAGAGGGAGGATCACTGTATTTTACCTGTGTGTTATCAACATCCTCACGTAAATAATCGAGGCGATGAATAATAACCGCGGTTCCTTATGCACCAGTCAATTGACACCCCTGCCCCCACCCCCGGGACAGGGCGGGAAAATCACGCGGTCAGGCCGGGGATTTAACACATTAATCTACGGAAGGGCACGGAATTTAACGCACCTTCTATAGGGGGGATATTCAGCGGGGCATTAACGGGGAATTAACGCTGAACCAGAAGTTCGATTATCGTGCGAAAATATATTGGTTTAAGGACCGAGGTCAGAGGATTTTGGGAGGGATCACTTCATTTAATTGGGCGAGTGAAAGGGGAGGATCTCTCGAACTCTGAAGCCTTAAAAGAGAGATTCCAGCAACGTTTTATTTTACTCATTATGTTGAAAATTTCGGCGCGCTTCGCGCGCATAAGGAATGACATCCCCAATGCGTACGAATGTCGCTACAAGCATGTGTATCTTGGCAAGGACAAATGAAAACCCCAAAAAGCCCTCCAGTGATACGCCTGGTTGGCAATGTTCGAAAGAAGTGAGTTCGACGTTACAAGCTGCATAGAAATTCGTGTTTGGGCTGCGCTTCACGCACATGAATAATAATAATTTGTAGCGCGTGAAGAATAAAACCAACAGGCTTTTTTACTACACGCAGAAAATAAAACGTTTATCCTTTTTCTGGAGGCTTGATGAAATGTGTTTATCAAAATAAAAGCGCGTTTCGCCATTTGCAAAAAGTGTCCCCGGGGGCCTGGAGCTTTAACAACGACCATGTCCCTGGTGACCGGGAAAATAGTAACATTTAACACTTAGCGAATGTTAAATCGGGGGGCCGTGATGTCAATAGACTGTTGCATGACAGAAGTCACTTGGACAATAGTCTATCTAACAGGTTTTTCAGAAATAAATTGCATGGGGGAGGGTCCCAATTTTTTTTACCTAGGACTGGGGGAGGGTCACATTTTTTTTCTTATGTTCAAGGGGAGGGTCCTAATTTTTTTTAACCTTGTTTGAAAAAATGGGAGCCCTCCCCCCCCCCCCCCCCCCCCCCCGGTAAATAATGACACGTCCCTAAGTGGGATGCACCACCAAGGTCACGTGACATGACGTCATCGATAACGTCATCAAAAGTAGAAAAGTCAATATCTCAAGAAGGCAACATCGCTAGGTGACCAAACTTAGGTAAAGTTATTTTGGAGGCAAGGGGAGTGCACCACCAAGGTCACGTGACATGACGTCATCGATAACGTCATCAAAACTAGAAAAGTCAATATCTCAAGAAGGCAACATCGCTAGGTGACCAAACTTGGGCAAACCTATTTTAGAGGCAAGGGGAGTTCACTTTCAAGGTCACGTGACATGACGTCATCAAAACTAGAAAAGTCTATATCTCGAGAACGCAACATTGCTAGGTGACCAAACTTGTGTAAAGTTATTTTGGACGCAAGGGGGGTGCACTACCAAGGTCACGTGAGATGACGTCATCAGAACTAGAAAAGTGAATATCTCAGGAAGGCAACATCGCTAGGTGACCAAACTTGGCTAGACTTATTTTGGAGGCAAGGGGGGGGGGGGGTTCTGGATGCGCGCGAAGCGCGCTGCGATTTTGAACATCAATCTACGCGGTTAATGAAATTCTTATTTCTGAGACATGAAAATCACGCTGAAGAAATGGAGTCACGGAAAAAAAAACATAATAGAAATTTTCGAAAATTAAAAAAAGAACAGTACCATGCTTTAGTTTCTAAATGCTACACCAAAGTATCCTGTTTATGCACGCGAAGCGCGCTGCAAATTTTGGACATATAAGTTGAAAGAATGGGGAAAGTCCAGGAGTAAATGAGAACTTCATGTTTAACAAATGCGCTTCCTGACATTGCTGCACCTTTACTTACTGTTTGCTGATAGTAAATTTACTCAATTTCAAAAATACATTTTGATGTTGTAGATGGCGAGCGCGCAGCGCGAGCCGACAAAAGAATCTATTTTTAAGGACGTCAGGTTCCCTAAAAAGCAGTCAGGAGAGAATGAGCCTACTCAATATTGGTCCAAATGGTCCGTCTCTAATGACCAGCTTTCACGTTTCACGAATCTCTAGGCCTGTAATCACGAGTCACGTAAGAGAATTTCGTAAAATCACGGGTCACGAGGGCATGAGATTTCACGGATCACGGCAATAATTTTCCTGTTTTCACGAGTCACGGAGCAAATTCGGGGTGAATCACAGATCACGGAGAACCCCTTCACCACCCTGTTACAAGCACTATTCCGTCTAGCATCCAGGGTTTCGAGTTGTGCCTGGCACAGTGCTTCATTATATGCAAGGTTAGGGAAAATGATGCGAAGTGCTTTCCGCTGAACACTTTTGACATCCCAACAAGTGTATAACCAAAACTGAAACGTTCGTTATTGAAAACACGTGTTCACCGGGCAAAGAAGTGAGTAGCAGTACTCCTTGGTGTTTTAACAAAATTCCCCAGAATATCCTATAACAGCGTCCAGCTGTTGATGTTCCTAGCTTGGAGAGTCGCGGTACTCAGGCTTCAGTACGGATGGTATTTTCACAGAAGTGACGCATGGCGCCAGAATCGACTAGGACGCTTCATCTCTCGGGCTCAATCTGGATGCATAGTCCGTTCATTAAATGCGAATTGTAATGAGTAGTTTTGGAAAAAAAAAACGTGCATTACGCTCCTCAGTATAACAATTTCTAGTACACTTTGTACTTTTCAAGAGCGTTTGGCGAAATAGACCGTAGAGAGAATGTTTTTTCCTTCACTAATTTTGTGGCAGATACAACAGAACACTCGGCGACAATGACGGATTTGCCAACACTAGCATTGCTTTCCTGGTACACAAAGGACGAGTTGCAGATGCGGACCTATCATTTTGAAAGAATGTTTTGCGCTATAGAGCATGTTCAAAAAAGTCAAAGCGAGTTCAATGACGAGCGACTTACGCGCTTGTGGAATCGAGGTGATTTCCTTGACCAACAAACGTGTTTTTCCACTACAATTCTTATCAGTAACCGGATTGCATGAAATATTTTTAAAAGTTAACATCAAACACGCGTCAACGTAGCTATTATCTTCTAGTAGGACTACGGAAAATCGTACGATGTTGGCAAAACCATTTTGCACGTTTTCCTTGTTTCAGTAAGTGGTAACGTCGATGATGTAACAAAGGCTCGTTTCCATGTTTCCATGTTCGAGCGATGTTCGAGCGCGCGCTCTTTCAAATCGCGGGTATTGTTTACAGTTCTAATGACGGCAAATTGGACCTCGCATAGCCAACACCACTTTTTATGAAAGTCGTTTTGATATCCGCGATGTAATAAACGATCTAATTTTGCAATGACAACAGACAAACGACGCCAAAGAATTCCCTCGACTTTTAGAAAAAGAAAATCAACTCCTTTTACGAAAACGGAGCAAAAACATTTCTTCAGTCACTTACGTAGACATTATACTTTGTTCTGCAAGAGATTTTCTCTGTTAATATGTACAATGTTTCTCCTACAGTTGTTTTTGCTTTTTCCTTCATGTTTTTGGTTCTCATACCAGTCGCTTCCCGTCGCCCGGGCAGTTTAGTAGACTTTTAGTTTTCTCTCAGACAAAATTGATAATCAAAAACAATCATCAACATACAACCATGCTTTTCTAGTTTTCTATCAAGTTTTTGGATGTCGCAATTCGCCCGGTATTGTGCGAAAATACTAGAGGTGCTTGTTTCTTTGTCAAAATATGAGAGTTTCCAAACCAGCAACCAGGTTTTTACAAGTAGAGTTTCTACGTTCCATACTGTTTATCAAGAATAAACCTATCGCTAGCCCAGCAGCTGAAACCTGCGACACAGTTACAAGGTTTGAATTAGAGACGCCTCTAATTTTGTGAACAAAGAAAAAAAAACAGCACCATACCTCCAGACTCCGTGAGCTGAAGCGCCGTATGGCGACCTACAGTACGGTACTTACGCCCACGCCAGAGATTTCGACCCTGACAGTCGCTATCCCGAGTGTCGAATTGCTCATTAGCGGCCCATACCTAAGGGTGAGGGAACGCCCGGCCACCAGACCACAGATAGACGCCCCTTGTACGAGTAGTGAACAATCAACGGAATCAAAGCATTCGCGAAACTATTTATACTCCCAATTAGTCATGGGCCTTATCCATGTGGGAGAGTGCTTGCTGACATTCTTTGAATTCTCCATGTTTAAGAGCTGAATATTGAGCTGAATGAGTTATCGCATTCATTTCGGTATCTAGTGCAGATTGAATGACTGTTATTGTATCAAAATACGGGAAACTGGCTAATTTATAATCCTATAGGACGGCGCATGCGCAGACAAGTTCACTACAAAACCGTACTTTTGACATCCCAACAAGTGTATAACAAAAACTGAAACGTTGGTTATTGAAAACACGTGTTCACCGGGCAAAGAAGTGAGTAGCAGTACTCCTTGGTGTTTTAACAAAATTCCCCAGAATATCCTATAACAGCGTCCAGCTGTTGATGTTCCTAGCTTGGAGAATCGCGGTACTGAGGCTTCAGTACGGATGGTATTTTCACAGAAGTGACGCATGGCGATAGAATCGACTAGAACGCTTCATCTCTCGGGCTAAATCTGGATGCATAGTCCGTTCACTAAATGCGAATTGTAATGAGTAGTTTTCAGAAGAAAAAAAAACCCGTGCAATACGCTCCTCAGTATAACAATTTCTGGTACACTTTGTTTTTCACGGGCTTTTTTGACAAACCACGCTACTCAGCCCTGCACTTTTAAACGCCAGCTTTTCAAGAGCGTTTGGCGAAATAGACCGTAGAGAAAATGATTTTTCCTTCACTAATTTTGTGGCAGATACAACAGAAAACTCGGCGACAATGACGGATTTGCCAACACTAGAATGGCTTTCCTGATCTCGGCACACAAAGGACGATTTGCAGATGCGGACCTATCATTTTGAAAGAATGTTTTGCGCTATAGAGCATGTTCAAAAAAGTCAAAGCGAGTTCAGTGGCGAGCGACTTACGCGCTTGTGGAATCGAGGTGATTTCCTTGACCACCAAACTTGTTTCTCCACTACAATTCTTATCAGTAACCGGATTGCATGAAATATTTTTAGGATTTAACATCAAACACGCGTCAACGTAGCTATTATCTTCTAGTAGAACTACGGAAAATCGTACGATGTTGGCAAAACCGTTTTGCACGTTTTCCTTGTTTCAGTAAAGATGATGTAACAAAGGCTCGTTTCCATGTTTCCATGTTCGAGCGATGTTCGAGCGCGCGCTCTTTCAAATCGCGGGTATTGTTTACAGTTCTAATGACGGCAAATTGGACCTCGCATAGCTAACACCACTTTTCATGAAAGTCGTTTTGATATCCGCGATGTAATAAACGATCTAATTTTGCAATGACAACAGACAAACGACGCCAAAGAATTCCCTCGACTTTTAGAAAAAGAAAATCAACTCCTTTTACGCAAACGGAGCAAAAACATTTCTTCAGTCACTTACGTAGACATTATACTTTTATATTTGTTCTGCAATAGATTTTCTCTGTTAACATGTACAAGGTTTCTCCTACAGTTGGTTTTGCTTTTTCCTTCATGTTTTTGTTCTCATGCCAGTCGCTTCCCGTCGCGCGGGCAGTTTGGTAGACTTAGTTTCCTCTCAGATAAAATTGATAATCAAAAACAATCATCAACATATAACCATGCTTTTCTTGTTTTAGATCAAGTTTTTGGATGTCGCAATTCGCCCGGTATTGTGTGAAAATACTAGAGGTGCTTGTTTCCTTGTCAAAATATGAGAGTTTCCAAACCAGCAAGCAGGTTTCTACAAGTAGAGTTTCTACGCTCCATACTGTGCAATACGTGCAATACGCTCCTCAGTATAACAATTTGTGGTACACTTTGTTTTTCACGGGCTTTTTTGACAAACCACGCTGCTCAGCCCTGCACTTTTAAACGCCAGCTTTTCAAGAGCGTTTGGCGAAATAGACCGTAGAGAAAATGTTTTTTCCTTCTCTAATTTTGTGGCAGATACAACAGAAAACTCGGCGACAATGACGGATTTGCCAACACTAGAATGGCTTTCCTGATCTCGGCACACAAAGGACGATTTGCAGATGCGGACCTATCATTTTGAAAGAATGTTTTGCGCTATAGAGCATGTTCAAAAAAGTCAAAGCGAGTTCAGTGGCGAGCGACTTACGCGCTTGTGGAATCGAGGTGATTTCCTTGACCACCAAACTTGTTTTTCCACTACAATTCTTATCAGTAACCGGATTGCATGAAATATTTTTAGGATTTAACATCAAACACGCGTCAACGTAGCTATTATCTTCTAGTAGAACTACGGAAAATCGTACGATGTTGGCAAAACCGTTTTGCACGTTTTCCTTGTTTCAGTAATTGGTAACGTTGATGATGTAACAAAGGCTCGTTTCCATGTTTCCATGTTCGAGCGATGTTCGAGCGCGCGCTCTTTCAAATCGCGGGTATTGTTTACAGTTCTAATGACGGCAAATTGGACCTCGCATAGCCAACACCACTTTTCATGAAAGTCGTTTTGATATCCGCGATGTAATAAACGATCTAATTTTGCAATGACAACAGACAAACGACGCCAAAGAATTCCCTCGACTTTTAGAAAAAGAAAATCAACTCCTTTTACGCAAACGGAGCAAAAACATTTCTTCAGTCACTTACGTAGACATTATACTTTTATATTTGTTCTGCAATAGATTTTCTCTGTTAACATGTACAAGGTTTCTCCTACAGTTGGTTTTGCTTTTTCCTTCATGTTTTTGTTCTCATGCCAGTCGCTTCCCGTCGCGCGGGCAGTTTGGTAGACTTAGTTTTCTCTCAGATAAAATTGATAATCAAAAACAATCATCAACATATAACGATGCTTTTCTTGTTTTAGATCAAGTTTTTGGATGTCGCAATTCGCCCGGTATTGTGTGAAAATACTAGAGGTGCTTGTTTCCTTGTCAAAATATGAGAGTTTCCAAACCAGCAAGCAGGTTTCTACAAGTAGAGTTTCTACGCTCCATACTGTGCAATACGTGCAATACGCTCCTTAGTATAACAATTTCTGGTACACTTTGTTTTTCACGGGCTTTTTTGACAAACCACGCTGCTCAGCCCTGCACTTTTAAACGCCAGCTTTTCAAGAGCGTTTGGCGAAATAGACCGTAGAGAAAATGTTTTTTCCTTCTCTAATTTTGTGGCAGATACAACAGAACACTCGGCGACAATGACGGATTTGCCAACACTAGAATGGCTTTCCTGATGTCGGCACACAAAGGACGATTTGCAGATGCGGACCTATCATTTTGAAAGAATGTTTTGCGCTATGGAGCATGTTCAAAAAAGTCAAAGCGAGTTCATTGGCGAGCGACTTACGCGCTTGTGGAATCGAGGTGATTTCCTTGACCACCAAACTTGTTTTTCCACTACAATTCTTATCAGTAACCGGATTGCATGAAATATTTTTAGCATCAAACACGCGTCAACGTAGCTATTATCTTCTAGTAGAACTACGGAAAATCGTACGATGTTGGCAAAACCGTTTTGCACGTTTTCCTTGTTTCAGTAATTGGTAACGTTGATGATGTAACAAAGGCTCGTTTCCATGTTTCCATGTTCGAGCGATGTTCCAGCGCGCGCTCTTTCAAATCGCGGGTATTGTTTACAGTTCTAATGACGGCAAATTGGACCTCGCATAGCCAACACCACTTTTCATGAAAGTCGTTTTGATATCCGCGATGTAATAAACGATCTAATTTTGCAATGACAACAGACAAACGACGCCAAAGAATTCCCTCGACTTTTAGAAAAAGAAAATCAACTCCTTTTACGCAAACGGAGCAAAAACATTTCTTCAGTCACTTACGTAGACATTATACTTTTATATTTGTTCTGCAATAGATTTTCTCTGTTAACATGTACAATGTTTCTCCTACAGTTGTTTCTGCTTTTTCCTTCATGTTTTTGTTCTCATGCCAGTCGCTTCCCGTCGCGCGGGCAGTTTAGTAGACTTTCAGTTTAATCTCAGATAAAATTGATAATCAAAAACAATCATCAACATACAACCATGCTTTTCTAGTTTTCTATCAAGTTTTTGGATGTCGCAATTCGCCCGGTATTGTGTGAAAATACTAGAGGTGCTTGTTTCTTTGTCAAAATATGAGAGTTTCCAAACCAGCAACCAGGATTCTACAAGTAGAGTTTCTACGTTCCATACTGTTTATCAAGAATAAACCTATCGCTAGCCCAGCAGCTGAAACCTGCGACACAGTTACAAGGTTTGAATTAGAGACGCCTCTAATTTTGTGAACAAAGAAAAAAAAACAGGACCATACCTCCAGACTCCGTGAGCTGAAGCGCCGTATGGCGACCTACAGTACGGTACTTACGCCCACGCCAGAGATTTCGACCCTGACAGTCGCTATCCCGAGTGTCGAATTGCTCATTAGCGGCCCATACCTAAGGGTGAGGGAACGCCCGGCCACCAGACCACAGATAGACGCCCCTTGTACGAGTAGTGAACAATCAACGGAATCAAAGCATTCGCGAAACTATTTATACTCCCAATTAGTCATGGGACTTATCCATGTGGGAGAGTGCTTGCTGACATTCTTTGAATTCTCCATGTTTAAGAGCTGAATATTGAGCTGAATGAGTTATCGCATTCATTTCGGTATCTAGTGCAGATTGGATGACTGTTATTGTATCAAAATACGGGAAACTGGCTAAATTATAATCCTATAGGACGGCGCATGCGCAGACAAGTTCACTACAAAACCGTACTTTTGACATCCCAACAAGTGTATAACAAAAACTGAAACGTTGGTTATTGAAAACACGTGTTCACCGGGCAAAGAAGTGAGTAGCAGTACTCCTTGGTGTTTTAACAAAATTCCCCAGAATATCCTATAACAGCGTCCAGCTGTTGATGTTCCTAGCTTGGAGAATCGCGGTACTGAGGCTTCAGTACGGATGGTATTTTCACAGAAGTGACGCATGGCGATAGAATCGACTAGAACGCTTCATCTCTCGGGCTAAATCTGGATGCATAGTCCGTTCACTAAATGCGAATTGTAATGAGTAGTTTTCAGAAGAAAAAAAAACCCGTGCAATACGCTCCTCAGTATAACAATTTCTGGTACACTTTGTTTTTCACGGGCTTTTTTGACAAACCACGCTACTCAGCCCTGCACTTTTAAACGCCAGCTTTTCAAGAGCGTTTGGCGAAATAGACCGTAGAGAAAATGATTTTTCCTTCACTAATTTTGTGGCAGATACAACAGAAAACTCGGCGACAATGACGGATTTGCCAACACTAGAATGGCTTTCCTGATCTCGGCACACAAAGGACGATTTGCAGATGCGGACCTATCATTTTGAAAGAATGTTTTGCGCTATAGAGCATGTTCAAAAAAGTCAAAGCGAGTTGAGTGGCGAGCGACTTACGCGCTTGTGGAATCGAGGTGATTTCCTTGACCACCAAACTTGTTTCTCCACTACAATTCTTATCAGTAACCGGATTGCATGAAATATTTTTAGGATTTAACATCAAACACGCGTCAACGTAGCTATTATCTTCTAGTAGAACTACGGAAAATCGTACGATGTTGGCAAAACCGTTTTGCACGTTTTCCTTGTTTCAGTAAAGATGATGTAACAAAGGCTCGTTTCCATGTTTCCATGTTCGAGCGATGTTCGAGCGCGCGCTCTTTCAAATCGCGGGTATTGTTTACAGTTCTAATGACGGCAAATTGGACCTCGCATAGCTAACACCACTTTTCATGAAAGTCGTTTTGATATCCGCGATGTAATAAACGATCTAATTTTGCAATGACAACAGACAAACGACGCCAAAGAATTCCCTCGACTTTTAGAAAAAGAAAATCAACTCCTTTTACGCAAACGGAGCAAAAACATTTCTTCAGTCACTTACGTAGACATTATACTTTTATATTTGTTCTGCAATAGATTTTCTCTGTTAACATGTACAAGGTTTCTCCTACAGTTGGTTTTGCTTTTTCCTTCATGTTTTTGTTCTCATGCCAGTCGCTTCCCGTCGCGCGGGCAGTTTGGTAGACTTAGTTTCCTCTCAGATAAAATTGATAATCAAAAACAATCATCAACATATAACCATGCTTTTCTTGTTTTAGATCAAGTTTTTGGATGTCGCAATTCGCCCGGTATTGTGTGAAAATACTAGAGGTGCTTGTTTCCTTGTCAAAATATGAGAGTTTCCAAACCAGCAAGCAGGTTTCTACAAGTAGAGTTTCTACGCTCCATACTGTGCAATACGTGCAATACGCTCCTCAGTATAACAATTTGTGGTACACTTTGTTTTTCACGGGCTTTTTTGACAAACCACGCTGCTCAGCCCTGCACTTTTAAACGCCAGCTTTTCAAGAGCGTTTGGCGAAATAGACCGTAGAGAAAATGTTTTTTCCTTCTCTAATTTTGTGGCAGATACAACAGAAAACTCGGCGACAATGACGGATTTGCCAACACTAGAATGGCTTTCCTGATCTCGGCACACAAAGGACGATTTGCAGATGCGGACCTATCATTTTGAAAGAATGTTTTGCGCTATAGAGCATGTTCAAAAAAGTCAAAGCGAGTTCAGTGGCGAGCGACTTACGCGCTTGTGGAATCGAGGTGATTTCCTTGACCACCAAACTTGTTTTTCCACTACAATTCTTATCAGTAACCGGATTGCATGAAATATTTTTAGGATTTAACATCAAACACGCGTCAACGTAGCTATTATCTTCTAGTAGAACTACGGAAAATCGTACGATGTTGGCAAAACCGTTTTGCACGTTTTCCTTGTTTCAGTAATTGGTAACGTTGATGATGTAACAAAGGCTCGTTTCCATGTTTCCATGTTCGAGCGATGTTCGAGCGCGCGCTCTTTCAAATCGCGGGTATTGTTTACAGTTCTAATGACGGCAAATTGGACCTCGCATAGCCAACACCACTTTTCATGAAAGTCGTTTTGATATCCGCGATGTAATAAACGATCTAATTTTGCAATGACAACAGACAAACGACGCCAAAGAATTCCCTCGACTTTTAGAAAAAGAAAATCAACTCCTTTTACGCAAACGGAGCAAAAACATTTCTTCAGTCACTTACGTAGACATTATACTTTTATATTTGTTCTGCAATAGATTTTCTCTGTTAACATGTACAAGGTTTCTCCTACAGTTGGTTTTGCTTTTTCCTTCATGTTTTTGTTCTCATGCCAGTCGCTTCCCGTCGCGCGGGCAGTTTGGTAGACTTAGTTTTCTCTCAGATAAAATTGATAATCAAAAACAATCATCAACATATAACGATGCTTTTCTTGTTTTAGATCAAGTTTTTGGATGTCGCAATTCGCCCGGTATTGTGTGAAAATACTAGAGGTGCTTGTTTCCTTGTCAAAATATGAGAGTTTCCAAACCAGCAAGCAGGTTTCTACAAGTAGAGTTTCTACGCTCCATACTGTGCAATACGTGCAATACGCTCCTTAGTATAACAATTTCTGGTACACTTTGTTTTTCACGGGCTTTTTTGACAAACCACGCTGCTCAGCCCTGCACTTTTAAACGCCAGCTTTTCAAGAGCGTTTGGCGAAATAGACCGTAGAGAAAATGTTTTTTCCTTCTCTAATTTTGTGGCAGATACAACAGAACACTCGGCGACAAT
Organism: Scolanthus callimorphus; assembly: GCA_033964015.1. Classification (NCBI taxonomy): domain Eukaryota; kingdom Metazoa; phylum Cnidaria; class Anthozoa; order Actiniaria; family Edwardsiidae; genus Scolanthus; species Scolanthus callimorphus. The sequence continues at coordinate 2,593,891 of CM066917.1, forward strand.
GACGGATTTGCCAACACTAGAATGGCTTTCCTGATGTCGGCACACAAAGGACGATTTGCAGATGCGGACCTATCATTTTGAAAGAATGTTTTGCGCTATGGAGCATGTTCAAAAAAGTCAAAGCGAGTTCATTGGCGAGCGACTTACGCGCTTGTGGAATCGAGGTGATTTCCTTGACCACCAAACTTGTTTTTCCACTACAATTCTTATCAGTAACCGGATTGCATGAAATATTTTTAGCATCAAACACGCGTCAACGTAGCTATTATCTTCTAGTAGAACTACGGAAAATCGTACGATGTTGGCAAAACCGTTTTGCACGTTTTCCTTGTTTCAGTAATTGGTAACGTTGATGATGTAACAAAGGCTCGTTTCCATGTTTCCATGTTCGAGCGATGTTCCAGCGCGCGCTCTTTCAAATCGCGGGTATTGTTTACAGTTCTAATGACGGCAAATTGGACCTCGCATAGCCAACACCACTTTTCATGAAAGTCGTTTTGATATCCGCGATGTAATAAACGATCTAATTTTGCAATGACAACAGACAAACGACGCCAAAGAATTCCCTCGACTTTTAGAAAAAGAAAATCAACTCCTTTTACGCAAACGGAGCAAAAACATTTCTTCAGTCACTTACGTAGACATTATACTTTTATATTTGTTCTGCAATAGATTTTCTCTGTTAACATGTACAATGTTTCTCCTACAGTTGTTTCTGCTTTTTCCTTCATGTTTTTGTTCTCATGCCAGTCGCTTCCCGTCGCGCGGGCAGTTTAGTAGACTTTCAGTTTAATCTCAGATAAAATTGATAATCAAAAACAATCATCAACATACAACCATGCTTTTCTAGTTTTCTATCAAGTTTTTGGATGTCGCAATTCGCCCGGTATTGTGTGAAAATACTAGAGGTGCTTGTTTCTTTGTCAAAATATGAGAGTTTCCAAACCAGCAACCAGGATTCTACAAGTAGAGTTTCTACGTTCCATACTGTTTATCAAGAATAAACCTATCGCTAGCCCAGCAGCTGAAACCTGCGACACAGTTACAAGGTTTGAATTAGAGACGCCTCTAATTTTGTGAACAAAGAAAAAAAAACAGGACCATACCTCCAGACTCCGTGAGCTGAAGCGCCGTATGGCGACCTACAGTACGGTACTTACGCCCACGCCAGAGATTTCGACCCTGACAGTCGCTATCCCGAGTGTCGAATTGCTCATTAGCGGCCCATACCTAAGGGTGAGGGAACGCCCGGCCACCAGACCACAGATAGACGCCCCTTGTACGAGTAGTGAACAATCAACGGAATCAAAGCATTCGCGAAACTATTTATACTCCCAATTAGTCATGGGACTTATCCATGTGGGAGAGTGCTTGCTGACATTCTTTGAATTCTCCATGTTTAAGAGCTGAATATTGAGCTGAATGAGTTATCGCATTCATTTCGGTATCTAGTGCAGATTGGATGACTGTTATTGTATCAAAATACGGGAAACTGGCTAATTTATAATCCTATAGGACGGCGCATGCGCAGACAAGTTCACTACAAAACCGTACTTTTGACATCCCAACCAGTGCATAACAAAAACTGAAACCTTCGTTATTGAAAACACGTGTTCACCGGGCAAAGAAGTGAGTAGCAGTACTCCTTGGTGTTTTAACAAAATTCCCCAGAATATCCTATAACAGCGTCCAGCTGTTGATGTTCCTAGCTTGGAGAGTCGCGGTACTGAGGCTTCAGTACGGATGGTATTTTCACAGAAGTGACGCATGGCGATAGAATCGACTAGAACGCTTCATCTCTCGGGCTAAATCTGGATGCATAGTCCGTTCACTAAATGCGAATTGTAATGAGTAGTTTTCAGAAGAAAAAAAAACCCGTGCAATACGCTCCTCAGTATAACAATTTCTGGTACACTTTGTTTTTCACGGGCTTTTTTGACAAACCACGCTACTCAGCCCTGCACTTTTAAACGCCAGCTTTTCAAGAGCGTTTGGCGAAATAGACCGTAGAGAAAATGATTTTTCCTTCACTAATTTTGTGGCAGATACAACAGAAAACTCGGCGACAATGACGGATTTGCCAACACTAGAATGGCTTTCCTGATCTCGGCACACAAAGGACGATTTGCAGATGCGGACCTATCATTTTGAAAGAATGTTTTGCGCTATAGAGCATGTTCAAAAAAGTCAAAGCGAGTTCAGTGGCGAGCGACTTACGCGCTTGTGGAATCGAGGTGATTTCCTTGACCACCAAACTTGTTTCTCCACTACAATTCTTATCAGTAACCGGATTGCATGAAATATTTTTAGGATTTAACATCAAACACGCGTCAACGTAGCTATTATCTTCTAGTAGAACTACGGAAAATCGTACGATGTTGGCAAAACCGTTTTGCACGTTTTCCTTGTTTCAGTAAAGATGATGTAACAAAGGCTCGTTTCCATGTTTCCATGTTCGAGCGATGTTCGAGCGCGCGCTCTTTCAAATCGCGGGTATTGTTTACAGTTCTAATGACGGCAAATTGGACCTCGCATAGCTAACACCACTTTTCATGAAAGTCGTTTTGATATCCGCGATGTAATAAACGATCTAATTTTGCAATGACAACAGACAAACGACGCCAAAGAATTCCCTCGACTTTTAGAAAAAGAAAATCAACTCCTTTTACGCAAACGGAGCAAAAACATTTCTTCAGTCACTTACGTAGACATTATACTTTTATATTTGTTCTGCAATAGATTTTCTCTGTTAACATGTACAAGGTTTCTCCTACAGTTGGTTTTGCTTTTTCCTTCATGTTTTTGTTCTCATGCCAGTCGCTTCCCGTCGCGCGGGCAGTTTGGTAGACTTAGTTTCCTCTCAGATAAAATTGATAATCAAAAACAATCATCAACATATAACCATGCTTTTCTTGTTTTAGATCAAGTTTTTGGATGTCGCAATTCGCCCGGTATTGTGTGAAAATACTAGAGGTGCTTGTTTCCTTGTCAAAATATGAGAGTTTCCAAACCAGCAAGCAGGTTTCTACAAGTAGAGTTTCTACGCTCCATACTGTGCAATACGTGCAATACGCTCCTCAGTATAACAATTTGTGGTACACTTTGTTTTTCACGGGCTTTTTTGACAAACCACGCTGCTCAGCCCTGCACTTTTAAACGCCAGCTTTTCAAGAGCGTTTGGCGAAATAGACCGTAGAGAAAATGTTTTTTCCTTCTCTAATTTTGTGGCAGATACAACAGAAAACTCGGCGACAATGACGGATTTGCCAACACTAGAATGGCTTTCCTGATCTCGGCACACAAAGGACGATTTGCAGATGCGGACCTATTATTTTGAAAGAATGTTTTGCGCTATAGAGCATGTTCAAAAAAGTCAAAGCGAGTTCAGTGGCGAGCGACTTACGCGCTTGTGGAATCGAGGTGATTTCCTTGACCACCAAACTTGTTTTTCCACTACAATTCTTATCAGTAACCGGATTGCATGAAATATTTTTAGGATTTAACATCAAACACGCGTCAACGTAGCTATTATCTTCTAGTAGAACTACGGAAAATCGTACGATGTTGGCAAAACCGTTTTGCACGTTTTCCTTGTTTCAGTAATTGGTAACGTTGATGATGTAACAAAGGCTCGTTTCCATGTTTCCATGTTCGAGCGATGTTCGAGCGCGCGCTCTTTCAAATCGCGGGTATTGTTTACAGTTCTAATGACGGCAAATTGGACCTCGCATAGCCAACACCACTTTTCATGAAAGTCGTTTTGATATCCGCGATGTAATAAACGATCTAATTTTGCAATGACAACAGACAAACGACGCCAAAGAATTCCCTCGACTTTTAGAAAAAGAAAATCAACTCCTTTTACGCAAACGGAGCAAAAACATTTCTTCAGTCACTTACGTAGACATTATACTTTTATATTTGTTCTGCAATAGATTTTCTCTGTTAACATGTACAAGGTTTCTCCTACAGTTGGTTTTGCTTTTTCCTTCATGTTTTTGTTCTCATGCCAGTCGCTTCCCGTCGCGCGGGCAGTTTGGTAGACTTAGTTTTCTCTCAGATAAAATTGATAATCAAAAACAATCATCAACATATAACGATGCTTTTCTTGTTTTAGATCAAGTTTTTGGATGTCGCAATTCGCCCGGTATTGTGTGAAAATACTAGAGGTGCTTGTTTCCTTGTCAAAATATGAGAGTTTCCAAACCAGCAAGCAGGTTTCTACAAGTAGAGTTTCTACGCTCCATACTGTGCAATACGTGCAATACGCTCCTTAGTATAACAATTTCTGGTACACTTTGTTTTTCACGGGCTTTTTTGACAAACCACGCTGCTCAGCCCTGCACTTTTAAACGCCAGCTTTTCAAGAGCGTTTGGCGAAATAGACCGTAGAGAAAATGTTTTTTCCTTCTCTAATTTTGTGGCAGATACAACAGAACACTCGGCGACAATGACGGATTTGCCAACACTAGAATGGCTTTCCTGATGTCGGCACACAAAGGACGATTTGCAGATGCGGACCTATCATTTTGAAAGAATGTTTTGCGCTATGGAGCATGTTCAAAAAAGTCAAAGCGAGTTCATTGGCGAGCGACTTACGCGCTTGTGGAATCGAGGTGATTTCCTTGACCACCAAACTTGTTTTTCCACTACAATTCTTATCAGTAACCGGATTGCATGAAATATTTTTAGCATCAAACACGCGTCAACGTAGCTATTATCTTCTAGTAGAACTACGGAAAATCGTACGATGTTGGCAAAACCGTTTTGCACGTTTTCCTTGTTTCAGTAATTGGTAACGTTGATGATGTAACAAAGGCTCGTTTCCATGTTTCCATGTTCGAGCGATGTTCCAGCGCGCGCTCTTTCAAATCGCGGGTATTGTTTACAGTTCTAATGACGGCAAATTGGACCTCGCATAGCCAACACCACTTTTCATGAAAGTCGTTTTGATATCCGCGATGTAATAAACGATCTAATTTTGCAATGACAACAGACAAACGACGCCAAAGAATTCCCTCGACTTTTAGAAAAAGAAAATCAACTCCTTTTACGCAAACGGAGCAAAAACATTTCTTCAGTCACTTACGTAGACATTATACTTTTATATTTGTTCTGCAATAGATTTTCTCTGTTAACATGTACAATGTTTCTCCTACAGTTGTTTCTGCTTTTTCCTTCATGTTTTTGTTCTCATGCCAGTCGCTTCCCGTCGCGCGGGCAGTTTAGTAGACTTTCAGTTTAATCTCAGATAAAATTGATAATCAAAAACAATCATCAACATACAACCATGCTTTTCTAGTTTTCTATCAAGTTTTTGGATGTCGCAATTCGCCCGGTATTGTGTGAAAATACTAGAGGTGCTTGTTTCTTTGTCAAAATATGAGAGTTTCCAAACCAGCAACCAGGATTCTACAAGTAGAGTTTCTACGTTCCATACTGTTTATCAAGAATAAACCTATCGCTAGCCCAGCAGCTGAAACCTGCGACACAGTTACAAGGTTTGAATTAGAGACGCCTCTAATTTTGTGAACAAAGAAAAAAAAACAGGACCATACCTCCAGACTCCGTGAGCTGAAGCGCCGTATGGCGACCTACAGTACGGTACTTACGCCCACGCCAGAGATTTCGACCCTGACAGTCGCTATCCCGAGTGTCGAATTGCTCATTAGCGGCCCATACCTAAGGGTGAGGGAACGCCCGGCCACCAGACCACAGATAGACGCCCCTTGTACGAGTAGTGAACAATCAACGGAATCAAAGCATTCGCGAAACTATTTATACTCCCAATTAGTCATGGGCCTTATCCATGTGGGAGAGTGCTTGCTGACATTCTTTGAATTCTCCATGTTTAAGAGCTGAATATTGAGCTGAATGAGTTATCGCATTCATTTCGGTATCTAGTGCAGATTGGATGACTGTTATTGTATCAAAATACGGGAAACTGGCTAATTTATAATCCTATAGGACGGCGCATGCGCAGACAAGTTCACTACAAAACCGTACTTTTGACATCCCAACCAGTGCATAACAAAAACTGAAACCTTCGTTATTGAAAACACGTGTTCACCGGGCAAAGAAGTGAGTAGCAGTACTCCTTGGTGTTTTAACAAAATTCCCCAGAATATCCTATAACAGCGTCCAGCTGTTGATGTTCCTAGCTTGGAGAGTCGCGGTACTGAGGCTTCAGTACGGATGGTATTTTCACAGAAGTGACGCATGGCGATAGAATCGACTAGAACGCTTCATCTCTCGGGCTAAATCTGGATGCATAGTCCGTTCACTAAATGCGAATTGTAATGAGTAGTTTTCAGAAGAAAAAAAAACCCGTGCAATACGCTCCTCAGTATAACAATTTCTGGTACACTTTGTTTTTCACGGGCTTTTTTGACAAACCACGCTACTCAGCCCTGCACTTTTAAACGCCAGCTTTTCAAGAGCGTTTGGCGAAATAGACCGTAGAGAAAATGATTTTTCCTTCACTAATTTTGTGGCAGATACAACAGAAAACTCGGCGACAATGACGGATTTGCCAACACTAGAATGGCTTTCCTGATCTCGGCACACAAAGGACGATTTGCAGATGCGGACCTATCATTTTGAAAGAATGTTTTGCGCTATAGAGCATGTTCAAAAAAGTCAAAGCGAGTTCAGTGGCGAGCGACTTACGCGCTTGTGGAATCGAGGTGATTTCCTTGACCACCAAACTTGTTTCTCCACTACAATTCTTATCAGTAACCGGATTGCATGAAATATTTTTAGGATTTAACATCAAACACGCGTCAACGTAGCTATTATCTTCTAGTAGAACTACGGAAAATCGTACGATGTTGGCAAAACCGTTTTGCACGTTTTCCTTGTTTCAGTAAAGATGATGTAACAAAGGCTCGTTTCCATGTTTCCATGTTCGAGCGATGTTCGAGCGCGCGCTCTTTCAAATCGCGGGTATTGTTTACAGTTCTAATGACGGCAAATTGGACCTCGCATAGCTAACACCACTTTTCATGAAAGTCGTTTTGATATCCGCGATGTAATAAACGATCTAATTTTGCAATGACAACAGACAAACGACGCCAAAGAATTCCCTCGACTTTTAGAAAAAGAAAATCAACTCCTTTTACGCAAACGGAGCAAAAACATTTCTTCAGTCACTTACGTAGACATTATACTTTTATATTTGTTCTGCAATAGATTTTCTCTGTTAACATGTACAAGGTTTCTCCTACAGTTGGTTTTGCTTTTTCCTTCATGTTTTTGTTCTCATGCCAGTCGCTTCCCGTCGCGCGGGCAGTTTGGTAGACTTAGTTTCCTCTCAGATAAAATTGATAATCAAAAACAATCATCAACATATAACCATGCTTTTCTTGTTTTAGATCAAGTTTTTGGATGTCGCAATTCGCCCGGTATTGTGTGAAAATACTAGAGGTGCTTGTTTCCTTGTCAAAATATGAGAGTTTCCAAACCAGCAAGCAGGTTTCTACAAGTAGAGTTTCTACGCTCCATACTGTGCAATACGTGCAATACGCTCCTCAGTATAACAATTTGTGGTACACTTTGTTTTTCACGGGCTTTTTTGACAAACCACGCTGCTCAGCCCTGCACTTTTAAACGCCAGCTTTTCAAGAGCGTTTGGCGAAATAGACCGTAGAGAAAATGTTTTTTCCTTCTCTAATTTTGTGGCAGATACAACAGAAAACTCGGCGACAATGACGGATTTGCCAACACTAGAATGGCTTTCCTGATCTCGGCACACAAAGGACGATTTGCAGATGCGGACCTATTATTTTGAAAGAATGTTTTGCGCTATAGAGCATGTTCAAAAAAGTCAAAGCGAGTTCAGTGGCGAGCGACTTACGCGCTTGTGGAATCGAGGTGATTTCCTTGACCACCAAACTTGTTTTTCCACTACAATTCTTATCAGTAACCGGATTGCATGAAATATTTTTAGGATTTAACATCAAACACGCGTCAACGTAGCTATTATCTTCTAGTAGAACTACGGAAAATCGTACGATGTTGGCAAAACCGTTTTGCACGTTTTCCTTGTTTCAGTAATTGGTAACGTTGATGATGTAACAAAGGCTCGTTTCCATGTTTCCATGTTCGAGCGATGTTCGAGCGCGCGCTCTTTCAAATCGCGGGTATTGTTTACAGTTCTAATGACGGCAAATTGGACCTCGCATAGCCAACACCACTTTTCATGAAAGTCGTTTTGATATCCGCGATGTAATAAACGATCTAATTTTGCAATGACAACAGACAAACGACGCCAAAGAATTCCCTCGACTTTTAGAAAAAGAAAATCAACTCCTTTTACGCAAACGGAGCAAAAACATTTCTTCAGTCACTTACGTAGACATTATACTTTTATATTTGTTCTGCAATAGATTTTCTCTGTTAACATGTACAAGGTTTCTCCTACAGTTGGTTTTGCTTTTTCCTTCATGTTTTTGTTCTCATGCCAGTCGCTTCCCGTCGCGCGGGCAGTTTGGTAGACTTAGTTTTCTCTCAGATAAAATTGATAATCAAAAACAATCATCAACATATAACGATGCTTTTCTTGTTTTAGATCAAGTTTTTGGATGTCGCAATTCGCCCGGTATTGTGTGAAAATACTAGAGGTGCTTGTTTCCTTGTCAAAATATGAGAGTTTCCAAACCAGCAAGCAGGTTTCTACAAGTAGAGTTTCTACGCTCCATACTGTGCAATACGTGCAATACGCTCCTTAGTATAACAATTTCTGGTACACTTTGTTTTTCACGGGCTTTTTTGACAAACCACGCTGCTCAGCCCTGCACTTTTAAACGCCAGCTTTTCAAGAGCGTTTGGCGAAATAGACCGTAGAGAAAATGTTTTTTCCTTCTCTAATTTTGTGGCAGATACAACAGAACACTCGGCGACAATGACGGATTTGCCAACACTAGAATGGCTTTCCTGATGTCGGCACACAAAGGACGATTTGCAGATGCGGACCTATCATTTTGAAAGAATGTTTTGCGCTATGGAGCATGTTCAAAAAAGTCAAAGCGAGTTCATTGGCGAGCGACTTACGCGCTTGTGGAATCGAGGTGATTTCCTTGACCACCAAACTTGTTTTTCCACTACAATTCTTATCAGTAACCGGATTGCATGAAATATTTTTAGCATCAAACACGCGTCAACGTAGCTATTATCTTCTAGTAGAACTACGGAAAATCGTACGATGTTGGCAAAACCGTTTTGCACGTTTTCCTTGTTTCAGTAATTGGTAACGTTGATGATGTAACAAAGGCTCGTTTCCATGTTTCCATGTTCGAGCGATGTTCCAGCGCGCGCTCTTTCAAATCGCGGGTATTGTTTACAGTTCTAATGACGGCAAATTGGACCTCGCATAGCCAACACCACTTTTCATGAAAGTCGTTTTGATATCCGCGATGTAATAAACGATCTAATTTTGCAATGACAACAGACAAACGACGCCAAAGAATTCCCTCGACTTTTAGAAAAAGAAAATCAACTCCTTTTACGCAAACGGAGCAAAAACATTTCTTCAGTCACTTACGTAGACATTATACTTTTATATTTGTTCTGCAATAGATTTTCTCTGTTAACATGTACAATGTTTCTCCTACAGTTGTTTCTGCTTTTTCCTTCATGTTTTTGTTCTCATGCCAGTCGCTTCCCGTCGCGCGGGCAGTTTAGTAGACTTTCAGTTTAATCTCAGATAAAATTGATAATCAAAAACAATCATCAACATACAACCATGCTTTTCTAGTTTTCTATCAAGTTTTTGGATGTCGCAATTCGCCCGGTATTGTGTGAAAATACTAGAGGTGCTTGTTTCTTTGTCAAAATATGAGAGTTTCCAAACCAGCAACCAGGATTCTACAAGTAGAGTTTCTACGTTCCATACTGTTTATCAAGAATAAACCTATCGCTAGCCCAGCAGCTGAAACCTGCGACACAGTTACAAGGTTTGAATTAGAGACGCCTCTAATTTTGTGAACAAAGAAAAAAAAACAGGACCATACCTCCAGACTCCGTGAGCTGAAGCGCCGTATGGCGACCTACAGTACGGTACTTACGCCCACGCCAGAGATTTCGACCCTGACAGTCGCTATCCCGAGTGTCGAATTGCTCATTAGCGGCCCATACCTAAGGGTGAGGGAACGCCCGGCCACCAGACCACAGATAGACGCCCCTTGTACGAGTAGTGAACAATCAACGGAATCAAAGCATTCGCGAAACTATTTATACTCCCAATTAGTCATGGGCCTTATCCATGTGGGAGAGTGCTTGCTGACATTCTTTGAATTCTCCATGTTTAAGAGCTGAATATTGAGCTGAATGAGTTATCGCATTCATTTCGGTATCTAGTGCAGATTGGATGACTGTTATTGTATCAAAATACGGGAAACTGGCTAATTTATAATCCTATAGGACGGCGCATGCGCAGACAAGTTCACTACAAAACCGTACTTTTGACATCCCAACCAGTGCATAACAAAAACTGAAACCTTCGTTATTGAAAACACGTGTTCACCGGGCAAAGAAGTGAGTAGCAGTACTCCTTGGTGTTTTAACAAAATTCCCCAGAATATCCTATAACAGCGTCCAGCTGTTGATGTTCCTAGCTTGGAGAGTCGCGGTACTGAGGCTTCAGTACGGATGGTATTTTCACAGAAGTGACGCATGGCGATAGAATCGACTAGAACGCTTCATCTCTCGGGCTAAATCTGGATGCATAGTCCGTTCACTAAATGCGAATTGTAATGAGTAGTTTTCAGAAGAAAAAAAAAACCCGTGCAATACGCTCCTCAGTATAACAATTTCTGGTACACTTTGTTTTTCACGGACTTTTTTGACAAACCACGCTACTCAGCCCTGCACTTTTAAACGCCAGCTTTTCAAGAGCGTTTGGCGAAATAGACCGTAGAGAAAATGTTTTTTCCTTCTCTAATTTTGTGGCAGATACATAGAGGATATTACATGGCCGCGCGGAGATACGAATTTTATCTTCGAGTGTTGAAAATTTATCTCACGAGTGAGCGCAGCGAACGAGTGAGATACATTTTTAACACGAGAAGATAAAATTCGTATCTCCAAGCGGTCATGTAATGTTCTGTTTATTATATAAACATCAATGAAATACGAAATTCAAATTTTATTTGAGTTAAGCTTAAAAATCGAGCATTCAGCAAAGCCAAGTGTGATATTTTCACATGTGAAAATAACATGATATTTTCACGTGTGAAGATATCAAGTTTTCGCGCGGGAGATCACCTGGTATTTCATTGGTGTTTATATAATAAAACAGAACACTCGGCGACAATGACGGATTTGCGCTATAGAGCATGTTCAAAAAAGTCAAAGCAAGTTGAGTGGCGAGCGACTTACGCGCTTGTGGAATCGAGGTGATTTCCTTGACCACCAAACTTGTTTTTCAACTACAATTCTTATCAGTAACAGGATTCCATGAAATATTTTTAGAAGTTAACATGAAACACGCGTCAACGTAGCTATTATTTTCTAGTAGAACTACGGAAAATAGTACGGTGTTGGCAAAACCGTTTTGCACGCTTTCCTTGTTTCAGTAATTGCTAACGTTGATGATGTAACAAAGGCTCGTTTCCATCTCGCTATGTTCGAGCGCGCGCTCTTTCAAATCGCGGGTATTGTTTACAGTTCTAATGACGGCAAATTGGACCTCGCATAGCCAACACCACATGGAAGTCGTTTTCATCTCCTCGATGTAATAAACGATCTAATTTTGCAATGACAACAGACAAACGACGCAAAAGAATTCCCACGACTTTTAGAAAAAGAAAATCAACTCCTTTTACGCAAACGGAGCAAAAACATTTCTTCAGTCACTTACGTAGACATTATACTTTGTTCTGCAAGAGATTTTCTCTTTTAATATGTACAATGCTTTTGCTTTTTCCTTCATGTTTTTGTTCTGATGCCAGTCGCTTCCCGTCGCGCGGGCAGTTTAGTAGACTTTTAGTTTTCTCTCAGATAAAATTGATAATCAAAAACAATCATCAACATATAACCATGCTTTTCTAATTTTCTATCAAGTTTTTGGATGTGGCAATTCGCCCGGTATTGTGTAAAAATAATAGAGGTGCTTGCTTCTTTGTCAAAATGTGAGAGTTTCCAAACCAGCACGCTGGTTTCTACAAGTAGAGTTTCTACGTTCCATACTGTTTATCAAGAATATAAACCTATCGCTAGCCCCGCAGCTGAAACCTGCGACACAGTTACAAGGTTTGAATTAGAGACGCCTCTAATTTTGTGAACAAAGAAAAAAAAACCAGGACCATACCTCCAGACTCCGTGAGTCGCTAATTTTGTGGCAGATACAACAGAACACTCGGCGACAATGACGGATTTGCCAACACTAGAATGGCTTTCCTGATCTCGGCACACAAAGGACGATTTGCAGATGCGGACCTATCATTTTGAAAGAATGTTTTGCGCTATAGAGCATGTTCAAAAAAGTCAAAGCGAGTTTAGTGGCGAGCGACTTTCGCGCTTGTGGAATCGAGGTGATTTCCTTGACCACCAAACTTGTTTTTCCGCTACAATTCTTATCAGTAACCGGATTGCATGAAATATTTTTAGGATTTAACATCAAACACGCGTCAACGTAGCTATTATCTTCTAGTAGAACTATGGAAAATCGTACGATGTTGGCAAAACCGTTTTGCACGTTTTCCTTGTTTCAGTAATTGGTAACGTTGATGATGTAACAAAGGCTCGTGTCCATGTTTCCATGTTCGAGCGATGTTCGAGCACGCGCTCTTTGAAATCGCGGGTATTGTTTACAGTTCTAATGACGGGAAATTGGACCTCGCATAGCCAACACCACTTTTCATGAAAGTCGTTTTGATATCCGCGATGTAATAAACGATCTAATTTTGCAATGACAACAGACAAACGACGCCAAAGAATTCCCTCGACTTTTAGAAAAAGAAAATCAACTCCTTTTACGCAAACGGAGCAAAAAGATTTCTTCAGTCACTTACGTAGACATTATACTTTTATATTTGTTCTGCAATAGATTTTCTCTGTTAACATGTACAATGTTTCTCCTACAGTTGTTTTTGCTTTTTCCTTCATGTTTTTGTTCTCATGCCAGTCGCTTCCCGTCGCGCGGGCAGTTTAGTAGACTTAGTTTTCTCTCAGATAAAATTGATAATCAAAAACAATCATCAACATATAACCATGCTTTTCTAGTTTTTGATCAAGTTTTTGTATGTCGCAATTCGCCCGGTATTGTGTGAAAATACTAGAGGTGCTTGTTTCTTTGTCAAAATATGAGAGTTTCCAAACCAGCAAGCAGGTTTCTACAAGTAGAGTTTCTACGCTCCATACTGTTTATCAAGAATAAACCTATCGCTAGCAAGGCAGCTGAAACCTGCGACACAGATACAAGGTTTGAATTACAGACACCTCTAATTTTGTGAACAAAGAAAAAAAAAACGGGACCATACCTCCAGACTCCGTGAGCTGAAGCGCCGTATGGCGACCTACAGTACTGTACTTACGCCCACGCCAGAGATTTCGACCCTGACAGTCGCTATCCCGAGTGTCGAATTGCTCATTAGCGGCCCATACCTAAGGGTGAGGGAACGCCCGGCCACCAGACCACAGATAGACGCCCCTTGTACGAGTAGTGAACAATCAACGGAATCAAAGCATTCGCGAAACTATTTATACTCCCAATTAGTCATGGGCCTTATCCATGTGGGAAAGTGCTTGCTGACATTCTCTGAATTCTCCATGTTTAAGAGCTGAATATTGAGCTGAATGAGTTATCGCATTCATTTCGGTATCTAGTGCAGATTGAATGACTGTTATTGTATCAAAATACGGGAAACTGGCTAATTTATAATCCTATAGGACGGCGCATGCGCAGACAAGTTCACTACAAAACCGTACTTTTGACATCCCAACAAGTGTATAACAAAAACTGAAACGTTCGTTATTGAAAACACCTGTTCACCGGGCAAAGAAGTGAGTAGCAGTACTCCTTGGTGTTTTAACAAAATTCCCCAGAATATCCTATAACAGCGTCCAGCTGTTGATGTTCCTAGCTTGGGGAGTCGCGGTACTGAGGCTTCAGTACGGATGGTATTTTCACAGAAGTGACGCATGGCGCCAGAATCGACTAGGACGCTTCATCTCTTGGGCTCATCCTGGATATATAAACCGTTCATTAAATGCGAATTGTAATGAGTAGTTTTCAGAAGAACCCGTGCATTGCGCTCTTCACTATAACAATTTCTGGTACACTTTGTTTTTCATGGGCTTTTTTGACAAAACATGCTACTCACCCCTACACTTTATAACGCCAGCTTTTCAAGAGCGTTTGGCAAAATAGGCCGTACAGAAAATGTTTTTTCCATCTCTAAATTTGTGGCAGATACAACAGAACACTCGGCGACAATGACGGATTTGCCAACACTAGAATGGCTTCCCTGATCTCGGCACAAAAAGGACGATTTGCAGATGCGGACCTATCATTTTGAAAGAATGTTTTGCGCTATAGAGCATGTTCAAAAAAGTCAAAGCGAGTTCAGTGGCGAGCGACTTACGTGCTTGTGGAATCGAGGTGATTTCCTTGACCACAACTTGTTTTTCCACTACTTCTTATCAGTATCAGGATTCCATGAAATATTTTTAGAAGTTAACAAGAAACACGCGTCAACGTAGCTATTATCTTTTAGTAGAACTACGGAAAATCGTACGGTGTTGGCAAAACCATTTTGCACGTTTTCCTTGATTCAGTAATTGGTAACGTTGATGATGTAACAAAGGCTCGTTTCCATGTTTCCATGTTCGAGCGATGTTCGAGCGCGCGCTCTTTCAAATCGCGGGTAGTGTTTACAGTTCTAATGACGGCAAATTGGACCTCGCATAGCCAACACCACTTTTTATGAAAGTGGTTTTGATATCCGCGATGTAATAAACGATCTAATTTTGCAATGACAACAGACAAACGACGCCAAAGAATTCCCTCGACTTTTAGAAATAGAAAATCAACACCTTTTACGCAAACGTAGCAAAAACATTTCTTCAGTCACTTACGTAGACATTATACTTTGTTCTGCGAGAGATTTTCTCTGTTAATATGTACAATGTTTCTCCTACAGTTGATTTTGCTTTTTCCTTCATGTTTTTGTTCTCATGCCAGTCGCTTCCCGTCGCGCGGGCAGTTTAGTAGACTTTTAGTTTTCTCTCAGATAAAATTGATAATCAAAAACAATCATGAACATATAACCATGCTTTTCTAGTGTTCTATCAAGTTTTTGGATGTCGCAATTCGCCCGGTATTGTGTGAAAATACTAGAGGTGCTTGTTTCTTTGTCAATATATGAGAAGCAGGTTTGTACAAGTAGAGTTTCTACCCTTCATACTGTTTATCAAGAATAAACCTATCGCTAGCCCCGCAGCTGAAACCTGCGACACAGTTACAAGTTGGAATTAGAGACGCCTCTAATTTTGTGAAAAAAGAAAAAAAAAAACAGGACCATACCTCCAGACTCCGTGAGCTGAAGCGCCATGGGGTGAGGAGGGGGGGGGGGGGGGTGGGGGGGGGGGGACTGTCCCCGGGGGGGGGGGACTCCCATATTTTTTGACCGGGGATGATCGTCAGAAATTTTCAGTTTCACCCCTAAAAGATACCAAACATGGCGGGCCATGGCGTGGCTCAAAGAATTTATTACCCTAAAAGATACCCTAAAACATTTGTTATGTACCAAGTAGGCGCGAAGGACACAGGTAAAGGTGAAAGATACCCATCAAGAAATTTCCGTGTTTGTTTCTAATTTATCGTCTTCTCGAATCGAATAATCTCTCTTCTTACACGGTTTTTAGAAGCACTATCATAAGAAAAAACAATTTGGACATATTTTCAGCCCTAAAAGATAGCAATCTCCCTAAAATTTATTGAAGATCACGATCACCCCTAAAAGAGACCAAACCATCGTGATTTTAACCCCTAAAAGATACGACGATCATCCCCGGTCAAAAAATATGGGAGTCCCCCCCCGGGGACAGTCGCTATCCCGAGTGTCGAATAAGTGCTGTTGGCCACTCTTGTCATATCGTGAGGCACTGGGGTCTAGGGGCAGGGCAGAAAAGTGCAAGGGCTACTTAAAGGGCAGCGGATATCCCCATTTACCAAGGCACTTTCGACTACAGTCGAAGCTCTCGTAAGCGACCACCTCGGGAACTGAACATTGCGGTCGTTAACGGAGCTGGTCGCTTACGAGAACGGCTCTCGTAAGCGACCACCAAGCGGCTTCCTACTTGAACAATAGGTGTTGGTCGCTTACGAGAGCTTAGTACAATAAATCTAGAAAATATCATGTGATACTAATGCTTAAAATAGTTTGATTTATTTCCCGACTTTAATTAAGAATATATAACCGCAAATATGTACATAGAAAATATGTAGAAAATAGCATTTCAATGGTGCAGCTTGTATCAGTTCAGATATTTATGAGGTGATGACTGATGTTTTAAAGACAAAAAGTACTGTGGTCGCTTACGAGAGCTTAAAAACAATAGAAAATCTATGTTGGTGATTTGAAATTGTGGTCGCTAACGGAGCTGGTCGCATCGATAAGGCGGTCGCTTACGAGAGCTTGAAATAACAGAGTTTATGTGACATTTCAACGGGGTTTCGGGAAAATGGTCGTTATGGGAGCTGGTCGCATACGACAGCGGTCGCACAGAGAGCTTCGACTGTAGGTGGGTTGATAGAGCAGATTTCGCATGACTGTGAAAAGTACCGTGACAAAGTTGTTCCGCGCCGCGACCGTGACCGTACCGCGACTACGCGATTTCATTGGCGATTTCATTCCATTTACAGCAGGCCAGGTTCGGTACCGCCACCGCGACAGTACCGCGCCGTACCGCGGCACTTTTCACAGTCATACGAAATCTGCTCTATTCGCCTTTGTCACACGGCAGCCGTCTTGGATTTTCTAATACAGCGAAGCTGGCATGAAAGCGAGGCCAAGCGTGTAAGCTCATCCACGCATAGTCATTTCTGTAAGAAAAAAATCCAAGATGGCTGCCGTGTGACAAAGGCGAATTTATTGTAATTATTTTTATTGAAATTTTTTTCTCACGCATTTAGCCCAGGCTCCACAGGACTTTTCCCGCTACGAAACACTTCCCCTGTGAGGAAGGCTGGGGTGAATTGCAATATGGACTATTTGCATGTACAAAAACCTTTCTTGAAAATAGAAGGCACTAATTTTATACACACTGATTTTATGTCACACAAAAAACTTCAATGCGGTCTATTTGTGCCGAAAGTTCCACTAATAAAATAGCCGGACTCCCTGTGGTGGTATTGTGTGACTTTCAGACTACCTGTGGTATTGTCATGTGACATTAATGTGAGGTGTACATTGTTGTAGCTTGGAAGTTTTGGGGCGAAAAATGGCGATTTTGCGACAAACGAGGGCTTCCCCGGCCTTGTAAAAGGTAAGAGTAGTGTAAATAAAGGCTTAAAAAGGGTTTAATGTTATGTATTTTACTAATAAAGAATCGGAAATTCGATTTTTCTCACACGAAAAAAATGGCGCTTGGACATCACTTTAACGAAAGCCTTGGTCATTTCAAAGCTCGGGCAGGCGAATTTAGCGTCTTTGTACCTGCTTTTTCGTAGTTTGTGGTAAAATATAACGCTATGAGGTGCTCATACCAGGTTTAATGTTATTTATTATATGGACACAAGTGTTTTACGGGGAAATACGCCACTCGTAGATCTCATATGAAGCTACAATGCGGGACAAAATTGTTGTCGCGTATGTAGAAACGTTTTCACTAATAACAGGGTTCTACCCCAGTACAATGTTGTTTGCCACGTGCTTTCTTCCTCGCAATTTGAGCACTGCTACCTGCAACATTGAAATGTTGGAAAGGGGAATTCCAGTGATATTGTTTAGTGGTGGGTGACCAAAAATCAGCTATTTGGATGGACGTGACAACTAATTTTGTCCGGCATTGTACATCCGGGACCTGAGTGACATATTTTCAATATCCTTGTAGAGCCCACAAATGTAATAACTACCCACAAATGTAATAAACCCACAAATGTAATAACAGGCTGCCCACAAATGTAATAACTTATTACATTTGTGGGCAACCTGTTATTACATTTGTGGGTTTATTACATTTGTGGGTAGTTATTACTCACAAATGTAATAACAGGGTTACCCACAAATGTAATAAACCCACAATTGTAATAACGGGTTACCCACAAATGTAATACACCCAAATGTGTAATATACCAACAAATAACAGAAGGTTTCTACCAACTTGGCAACAAATCGCTTTCTCGAGGAAGAAAACTTTGTTTGGCCTCGAACTTGTTTTATTTGAACATATTATACCATGTAACAGCTGCTCCACAGGGGAGCTTGCTGGCTGTATATTCCGCCCACTAGTTCCAGTAGTTCACTGGAGCTGTGGCGTTCGGGCAATTGGTGGGAGATATTTGTTGCGGAAGTTGTTTCAGAGGGCGAGCTCACTGGCTGCATATTCCGCCCACTTCAAGCCCACTTTTTCCAGTAGTATTATTCGTGTTAACTGGAGAGCTATGGCGTTCGAGCTATTGGTGGAGATATTTGTTGCGAAAGGTGTCCTAGAGAGCGAATTCAATATTCCAGTAGAATTATCGGTTACGTTATCGACAACGTCATGCCTCGTAGATATCAGAGCCTCATACGTATCATTGAACGTCGCATGAGAAAGCAACCCATCCAAGCCGAAATGGAACGTTCAGCTGTTTACGAAAACATTGGCGGCTCTTATTTACGCATGCGCATTTGCGTGTTGACCCGTGTATACAGCCAATCACAGTCCGTCTTGCACACACTTCACACTCCACATCCAGCACAGCGCCGGCGTGTTCGGTTTGGACTCCAAATTGTTCCATTTTGATGCCCCCCCCCCCCTATACATTTGTGGGCAACCTGTTAATACATTTGTGGGTTTATTACATTTGTGGGTAGTTATTACATTTGTGGGCTCTACATCCTTGCTAGTGAAGATATCGGTCAAAACCAAAGTGCTTAGAAATCAATTTTGAAGATTTTTTTTGGTTTGTCCATATAATAAAAAGAAAATTAAACAGTGGCTTGAAGATATGATATTTATTAATTTGTTTTCTCATGTCAAAAACAATATATTGTTCTTGCCACTCGAAAATAAAACCCATATCTTCGCGCCACCATGTAATCCTCTATGTATTTTACCAATAAAGAATCGGAAATTCGATTTTTCTCACAGACATCTACATAGCCTACATCTATCTACATACCTACATCTATGGGGGTCTTGCAATGGGGTTACCTATCATGCAAGACATTTAGTGGGGACAGAAGAGGAGAATGAAAAAAAAAATTAATGATAATAAGTAGGTTAAAATGGTGTGTAAAGTTAGGGGGGTCAATAAGAACGATAGTACGCGCGCTCTGATTGGTTGTTTCGAGGTCAAGAAAATCCCGGCATGACCTCTCAGAAATCCTGTAATGACCTCGCAGTTCACGACTCGCAAAAATTAGAATCTCCTTCAAATAAAAGTCAAAAAAAAGATTTTCAGCGAAATTCACAACAAAGTATACTTGACACAGTATTTGTCTCTTGACCAGCTCCCATAATGACCATTTTCCCGAAACCCTGTTTGAAATGTCACATAAACTCTGTTATTTCAAGCTCTCGTAAGCGACCGCCTTATCGATGCGACCAGCTCCGTTAGCGACCACAATTTCAAATCACCAACAGATATTTTCTATTGTTTTCAAGCTCTTGTAAGCGACCACAGTACTTTTTGTCTTTAAAACATCAGTCATCACCTCACCTGCACCAGTGAAATGCAATTTTCTACATATTTTCTATGTACATATTTGTGGTTATCTATTCTTAACAGAAATATGTTTCTGTTCTTAATTAAAGTCAGGAAATAAATCAAACTATTTTAAGCATTAGTATCACATGATATTTTCTAGATTTATCGTACTAAGCTTTTGTAAGCGACCAACACCTATTGTTCAAGTAGGAAGCCGCTTGGTGGTCGCTTACGAGAGCCGTTCTCGTAAGCGACCAGCTCCGTTAACGACCGCAATTCTCAATTTCCGAGGTGGTCGCTTACGAGAGCTTCGACTGTACACATCTTAAACATGTGACAAGAGTAAAATAAAGGCCTGAATATCAGAAATGACTTGTTTACAAAAGGCGAAGCAGAGCCAAAAAGTTACTCTAAGCTATGAATTCGGGTCTGTCCGGAGAAAGTAAAAACTAGAGGGAGCCTAATAGCAGCAAAAGGTGAAAGCTACATATAAAGTCAAAATTTATTAGGAATTCAAGAAACTTGGAAGCTAAAAATAATAACAGAAAGCGAGTTCAAACTTTGTGCTTATCGATAACGTTGATCTCTTTCTCCATCTCGTTGAGTAGAATTCATTTTTACTTGACATCCGCTTTTGCACAAAACCCATTCCTCAATATACAGTCGGCTAAATAACCATTGCAATTTTCTGTTATTATCAATGCTGTTGAATCCAGTTCTGGCTCCCTGTAGCTCCCTGTTTAGTGTAGATCTGAAAATGCGTTTTCGAAGAACACGTTTTGCAGCTTTCCAGCTTTTGCGAAACTAAAGGTGTTTCTCTTGAAAGCATTACAAGCTCAAGTTTAAGTTTAAAATTGTTCAAGTGAAGTATGTTTGCAAAAATATCTGTAAAGGAATTGATTCCGAAGTATTTTGACATCCATACTAGTAAGAGATTGATCACTTTTGAGCAAATGTGGCATGGTTTTCAAACACGGGTTTCGTGTCGAGCGAGTCGACGCGGGCGCATGTTTTTTTAGTTACTTCGGCGGGAAAATGAACGAGGCGACTTCCGGTTCGTAAAAAGTTTGAGAAAAGTGCCATATAATAAACAACTTACTAACATCTGCCGTTCGGTCATTACGGGAATTATGAAACCAAAGCTTCGGTTTGATATTTCCCGTAATGACCTCACCATCAGTTAGTAAGTAGTAAATAAAAGAAAGATATCTATTTAGAAGTGGAAGACAATTGCACAAGGTGTAATAAATAAGAAATAAAATAAAACGTATTAAAATAGTAATGAAATAACTAAAACGAAAAAAATTGGTGCATGGACATCACTTTAACGAGCATCTTGGTCAATTCAAAGCTCTATTATGTCAAGCATCAAAAGTCCATGGTTACTCATAGTCATACATAGAAGATATTTAAGGAATTGTCCATGCTTAGCGTGCATATCCAGTTCTGGAGCACGCCGATAGGGACTGCCCCCTCGCGTTCCATTGCTGGTGCAGAACCTTGAAAATAGGCCTTGCAATTATTGTGGTCAGCCCTAAACTGTCTATTCTTCACTCTCTTGATCTAAATGAGAATGCTGGTACTGAGGTCAGCTGGCTACAACAATGCAATGCAAATTAATCTTTAAAATTTTTATGAAATACATTAAATGTCTGCCTTGAGTGGCACTTGAAAGGAGAAGTTTACATCATTTGGTTGCCACGGAAACAGAGCCACACCCTCTTAGACAGCTATCCCGTTCTCCCAGTTTCTCCGACTCCGTCGCTTGTGCAGCGAGGAGGCCGATTTTATGGCTAAATCGGACGAAATGAGCGATTTTTTCAGAAATCGTGGTTACCCTGACAATGTCGTCGCTAACGCCCTTAGCCGCGCCCGTTCGATCGACAGAACCACAGCCTTGCAGCCATCAGAACCCACTCTAGAGGATAGGATTCCCTTCCCCCTTACTTTTCATCCTACTAACCTAGCAATCAAGCATTTTGTGTCCAGGAACTTTAAGATCCTACAAAGGGACCCGGAAACAGCCGCAATTTTCCCCAAGCCGCCTTTGTTCTCTTTTAAGCGGGACCGAAACTTGCGCAATTCTCTTGTTAGAGGCGTTCTCACGCCTGGCGGTCTACAACCCGGCACTTTCAAATGTACTAGATCAAAATGCACAACGTGTGATCATGTCGTTTCCACCACCCGGATCATCGGCCCTAACGGCGAGTCTTTTAACATCACAGATCACTTTGATTGCACCACCGCCAACGTCATATATTGTATTACTTGCTCCCTTTGCCACATGATCTATATAGGACAAACCGGTCAAATGCTTTCTACGCGCTTTTGCCAGCATCGCAATGATGTGAGGAAAAATGACCGTAACAAACCAGTGGCCCGACACTTCAATCTTCCCGGTCACACTAGAGATCATATGACTGTTTGCGGTGTTTCTCTTCACAACGGGTCTAATCATTCTCGCTTCCATAAAGAGAATAGACTTATTCTTTCACTCGGTTGCAGATCACCCCACGGCATCAATGAATTTTTCTCTTATACCTAGTTTTCTACATCTCATCATATTTCCTCTTTCTTTACTTTTATCACTAGTTTGCGATTTCAATGGCCCATGGCATCCTTTGTTATTCTTAACCAATTATCGCCTTTAGTCATTCCGAATGTTTATCTGTTGCCTAGCAACGGCTCTACATTTACTTTATATACAGCCCCACTCCCTCAGTTTTCCCTCTTTGCTCCGACGAAGGGCTAACGCTCGAAACGTCAGCAAAACACCATTTTTCCACGGCGTTTAACATAAATCTCAACCCTTGGTTGTTGTTGTTCATGTTCACATCTCCGCCGACGCAGACCACCTAGTTTTCCCGTAAAACTAGTCATACCATTGTCTACCCCACTGCGACCACCAGAAGAAGAATATGCCGAGCCTCAAGAAGTTCACCAAGGATCTACGCCACGAAATCGTAAGTTATCTTTTTCCTTTTCCTTCTATTAGTAGTATACCAGCTTTACGTTTAGCTTCGCTTATCTTTGCCAAGACTAGATTCTGTAGCCACATCAATTTTATCGGCCGCTGTTTATCTTCTAAAGTCATTCCCAAGGGTTTTCGCATTAGTTTTAGTCCTTCTAGTTTTCTAGTTAATAGTG
The DNA here is from genome assembly GCA_033964015.1 of Scolanthus callimorphus. Lineage (NCBI taxonomy): Eukaryota > Metazoa > Cnidaria > Anthozoa > Actiniaria > Edwardsiidae > Scolanthus > Scolanthus callimorphus. The sequence goes on from CM066917.1 coordinate 2,616,893, forward strand.
ACCAGTATTTCAAGGACGTTGAGCGTGCCTGTGTTTCTTTCTCTAGGAATATTATGCGCTCTACTATTCGGGCTATGTCGGCTAAACGCAACGAGCTCGATCGTAACATTTCTTTATGCCGCTCTCAACTCGCCGACGTTTGTCCCGGCGTTTTAGTCAACTCTATACGCCTTAAAATAACGGACCTCAACGCTAAGCTCTTTTCTTTCCTCGCTGAAAGCAAAGCGAAGAAATTCAATCTGCTTGCCGGTCCGCCTGTTGTCCCCGAGCTTTCCACTCAACGGAATGCGGTTGTCACTATACCAGACGACCTCCTGCTCACTGACGCCGAGAGATCCGTTCTCGGTAAGGGCCTTAATTTCGTGCCTATATCCAACAAGGCAGACGAATTTACAGCTAGGCAAGATACTGAGCGTTTTCTCCGTCGCGTTAAACTCAGAGCTCATTTTCACGATAGGGACTCAGAACCGGTTGTGAAAGACGACTTTGAAGCGCTTAAACCCAGCTCATCTCACTGGACTCCTAACGACGGTCAATTTTCTGCCGTTGATCTTTTTGTTAGAAAATGTCGTCAGGACCTACAGCGCGTACATTTCAACCGCAAACTTAATTTCAGCAACCTTTCTAGGGAAGAGATGTCAGCTCTTAGATCTCTCCGCATGCGCAAAGACGTTGTCATTAAGCCTGCCGACAAAGGCGGCGCGGTGGTCGTTTGGCGCACCGACCTGTACAAACAGGAAGCCGCGCGCCAACTCTCCGACACTACCTTCGAAAGACCTCACGATCACCAACCAGAATACTTTTTCTCAAACTATTAAGAAACTTATCTCAGATCATGAGCTGCCTAAGACTGCTACCAATCTTATCGTTACTACACCTAGAACGTCTAATATCTACTTTCTGCCCAAGATCCACAAGGCCAACAATCCGGGGCGCCCTATTGTTTCTGCATGTAATTGTCCTACTGAGCTCATTTCGAGCTATTTAGACAAACAGATGGCCCCTTTTGTCAAAGCACTTCCCTCTTATATTAAGGACACCAACCATGCTCTCCACATTTTCAATAACTTTTCTTTTCCTGCCGATAGTGCGCATAGGTTTATCTTCACTATGGATGTTAAGTCTTTGTATACAGTCATTCCCAATGACGAGGGTCTAAAGGCCCTTAAACACTTCTTTGACCGCAGGAGTGTCTTAGAACCTAGCACTGCCACTCTACTCAGACTAGCTGAGTTAGTCCTCACTCTTAACGGAGATGTTCGAGCCGAAAAAACGAAGTTCTCAAACCAGAGGAAATCTCTCCAGTGTGCATGTTTTTGTTGGAAAAGGTTTTACTTGAGCTAAGGTCTAATTCAAGCGATTTTCCCAAATTTAACTGATAAGCTTAGATTGTTTAAGCTAAGTTTTTAAATCACACACACTTGAATTCGAATTGACCGAGTTGTACAAGTCTTTAAGAAAGTCCAACATGATGAGCAGTGCAAAGCAACTTTCCATTGAAAACAGCAAGAATCTAAAAAGTTTTACTTTACCTTTCTGGCGCTTCCTAAACCTTCCTATTCACTAGACGAGGGACTTCTCTTGATATTATTTACATCTAAAACCAATAGTTGTTGAAGTTCGAGTGGTACAGCTCAGCCTTTTTCTTTCTTGACCGAAAATACGACCATATCGATCGACACACGCGCGATCTTTTCGCGCCAAAACCACAGTGACACCAATGCCTCAACACCTTTGTTAGGAAATATTTAGGGGGTTATTGTGTGGCATTTGCATCATTTCCATTCACAAGGAACATTGTTTTCAAAGATCTAATTTAAAACGCCTTTCCTATCGTATGCTACGGTGCAAATATTTCACACCGGTATGCCACCTATCTAATATATAGATTTAGCCACTGGCTAAAAGCGGAGCTCCCGGTTATAAAATTTTCTGTGCGAATGAAAGGGATTCCCATGTGTACATGGTTTATACTATAGGCTTTTTAAGAAAAACATGTCTCTTGATATGTGTACAACAGTTTTTTCTTCGGTATGTTGCTGCATTGACACAATACAAATACGGGAAGAAAATAAGCATCCTGTCAAGTGAGATGACCTCCTTCCGAAAAATTAAGGTATTAATTCCTCCAAATGGAATGATTCAAAAGTGCAATAAAGAGAATATTTTTTCAAGCATAGATTGCGTCGTCGATGACGTCATATCACCTGACAACTTCATTTCGCTCATCTGGTGACCTAGACTACACTACCAAAGTTTCGTTGTTTTAGAGTTTTCCCTTCACGAGATATTAATTTTTCAAGCATAGATGACGTCATCGATGACGTCATACCACGTGACCACTTTATTTCGCTCACCTGGTGATCTAGACTACACTACAAAAGTTTGGTTGTTTTAGAGTCTTCCCTTCACGAGATATTAATTTTTCAGGCATAGATGACGTCATCGCTGACGTCATATCATTTGACCAACTCATTTCGCTCATCTGGTGGCCTAGACTACACTACCCAAGTTTGGTTGTTTTAGAGTCTTCCCTTCACGAGATTTTAATTTTTCAAGCATCGATGACGTCATCGATGACGTCACATCACGTGACCACTTCATTTCCTTCATCTGATGATCTAGACTACACTACCAAAGTTTGGTTGTTTTAGAGCCTTCCCTTCACCAGATATTAATTTTTCAAACATAGATGACGTCATCGATGACGTCACATCACGTGACCACTTCATTTCGCTGATCTGATGATCTAGACTACACTACCAAAGTTTGGTTGTTTTAGAGTCTTCCCTTCACGAGATATTAATTTTTCAAGCCTAGATGACGTCATCGATGACGTCAGATCACGTGACATCTTCATTTCGCTCATCTGGTGACCTAGACTACACTAATCAAGTTTGGCTGTTTTAGAGTCTTCCCTTCACGAGATATTATTTTTTCAATCATTGATGACGTCACATCACGTGACCGTGTTACAACACCCCCCTTCTGGCATAGACAAAATATCCCAAGTATGGTTGTCCTAGCATGTTCCCTTGAGGAGATATAATTTTTCTTTGCGTACCACAGGGTTCCCATGTGTACACGGACGGCGGACGGACACCGGACGGCGGACACTATAGGTTTAATACCAGAGAAATAAAGAAAAAATCATATCTCCCGAAGGGAAGCTTCGATAGAAGCCAAACTTGGACAAACTTTCAAAGACCATAAGAGGAACTCTGCACCAAGTCACGTGCCCTTTCGTCATCAATGACGTCATCAAAATGATCCATAATGCCCGTGACGTTCAAAAATCAACTCGATAGTATACGTTTTTCCCTTAGGTATGGTGCTCCGCTTGCGCGGGCCTTCGGCCCTCGCTGGAGCTCCGCTATAAACTGATAACAAATACTTTAATACTTTAAAGTAAACAGGCGTAGCTACAAATTGTTTGAGCACATCTCTCTCAACGTAGCGGTATAACTGTTCATTCCACAACGGCAGACGATCCGATAATTTTCGTCATTCAAGGGAAATTTAATTCGTGAATATTTCACGGGTACTTACTAGTAATATATATAATATTTGAAGTTCATTAACTGTTACCACAGGATCCCGGAAAAACGGCTGCGCCACAGAACTGCAAAACCACGCCATTTTCGAAAACATCAAGTTCGCAAAGGCACCATTTTTCAAATATAAATAGTTTCTCGCAGCCGAAAGCAACGAAGACGTCCAAACCTACGAGATTCTCACACAAATCACTCAGACAAAAGTCGTTTTTCCAAAAAAAAAAAAAAAAAATCAGAGTGGACAGATATCCCATTCAAATATTTTAGCGCGTTGCACGAAGCCCCGGCGCACCATTTATAAATACACACTCGGTTCACAAAGAAGAGAGGTTTGATACTCTTTTGAGCCCGATATAAAACTTCCGAAATCTATACTAAGAACTGAGATGTTGGAGCCGAAACCTGAACAGAAGGAGGACATGTCACCAGTGTGCATGTTTTTGTTGGAAAAGGTTAATCTTGAGCTAAGTTATAATTCAAGCGATTTCTTAAGTGAGGGACAAAACCGCCATGTTGGACTCTCTCACAGAAACTAAAAAAGGAAAGAAAATCAGTTCGTACAGCTGAAAGCACCATGGACATCCAGACAAATGGGTCTGATGATGTAACGTGACAGCTTGCGCTAAACTGTTAGTCCAGGTTCACATGATTGTCACGTTGTTAAAGTGTATTAGTACGTCGTATATCCCCATGCACCGAAAATGGTTTATACATAAATGGTACAGAAAGTTGATAAAATAAAATGCCCTTGAAAGTTACTCCTTGAAAATTTTAACTTTTGTCCTTGAATAGTCCTTGAATATTTGTTTTTCTAGTCAGCACGAACCCTGCACTGGGTGCTCAGATAGGACACGCCTTTCTTGTCCTTCCACACAGTAGCGACAACATCCCCTTTGCGATGGCATAAGGACATTCATTGCTCTAACGCTTTCACAGCATGTGTCGTCGGCTTTAGACCCTTTTGGAATTTTTTACGATTAGATTGCATCGTCCCAATCAAATATAGCTTATCCTTCAATAAATACGCCGCTAGTTCCACTGAGGTGAAATAGTTATCACGAAAAATGTGATAGTTCTTCCCTACCAGCTGCCGTGTAAGGTCATGCACAACTCGATAACCAAGTGCATGTTCAGTTCGGCCGCCATCTTTCTTTCCGGTGTAAACTTGCATTTCGGAAACGAACCCGTTTTTAGCGTCTGCTCGCACCCAAACTTTGATCCCTCGCTTTGCAAGCTTGAGAAGCATGTATTGTTTAAAGCCAATTGGATTAAGAGATGATATTGGGTGATAAAGGTGATATTTATATATCTTTAATCATTAAATCCATCTACAAATATCTTTTTAACAGCTTTATTGGGCGTAACAAGAAAATATATAATTATTGAAGACACTTAGATATAATTATTGAAAAGTTACAAAACAAACAAAAAACAAAAGGGGCAGGTGCGATGGGACACGTCCCATTCGAGCCACTGCCCCTGGATTAACATCTACGTTAACATCTAAACAAAATGTAACCAGAAATTATGAATGGCACGGGCACGTAGGAACCAGTGTCCAAGTACAGGAGTAGTCAATATTTCATCTTTAATCATTAATTACCATTTAGAACTTCAACCGTTCTTCTTTGCTACCGAGTAGTGGTCATGGATTTCTGAGCAGATCACGACTGCTTCGAATAGTACGTATCCACACCTGAACAGCCGTTTTCGATATCCAACTATCAAAATATGTGGCCGCTCAGCACATACAAGCGTTTCTGTGATAGTTTCTTTCAGAGTATCGATAGTGGATTCTAGATGAGTGTCGAAAAATAAACGCAGAGTAAGTACAGCATTTCTATAAAACCTATAGGAGTAAGTACAAAGTAAGTATGACTTACAGTACATGAGAGACATCGATATTTACCCATTTCATGGGAAAACATGGACTAAGGAACTGTTTCCGTGACAGTGTCCCCATATCTAGGATATCACGGGATCGCTGACGGATCTGAAAATATTGTCAAGGCAAAACTTTCCAATCATCCAATAGAATTGTCAAAAATTGTATTATTATTAGTATGTGACATTGACTGCCTTAGCTCCCGCTTTCGTATGTGGCGTAATGTCATTGTTTCCTGTGCCACTTAGATTGGAGGGGGATGTTTAATGAAAAAGACCTTGAAAAATAACTTGAGAGATACATGTCAATTTTGACCTGCAATTCTAGACAATTCTTGCAATGTCGTCCGGGTAAAAAGAGGCGCCGTAGGTATAGTGAACGTTGCAGACAAAGACATTGAGTATTAACTTGAATATAGCGCAAAGCCAAAAGCGGGTGGAAATTCTGCATTTTGTTTTAGTAATTTCGTGCCAGTGCTGAATTAAAAAATTGAAATCGTTATAAATCTTTTAGGGTCGTGCTATGCGGCGGACAGCCATTGTTTTCTTCCAGAAAGTACGCACAGTTAGTAATGACCAAACCTCACCCAGTTACACTCTAAAAGGATAATTGGGAAAGGTGACGTTACCGATACGTGCTCGCCACTACACCTAAGGTGCCTTTCCCACTTTCCAATGATGTTCCCTTTTACAGTGACTTTCACATTTGAAATACATTTTTAGTGTCGAGGGATAAACGGAGCTCGAATCAACTTTCTATGTAGTCTTTTAATAAGACCATCAATAATAGTATGTAGTCGGTTTACCCCTATTGCACCTACCTGATCATCTGTTTCTAAAAGATAATCAATTATCTTCTTGAACACCTCCTTTGGGTCAATGTAAGTGCCATACTCCATTCGGATGTTCCTAGTAGATTCCGCACTGCGGTTTGTACTAACCTGGCATCGTTGCAGCCGCGCACCACCATTATCTGTAGTAAAACAACATTTCTGTTTCAAAAGTTCATTCCAGTTGGTCATTGTTAATTCCATTATGCTCTTTTATTTACAATTGATATTGACTTTGTAAAAAAAAAAATATATATTTCGTTCCCATCACAGAGTGACGGGTCCTTTTCCGGTAATAGCAGAACTCCCCGTGCCGAAGGCACGGAGTGGAGCCCCATACGTATCATTCAACGTCACATGAGAAAGCAGCCCATCCAAGCCAAAACGATACGTTCAGCGGCTTACGAAAACATCGCGGGCTCTTATTTACGCATGCGCACTTGCGTTAGTGGCGAACCGTGTACAGAGCCAATCACAGTCCGTCTTGTATCACTGATCGCGCGCTTCATTTTGTCCTCCAGCACAGCGCCGCCGTGCTTTGACGCGGTGCTTGGCAGAGGACACGGACCGGAGTCGCTCCTTCATTTTCCCGCCGAAAAAACTCACAAAACACGCGCCCGCGTCGGCTCACTCGAGTTCATCCAGGCGAAATTTTTGTTGAGTCAAACTGAAACAAACTCGTGGGTGCGAACCAGGCCAAATTTGCTCAAAAGAATTCTCTAATGATTGTCAAAATACTTCGGATTCGATTGCTTCGCCGATATTTCATTTCCCGCCGAAAAAACTCACAAAACACGCGCCCGCGTCGGCTCACTCGAGTTCATCCAGGCGAAATTTTTGTTGAGTCAAACTGAAACAAACTCGTGGGTGCGAACCAGGCCAAATTTGCTCAAAAGAATTCTCTAATGATTGTCAAAATACTTCGGATTCGATTCCTTCGCCGATATTTCATAATGTTGTTTAGTCATTTTGGAGAAACTATGAGGGAGTTGCAAAAGATTCAAAGGCTAGATTGCAGAATACCCGGCCCACGGGGAAGCAAGACTTCTGAAGAAAAACAACAGTTTCTTTCGTAAAAGCTGCAAACGACGTGTTCCTCGAATACTCATATGAAATCTACGAACAGGGAGCCAGAACTGGATTGACCAGGATTGACAATAACAGAAAATTGCAATGGTTTTAGCCGAATAATATTAGGAAAATTGGCTTTGTGCAAAAGCTTGCCAAGTAAGAATGAATTCAACTCAACACGACGGAGACTTTCGGAGGAAAGAAACGACTTCACTATCAGTTATCGGTAAGCACAAAGCTTGAAATTGCTTCTTATGCTATTTATATTTTTAGCGTCCAAGTTTATTAGTCAGGGAGCAAATGTATTCCCGTGGGAAGTTTGTGCTGAAAGCAGGGCACCAGTCTAGAAATGTTGTTTGGGGTCTAGTAAACATGAAAAGTTTTGGTGCCAAACTTGAAACTTGCTCAGACGGGATTTAAGGGGGGTCGAAATTCTGACGTATGAAAGCCAGCATGGAAACGTGGCTGGAACATTAAAAACCGTATAACTTCCATAAAATTGCCAGTTAGTACACCAAATTTGGGAATTTTATCAATAGCGATGCTCTGAACTGAAATGTGTCACTTTGAATACGTAATTATGGTCACGTGACCCTGAAACATGGAAACCAGGCTAAAACAGAAACCAGCCCTATAACTTCACTAAAAATGTTTGCTAGCACGCCAAATTTGTTAGTATTATCAATACCAATGCTCTGAACTGATATGGGTCACTTTGAATACTTAGTTATGGTCACGTGACCCCAAAACATGGAAACGAGGCTAAAACATAAATCTCCCTATAACTTCAATAATTGGTCTCACCCACGACACATTTGGTAGATTATCAATAGCGATGTTCTGAATTGATATCATTTTGAATAAGTTATTCTGGTCACGTGTTCCCTAAACATGGAAGCGAGGCTAAATCATAAACCATAAATCACTACCAAGATAAAATTGTTCGCGTTAGTACGCCGTATTTGTGAGGCTAAAAGATGAAAATTTTTTTTATAAAATACTCAAGAAACAGTCGTTTCCACTCTAAAACTTTATTAAAACACTACTGTTCAACTGTATTTGGTACTTAAAATGCCTAGTGGTAATCACGTGACATGCAAACGAGGCCGAAAATACTAGTTTTTAACCTATGAATCCATAATGAGTCATAGTTACCTACGATTCATCAACCCCGACCTTTTCCTGGAGAATTCAAATTTCTCCCCGACTTTTAGTGTATTTGGAGTCACTGACGGAGTGATGCTTACTGGACGCCAAGATGGGCCGATCATTCAAAACTGACGTCTGAAACCGACATAGAGTACTTTATAGACCACAGTAATGGACACGTGTTACTTAAACATGTAAGTGAGGCCTAATGTAAATGCTTTGTAGCTTGCATGAAAATGGTGCACCAATTATACTTGTATAGTGGACGCGTCGCAGATGAAACCCGTATGTTGTCAATCAATAGATGGGACCTCACACATTAAGAATTTCACAGTAATGAAAGTAATCTTTTGTGCTTTTACCCGATCACTAAAAATTCCCCGGCAAAAGAGGCGCTGGAGAACCAATCTGGGGCGTTATGCACTGAACCGGTAGCTCTGCGCTCCTCAACACAACATCTGCTCAATCTTAAGCTTTGGTTTTACCTGATTCCAAGCCAAGTTTGCAACCATTTCTTTGAGAACATAATTATATTGAAAAGCGCAGTGACCATTGTTGGAAGCCAAAAGAAAGAGAACATGAGCTTATATCTGTTTTCTCCAACATGACCGCCTGTGACTTCACACGTGCAAACCAAGAATTATCCCCAAAAATAGCTAAAATAACCAGGAATTTGAAACTGCGACACGAAAGTACAGCAAAAAATCAGCGCCATGGGTAACCAACAGACCAGTACCATTTGTCCCAACGCACCTTTGATTGGACATACTTCCAACCGCAGCTTTAGAATTCGAATTTGCAGGTCGGTTCTCCAGCACGGCCTCCTACGCAGGGTTGACTGTTTGCCAGAATTGGATATAATATGACATCGTCCTTGCTACACTAACATCCTATATTTGCTGCTTCTCACGATTGTGCAGAGACACCCAGCTTTGTGTCATTTGATCGGTTAAACATGACTGCACTTCAAAAGCTGTGTTATTGCTTCAGGAGCTAGTGCAAGAGTGGTCATAAGGGGCAAACATTCGTCATTCTCCATTGACCATCCCGAACTGTTTGGTTTTGGAAGTGGATTAGGTACTTTTCCGTTTTATGGCTTTAGTACTATTTCTAGTGAGACAGGCCTTTTTTTGTCTCTGCAGCTAATATCGCTAGTTCTGGAGCAATAAAGCCGGCTTTTCACTAGTGAAGTAAGCGGAGACGGAGAAAGGAGACGGAGACGTAAGAGCCTACGTTTGTGTGAAAATCACCGTGAAAGTAGCGACGTAAGCGTAAGCGGAGACGTAAAGGAAACTTTCCGTTCTGCTTCCTTCACACTTACGTCTCCTTCTCCGCCTCCGTTCTTTGATTTTCACACGAACGTAAGCTTCCTTACGTCTCCGTGTCCTTCTCCGTCACTGCTTACTTCACTAGTGAAAAGCCGGCTTAAAGGAAAACGTTTCATACGCGCGCATTTAAAGTTCTCCAGGGCATCTGCGCAACTGTGCAGAAAGCACCTTTTCATTCTTCTTCACTAACCAGTTCCATTAATGAGACGCAAGATAAGCTGGATTCATTCACAAGACTTGACTGTGCGCAACCGAAGAAATACTTTGTTATTAAGTGCCGCACAATATTTCTGAAAATCACATGGTTTCCCTTTTACTTTTATTTCCGAAAATCAAAGAGCCAAGCATCATACATAATACTCTTGTTTTTCGAAGTGCGAAAATCATGAGTATGCTCCCTTAGTATACCTCGACAAATTAATGCTGGCGTAGCCAAGAGGGCAGACTTGAGTTTGCGCAAATCTTCTGCACCGGGTAAACTAGTTCCTTGTTTTGTGACATTGAACTTAAAAGTTTTCAGCCAAGACAGCCTAACAAAAGCAAGTTTGAGTGAAGGAAAAAATGGGTTAAACATATGAAATATGAACGTACTCAAGGAACTATAAGGAATTGCACCAGAACTAAACTTTCACGTTGGAACCTATTTTTGGAAGTTTCATCGGCTGAAGAAATGGACTTTATGTATTCTGTGGGATGTATCGAGTTTAGTTTACTTCCGGTCGGTCTATCATGTGAAACTTTGTCTTTGTCTAGACCGCAAAAAATAATGCGCACCGATGCAGTGAAACAAAAAATGAACTAACCCGGAGGTATGGCTAGTTTTTCGGGAAAACTATAGGTGGCCTGCGTCGGCGGGGACATAAACATGGACAATAATATAACAACCAAAGGTTGAAATGTATGTTAAACGCCGTACAGGACTCTAGTGTTTTGCGGACGTTTCAAGCGCTAGCCCTTCATCGGAGCAAAACCCGGAGGACGAAAATGCCAGGAATGTGAAGTTTTCCGCGCTAGAACAAAACTAGCATGAACTCACTTTGAGTTCATGCATCGGCGTGGTTTAGGTTTTAGCCTCGTTTACATGTTTAAGGGTCACGTGACCATAATTACGTATTCAAAGTGACACAGATCAGTTCAAAGCATCGCTATTGCTAAAATTGGCAAATTTGGTGAACCACCGAATAATTTTATGGAAGTTACAGCTTGGTTTCTTTTTTAGCCTCGTTTCCATATTTAGGGGTCACGTGACCGTAATTATATATTGAAAATGACAACATGTCAGTTCAGAGTATCGCTATTGATAAAACTGCCAAATTTGGCGTGCTAGCGAACAATTTTATTGAACTTATAACTTGTTTTATGTTTTAGCCTCGTTTCCATGTTTCAGGGTCACGTGACCATAATTACGTATTCAAAGTTACACATATCAGTTCAGATCATCGCTATTGATAAAATTCCCAAATTTGGTGTACTAACTTTCAATTTTATGGAAGTTATATGGTTTTTAATATTCCAGCCTCGTTTCCATGCTGGTTTTCATACGTCAGAATTCCGACCCCCCTTAAATCCCGTCTGAGCAAGTTTCAAGTTTGGCACCAAAACTTTTCATGTTTACTAGACCCCAAACAACATTTCTAGACTGGTGCCCTGCTTTCAGCACAAACTTCCCACGGGAGCTTATTTTAAGACATTTGCTCCCTGACTATATTGCATTCCCGATGAGAAAATTCTGACTTTACATGTAACTTTTACGTTTTGCTGCTAGGCTCCCTCAAGGTTTCTTTTTCTCCGGCTAAACTCGAATTATAGTTTTGAGTAAGCTTGACTTTTTGGCCCTGCTTTGCCTTATGTAAGCAGGTCATTTCTGATATTCTAGCCTTGATTTTCCTTTGTCACATGTTAGATTTAGTTAGTACACTACAATGAGACAAATACTATGTCAAGTATTCTTTGTTGTGGATTTCGCTGAAAATCTTATTTAGTTAGATTTTGTTAGATTTAGTTAGTACACTACAATGAGACAAATACTATGTCAAGTATTCTTTGTATTGGATTTCGCTGAAAATCTTATTTTTCCTTTTTATTTCAAGGAGATTATCTTTTGTCGGTCGTGAACTGCGACTTGTTAGCATATCAGAACGCGCTTATACTATCAATTGCCATATAATAATAACATGAATTTTCTTGATTTAAACTGTAAAGGTGAGCTCCCTGTGAGTAAGACGTGGGGTGTGTATGATTGGAGTTCCGCTTTTAAGCATTGCCTAAATCTATATATTAGAGTTAAATTTTAAAATCACCGTGTAATTCGGGAAGAAAATGTTCCGAGCTTTCGGCTCAACCTAGAGTCTGGCATCCGTACCCTCCCCCCTCCCTGTTTAGGTCGGGGCAGTTTGTTCTAATGTGAGCTGCCTCACGCGTCCCTCTTTAAGTAAAACTCCACTTGGCAGAAATCATTGCTACACTCAACTTAAGTGTTTGGTTGCTACTTTATTTAAGGAAAAGACGTTTCAATTAAGCAGCCACATACCTGGAAACAGTGTACGTGTTACTTCAAGTGCAACACCTTTATTAAAGTAACTACTTACATAGAAGGAATGGCGTGTCATCGCCACCCGTGCTTGGGAGGCTGTCATTGGACTGTTGACTGATTTCCGGATTACATCAGCCCCGAAATCAAGGTGAAAAAATTAAAAATAATTAAAAAATCCGTAAAATATTCAGTATTTAACCTATTAATGTCAAATTTATCTGAGAATGGCAAGCAGAGCCTATTCTTTTGATTTAATGTACTTATAGTTTCATTGGTAAGCGAGATCGTTAGAATTTTGTTTGCTTTTGAGGTAATGTAGGAAAGGCGAAAACGGGCCTCAAAATCGGCAGTCAGCCGAGTGATTCAACTCGGGCCTCGTTCTCCTAGAATGTTTATCTGATCGAACTAAACTTTCCACAGAAGCGGCAAGATTCAGGGCTCTGGGGAATCCGATTTGTGAGCATGCGTGATAGGTCAAAAACGTAACGAACTTTCATACAACGTGCAAACCGAAAACCCAGAATATGGGTTTTAAAAAAACCGATTTCCCCAGAGCTCTGAATCTTGCCGCTGGCCTAAAGATGACGGGCTCTGGGTACGAAATTGTAGATGGTAGAGATAGATGAAGTTTGAGCGATTTCGCAATTTCTGGAATTTCGCGAGCTTTTCGATATTTACAGACGAGCAATCTTAAGTGTTATGGTTCACACATGTACGTACCTTGTATCAGTTTCCTGTTTGTGCTTTATCTTCCGTTCATACCATGGGTGAAACTTGAAAGGTGCTACCAAACTGGAACTATCATATTTCAGAGGAAAACCAAGCGGTCTTTCCTTGTCGAATAACTCCGGTGACCTTAGTGCCTGATGATCTGCATGGTATAGTCAGCGTGACGTGCTCCTAAAATCATCTTCTTACCACCTGCTGATGCACCCTCATCCATGATGCTATGCTGTTTGTTGAAGTTTCAGGAGCAATGAGCCTGGACTGTACCTGAAAGAACATCATGCTCAATAAGATCTATCCTCAGGGTCCAGAAGGGGTAAAATGGGAGCTGGGATTGGCCTTATTTTAGGCTGGGAAATGGGATTGGGGTCACTGGGATTGGGATTTGACCACTTGGAATGATAATTATGTTCACTAAACTGGGAATTCTATATTGTTTCCCTTTGCCTTGTAAAACGATAAATAAACGTGGCTAAAGCGGTGGCTATTGCCCAATATAAATTTTAAAATCATATATAAGAGAAGTTTTTTTGCTCTTCTAAAGATCCTTCCCCCGAAAAATTACCGTTGTATGTTGCCAGTATGTAGTGATGTGTATATAGGCAAAGCTGATTGGTGCTTAATCACCAGGTCGCTCTTTGTACCGGTTCCGTCGCTTAACATCACGATGGAGATATTTAAATTTATGCAATCTTGGCACCGTGCCAACAATCCATTTGAGCCTACTCGCACACACAAAGGTTTGCTCTGCAGGCATCGGATTTAAATTCTCGGATATTCTTTTTCTGATCGTACATTTTCCTGCAGGTTCTTTCCTTGTGGTTACGGATGTGCAACCTATCTATTACCTTAACTGTACTGAGCCACAGTTTACTTAGTGGGTGCTGAAAAGAAAAATCTTTTTTTGGACACTCCTATTCCGTCAAAGGCGAGGGTGAGGATAGTTCTCGATATGCACTCTCTCAGCTCGTCGTCGAACATTTCTGCAGCTAGCATTGGTCTTAACTTGCGGTACAGCCAGAGGACAACGATCAGGAAAGCCCGCGTTGTGATTCACATCTAAATAAATTATGCCGTCAGAAACATTATGATGTGCAGTTGAAGGTACTACGGAAAAATCATGTACCTTCTTATTATGAAGAGTGGCAGTCTTTACAACGTCGCCTGGAAATCTTACTCAACCGCTGAAAATACCAGAGAACCCCGAGAGCACATCCCCGAGGAGCTGATTGATACCTTTGAGAATCCTACCCCTCCGGAAACCCACATCCTAGAAGCTAGAGAGCGCCTTGTGGTCGTCTCGGAAAGCGGGCCCAAAACTCGGCCGAGTTACAGCGAAACCATCATCATGAGACACGATGTCGTGCGAGAGCTATTACCTAGAATGCCGTCCCAGCCTCTATTCCAACCATTCCTCGCCAGTCTCTAAGACCTAGCGTGTTTGGAACCATTCCTGAGGCGATATATAACAGTCACTGGTGGCCAATGTTGTGTCACTACTCCCGTGTCTATCAAGGCTGTGCTTGAACGGTCACAAAAGTTTCTTGAATCATCGAGAAAATCCACGTCAAGGTTACTACTACGTTGGCGGGCAAACTTACTAGAGAACTCGCCATCACAAAAACGGCTCTTTTAGGAGCCACCACTTAAAGAAAAGTCATGAACCAAGCTTCTTTATGACCTAGCATTTATTGCTTTTTCACATTTCTGTTCGCTCCTATATTAAGGAAAATCTATAGTTTCGTGTGTGGGGGACATTTGCCGGCGGAGGCATCGCTAATCCTGCAAAAAATAATAAATAAATAAAATAGAGGTTTATCTTTGATCATCATCATCATGTCTTCCCTGTTGGCCAGTCCTTGGCCTTAGGGCACATCTGCTCCGGGAAGCGTCCTCGGAGCAGATGATAGAAATTCGATTTGTCCATCATCAGTTTCCTAGCCTGCATTGAATGAATGTTGAGGAGATCCCCTACCCGTTTCCAAGCTCTGTTTGTAGATCTTTTATCGAATAGTACTTGCTTCTGGAAGGCGTCATTCTCCATGCGACAGACCTGAGCCATGTATTTTAGATGTTGGACATGGCAATAATCTTGGATCGAATTTGATTTTGTTATTTCACGCAGTCGCTCGTTGGATATCTTGAATGCCCAGTCCAGTTGTCCTTCCACCATGGTAGCTGGATCAGCTCCTTCTTGCGCTTGTCACGGGGAGGAACATTTTTTCAAGCATAGCCTCCTGATACCATCTTCCTTAGAAAACCGTTCCACACACTCTCAACCTTCTTCAACATTGAAGCAGACAGGAAACACGCCTGAATGCCATACAGCAAACGGGATCTGACACAGGAAGTGAGAATCTTCATGCGAGTGGATAGGAAAATTTCTTCCCACTTTTTAAAAGGAGATGCGATATTGGCATGCAATGCCGCTGTTGAATTGATGGTGTTGGTGATTAAGTGCCCCAAGTATCTGAGGAGATCCTCTACTGTTTGTGTTAGTTGTGGGCACAACAGTAGGTCTAAGTGCGAACCGCACGTGCGAAAACGTCAATACTTACGATCAAGCCTTTACTTCAGTTCTGGTATCGTGTACTTTAGGAACTCGAGGTTTTTCTCTACGATAATCCCGAACGTTGAATCCGGACGTATTGGGATTTTCTATAATGCGATTGTTTGATAAAGTATTAAAATACGACATGGGTAGTGTTACGAATTCCAATAGCTGGAATGTTTGCACTGAGCCTCTGTCAGAACATTTGCGCTACTGAAGCGCGCATTGTATTCTTTGATCTAATCTTGGTACTCGACTAACGTGTAAGACAATTCCGTGTAAGACATACCGTGTAAGACATACCTTGTCGATCGTCTGTAAGCAGCTTTCAAGGTAGTGCGCCACTTCTTCAAGGTACATGTTTACTTGTTTGTCGTTGGTGGCCACTTGGTATTTCAGTTTCTGATCACAATACAACAGCTCCTGTTTAGTTTGAGTTTTCCAAAACGATTTCATTTCATCAGGTCATTACATCAAGTGTTACTCACCAGTAGATAGGATACAAGAGTCGAACGCCACAACAGCAAGCTGTCAAGTTCTTTTGTTCTAGGGATTAACTCCTATTGTTCTAGGATTAGCTCCTATTGTTAGGGTCTTTAGGAACCATGAGCAACCCGAGAAACCAGAGCAACCGACGGAAATGACGTCAGATGACCGCCTATTGTTAGAGGGATTAGAGCAACCCCTCGGGAATTCCGCAGCGGATTGGTCGATGACTCATCCCCTTGGTAAACACCGGAAGTCACCCCTTTGGGAATTCTTTTGTTGATCCGGATTAGTCGATGACTCATCCCCTTGGTAAACATGAGAAACCATGAGAAACCGCTGCAAGTCGATGATGACTCATCACTTTTGGTCCTGATCTGCAAGTCGGGGGTCATAATATTTGAGAAAAGCGATGATGTCATTTTTTATTTTAGATTATATTTTAAAAGGTGGTATAGTATAAAACGGTTTAGACATTTACGATGTTCATTTACGCTCTCATGCTCTTGATCGTGATACCACTGATCTACTGTCTGCTGCAGGATTATTATTATCCTCTGAGAGCACTTGATTATTACGTGAAAGAACATGGCGAACGCTGTACCCAAAACTGTCGGCGGTGTCAATGGCATGGCGGCTACGACTGTCAGTGATGAGGTGGACTTTACAGTTCATCAAAAACTTTGTCTGTTTGCTAAATATTTGTATGTGGAATTATACTCAAGAAAAATGATGAAAATGGCTAAAGAGGACTGCGATGGGTGTAAAGAAAATTACTGCAGTCAAAGAGATCATACATCTCTGATGTTTGATACAAAGGAACTGTGGGAGCTCTATTATGACAAAGAAGACATTGAGGTGAACGTATTTTTGATCGCTGATATTTGCATGCAGCTGATAAAGCTGACAAGTTCTTGCTATACAGAGGAACTAGAAACATTGATCTTTTGTCTGCCAGAGATGGATCTTCAAGACGTGGAGGACGTTTACTTTGAGATGTGCGTCCCACCCACGCTAAAAACTCAACTGACTGCAAGATTTGTAAATAACATTTGTGACACTATGGGCTGTCCTATGGGCAGTAATACACACAAGTTATAAAGATGGCAAGACCTGCGATTGAGGCAGAAGCAATCAACCTAATACTTAGCCCATCCATACCCGATTCGAGGTAATGGTATAGTCTTGGTTACAATTACCCTTTTTATGGTGAGAAGCGTTTTTTACCCGATTCAGGTAATCACAAAGTTATAAAAAAAAAGTCGCAACGTATCGTGGTTTATCATTCTGTTTACATCATGGCTTCAATCACATGCTTGTGTACGTTTTATAATCATGCTACTGGTAAGTACCAGTTTTGTAAAGCCGTGCAAGTTGAGAGCGAAGCCAAGGGTAAAATGTATTACAAGTGCTGTAAGAAGTTGGATTATCAAAATCCGAAGGTTGAGCAAGGATGTACGTTTTTTTTTTGGAAAAGTCGGATGCCCGCAAGGTGAACAAGGTGTGTGGCGAAAATGGAATTCGTTTACCGCATCGGGTGCTTCGGTGCAAGCACGGCTTGAATTGCAAGCTGGGTGTCACAGTGTACTCGTTCAAAAAAGAAGTTTTCACATTATGTGAAAGAAAAGGGCAGAAAGATCGCGAAGTTTCGCTGTATACTGTGAACGCTGCGAGGCGATCGTGCAGAAAGTGATGTTTGAGTTTAACCGCTTGCTTGTGTACAGCGCTACCGCATTTGCATCTCACGAGCCTGCATGTTTCTGTCTCGGTGTACCGTTCAACCCCGCTTTCCACGTCTTGCAAAGAGCTCGAGATGCACAAGCTTAGCGAAAATTTGCGATCTTTTGCATCCTCTTTTACAGTGATTTCGTCAAATGGCCCCTTTAGCAGTTTTTTTTGTTTTTGAGTAAAGTTATTTGTCTAATAGATCGATGGCTTTGACTCGCGAGACGTTATGTTTGCCTATGATTACTAGTAGTGCTAGTGTTGGGGCGAAGAGTTTCATATGTAACTTTAATTCTAACCGGCCGTTTTTTTTTACTTGTTTTAAAAATGCGAATTCGCGTTCGACTTCGATGGCTTTGCATGTTGGTTCAAGCACCCCTTGATACTGTTTGTACAAGAGAATACGGTTTGTCAAAATTGACTTATTGTAGTATTGACTGCATCCAACAACTACTGAGAGTTTTCGTGTGCTTACAGCGTGAAATGGCGATGCCACCGCATTGGTGAAAATAACTGACGGTCTGTATACACCGTTCTCAAAATTGAGGTGTTGTCTTGCTATATACGAGATAATATTCGCCCATTGACAGTGGTAGTCGCATTCTTTTAACACTTTCTGTTGAAGTTTACCCCATGCGAGGTTCAAAGAAACTGCAAATTTGAAAAATTTTGAGATTTCGGTGTTAATGTCGAATGGTTCATCAGGCCGCAATGAGGTTATAACGTTTTCCTCTGACAACAACCCTAGACATTCTACGTCTGATGATTTTACGATGAGGCATTGTGTTGTGTTTTGCGGCCATACTTGTGAATCGGGTCGAAAATCGTTCCCCAAGATGTGATCTTGGGTCGTTTTAGATGCTAAGCTACCACAATGCGATTTGTTTTTGGATTTCTACTAGACTGACAACATGACCTTCCTGTAATATATTCTGTCAGTTTATCTTGTGCTGTTTTTAACCTCTGTGCATATTCTGTCTCTAGAGAGATCTATAAACAAAACAACATTTTAATTTGTTGCATTCGTAAGAAGCGTTGTACATTTTTTGTAAGACTTGAATTTTAGAGGGTTGTTCGCTGTTCCCTTGATTAAAAATAGAGTGTGCTTTGTATTTAAAGTTTTTGTCAAGCATAATAGTAGCGCTATGGGTAAATTCTAAATATTTACGGGTGCATTGATTCAAATTGCTAAATTGTTGCTTGTCTAAAAAATTGCAAAAATCCTCCAATTCTTCGTGAGCTGCTGCTTGTTGTAAAACGCCGTGTGAGATGTTGAATTTTGAAAAGACACCACATTCGTTACCGCTTAAAAAATTAATCATAGGTTGGTACATTGGATATTAATAAACCGAAATAATAGGTCGTATAGTCTGAATTGTTTTCTAAAAATTAAATGTAAATTAGGGGTAAAAAAGTTAAAAAGTCGTTTAATGTCTTTTGCTGGAAAAACAAAGGAAGGGCACAATTATCTAACAGCCATACTATTTCATCTATAGAGCAAACACTACTTTGATGTTCTTGCACTATATAATATTCGTATTTATAGCAAGCGGCTGAAGTGGCTTTGTGTCCTTTAATGAGACAGAATGTCACGTCATCCTCGATGCAATTGGGGCATCTGGAGATATTCAAATCATTGGAAACGATTTCTTCAAAATAACTGCAGAAAAAGTGAACCCTCTCTCCTTCCTCGTGGAATCTTATGGTGGTCATATTTGCTCACTTACGCTAAATTGACTGTTCTCCGCCAAGCGATCCATTGTGTTGCTTTAGTGTCTGTTTTGTTAAAAATATATAATCAAAATTAGTCTTTGCCAGTAGAAACATTGTCACGTCCATGGTTATTAACTGCTGCAGTAGTATTTTGCAGCAGTTTCTCAGCAGCACTTATGTTCAATACGCCATCCACCGTCGTAGTGACGGGGTCGTCCAAATAGAGTAAAGCCTCCGACAAATTTTGAGGTGGATCGTCTTCTTTCTCTTTCTCCCATTGTTCAATTGTTACAGTTGTAAGTTGATCAAGCCTCTCTAAGAATTCTTCAGTCGCTCTAGACACTTCTATTTCTATAATCTCGTCTGTATAGTTATTTTTCACGCACCCCATGATTGCAGTAGTAGAGAGTTGTTGTTGTTGGAGAGAGGTTGTTGAAGAGAGGTTTCTGTAAGAAAAAAAGGGCATAACCAATCTAAGAGATCGTACTGTTCTAGGCAGAAGGTAACAGACATAGCACCTCCCGTTTTAACTCGGTCGGTTACGTTCATGATGACTTGTCTGGGGAATTCACAAAACTGATGGGCCAGACGGGGCTGCTTGTGTAGTAGATATACTTTTTTGGATCACTGTTCGGAACAGCTTCAGGCGGCAGGATGTTTGCACTCCATATTTGTTTCGAGCACCTTGGCTTGTTGGTTGCTTTTGCCTTGTCTTGTGAAGCCGGTGCTTCTTTTAACACTTTGTTGGGTGGCTGCATTGCTGTGGTGGCGGCGTCTCGCTTGCTGGCCATGATTGCGGTGTAAGAATGAGAACCCAGTGTGTTTTTAAATAGCTTCAGGTTTACCCGAAATGACTACCTGATCGAATGTTCGGGTGGTTGCTGTTTAAATGGGCTCAACAGTTTTTTTTATAGGTGCGTGGATAATAAATATGGAGCTCGGTTAATTTTGATCGGTATCGTCGTAACCGCCACAGGATAAAGTTAAAACAGCAGCAGATGCATTTCCATTCGTTGTATCGGTTTCGCACAGTTAAAATTTTTTCTAGGTAATCAATTTCCGCCGTATACCAGTTAAGTTTTTCTTCTGGAGTTAACTGGTTGTGCAGTTGAGTCTCCAAAATCCAACCAGTTAAAAATACGACCGCAATGGTTAAAAGTATTGATCCAACGACGTAAAAAGTTACCCAGCACTCGTCCATCTTGTTGGTTTGATGTTCGCCAACTGACTCGTAGGTTGGTGGAGGCATATTCAGTTGATCCAATTTGTTTTTATATTTGTCCAGTTCTTTTTTTGCCGGGTCTAGAACGTAACCTTTTATCAGAAAAGCCTGAAAGGCGTATTTTTCTTTATCATATTGTTGTTGCATTTGAGGTATTTCTTTTTCCAATTTCCTGATCCGATCCAGGTAATCATGAAACTATTCTTCATTGGTTCGTTTACCCTTTTTATGGCAGTAATACACACAAGTTATAAAGATTGCAAGGCCTGCGATTGAGGCAGAAGCAATCAACCTAATACTTAGCCCATCCATACCCGATTCGAGGTAATGGTATAGTCTTGGTTACAATCACCCTTTTTATGGTGAGAAGCGTTTTTTACCCGATTCAGGTAATCACAAAGTTATAAAAAAAGTCGCAACGTATCGTGGTTTATCATTCTGTTCACATCATGGCTTCAATCACATGCTTGTGTACGTTTTATAATCATGCTACTGGTAAGTACCAGTTTTGTAAAGCCGTGCAAGTTGAGAGCGAAGCCAAGGGTAAAATGTATTACAAGTGCTGTAAGAAGTTGGATTATCAAAATCCGAAGGTTGAGCAAGGATGTACGTTTTTTTTTGGAAAAGTCGGATGCCCGCAAGGTGAACAAGGTGTGTGGTGAAAATGGAATTCGTTTACCGCATCGGGCGCTTCGGTGCAAGCACGGCTTGAATTGCAAGCTGGGTGTCGCAAAGAACGGAGAGAGAAAGGGGGAGGTTTTCTATGCTTGTCCATTGTCGTTGCCACATGTGTCGTGTGGTACGTTTCGGTTTGTTAATGATTGCAAGGAGTTGAATGGAAGAAAGCATCCCCCCTACTATCCCTGGAAACATGATCCGAAGTATGCGGATAATAGCGTGGGTGGGGAAAAGGAGGAAGATGATGATCCTACACCGTTACCTACGTACTGCTTCGACGAAGAGGGTGGTGATGACGAGGATGAATTTGAGGAAGGTCAAGTATCTCCTGTCAGGAAGCGTGTCAAGCGGTCGTAACTAATAAACTTTTACACAGAACAGTTGCTAGTAACCGATTTTTATTAAAAAAAAACCATATTCAGTAGTTTTTACAATGGTGGCATTTGCACGGGGTGTTTGTAGACAGTGTTGTCCAGGCTGATCTCCCTATTTTTACAATAAATGTTTTATTGTGAAAACTAATGGTGTGACATTTGTTTTGATTTTGCCTTTGAATTTGCAAAGCTATTTTCACGGTGGTGGCTGTTGTCCCGTGAAACGTGATTTCCTCTTTGAGTATGTGTGTGATGGCTAGTATTTGAACCGCTACATTCTTTGTGCTACCGTCGGCATTGCGGGTCACAGTGTACTCGTTCAAAAAAGAAGTTTTCACATTATGTGAAAGAAAAGGGCAGAAAGATCGCGAAGTTTCGCTGTATACTGTGAACGCTGCGAGGCGATCGTGCAGAAAGTGATGTTTGAGTTTAACCGCTTGCTTGTGTACAGCGCTACCGCATTTGCATCTCACGAGCCTGCATGTTTCTGTCTCGGTGTACCGTTCAACCCCGCTTTCCACGTCTTGCAAAGAGCTCGAGATGCACAAGCTTAGCGAAAATTTGCGATCTTTTGCATCCTCTTTTACAGTGTTTTCGTCAAATGGCCCCTTTACTCAAAAACAAAAAAACTGCTACAGTTGTTTGTCTAATAGATCGATGGCTTTGACTCGCGAGACGTTATGTTTGCCTATGATTACTAGTAGTGCTAGTGTTGGGGCGAAGAGTTTCATGTGTAACTTTAATTCTAACCGGCCGTTTTTTTTTACTTGTTTTAAAAATGCGAATTCGCGTTCGACTTCGATGGCTTTGCATGTTGGTTCAAGCACCCCTTGATACTGTTTGTACAAGAGAATACGGTTTGTCAAAATTGACTTATTGTAGTATTGGCTGCATCCAACAACTACTGAGCCTTTTCGTGTGCTTACAGCGTGAAATGGCGATGCCACCGCATTGGTGAAAATAACTGACGGTCTGTATACACCGTTCTCAAAATTGAGGTGTTGTCTTGCTATATACGAGATAATATTCGCCCATTGACAGTGGTAGTCGCATTCTTTTAACACTTTCTGTTGAAGTTTACCCGATGCGAGGTTCAAAGAAACTGCAAATTTGAAAAATTTTGAGATTTCGGTGTCAATGTCGAATGGTTCATCAGGCCGCAATGAGGTTATAACGTTTTCCTCTGACAACAACCCTAGACATTCTACGTCTGATGATTTTACGATGAGGCATTGTGTTGTGTTTTGCGGCCATACTTGTGGATCGGGTCGAAAATCGTTCCCCAAGATGTGATCTTGGGTCGTTTTAGATGCTAAGCTACCACTTATGATATTAAATGCGATTTGTTTTTGGATTTCTACTAGACTGACAACATGACCTTCCTGTAATATATTCTGTCAGTTTATCTTGTGCTGTTTTTAACCTCTGTGCATATTCTGTCTCTAGAGAGATTTATAAACAAAACAACATTTTAATTTGTTGCATTCGTAAGAAGCGTTGTACATTTTTTGTAAGACTTGAATTTTAGCGGGTTGTTCGCTGTTCCCTTTATTAAAAATAGAGTGCTTTGTATTTAAAGTTTTTGTCAAGCATAATAGTAGCGCTATGGGTAAATTCTAAATATTTACGGGTGCATTGATTCAAATTGCTAAATTCTTGCTTGTCTAAAAAATTGAAAAAATCCTCCAATTGTTCGTTAGCTGCTGCTTGTTGTAAAACGCCGTGTGAGATGTTGAATTTTGAAAAGACACCACATTCGTTACCGCTTAAAAAATTAATCATAGGTTGGTACATTGGATATTAATAAACCGAAATAATAGGTCGTATAGTCTGAATTGTTTTCTAAAAATTAAATGTAAATTAGGGGTAAAAAAGTTAAAAAGTCGTTTAATGTCTTTTGCTGGAAAAACAAAGGAAGGGCACAATTATCTAACAGCCATACTATTTCATCTATAGAGCAAACACTACTTTGATGTTCTTGCACTATATAATATTCGTATTTATAGCAAGCGGCTGAAGTGGCTTTGTGTCCTTTAATGAGACAGAATGTCACGTCATCCTCGATGCAATTGGGGCACCTGGAGATATTCAAATCATTGGAAACGATTTCTTCAAAATAACTGCAGAAAAAGTGAACCCTCTCTCCTTCCTCGTGGAATCTTATGGTGATCATATTTGCTCACTTACGCTAAATGGACTGTTCTCCGCCAAGCGATCCATTGTGTTGCTTTAGTGTCTGTTTTGTTAAAAATATATAATCAAAATTAGTCTTTGGCCAGTAGAAACATCATCGGCATCATCCATGGTTATTAACTGCTGCAGTAGTATTTTGCAGCAGTTTCTCAGCAGCACTTATGTTCAATACGCCATCCACCGTCGTAGTGACGGGGTCGTCCAAATAGAGTAAAGCCTCAAACAAATTTTGAGGTGGATCGTCTTCTTTCTCTTTCTCCCATTGTTCAATTGTTACAGTTGTAAGTTGATCAAGCCTCTCTAAGAATTCTTCAGTCGCTCTAGACACTTCTATTTCTATAATCTCGTCTGTATAGTTATTTTTCACGCACCCCATGATTGCAGTAGTAGAGAGGTGTTGTTGTTGGAGAGAGGTTGTTGAAGAGAGGTTTCTGTAAGAAAAAAAGGGCATAACCAATCTAAGAGATCGTACTGTTCTAGGCAGAAGGTAACAGACATAGCACCTCCCGTTTTAACTCGGTCGGTTACGTTCATGATGACTTGTCTGGGGAATTCACAAAACTGATGGGCCAGACGGGGCTGCTTGTGTAGTAGATATACTTTTTTGGATCACTGTTCGGAACAGCTTCAGGCGGCAGGATGTTTGCACTCCATATTTGTTTCGAGCAGCTTGGCTTGTTGGTTGCTTTTGCCTTGTCTTGTGAAGCCCGTGCTTCTTTTAATACTTTGTTGGGTGGCTGCATTGCTGTGGTGGCGGCGTCTCGCTTGCTGGCCATGATTGCGGTGTAAGAATGAGAACCCAGTGTGTTTTTAAATAGCTTCAGGTTTACCCGAAATGACTACCTGATCGTATGTTCGGGTGGTTGCTGTTTAAATGGGCTCAACAGTTTTTTTTATAGGTGCGTGGATAGTAAATATGGAGCTCGGTTAATTTTGATCGGTATCGTCGTAACCGCCACAGGATAAAGTTAGAACAGCAGCAGATGCATTTCCATTCGTTGTATCGGTTTCGCACAGTTGAAATTTTTTCTAGGTAATCAATTTCCGCCGTATACCAGTTAAGTTTTTCTTCTGGAGTTTACTGGTTGTGCAGTTGAGTCTCCAATGGTTAAAAGTATTGATCCAACGACGTAAAAAGTTACCCAGCACTCGTCCATCTTGTTGGTTTGATGTTCGCCAACTGACTCGTAGGTTGGTGGAGGCATATTCAGTTGATCCAATTTGTTTTTATATTTGTCCAGTTCTTTTTTTGCCGGGTCTAGAACGTAACCTTTTATCAGAAAAGCCTGAAAGGCGTATTTTTCTTTATCATATTGTTGTTGCATTTGAGGTATTTCTTTTTCCAATTTCCTGATCCGATCCAGGTAATCATGAAACTTTTCTTCATTGGTTCGTTTACCCTTTTTATGGCAGTAATACACACAAGTTATAAAGATTGGAAGGCCTTTTTATGGTGAGAAGCGTTTTTTTACCCGATTCAGGTAATCACAAAAAAAAACTGTGGTTCCAGAAAATATCCATCCCCCTCACACACAGAAGGGCATTAGAATGGAAACTCTGAAGGGATGGGTTCGGGCAATTTACCTGACCTTTTTAATAGAAATACTGTATATTTTTTTGGAAATTCAAGGGGGGGGGGATTTTCTGGAATCAAATATTGTTTAAAAGTCAGCACCACCTGTTGAGGACCCAACAGAGTGGGTACCCTAGTAAAATTCCAGGGTGGGTATCCCAAAATATGGATCTCTATGGTGGGTAAATAATTTGCCAGATGGTGACGAGGAAATTCACTGGAATTCCAGGGTGGGAAGTTGCAACCTTAAATTTCCAGGGAAATTGGCCAGTGTGGAACAAATGCCCAAAATATATCTCACTGTTCATTTTTGAATATCATGTATGGGAAGATTCATGGTTGTACCTCTAGTATAGAGGCCCCCTAACATTGGTTAAAAGGCAGCACACAGTCCAGATTTGGTTTACTGAACCAGCTAATGAAAGTAGCAAGACTCTGTTAAAAATGTGATGCTCCTTTATTAGCCGGATAGCACGTTCTACGTGTATCCTAAGTCTAGCTATTTGCTGTGTCTCACTGACTTGCCTTGAACTAAACTGATAGGATGTGGTCCTGGATAAGAAAGGGGGCATTGTGAGGGTAGCTTTACGGTTCTGAAGCAAGTCCTGGATTAGGAACCCTTTGTCCGCCATGACCTCATCTCTCTCCTCAATCAGTGACAGGATGCCGCTTTTCCGTGTGATTTCCTTGTCCGAAATACTACCTTGGTACAGGGAACTGACAAATGTTACTGCACCATGCGGTGCAATACCAATAAGGCACTTGTGTGTTGTGTGGGATTTGTATGCCGAGTAGAATTCAGAGTTCAATACTTTAGAGCTTGGTCGTTAAACTTTGATCTCTGTGCAGTCTAAGATCACCCTGGTCTTCGGATATACAGCCTTGAAGCACTCCGGCATGCTTTTCTGTACCTGGGCCTGTGTTGGCCACAGCGTAGCTGGCCAAGCATATTATAAAGAAAGTTTGACCATGTTATTATGATCCTGCTGACAGTGGAGGTGCTGGTGTTAAATCATACTGCTATATCTGTTTTAAAAAGACCTAGCCGCAATCTGATCATAAATAAAAGTAAGTGGTCATACAAAGATAATGAAAAATTCCCAGTACTCCTTCGCCGCTTGTAATTTTCATTGCCTTTTTCCCGTTGAATCTGGGACCACTTGATCATAGTTTCTGCATAAGGCTGGACCCAGGAAAAAAAAACTGTCAAATTGTTCGTTGTTTTCGGGACGTTCCCCGGTTTTACTCCAAGCAAATACGGAGGGAACCGCCCCAGATTTAAATCGCCGCCGCCCCATACCTTTGACCAAATCACTAGGTTTGAAGTGAGCTGAGCAGACCAGTGCTTCCTTTCTTGATCTAAAATAAAAATAAAGATAAGGACAAGCAAAACTTTACGCCCACACCTTGAGAAATCAGGTGAGAATCGACGTCAACAAAACATTGTCACGCGAGCTTGCACAAATCACTCCGCTTAAATTACTGCTTTCGATGATATTCCGCCCGCAAATAGAGCATAGAAGGCTTACATATTACTTGGGGATACTAAATAATGGTTCTGTTTGAAAGAAGAGGTTTGAAAAGCTCAAAAACATGGAAAATATGAACAAGAGTTGAGCACGTGAGATTGACAGCTCGATTTTTCACCTCGACTCGTCACACCATAACTTACCTCGAAAAGTGGACCTTCATCTCGCCTGATCGCAACAATCCATTCCATTTTAAGCTGAGGGTTTGAAGGAAAGTTAAAAAAAGACAAATTTCGACCAGGTTCACTTCTCTTATCGTTCGTACACTCCGAAACGCAGCAATGATCGTTTCAAGTCAAAACACTGTAAATGCAATTATGCTAATTATGTTATGCCCGTCGAGCCTGGCTTTCGTGACCAGAAAATCCAAGATGGCGGCTGCGTGATAAGGGAGTATTGGAGCCTGTAAGAACAATTTTCAAAGTTAAAAATAGTAGTGCAAACACGAAAAAAATTGTTGTCAATTTCATTCGACTACCATTTCCCAGTGTTTTGGAAGAACTTTGAACTTCGTTTTCAGTGTTTGGTGTTATTAGAAACGGATTCTCTTAACAAGATATTGAAAACAACCTCAAGGAAGTTTGCAATACAATGCAAATGATCTTGGTACAAGATTTTGTTCACTGCTTACTCGAACTGCTGACTTAAGTAACTTATGTTTGCTTCATTCCAAACTATATTTTCCCCTATGCAAAAATTGATTTAATGTATTATCTCTATAAATTAGATGCATGGAAAACCCCATATTTCCAAAGGAAAACTCCCCCTTTAACCATCCATCCAAAACTCAGAAAAGGCTATAACCCATTGCAGTTGACATTTAACAAGTCAAGTGTACAGTTTTTTTCATAATGCTTTTTATCTAATATCCACTCTCCTGTCATCTTTTTTTAGCCATTTTCTTAGTTCAGTGTACTTTTGGCTTTAAATAACTAAAAGTCTATCACAATTCAAGGGATAGGGGAAAACATCCAAGGCCCTTAAATCACAGAACAAGAAACATTTAGAAGCGTGTTTTGCCATTGGGTGGCTCCTTTTTTGTGCCTGCAAGCAGACGGATCTTGAAGTTCCAGTAACTCCTGGATATGGGCCTCAGCAACTGTGCGATGATTTCTGCCTTCCTCAGGGAACGGGAGTGCAAAACCTGGTCTGTCCTTTCCTTTAGCAGCTGCAGCAATTCTGGTACTTCTTCGTCTTCAGATCACATTCGCTATACATTGGTGTCATTGGCTGTACTGCCGGTGGAGCTGTTTCTGTCTCTAGTGGGGTCTTGGATATTCTTGGCCACTTCCAATTTTCCACCACCCTCCCAGAACTCAGCATTCCGCTTAGTGCAGCCTTCCTTGATGCGCTTGTGTCCTTGAAGTACCTCCTGCCGCTTTTCAACTAGAAGTAACTTGGCACAGGCATTCCGCCGATTGATCATTCGGTGGACATAGCGACGGACGTCATCATTCTTCTTCTCAACACCTATAAAAGTAAAAAGTATCGTCATTTTCGGGTCTTAAATCAATCCAACACGGAATATTCAAATCTTTCAATGTTTTCAGCTGCTGGATCCAATGTAAAAAATACAACTTGCCTTTATCGTATTTTAAGATGGCCGAACCTAGTTCATACTTCCGGTATTCGCTGTACATTTTATTAAAACGGATTCCTTTTTAGGAACAATAACATCCTTCTTGATAGTTGTTCATTTATACAATCCATTCGAGTCACGTGTGGCTTGCACAAAACTGATTACTGCTTGAGCATTCTAGCTACCTTTTAAGCCTGATTTGTTAATACCATTATCCTCGCAACTCCTAATGACCTCTTCGATAACATGATATCTGATTATCGGTAATTGCAGTGGTTGCGTGGTAGCCAGAAATAGGACAGTAAATCATTTAACATTTACAGAATCAGTAATCAGTAAATTATCTTGCCAGAATTCTTGCGACAGACGTTTCCCGGTTTCTTGGTTTGAGAAAAACGAGGTTCAGTTGCTGGACGGCCCTCAGACTGTCGACCACAGCCGTTTGCGTTAACGTTCTGAGACGTTTTTTTTAAGGGATGGCATCCCCATAATTTTGCTTGTAGCGCATCTAGCTCTCTTTTCAAGTTTCGATCAACAAATCTAGTGCTTTAATGATCATTACTTAAAAATTATACTTCAAACCCGTGGCCCTGACGAGATGGATAATTGTTTTAGTAACACCCAACTTATATTTCAGATTTCCTCGTCTCGAGTACATCTTCTTTCATGCCAAAATTCACGAAGATATCGTTGATCATTTCCCCTCAACATTCGTGAGTTTTTCAAAAAGCTCAATTTTGTTACTTTTTGAAAAACTCTCGCGCAATTAATCTCAAATTGAACTCGAAGTCGTATGATTACCTATACAAACAGTTTTTCGGGTAGTTTAAATTGGAGGCCGCCACAGTGGGCAACATGAACCCAATTTCAGCACAAATTGAAGCGGTCTTTCGAGAGCAAACAAGCGATATTACTTGTCGTAGATCACGTTAATTCCACTGAATTCTCGAAACCACCTTCTTGAGATGCTCTCCAATGAATAGAGTAGGTCATCTGGAAGTCCTAAAAGCAATCAATGACCTTGCGAAATTCAAAAATTTGCGAAGTCGCTCAAACTTCATCTATCTCTACCTCTAGTGGATCTTTAACTTCTGTGGGAATTTTAGTTCGATCAGATAAATATTTTAGGAGAACAGGGGCCGAGTTGAATCACTCGGCTGACTGCCGATTTTGAGGCCCGGTTTTGCCTTTTCTACCATACCTCAAAATTCTAACCGCTCGCGCTTCACAATCAAAAGATAACTACATTAAATCAAAAGAATAGACAAGCTTGCCATTCTGAGAGGAATTTGACATCAATAGGGTAAATACTGAATATTTTACGGATTTTTTAATTATTTTTAATGTTTTTCACCATGATTTCGGGGCTGAATTTCGAGGGCTTATTTCTCCGATGTAACCCGGAACTCAGTTGATTTGAAATTGCCATTCCCTAGAGCAATGCTTACACTCGTTTTCAGTCACACGTGCACCCTGTGGTTTTCGTTTCCGATTCGCGACTGGTGTTTGGTGGACGTCAATCAAGACTTGTCACGGGCCAAATATGGCCGAACCGAGCTCAGCTTTAGTCTTTTTAGGTTTAATGGAAGGGTGTTACAACTGATATAGGGAAAAATGGTTAAGGCATTTGAAAATACCATCAGGTGGAGAGTAATTTTCCTGAGGGATAAAGGTTTCACTATCAATGAAATTGTAGATACATTGAGCGTCAGCAAGCGGTTTGTTCACAAGATTATTCGTTTGTATACAAACACACTTGATGTAAGCGATGCAAGAAGACGGAAGTCGAAGGCCCGCCTGATAACTGGTAAGTAAATATTCCCTGCTAGCAGAGGCCTCTTTTCTTTGCATTTCGCTTGCTGAGGATCGCGAGCAAAAGAGACCGTCCAATTATATTGTGGACGGCGGCAAAACAAAGACAGTTTCAACACAGGGCACAGGTCTCCTTTCCTCGCGATCCTCAGCTAGCGAAATGCAGAGAAAAGAGGCCTCTGCTAGCAGGGAAAAGTAAATAATTTTGGAGCAATAATTATCATATAATTTTCATTAGAAATAGCTGTGTTATATGTTATTTTCAGCCGCTGATTTACTGCTAATCAGGCGCCTGGTTGATGAGTACCCGGGACTTTACCTGGACGAACTAAAAACTTGGCTTGAGCATTTGACAGGCTGCACATTCTCAGTTACTTCCCTTGATAGGTCCTTGAAGAGGATGGGTTTATCAGTGCAAAAGGTACCATTAGATTATTTGCTGGCGAAGGAACGCTTTCATGCACGTTGGCAGCAAAATCAGTAATTTTGTTTAACATTTATTACAGATGCACATCGTTGCTCGCCAAAGAAACGAGTTTGAACGTGCTGAATACCGAAGATTTATTTCGCAATTCAGTCCAAATCAGTTACTCTTTATTGACGAGTCATCGAAGGATGAAAGATCAATCCAGGTACGTACCAGCCCAGAACTCAGTTCAGATTGTGTATTATTCATTTGAGGTAAAATATGCAGACAGCCAGAGAGATGGTTTATTTAACCTCCCCCAATTTGGAAATTTTAGTGGGATGAGGGTGGGGGTCAAATGCTTTTTATTTCCCATACAATCACTGTATTTTTCACTGAAGGTTACTGCAAGACTAGAATTTTTGGGTCAACCCTTCTTCATAGACTTCTTTAATCGTTTACATTGAATACAACACCAGCTAACCCAGGCCAGCTTTCAACCAGGGACAACCCTTTTCTAAAAAGTGTAGGTCTGACCTACCTATAGGTGGGTTGGAAACTTGCCAAGTCAACTTAAGCTTTGAGTAAGCAAAGCTGATGCCGGTTGGATGATATTTATGCCAATTGCACAACCTGGGTTCATGTAAACCAATTTTTTTTTCAAGCCAGGTCAGATATCTAATCTGGGTCAGCAGTTAACCCAGGATCATGTAGCAGGGCCTGAGTCGAAAAAAGAGGGATGGCTGCAGCTTTGACAATCACCTTATACCCCAGCCCCTGTATCTGTCACTGCTTCTAAGGCCCATTCTAAACCCTAAAAAGCTAAAAAAAAAGTGCTCTTTACAATGATTTTTTCTGCCAACGTACATGTAACAGGTCTGTATGTTAGAGAGTGTTGCTGGGGCTATAAACCAACACCCTTGAGACTGATTTTTGGCCATCAAGAAAACAAAAATTGACAAGACAAACCCAGTGTCATTCTGGCTTGGAATATATGTATGTACTATTGAACCTGGCTTATCTGCATTTTTTTTAGAGGAAGTTTGGCCGTGCTCTTCGGGGAAAGCGCCTTTCTCAAGTGGGGAATTTCACACGTGGTACACGTTACAGTGTGCTTGCTGCTGTGTCTAGCGGGGGTGTAAAGGCTGCACATGCTATTGTGGGAGCATATAACACAGCATGCTTTGAATTTGCAATGGAAACATTTGTGGCCCCATTCGTTGGTTCATTTGCAAATGGAGAAGATTGTTCTGTTGTTGTAATGGATAACTGTACCATTCATAAATCTGACGGCCTTCTTAGAATTATCAGAGAGAGAGAGGGGGTATTGCTGTCTTTCTGCCGTAAGTAAAGACATTTAGACATTGCAAATAATCATAAGCTTAAAAAACAATTTTAGTAACAGTGGGAGTCTAAACAGCTGAAACAATGCCTTCAGTTGACAAAAAGATGACAAAAAATTCCTGTAGTATTTTCTTCAGTGCAAAATAGTAGTTTTCTTGACTAAAACATTTTCATGCTAACAATTACCACAGGCAGACCAGACTAATATCACTGGATTGAGTATATTACGTATTTGTGGCTGTAAATAAACTTCACTTATTTCCCCTTGTCTCTTGTACATGTAAATATTGTATTTGGTGGAGGTGAGGAAATCAATTGGAATCCAGGTCTCATAATTCTCAATACGACTTACTTGCTTTGCCATATTATTATTTTGATGGGAAGGGCCATTCAAGCTGGTTGTCCCTTGTTTTCCTTTTCCACTCGCCCCACAACCACTGATATACTCAATCCACTGATAATTTATTTTCTGGTCTGCCTGTGATAAGTACTAATGACAATCAAGGCTGAATGGGAAACACACATACTGTACCAGTGTGGATTAATGCCCCCCCCCCCCCCCCCTCACACACACACACACACGATCCTTTATAATTGGCAGGCATTTTAGCTAACTTAATCTCATCAAGGGTACTGTATGTGATTCCAAACTAGACATCAGCAAATAAAGCATGCGGCCCCTGGAATACGTGAGCCAGAAAATCATGGACCGCTCAACTACTCTAAGTTTATAGTGGAAAGAGCAGGGTGGTCATCAGGAATTGGGTGATTGTAGAATGTAAGGTTAATTTGTGACCCTTTTTCTTTTCAGACCATATTCAACAGATTTAAACCCAATAGAGGGATGCTTTGGAACAGGGAAAAAATGGCTGCTCAGGCATAGAGATATGACAGAAAGATACCCTCAAAGATGTTTTGAAATTGCACTATACAATGTAAGCATATAAACAAGTTTATTTATAGAATAGGACATCAATCAATCAAGGAGATGTTTACTTGAATTTGAACTCCTGCTTGATCAAAACCCTTACTACATTTTCTAAGATGAAAACCAGTGCAACTATAATGGTATTTAGCATTGAATCCCAAGCATAATAATGAACAGGAATAATGATAAAAGGACCACAATTATTTCACAATCGGTATTGTCAATAGCAGCATCCATAATGAACATTAGGATGATATTTAACTAATTTTTTCCTTTCAGCTGTCCCCTCAAGTGTGCAGTAACTTTTTCCTTGACTGTGGATACTTTTAGTATGCATCGAACACAACAAAAGATGCGAACTACCCTTCAAGCCTACCTAAAAATGTATACCAGGTGTAAATTGTAAGCTGTACTAACTGCAGGTTCAAAATTCTGATGGCAGATCCAAGTAGGAGTTGCAGGGCTGTGGGAATATAACAGTATATCTCCTTCATGATTATGCCCAGTGTTCTTCCCACAACTATACAGTGTAGAGATTTTAGATAATGGCCGGATAGAATTGCCAGTATAAAAATCATTTTAGAATGAAAGGTTTCATCTCTATTTGCTCACTTTTCCCCTTTTGGGATTCCCAATGGCAGAGGCATCTGTGGCAATAAAAGATACATGTCTGAGCTCTTGATACATGTACATGTAGCAATTCTGATTGGTCTAAGGTTTTTGGTTAGGAAACTGCTAACGGGCAGTACAAAAATTTAAATCATACAGTACATGTATGTGCCCATAGAAGATGCATGTTTGAAGCTGTGTCTAATGCAATTGGCTTGACACAAAATACAGTTTGATTTTGGAAATACACTTCAGGGCTATTTCAAAACCACTAACAAAGTGCTTTTACATCACAGCAACATGTGCAGTGAGGATCTGCAGTGAGATTATGTACTATTGTTGTGGAAAATAAACATCAACATGGCAACTCATGAGTTCTCAACAATCATATGCATCATATCATTCTGCACTAAACTGAGGTTGCAGTGAGCCTGTTAAACCCTTGAGCTTTCAATCTGTATATCTCTGGTACAAGAGAGATACAGTCTTCTTCTGATATTCCAGTTGACAGGAGTAGTTGCCGTCCAAACTGTGGATGGATAAATGCTTCTAACATTGGGCCATCTACAGAACTGTCAGAAAAGGTCTTGACATACTTGGATAACTGAATGGACTCAATCCATGAAAGACAGTCTGCTTCAGTCATCTGGGCCAGTGCTGTAAAAAAAGGATGACTGTTCATTTGATGCAATACCTGCGTTTATGTGGAGAGGGACCCTGGACCACTGCTTAAATAATTTGTATTCCTTAACAACTGAGAATCTTGGAATAGAAGAGAAATAGTAGCTTGTGTTTTTCCAGCCAATTGTACAGTGCAGTTCAAGCATTCATTCAGAGATGCAGTCAGTATAAATGAATGACGTAACATCTCAGCATCAATTTTTTTTCTTTCTCCAAATTTGATACTTTGCTTTGGTCATACAGGACTACCTAATAGATAGGAATTACACTGGAATTGGAATTACACCGATGTAAATTTAGTCATTTACAAAGTGCCAATAAAACATGTCTATGTCTATGTCTATGTCTAGGATTCTGTGTTTAAATGAAGTTAGATTGATTGATTGATTAGAGGAGCAACTTCAGAGCAGAACACCTGAAATGGCACTAAATTGCAGAGTCATTAGATGAGAAGGGGTGAACCTGAGACAACCAAACGTGGGGAAGTTGTCTTGGTTGGTGGGCGGGGGGGGGGGGGGGGGGGGGGGTGGGGGTGTCACATGAGTAGACATTATCGATCAAG
The DNA here is from genome assembly GCA_033964015.1 of Scolanthus callimorphus. Taxonomy (NCBI): domain Eukaryota; kingdom Metazoa; phylum Cnidaria; class Anthozoa; order Actiniaria; family Edwardsiidae; genus Scolanthus; species Scolanthus callimorphus. The sequence goes on from CM066917.1 coordinate 2,651,933, forward strand.
CACGAAAAGTAATATCTCAGAAATGATAATCAGAAAAGGATTGGGGAGTCGATAACTATCTACATAATAATAATGCATACAGCAATTTTATTCTTTTGATCAAAAACAATCCTTTGGCACAAATATACCTTTGCCTGCAACAGCTTGGACAGGCAAAAGTCCTGCTGTTTGGTGTCTGGGGATCTGTTTGGAGATCAAAATCACTTATTGAGATATAAATCAATAAATTTGTGCACTCAACCTTCCAGGGCTGGCATAATTGTATCTTCTGTACAGCCATTCTTATGATCAATCGTTAAAATACAGAATCTCAAGAGAATCAATGCATGAAAAAACAATATAATACCACTCTATGCATTGCTACGTGACCCCAAAATTGACTGTTGCGATAGGCAATTGCGAGTTTTAACGGTCAATCAAAACCAAAACATTGGATTCGGCTATATCTTCAGTGGGCCGACATTGATTGCAAAATCAACTAAAATTATTGTAAGCTTTCTCGCCTAAAATTTTGTTCACTTTCTGGCTAAAGAAAATTGACATTACAATTCCTTTGTGAGAATCGCCAATAGCAACAGTGAATTTTGAGGTCACGTAGCAATGCATACGGTGATAAAATGGTAATAAACTTTAGCAAATAAATAATTTTGCAGGCTCTTGATAGGGACACCATGATGCAATGTTAATTTATTGTAGACATGCGACTTGGCCGTTTATCTGCTGATGGATGATTTGTGTCATACTGTACTAACCAACCTGCAAAGCTGTCGACTGTGCCAGCATCATCATTATAGCAGATTGTAGTGTTTCACTTCGTTTTGCCTCTAGAGCCATCATCATCTCAAAGTTACTGTTGCTTGATTGATTTGACTGTGGTGACTGTTCCTTTTGGGACCCAGCTGATAGCCTTCTGCTCTTGGGTGGCTCCATTACTACATCAATGTGTTGATCCCAGCTAGGCTCTTCATTTGCTCCTCCACTGTTACCCTTTATTATCTCATCTGTCCAGAGTGTTAGATGTTTAGCACTGAACCGCCAAAGCAGACCTTTTTTCTCCAAATCTTTAACCAACTGTACATGGGTAGCATTCCAGTGGCTATTTTCGTCTGCACTCTTGGTCCCCATGTCCAAACGGCGCTTCCTTGTATTACCACCAGTGCCACCAGTTTCTCCAGCACCTGACAAATAATTTTTCTTTGTTATTCCATCACTTCACTTCTTCAAACTAGGTGGCTCAATAAATTATATCCATACCCCTCATATGGAAGGAATTTGAGATATAATGCCCCCAATCCCCACCGGGGGGTATTTCATTTTGAAATCAGACATTGCCACAGCCCATGCCTAAACTGTGATCATGCCTAGCTGGGATAGTATGAATACATTGCTTTGGGTGCAGGAGATAAATTATTATGTGTGCTCTGATTGGTTTGAGAGCTGTGGAAGGCTAATTTACAAAGGCAGTGAAACAGGTTTCTATCAATTGGGATAAATGCCTTCGAATATTGAAAAACACTTGAAAAGTTCAAACTGTGCTCTTTCTTTGTCCAACATTCTGCATGTGTTTATCACATTATAAACCACAGAAAATAATTAATATAGTAGGCCTACCAGCATGTTTCACTTAGGCATAAAATTATTATATTTGTTTAGTCATTTTTATAGGGCATAAAAGACATGCCCATATGCTCTCTGCAGCCTTCAGCTAGAATTCTTACCTGTGTTCTTGTCAATACTCAATGCACGACAGGCAAGTTTAATGTTGCCCCCCTTATACTCAGCTTTACAGCTGTGCAAGTCATCTTCATTACGCAGAGTTATTGGCTGCTTTTTTAAGAGCCAGAAGAGACCCTTGACTGGTGTGTAGATCAGTGAGAGACTTTCATATGATCTTAACTTGACTCCAATAATAATCACTACAGGTGCAGAGCACAATTTATTGGCTTCACCTTCAAAGTTATCAAATGCTGTAGCTAGGAATGTTCTTTTCTGTATATGTACGGGGGGAAGGGCAAGCCTAAGCATCCTTTCTCTTTCCTAGCTCGCTCAAAACAAAATGGTATGGCAAAGCCATCTTTAGCTTACATTACCATGCTGCAATGCATAAAAAATGGCACCACGTTTGGTGAGGGTCCAAGAATTTAAGAAAATTCTTTCATCACCCTGGATTTATACTTAGTCCCTGATTTCCATAACTAAAAATACCCATTATGGCATTTTTACTGAACTACTTAGTCTACAAACTCCACCCTAGAATTTCAGAGGTTGGGGGAGTTTGGGTATGGAATGCCTTGGTGCATAATGAAAAGTGTAACCCGATAGACTATACGCCAACGAAAAAGGTAGATAAATGAAAGAAATTCATGATTCTGGGGTGTGTCAGTCAGAAGTAAAACCTTGTTTGAAAGAACTAGACTTTTGGGTTCGAGCTGTTGTTAGCTGTAAAAAAAGTAAGCTTATGTTTTCTCATCAGAAAGGAACCTATAAACATGGCATTGTTTAAAATAGTATTGTCATACTGAAAACGGGAATCTTACCAAGTTCATGGTAGTCGACGGCCATGTATAGGAGAGCCGACTTCTTTTTCTTGCCGCTTGCGTATTCTAATGGGTATTCGGACAGTACAGCGCTCATGTCGGCATCACCTCTGACAAGAACGACTGATTTCCCTCTCGCTTTTTTGTAATAAACTTTTTTGTAATAAACATTATCTACTACTACAGCTTGTTTTCCTTGGCTGCGTTGGATGTAATCCGTAATGCACTGAAGGAGCGTGTCGAAAGTCCACCTGTGTGGCAACTGAAACGGCGGCAACTCTGGGCCCTTCACTCGGCCATTGCAGGTCTCCAGATACAGGGCAACTTCTCGCTAAATTTGGTGATGAGAAAGGCATAAGTACATTTTAGAAAGAAAATAATTGAAACTTCCAGTAAGACTAGTCTGCATGTTGGCAGTTTTGAGTGATTTTGGGGAGAGGTTTTTTCAGTGGGAAATGTGAATGTTTTGAGACAATGTTTTGAGACAATGTTCTGATGATAGCAGACGCGAGGGAAATCACTGCCTCCTGCTCTCACAACACCGATCACAACCAAAAACGACATCATTGATCACCTATATCATACAGAAAAACCTAGAACTCAAAACCGCCCGAACGCAGTTGAACTTGAATGCGTTTCCCTTTCAGTTGACAGAACTCTACTGTAGAGTGTAGTAAGTTACTTACGATTTCATTTTCTCCCTGAAAGAGCTGAGTTTCTTCTAACTCCGGTAATGCTATCTGCACGTCTTCGTACTGCGTTGTCTCTTCTGTATCCTCCATTATTCCAGGTGGTACATTGTACGCAAAATCTGTTAGGAACTTTTCGAACATTGATGGCATTTTTACAGACTGTAAAAATCGACTGAACTCAGCGAAGTCTCAGAGAGAACAAAATGCTGAGCTGTGCGAAAGTGTGCAATGGCGGGAGAACGAGCCTCGCAGTCTCGCAGCAGCCTCGCTCGACGTTTGATTGACGTCCACCAAACACGAGTCGCGACGCGAAAACAAAAAGCACAGGGTGCACGTGTGACTGAAAACGAGTGTAAGGTCCGTATTTGTCAAATAATATTAATGAAAAGTTCTAGCGCACCTACGAGTGAGCCCATTTGGAGACTAATTACTGACATCTTCCAGACCCCTCTCGATCACGAACTACTCGCTTTGTAATAAATCAGAACCTAAACCTGAGCCAAAAACATTAATTAATGCAAGGACATTTTTATCACGCTTTATCTTACTTACAGTTCAGAACTTTCCATGAGCGTGAGTTTATAGCTGAAAATTGGAGTCTTAGCATGGCCCTCGAACGACTCCATTGACAGCGGGATGTCAGGGAAAACATTGGAACCTTTCCTCAAGCAGGTTATAATGTTCGGGTTTCTTGGTTAATTCTCCAATCTGGTGATCCTCCTTCAGTTTATAAAGTTCTTGACAGGAAATAAGATCTACTTTGCCTTATTTCGGTTTCGAAGAAACCGAAACGTGAGCCATTCCTACCAAACAAGTCGGCGACAACAAAGGCCAGTAAAAGTGGAGTACGTGACATAAAAAAACACCTCCAGGATCGAACCAGAGAACTTGTTGAAAAAGGCGTGGCAAAGAACGGTGGCAAAAGTAAGGGGGTCAACTCTGGGGTCAACTAGAGCTGGCCAGTTTCTATATGCAAACTTGCAAAGTGTAGAGATAGAGGTTTGCCGCTCTGACAGATCCAATATCGTAGTAGTGCGCGCCAAGAGAAAACTAAGGTCTCTTGCAATCCTTAAGTGATAACTGCACGACAAATGATGGCTATACCGACCTTTCTACCAAAGAAATTCTCAACACACACAGCTGTGTTTATCAAGTGATGTAACTTAGTAAAAAGTCAAAGAGTGTAGACGAGAAAATTATCAAAGTGGTTCCCTCGTGTGCATCGATAATAGGTCATAATAGCGCAGGGGATTTCTTTGCTTTGTTTTATATTTTGTTAACATAAAAACGAAACCATCGTTAATAAACGAAAACCGGGTCACACTCCGGTCATCTGATAGCATGTGCGCTGCTCGGTCATCGTGCGCTCATTTTGCACGGGCTGCGAACCGCAAGAATTTTACCATACTTGCGTTGTTGTATATCGGGTTATCACAATAAACAGGGCTCATACATCAGTAGAGTATGAATACGCATTTCAAAATTATATTGTCTTTTATGACTGCAATATTTGCCTCGAAAAAGGCGATTTAAAACGAGCCTAAATCAAAAACAGAAGACCATACATGTGGGTTTCCTGTGGTTATCGTATGTCACGCGCGCTGTGCTCACGCTTTGTTGTCGTCCGACTTCATGGTATAAGGACTGAGTTTGCTGGCTTTATTTGGCTCCATCGCCTCGAAATATGAACAAAATCGATCTTACGTCCTTTCAAGAACTTAAGCATTGCTCTAGGGAATGGCAATATCAAATCAACTGATTTCCGGGTTACATCGGAGAAATAAGCCCTCGAATTTCAGCCCCGAAACCAAGGTGAACAAATTAAACATAATTAAAACATCCGTCCGTAAAATATTCATTAGTATATACTACACGGGAACCTCCATAGATCGCGCGTTTTGATTGGTTCGCTATCTCTGGATAATGCCACAATATTACGAGATCGAAAGCATTATCCCGAGATTGGGAAGCCCGAGTGCAAGTGGTTCGGATGTTTTTACCTTCCAAAGGAACTATCTGATTCGAAATGCTACAAAAATCCTTCTCAATTAACTTATGTTCTCTCTTTAGTTTTTCAAGGTGAATCAGAGAGAGAATGTATTTCATGAACTTCGAAAATGTGCTGTTGGCTTTTCAGTTCTTCGGAATCACAGAGATCGATGATTCGTTCACAGCACTTTTGAGAGACGAATTACATTCACAACAACGTATTAATTAAGGCAATTTTGTCGAAAACATATCTACTTTGCCGAACATTTACATGTACCTGTAGGTTGGAAGGGACAGTAAATCGTAGAAGCCAGTCATTGAGTGCAGTTTAAGAGGGAATTTCAGTTAAGCTTACCGTCGACTTGTTGATTCGCTTGATCACGAGCCATCCGACATCAAACATATTTAAAGTGGTCTCTCTTTTTATGAACAAGGTCTTCCTCGTTGTCCCAGAGTTTGAAGAGGTTAATTTCCCAAATTTCTGTTTGAATATTCCAAACGAATCTTGAATTTCTCTGCCAGCAGGTTGAAAAATATGGTCATCCATCGGTGGTGAAATGGCGACCAAAGGCAAAGTGTTTTCAGCGAAGCAACTCTGCAGTTTCACAATCCATAATCCAAGGCACAAAATGCGAATTTATCCCTTGAATCCATCCTTGCAACCTTCTAAAAACTTAAATCGTTTATCGTAGTCGATATTAAAGTTTTAAAACAAGTGTTTACTAGCGTTTTTGCTTCTCTAAAACAGCAGCAAGTTTCCACAATGTGTTCAGTAGCCGAATGCTTGTAGTGAAGTCTGACGTAATGTCATGTGCGTGACAAATGTCACGCATACAGAAAGAGGCTACAAAATGTCGGCAAACGCCACAGTTAGTGTCGTTCGGATGTTTTTTGGAGTGTTCCCGCATATACTAAAACAATTATTCTCCTCAGGCTCAGTGAATAGTGGCGAATAGTCCCCTCGACCTCCGGTCTCGGGGACTATTCGCCACTATTCACTTCGCCTTCGGCGAATAATTGTTAAGTATTTATCCTATTGATGTCAAATTCCTCTCAGAATGGCAAGCATAGTCTATTATTTTGATTTAATGTAGTTATCTTTTGATTGTTAAGCGCGAGCGTTAGAATTTTGTTGACTTTTGAGGTATGGTAGAAAAGGCAAAACCGGACCTCAAAATCGGCAGTCAGCCGAGTGATTCAACTCGGCCCCGTTCTCCTAAAATATTTATCTGATCGAACTAAAATTCCCACAGAAGTGAAAGATCCACTATAGGTAGAGATAGACGAAGTTTGAGCGATTTTGCAAATTTTTGAATTTCGCGAGTTGATCGATATTTACAGACGAGCGCTCTTAAATGTTTTGTTGTTGGCACCCCAAAACACAGTTGCAAAGCCCGTTACTGAGTTCCAATCAAGCATAGATCAAAACTAAAATAGAAACCTTTTAGCAACACAAGCAAGAGTTTATTGCGAAGAAAATGTAATTTTTGAGCTAAATAATATTTATGCGACTTTATGTTTAATTGTCAAAGTAACTGGATTAGTCTACTCCTTGGTGAAAATCTCTGATTTTAGACAGTTTAGAAAAAAAAATTAACCAAATTTCAAATAACTAAATTGAGTCTAGCAATCTTTCCATCTCCAAAAATTTTAAACACCTAAACTTTCCTTCATTTTAGCCTAGGCTAATATAATATAAAAAGGAACAAAACCTCAACCTCTGACATGTTTACTTCTGCTACCGTGGGAACTGAGCCCTAGTCCTAGTTTTGGCGCTAGGGCTCTCTATTGAAAAACTAAGAACAAAATGAAACTTTATAACCTACAAGTATGGGGATGACAAAGTATGGTGGTTTTGAAAATCATCCCGCACTTCACAAAATGGCCGACCCCAATCGTTTGCAGTCCCCCCTCCTCACATATAATAAAAGATCGGTCTCGTTGAAACAAGGCATGTTAATTTTTTCAGTACTCTTCATCGGGTTTTGGAATCAAATGGAATTTTCCTATTTATTATGTATATAAGACAAATATCAAACAACAACACCTATATTTCGACCTTCAAGAAGGCCTTCTTCAGGGTGAATGACTAAGTACAAGCATTACGCGTGATCTAAAATAAAGTGAGAGGTACAAACAGCGCGCGCTAACATGAAATTAACGGAATAATAAATAGCTCGTGCGAAAGAACGCACTGTCTGAGAACACGTCTGGAGTAACTTCCTAGGTCCACGCGCACGTCCGCTTCGGCGGTTTCGATGTAAAAAAGTCATTTTCATTGAATCCTAATGGGTTGATGGTACGCAGAGATATGTATATATCTTTAATCATTAATAACCATCTACATATATCTTTAATCATTAATTACCATCAACAGCTTCAATCGTTACTTGTTGCTGCCGAGTAGTGTTCACGAATTTCTGAGCGGATTACGACTACATTCAAATAGTACGTATGCACTCCCGAACGGCTGGAATGAGCTCCTTCTCTTTCGGGATTGGTGAGATCTTCCGAATTCGCTATGCATGTGCACGGTTATTTATTGTAATTAATTGCGGCCTCGTACGTCTTTTCCAGTTTTCGTGGCCGATTTTTGGTTTCTAAAGCCCACTTTAAATTTATTGGTCGTCGAGCCAACATATTGAATGAATGATACTTTATTTAACCACGAAAGTTACAACAGCTATTGGGCTGGTTTACATGTATAATAATATTAATAATAATTCAGGATTATTCTACTATAAAACTATGACAATATATTAATATAATAATAAGAAAAATAGACTACCTGTTGTTGAGCAGAGTGACAGATTTTAACTTGTTCTTAAAGCTCTCAAATAATTGAGTTTGTCTCAAATCCTCTGGGAGATTGTTCCAAACTTTGGCACCGCTAAAGAAAAACTGCTCTTTTTTAAAGATCCAGTGTTTGGGCGGGGCAATACAAATCTAGTACCTCCACCCCGTAAATTATATTGTATGCGATATTTAGTGCAAGATGCTAAATAAACGATGTCCTCACTTTAACAAGTGAGATGTTTCTTTATGGCGTATTTCTGATTCGTTGCGTAACTGGAAAAAAAGCTGCCCTCCTCAAAACGTTTTTGCAAATGTCACACTTTTTACCGTACTTAGCTTCAACGGATGATGTAGCGCACCTAATTCTAGATGGCGCTAACATCTTAGTTCTCCTAAATGCTGGAAGTTCTCCTAAATTTGAGCGGGACAAATTGCTCTAATTTGGGCGACGTGAGATTGAATTACCAATATTTTGGGAGCATTTGGGAGCCTAGGTTTATAGTTATAGTGGTAATTAAAGGAAATACTTTTTTTGTCTCTACCTCTAGTAATTTAAAATTGCACCCATGTCAAAAGTGGCCTCCGTGAAAATGCCAGTAATATATACTAATCCTGGGTTCTCCTTTTGAGCTTATGCAGTCCAGTTCCCACTCTCTTTTGCACATGCCCAATGCACTCTTTCTTTTTCACCTCAATCCCATCTTCTACGTATGTGTCCGACTGAAGGCCATCGTCAGAACCCACGACTTTGAAATCGTCATCATCTTCGGAGTAGTAGTAATCGTTCGCATAAACTACGATATCTTCTTGACTGGACTCTGGCGATGACGTTTCAACCCTTGCCCTCTTCTTCTTCTTCTTCTTCGTTATCATCTTACCATCTTTGTCTACCCGGGTAGGCTTAGCTTGTTTTCGTTTCCTGGTGATGCTTCCTTTATTGGTGGTGCTGGCTCCATCAACTTCAGACGGCTGCTGGTTTCCGCTCATGCTCTTACTTTGGGCCTTAAGCCTTGCCATCTCTTGGCTGTCACTCTTGAAATTGCGTTGCTTCTGTAGGTGTAACACCAGCTTCACACCAGACCTGCAACATTTCTTCGGACAGACACGAGTTTTATGTCTGTCTTTTCTACTATCCGCCTGTTTGCCAAAGAGCCATGTCTCGTACTTTTCGTCAGACCAGCCATGATCTGGCAAGGTTTTGGAGGCAAGATGTGCTCTCGGGTGTTTCCTATGATTTCCGCCAACTGGGCAAACGTCAGTAGAAAGTAGTGGCCTTTTTCTATCCTTCTTGTCATGATCCGATGGTGGTGCAGGTATCTCCTCCAGCTCGTCTAACTGCGCCTTTGCTATCTCATCTGCCTTGGCTGCGCGAGCGGAGGAAAATGGCCCGTCGGGTGGTCCTTTAGGTCGGTTTTCGTCACTTTGGGCTGCTCCTGGAAAGAGAGCAGTTCCATCAGATGGAACGGGTTCTGCTACATCTTCGCTTCTAGGATCTTCTCTAGCGTCTTCAGTAAGAGCGATAAGTTTCTGTGCCCATTCCGTTACACTCCTTTTCATGTCGAGCTTGTTCATATTTCCTAGGGAAAAGGAAAATAATCGTAATGGATCCAATCGGTGGATTAGATTAATGGGGGAGAATGGCTGAACATATGGATACAGCAAAAACCCGCAAATAAGAACCTGGATTTTAGTAACCTTTTAAGGTAGAATTATCCATGTGAACCCCATGTTTCCTTGTATTTTTAGATCAAATATTTACCTGTTTTAGGCTAAAATTCTAGGTTCTTATATGCGGCTTTTTACTGTATGCGCATACAAATTGCAAATTAGTGAACCCTAAGAAGAAGTTCGAAAGGCCGCTTCCCAGCGGTACTTAAAGGGTCATGCCCACCCACTATGCACCACGCTCCTTTGTTATTGTCTCGATGAAACTTTGATCTCGATTTAACTGTAAAACCATGGCAGACGAGAGCAGTTCTTTGGTCGAGAGTCTCCCATCGAAGGGACAGTTGCTACCGCATCGTTCAATCGCTATGGTTCTCCGTTTGCGCCTCAGCGAGAACCGGCTGCTAGCGTAGAAACAGTACCTAGAGAAGAGGAGCAGGATGATGCATCACAGCAAGTTGTAAGTACTGAACGCTAAACTTCTCAATTTAAAAGAAGCTCTGGAATCTACCATTTTAATCGATGGATTTATTTTCGCAGCAGAGCTGTACATGCAAAAATACTTGTAGCAGGAAAAGGACTGCGCGATCCGCTGGCTGTCCCTCCGAAAAACGATGATCGAAGTTGTAGCGAAGAATGCAAATGTGGCACAAAATCAAAGCCGTGTAAGAACAAGAGGGCCGCTACCGATGGTCCTACACAAAGCAACGAGCCAAGTGCTTTCGTACGGCATGAAACTATAACTTGGTAAAATGTAAGTTACTGTCATTTCATACAAAAATCCAAGTCTGAAAAAATAGAAGTATAAAAATTTAAAAGCATTCATTGAAATCAGAAACATATAAGGGAGTTGAAACGTGTAACAGTCATACATCGCTTTAGTACCAAGCTTGACCCTGTAAAATTTCATAATTTTGAATAAATTATGCAGAATCGTTAAAAGTACCATATTTGGAAAACACCCATAGCCAATCAGAGGCCGCAGTTTTGCATTAACCATTTTTCCATTAGTAGAAAAAAGATGGCGGCCATCACGGCCTCGGAAGAAAGCTAGGCTTACTAGGCGATAATCGATGGCATAACTAGCAATATCAGTTCTTCGACACGCCAGGAAGACTTTCAGGCTTCAGAAGGTTTTTGTCGCCGTACGCAAATCCTGGGATCTCATGGTCTGAGCGATCAGAAATCGCCATTACACTCTGTGGACAATGACACTCAATGAAAAATGACGAAGAAGTCTTGCTTGAATGTAAAGCTAGTATATTTGATGAGCTACTATCCTTATACAAGAAAAAAAAGGAGCCGACAGAGCATCCAAGCTCTTGAAGAAATGGATGAAATTGTCGGGGATTGACAGGCTAAAATTGTATGAAGCTAGAGTCTGTCGCTGGTGGTAGCGGTAAAGGAAGTTCTTTTGCAAATGATACGTGTAGCAGAGTAAGGCTGACCATACCGATCCTGGGGTCGGGGTTTCTACTGCCGGTCAAGCTGTGGACGATGTAGTTTCCATGTACCGGCTCGGTTGTTCCAAATAGCAAGCCTGGAGGAAAGGCAAGGCCTCTGACAAATACGTACAATTAATGCTTTGCGTAGGCAAAAGCTGATAGTACTCGCAGGCCTTTAGATACATAGGCAGGGATTTTCGGGTAAGTTTTCTTGAAATTGAATTGTGCAGTATCTTATTCTCGGTCTCAGATTTTATTACGAATTGCTCTCTGATTTTCCAAAGAAACTTTTTGCTGTCTTGGAATTTCTTGGATGCACAATTTGCCCCCCTCTGTAAGCTTACTTAAGCTTATAACTTAATATAAGACTTACTTATTATTAATATTAAACTATTTTATGAATAACTTAAGTAAATACTTTATTTAAAGAGGGTAAAAACACGCAGTAGTCAGTTCGACTTTATTTAATGTCTAACTGACTACTTATTCATTAAAAAAGTAGTCAGTTAGACCATGGTTAGACAGTTTATGATGGGTTTTCAGCTGATAAAAAAATATGGAAAACTCTACTGTATTAAGCAAAAAGTCATATGAAATAATACCAGAAAATAACCTGTCACCTTGTGACGAAACAGTTTCAAATTAAGTTATATTATTCCTGAAATTTTCTCACTGAAAATAAATGAAGGGAAGACTCAGTTGAGACCTTCCTGTGTTGCCCTTGTGCACCCCAAAAGTGGAATAGCCTGTGGCTCAAAATATCCCGAATTCATGCTTTCTGTTAGCAGCATGTTATACAATTAGTGGTTTCTATGGCTAGTCTAGTGTTATTCAAATATTTCACACATTTAGTGGATAGGTGGAGATTATTACATGGCAAGAACTTGATATCGTTTTTGTTCATGAGTTTTCGTTTCATAACGCGAACAAGCAAGTCTTCGAGCGAGTGAGCGGTATGATACGAAAACAAGTAAATAATACGATGTCAAGCTCTTGCCATGTAATAATTTTGTTTATACTGTGAGTCAGATAAAATAGAAAAAAATAAAGACAAAATTGCATTTGATTGTTGTCGTGAAGTGATATTGTATCACTTCACTGATACGATGTTTATTCACTGCTTTATTACATGGATATCTGGTCACGGTTTTTTCTAATGAATAAATGAGTGAATACAACATGCATTATGACGGATGTGGGTAAAACATGGACGTGAACGACGTGACCCGGGACGCGGATTCGGGTGAACGAAAATGCAAAAATATAACATTTCATGGTACCTTGTTCACGCTTGGGTAAATTTAGTACATGGACACCACATTTGGTTAAATTTAACTTAGCTGACACTGTCAATGACGTCATCAAAACAAGAAAAAAGCGCATCTTTGAGGGGAACACTGTGACAGGCAACCAAACTTAGTCGATTGTTTCAAGGACAAGGGGTTGCAACACAATGGCCACGTGGCATGAGGTAATCGAGAAGGGAACAGCTGTCAGCAAACTAGATCAAAGCTTTTTAAAGGGTAAGGGGGGTGCAACACCATGGTCACGTGGTCACGCCATCGCCATCGATTTCCCTGCCATGCGTTTTTTTTTCATGTTTTGATGCGACGTCATCGATGTCATATCACATGACCACTTCAAGCCGCACCCTCAAAAAGCTTACTTAGTATCGGAGTTATATGAATGAAAGAAGAATCCAACTTTTAACTTGCGATTTGTTGATTTTAATTAGGCGTATAACCCTATGGACTGCATGATAGCATATAGATTAAACGCGAGGTTCCGCTATAAAAGGAGCGAGCCCTTTCAGATCATGCGATGATTCCTTTTGGCGAATACTTTGTTAGTTCTGCACAACATACACTTGTGCAGTCTGTCGAATGAGAAAAAATTGACAATTGACAAAGTTACCCATTAGTTGTCTGACAGTGTTTCTTTCTTGATATATTTTTTCTTATTTTGATGACGTCATCAATGACGTGACACCACGTGACCATGGTGTTACATACCCTTGAAACTACTCTCCCAGGCTCTGATGAAGCTCGATTGCCTGACAGTGTTTCCTTGTCGAGACATGATTTTTTCTTGTTTCGATGACGTCATAAACGGCAATCGATGACGTCGCATCACGTGGTTATGTGTTCCACCCCCTTGCTCTCTAAACAACTTTGACCAAGTTTGTTCGTCCGTGTTACCTTCTCGAGATACGATTTTATTCCCTGTTCAGACCAAGTGTGGTGTCCATGTACTAAATTTACCCAAGAGTGAATGAGGTACCATGAAATTTCATATTTTCGCATTTTCGTTCACCCAAATCCGCGTCCCCGCCGACGTCCCCGTCTCCGTCCCCGTCCCGCGTCCCCGTCCCCGTCCCCGTCCCGCGTCATCATAAAGACAAGCCAGGGACATGCAAATGTTGCATAATTGCAACAATGTTAATTTTGAACTCATACCTTATTGGGGATAGCTCTAGTATCCAGGCAGTGTCCACAGCTAACAGCTGTGCTTGGGATCGTATCTGTTTACTTCACCACCACTTGACTTCGCCTCCACCAATTTCAAATTTAAAGTTCCAGTACGTAAATTTCTAATGGAGATGGTCATAGGATGCAGACCCTTGAGACATTTTGTTCTTTTCAAATAGTCTCCAAATATTGCGTCTATCGGATGTACTCCTTAACATTTCCCTGTACTTAATAACTCACCAGAGTTTGTCTGTTTACATATTTCTACTGTTATGTTGATGATGGCATCCCTCAGTAGTGTGCTGATCTGGGATTCAATGTACTGTAAAAAGCAACCGATTGATAACAAGTATCCTAGAATGTCAGCGAACCACCAGCACTTATCGCACTGTCATGCCTTCCCAGCTTCCAAAGAGGGTCGTCATAGCTCTGTCGTACACTGCAACCGCTGTTAATTGTCAGTTCACTTTTCGTAACTTTTTAACAGACACTGAAGTATAAAATGCGAACCACAATCAAAAGTCATCCTTTCTCGGCTTCGATATCAGATGTTGTCGACGCTTGCTGAAAACTTTCACGTTTAAAAATGACTACACTTCGACTCAGTTCCAAGTTGTCGAAGCTTCTACAACTCTCGCAATCTCCTCTCCTGCCCTTGAGCCAATTATTGGTTCTTAAACCATGCATTTTACCTTTTATTTCGGGCTAAATCGCGCCAAAACTACTCGTTCATGCAGCCATTTTGTTTTGGTTGAAATATAGATTACATGCAAGCAGTGCTTTCCAAATATGGTATTTGCATACTAATGAGTTTTGATTCAGGGTCAAGGATGGTACGCAGTTACACGTTTCAACTCCCTTATATGTTTCTGTTGAAATACAAGAGTCCAAGTCAGAAAAAAGTGTTGATAACACAGGTTATAGTGCCAGGAAATATCACATAGTATGCAGTCCACTCAAAGAAGTAATGGATACATTGGCAGTTAATCCAACTAAATTTTCGAAATTTCGAATGTTCTGTTCGACCTTATGTGGCAACAGTTTATTCATCTCTTTTTTTAACCAGGAATTCGTCACCCCCTTGTCAGGAGAGACAAAGACTGCTCTCCTCATAAGGCTGTTGAGCCAAGGCCGCGGAAGCATTGACTATGTACAGAATCTAGTGAGGGAACTTGAAAACCCAGCACCTGTCCCTGAAGAACCAAGAAATGGGCGCCTCCCCTGGTGCATGTGTGGTGTGTGTGTGGCGAGAGATAATGAGGAAGAGAACAAGTGCTGCAAAAAGGTGACATGCGTGACATCATATGAGACATGTCACAGCCAGTGTATAGACCCACTCTCGTTAACTCTTACCATCCGCCAGCGCTGTGACATGAGAGCTGATGCACCAGATTATTCAGTCAACAGCTTTCGTAAAGCTGCCTACAGGATTTACATTATCTGGAAGTATGGCAAACTAGGTAGAGGCAACAGGCGAGTGGTGCCATCATGTGTAGTTAGGGTTATCAGAAAGGCATACCCAGCACATAATGAAATGTACATGGGTTTCAGAGCCAGGTAAAAGCACAATGAACTTTAAACATTTTTCTATTGGGGTTTGTGAAAGTTTTGTATAGAAAGGGAATGGGGATGATATTTGTGCCTTGGGATTTTTAGGATCATTTCAAATATGAGCAAATAGAGCAAATGTTGTATGTGTGAAAAACACTGAACATGGAAAAGCCTGTTTAGTGCATAGAACCATCAAAATCCTGAATTACATATCAATGTTTTACATTTCACTGCTTTGTTACTGTCATGACATGTAGTCATACAATCTTTGCTCTATTGTTCTCTCAACAGAGTTACAATGTCAAATCAAATTCATTGTTGTCTACATTACAAAAGTTTCTGTTACGTTGAAAATTTTATTTTTATCTAGAATTATTATATATTTCAAATGTTACTGTTGTTTTAAGGAACAAGTAAGTCATTTTATAGAGACTTTGAAAATTTATTTATATTAAGAATTGTTGTATATATTTTAAAATTGTATTTTGGTGCCTCAATTTAATTATGCCCTATTTTTGGAGCATTTTTTAGTACACAACAATGTCATTGGAAACAAGTCTAGATTGAGTTGTGAAGCGCAGAGCTAAAAAAGAAAGGTGCAATATGTTATTTTACCTATACAGAAATTTATTTATAACTGTAATTGTATACAACTAAAAGCATTACAGGTTTTGATTACCAGTGAGTCCTTTTGTAGAGACTTATTGTTTGTAGATAGTTATGTAGACAATTATTTTAAAATCAAATTTTTTGTCAATAAATGACTTTGCTATAAAAGGATTGTGATATTTGTTAGCTTTTCTATAACTCAGACAAAACAATGACACATTAGTATATACTAAATCAGTGAATAGTCATTTCACATGCTCTGATTGGTTCCTGAAATAATGGATATTCAGCACTATTTACTGTTTTCAGAAAACTCTCAGAATGGTGGCTTGTTCTGGCACGATATTGTGTTTTGAATCTTTTAATTTGCCGTATTTTATTCTACTGATTTGGTATATAGTGGTTTCAATAAAGTTTATCACCCGAAAGACTAAAGCCTACAAGCTGTCGGCGCCAAGCATTATGGGTCATTCGTGCTTTGAATAACAAATATTCTCCATCAGTCAAAAATGCCGCGCGCGATGAGCGAAGTCGACCTTAGACTTTATAGCGTGTTTCCGAATTCGAGTGAGAGAATTGCACTGGCATCTAAAAAAGGGAATGCTTAAGAGCGAATGTCTGATAAAAATTTCAGCCAAAGCTCAGCAAAATTTGACATTTCACGGTCACAACCCAAAATCTAATTTCCCTCAAAATTGTTTGGATGATACAGTTAGCATTCTGTGTTTATTTTGCTCATAGAGTGCGCTTCTCAAAGAAATGAAATAAACACTTACAATTATAATAATTGTACTTCGTTCCAATCGAGTGCTCAATTGAAATTTTATTTCGGGCGCCTAGAAAGCTTTCTGAAGATGTATCAGATGTATTACTACTAACTATTAATAAGCGCGTCTTGTGAATTTTTACGCGAGCGTTCCGCGATAATTTACTTTCATTATACCTTCGAAGGTGTAGGATGACTAGCAAAAACGGACAGAATAGAAATATTTCTTTTTTTAGATATTTGTTCTACGTTGTGGACAAGGCCGTCAACACAAGAACTTGAAGAAGTACAACCTTCTTTCCTTGGAGAAATTGGGGAAATGCTGGAAACAGAAAAGGTATGTTAAGCTCATGATAAAAATACTCTGGTAATGTGAAAGGGGACATCAGTGCTTTGCCCAGACAGAGAAAAGAGGGGTGATGCATATTTCAAGTCCATGCGTTCCCATGGCAACCAAGGAGGAAGGCCGCACCTTGTTTCCATACCATATTTCCTAGCAGTGATAACTCCTTAGCATTTAATCCAAAATGTATGAAATTGGCAGACATTATTACTCTTAAGTATAGCTATAGAGAGGACTAGAAAAAAAAGAGAAAATCTTACATGCAATTGAAAATATGAACAAATATCTTGTTGCCTAATACTTAGCCGTGTAGCCGATGGTCAAAATAGACAAACAGGTCAGGAATTTTGTCAAATCTGTCATCCTTAGTCTAGAGAGAAACATGTATTGCAATTACCCTGAGAAAATCAGACTGATTCATTGAAATGCCTTTCTGATATCTTTGTTGGAGTAACGGCCAATATTCGGAAACTTAATTTGCATATATAAGCAGTTAGAGTACTAGTAAAATCTATTCCCAATATAAGACACATACACAAGCTAAAATTGTCTAGAACTCTCCAGGAGCATGAACAGTGCCTTCTGATTGTTTTTTCTTGTCCTCTTTTCTTTTTCTATTTCCACCGAGGACCTTTCTTCTCTTTTTAGAGGAAGCCATCTCTTTGAGGTCAACAAGGCGAACCCTGTCTACATCTTGTAAACTGCAAGCATCCTGTGTGTACCTCCCAGGCTCAATTTTTAAAACTTCCAGTAGCTTCACAACAGATGTAGCTCCCACATTAAAATGTGCTACAGCATCATACAAACCTAGTTCCAAAATGCCAACATCAATTTCCTTGGGGACTCTCTGCCTAATTAGACCATTAAAGCATTCATTCTGGTTCTGCGTCTTACCATGTAAACATTTCTCCAGCAAAGAGCCCTCACTCATCTTAGCATAGATAGGCTTGAGTTAGCAATTACGTCCAAAGGGAAACCAGCACCATGCTTGTAGAGGTTGGTATGGCTAGCTTTGTCTCTCTGGTATTTGCACCAGCTTTAGCTATGAGTTGGACAGTGAGCGTCGTGGTAGTTGTTCTTTCTCATTGGAAGCACAGTGAAATAGGCTTGCAAGAACTGCCTTTTTTATTCCGACTTTATCCCCTACATTCGACCTGATGGTTATCCCATAATTGTTTTGTAATCTGCATATTTGAGCATAAGTAAGTTTGCCCTTTCCTCCCATTCCGGTGTTGTCACGCTTAAGCTTTCAGAGCGCCGCCCCACAACGCTTCTGCACGTGTCCAATGGATTCCTTCTTAAAAACTGTTATACATTATCATTGTAAGAATGTTTTACCCTGGCAAAAGTCTTTGATTCGCCATCCCCATAAAAATCAGTGTAACGCTAAATTTAAAGATTCGGTCTGTCCCCTCTGGCTCCATGGCTGGTGCTAAAATTTGCCTTAGGAATTGACATGGTCAAGCGTCCATCTCCTGAATTCCTCACTATCCTTGTCCAACTGTTTATTCAGCTAACACTGCTTACATGAAACTGTAATTAATTAACTCATCATGGCGGGCGGACGAACTCACCACACTCTCCGCATCTAACCCGAGCGAATATGTCCGCCAAAGCCGTCATATTCATAAGGCGAAAGCCAGTAATGCTTGACTCAGACGTTTCTGCAGACACTGAGCAAGACTCTGGCTTTTGATCGGCCTCAATTTCGGCAGGAATCAGCTTTCGATGGGAAGCCGATTTCGGTGCGCTCGTTTCAGCTTCAGCGACATGGCCAGAGGAACTTGGCTGATTTTCACTCACAGAACGGTCGATTTTTTCGAGACACAGCAAATGCATTGTGGGTTCTAATATAAAACTGGTTATGGAATGAGACAACAATTTTAAAACTAAAGGGGCTCTCGCACGCTTGCTTACAAGAAAATAGCTCAAATCGCGTGCCCAATTTTGGACCCCTAAAGTTATGACAGCATCCCCAGTCTCGTACCCAGACGCGCAAAGACTTGTGGGACAGCTTTAGCAGGACGCGCAGGGATTTGTGGGATAGTTTTAACAGGGCGCGCAGAGAGTTATGGGATATGCGGAGAAAAATTCGCTAGCGTCTGGTAACAAATCTCCAGAATCTTGGAAGAACAGGGAAAAAGTTGCAAGCGACCAAATTTGTTTGAATTTCTGTTAGTTTTCTATCCTCAGTCACCAAAAAGAGCCTATCAAACCTTTCCACCTCCAAATAAATGAAAATATTTCCTCATTTAGATCGAATTTCGAAGCGGAACTCGTCGAACTAAACAAACTAACTAAAATAATATGTACGAAACGAATTCAAATTCAATGGGCATCATATTAAACATTCAAAATTTATTTGATTTTAACCGTTCCGATCGATTCCAGGCATCTCAGCGTTTCCTCTGAGTTTTTCCCCTCAGCGGAACTCTAGCCTTCGTTAAATCCCGACCACTCGTTGGTCTTTTATGAACTACTCTGTAGTGGTTGTCCAAACTGTCGCTCGTGTACATTGCAATTTTACCTCTGCATCTCTCGTCGGGAATACAATCTCCAGGGATATAAATGCCCGATGAAAAGGCCTTTCTTTATTGATTTGTAAACCTAGTACAACATCATCCACCGCCATGTTGATCTCGTTTGTTGCCAGACGTTAATTAATTTGCGAATATCCCCCAGTTCATTGCGCGCCGTGTGATACTCATTCCCAGTCCCTACGACAAAACAATTTTCAAAAAATAACGTCTGGGTACGAGACTGCAGCATCCCCACCCCCTCTATATCAAGCGGACTCGAAAAGTTTCCATAATATATAATCCAATCTCCAACTCCAATCATACACAACGAACTTCTCACTGATTGGTTTATTCTTATAACAAATGTATCCGTTTTGAGGAGCCAGGCTTTGGATACCAAGCCTGAAATTCCAGTGAATTTTGAAATGATCACCCTGGAAATTATGGTTACCCAACCAGGGGATCGTCTCTCGAAACGCCCGAAAACTTTCTGGGCACGATAAATTACCCGAAAAGCGTGCATTCCTCGAAAATCCCGAAATTTTCGGGCCCGATAAAATTGCGTCATTTTTCGCCCCTAAACTTTTTCGGGTTTCCAAAAATCCCCAGAATAATGAAGAAAAGTAAATTAACTTGGATTTCTCAATCCTTTGCGACTTTATTTATCCTGCAAGTTTGAATTTCCCCGAAAATGCATGTTTCGTTTCGTAAAACAGCCATTTGCTTTGTTTCCAAAATTGCTTTCTTTGTCTTTTGTTTGGTTTCCCGGTATTTTTTGCGAGTTGTTTTTACCTGGCGGTAAAATAATAAAATGTACCGATCAGGCGCAAGCATCCCGCTTCTTGATCAATCAAATTCATCCTCATGACAGCGCGCCTTTCAAATTTGACATGGGGCTGTGAATTTTTTTGACATGTAAACAAAGTACCAATGCATCTACAAGAATTCGATGCAAAATGCTTCCATTTTCGCACATTTTATCTGATTTCTTGGCATGTATCGGTGGAAACATCGACATTGCGATACACTTTGTCCCCTGACATCGAACAATCGATAAGGTTCCTATATTTCCATTATTTATTTACGCAAAGTATTCGCAAAGTTTGGAAATTATAATTTTGATTAATTATCGTTTTTTTATGAACTGCCCAATCAGTAACTTGATGTGTTTTAGGATGTTATCAAAAATATATATTTTTTCATTTCACTGATACGTGTAGGACTTTCCACCGTCCAGACCTGCCAGAGAATAATGGCAAATGTTGAGCTCATCGCAAATGAGCGTCACTCATATGCTGGGAAGTCAGCATTCGATGTACACCCAACTAAGCGCCACTCAGAGCAAAATCCCTTTCCAGACCAGCTAAAGGGTATGTGGTTTGCATACAAAGAAGGCTTCTTTGATGTTAAAAAAAGGACTGGGGTGGTGCAGTTTGGGACTGAGGATGCTCCGAAGCCCGTATCAAAAGGTTGTATTGGAGTGTATGCAAAGGGAATCACAAAAGTTAAAGAGAACTTTAGTAGGAAACTACATGAGTGTTTTCCAGCAATTAGGAAATTTTCATTTCAGCAAGTTGCTACTGATCAAGTTTCTGATGTTGATGAGGATCCCGTGGATGAATAATACTGGAAGTACTAATTTAGGAAATTAGTGTAAGGTTGCAGGGTCACAACTGTCTGTTGTAGTTGGTGATGCATCACAAGAGCAAAACAAATATACCAAACAGAATTACTGACACCGAATTTTAGGAGAAGCCATAAAGTTATCACTGCTTAATATGCCAAATGATTCTACAACACATCTCTCACACAATATTCTACTGGTTTAATGTAAGAATTTTTTTATTTTTAGTTTCTGACATGACACACTGCAGGCTAAACCAGACAGACTTTCTGATGGTGAAACCTTTTCTGAAATAGGTGTATATATACATAATTCCCAAAGTGAAAAATATCAGAGGGTAGAATTAGCAAATCAGGGTTTTCATGAATTGCAAAGGCTGGGTATGAGGTAAAGTTACCAGGGTGAGTAGCTGAATATGGAATAATTTTTTGTGACTTCCTAATATAGTCAATAAAGAATGACCAGGACAAAAGCAGTGAAAACAGGGAATACCAAATGAATTTCCATTTCTTTTCCATTCAATGTTTCATTATGGAATAGTTTGTTGTTTTCCAATGCATTTATTGTAATATTCATGTAGTAAACCATAGCTTTCAGCAATAAGAGCACATGTCCTTTCCCTGCTATATTAAAAATGGTAATAAGCACTAAATGTTAGAACATCAGAATGGATCAAAGTAATTGGAACACCAGCTCTTAGGAAGTCTGTTTCCCATGACTGTATCAGACTATTTGTAGGTGATTATTGGAAGGATTAGTGAAGCGCATGGGGTTGTGGGAAGGATTTGCAACACTCGCAATGGCTTCTCATAACAAACTGCTTCACTAACCTTCCCATAATCCCCTGCACTCCTGAACTTGTCCACTAGTGATCCTTGACTTTTCTACTATAGTGATTGGGTCTGTGACACTGTATAATGTTCAAATAAAAAAAAAAATCATTAAAAACACGGAAAAATTATGTTTCCCATGAAGTCTGTTTCCCATGACTGTATCAAACTATTTGTAGGTGATTATTGGAAGGATTAGTGAAGCGCATGGGGTTGTGGGAAGGATTTGCAACACTCGCAATGGCTTCTCATAACAAACTGCTTCACTAACCTTCCCATAATCCCCTGCACTCCTGAACTTGTCCACTAGTGATCCTTGACTTTTCTACTATAGTGATTGGGTCTGTGACACTGTATAATGTTCAAATAAAAAAAAATCATTACAAACACGGAAAAATTATTGACATTTTTTCTTTGCTTCCTTGGATTGGTTGTCATAATTTATTTGTAGACCTTGAGCATGAAACGAGAAACAACAAGAAACGTATTATAAGTTGTTTGTTACGATATTGTATCCGGCTGGCGTCTACAGTTGAGAATCCTGGATTCTATGAGTGGTCTTTGCATTGTGTTTTTGTTATTTTGTATTCATGAGATAAGTTGAACAGATAAAATAGGAGTTCCTTTTTCCAGAAAATATATTATGTACCTCCTATCTCACTTTCAAGAATGGTATGACTAGTTTTACGGGAAAACTAGGTGGTCTGCGTCGGCGGAGACGTGAACATGAACAACAGGTAAATTTACCCCACCCCACCCCACCCCACTTTCCAATGCCATTTCATTGGGGGGGGGGGGGGGGGGGGGAGGGGAGGATGGATATGTTCTGAAACCACACAGACTTTCACCTTGCCCACCCTTCAGAATTTAAAACTGCTTACTGTGAGTACATACCGGTATGAGGTACAAATATCTTTTAGAACTTCCCGTTGGTTCTAGATGCTTTATGGCCTCACTACCAGTCAGGGCTTGAAATTAATAAATAATCATTTTACAGCTTGTATCAACATTATAGGCGTAACTCAACAAAATCTGGAACCGAAAACACAGGTTCGTTACTTTACGCGTAAGTCTCAAAAGCTAGGCGTAGAAGGAAAATGTGTAGGCATATTTACACCTGTATCAGGTGCAATTTCAAACCCTGCCAGTAGACATTATCCTCATATTCCATGGGCGCATGGAGATACAAATTTTATCTTCGAGTGTTCAACTCGCACAGGCATCTCATCGATATGTATATAATAAAAGTACTTTGAACATAGTTCAAATGAATTGCATAACTTCCTAAAGCACAATACTTAGGGATTGACTTAGGGATCCATTTTTAAGAAGCACTCCTTTTTCTGTGACAGTTATAAATGGAGTAGTATTTCTTTCTTGTCCTCCTCGTATTAGTTCTCTTGGAGGAGGCCTTCCAGGACAAGAATTTGGAAGAACTTGATTGCAGCTGATTCAGACTTGAGCAGCTCCTTTCCCTTGCCATAGTTGGGAACTAGGTGAAAGTTGTTATTAAGTACATGCACCTTGCTCTTTGAACCTTTGAATGTATAGGCAGCTTGCTTCAATGTCACTCTCGTGTTAGTGGTCATAGAGATGACACAAATTGCTTCTATTGACAGTTGTGTGACATTCTTTTGAGTTGATGTCTTCTTATCAAGGCAATTATCACAGTGAGTATTACACTTGCTTAAGGTAAAGCATCCTCTCCAAAATGTGAAAACAAAGAGATGTGTTTACAGCTTGTTGCCATGCAGTATTTTGCAAGGGTATAAAGGTGCTCTTTCTTTAGTTTTTTTTTGGTCTTCATTCTCTAGTCTTGCAATAGAGTTCATTATTTTTGATCTGTCTTTAAAGCGATAAAATAGAATACAGGTTGCTGGATCACCATCCCTACCTGCCCTTCCTGCTTCTTGATAGTAATCTTCCACAGATTCAGGAATGGTGTGGTGGATCACAAATCTCACATTTTTCTTGTCAATTCCCATTCCAAATGCCTTTGTGGTACACATGACATCTGCTCTTCCATTGAGCCAAGCCGTGGAATTGAACTGTTTCTCAATCTCATCGAGAGCCCCCATCATAGTGCACAGCACTAATGACTTAAGAGCACATTTGACTTTAAGAGAAATGCCATGTCTTTTGTGTCTCTTCTTTCAGCACAGTAGACTATGCCACACAATTGGTTGTACTGTGTGGTGATCATTTGGGCAATTTCCTCTTTGGACTTCTGGTCTTTCTTAGGAACAACCTTGAAAACAAGATTGCTTCGAGAGGGTGGGATTTTGACTATTACTGGCTCAGACATTTGTAATGAACTTACTATAATTTGCTGTGTCCTGGTTGTGGCAGTTCCAGTAAACGCATGGATTGGCCTTTCAAACTGTTTTAGGCTCCCTAGTTGGGCATAAGAAGGTCGGAAACTTGAACCCCATGTGTCAATACAATGGGCTTCATTTATCACAACCCTGCCTAGCACGTTGTTTGTTTTCATCTCACAGAATAGCCTGGTAATCTTGTCAGCAATAGCACCTTCTGGAGTAAGAAAACACAACTTGTAATGAGTTCTTTTTGGGAAAGTGCATGGATGATTGCCTCTTTCTCCTCACTTGACATTGTGGATCTTATAAAACAGGCATTAATTTCTCTTGATCGTAGTCGCTGCACCTGATCACTTAACAGAGCCAGCAATGGAGTAATTACAATTGTTACATAAGGGAGCAATAAAGCTGGTATTGCATAACAAATAGTTTTTCCAGCACCAGTTGGAAGTAGAATCAGAGAATCTGTTTGCATAACTGTTTCAACTGCTGCTCTCTGCATTGGTCTGAAGTCAGTGTAGCCAAATACATTTCGTAATGCATATAAGGGTCTATCATCTAAACCATCTGATACGTTTACACCTTGGCATGGGAGGGTTACTTCTTTTAGGGGGGTAGTAACATCTGGGGCATATGACTATCAAAGGAACAATTAAGCATGATACAGTTAGTTAAATTAGGCATGGCTACATTTCAAATTGAATGGGATAAATGTTCTTAATGTGTGATTACAGAAATTTCCATCTGAACTCTCCTTTTCATGGAACCTATTGTGTGCTCAAATTAAAATACAAAAAAAAAAATTCAAATTGTTTTGTTCCAGAAAATATCCATACCTCTCCATTTCCAATGCACTGCATATTTTCTGGAATCACACATTCAAGTCCGATAAGCACCCAAGTCGCATTGCAGGCGATATTAACACTGCCATGATGCTTATTTTTAATGCTTTGAAGGCTGATTTGTTATACATCTGGAGATCTTTCAGCAATGGCCAATAAGTACCATGTGCTTGCTTGGGAGTTCCACCCAATCCACTTGACAACAAACATTATCAAGTATGCAGTTGTACACTAGCAAACATTTTATTAGTGCTATTTTGCCACTGCTGAGAGATCACTTGTGTGCAGTTTCCAAAGCATGTGATTATGCAGAAAACAGCAATTTTATCCTTTAAAAAATTACTACTTGACTGCAATACAAATTAAAATAGAATAACTCACTGATGATGACAGTTGGAACTGTCGAAACATGTCTATTAAAACTTTCGTAATTTTTATAAAATTAAAATACCATTTTCATTTAAGCTTACAATTCTGTCCTGACCACCGTGCACAATTTTGCTCGTTTGGGGATTGCACCCAATCCTCTTGACAATAGCTTACAATCATAAGCATGTTATCAAGTATGCACTACTACACCAACAGGCATTTTTAGTGCATTTCAGGTCAGGACAAAATCACAAAATAAGTAACTTATGCTTACCCTGATACTTACCTTAATTTCAAGTAGAACTTTCCAAAAAAGCCGTGGTATACACTACATATATAAGACTTACTGCTTTGACGAACTTGCACTCTGTGATCATCTCAAAAGTCTTTTCTCCTCTCCTCACGTACCAACAGTTAAAAGTGGCGGTAACCTTTTGGCCAGTGGCAGTTACTTCAATGGGATCTTTAGTTCTCGAATAGTCTGACAGGACACCCTTATGTAAGAGGAATACTGTAAACATTCTGGCTGCTCCCTCCGCATTCCTGCTGTACAGGGATTCGCGTATATCCTCGTGATTCAAAGTGAATAGCTGCATTTCGGGATCGTTCATCTGAGATTAAAATACAGCACAATTAAGATCTGAGTTAAGTTTAAGTAATATTCGCATAATTTCGAACGAGGTTTCAAGGGGGCCTTTGTCGGCATCAAAAAGGTATATGTAAAATTCATTAAAATGCAATCTACCAAGAACCCTACGAGGCCAGCAGTGCTACGGTATATTGTAAAACTCGAAACTATTCCAGTCTTACCCTAGCTTCAGAAATATCCTTTATGCACTCCATCGTCTCACGTGAATGACCCCGCGCGAACATGTCTCTGGCTCCTTTTTATCAAGATTTTCAACGGGTCGCTTATGAATTGCCCGGAAATGGTGATCTAAACCGTCTTCAGTATAAAATACAATATTTCCTTCACAGTTTTCATGTGGACATGGCAGCAAATCGCGTAAAAATGCCGTATGGAATGGCCTACGGGATTTGTCAGCGATGTTGGCCGCCATTTTGATTTTGTTTTGTACCAGTCGCTACTTTTCCTTCGCCCTTCCCACAATGCATTGCGCGCCGCGCTAATCCTTCCCATAATTCCCTGCGTTCCTCGACTTTTCTACTAGAGAGCAGCAAAGCAGTTATTTGACGACTGATTTGACGACCTAGCGACGGGTACGAATCTGCCACTAGGCACCGACCCTGAGGGGGATAGTTGTTTTAGTATATACCAAATCAGTAGAATGAAATATGGTGGATTAAGGTTCAAAACGAAATATCGCGCGCGAAACGAGCCGCCATTTTGAGAGTTTTTTTTAAATAGTTAATAGTGCTGGATATCTACTATTTCAGGAACCAATCAGAGCGCGCGAAAATGACTATTCACTGATTTGGTATATACTAATATAATATAGTAGGATAGCACTACACAGTCAGGCCCTGACTGTTCTAAGATATGGCGTCAACAAAAAAATGAGTAGTGGTAATGAATATCGATGTTTGACTCAAGTTGAAAATAGTGGCTGGAGTTCCTCTTTGTGGGTCTAGGATTTTGTGGTACAACACACGAAAGGAAAACAACGTTCACCAAGTTGTTTCGGATTTTAGCATCACAGGGCTAATTTTTTAGCATTTTATTATCGATTTAGTAAATCTATGATTCCGAATCGTTAGCTATGACGAGTGTTACAAAATCAAAGAGAATATTGTCATTATGGTAATCATCACGGTAATACCTACGATAATATGAACTGATTTCACTCCTTGTTCTAGTACTAATCAGGCGGCTAAGCCAAATTGTTGTGCGTTTTCGATAGCACGATTTTTCTAGTATGACTGGTCTATGGTCAATTTTTGATTGGGAAGCATCTTTGAAAATTCTCTTTACAGGAATTATTTAGGCCCTGTCCACACTAACGCGTTTTCAAAAATATTCGTTTTCAAACTTAGTACGGATTCGCAGCGTGTTAATGTGGACGGGAGATTTTGAAAAATTAGCTACACAAAAAGCGATCAGTTTTTATTTGATGTTGGCATGTGCAAAGACAGTCTCAAATTAAGTGGTACAATTGACGTCATCGTTTGCATTTTTATCCGGATTCGACCGTCCACACTAAATCGATATGTATGCGGATTCGTTTTCTTCACTTTCGAGAGCGTTTTCACACTTATACGGATTCGATGAAAACGATCAGCGTGTTAGTATGGACGGAAGGCCTAAACGTATCTAAAAGTCTACGGATTCTTGAACGAAAACGCGTTAGTGTGGACAGGGCCTTAAAGAACTCGCGAAGCTATTATTCAGCCGCCATCTTTTCCTTTGTTTCGCGGCACACTGTACAAATCCGTGAAGTGATTCTCTAGGCTCTACAGCAAAATGACTGCAACTTTGTTTTATTTGGAAGCCATTAATACCTTGGCACATATGGTCTATACTTTGGTAGCTATGTCGCAAAATGATAACAATCTGTGTGCTGAAGAGTCCCAATATTCATTCCGAAACAATGTCTGACTGGGAATTCGAAAACATCGTAAATAGTTGAAAACATCTACAAAAGTAATATTGGATATCAGATGTTCCCTAATATTCCAATGATCGTTTCTTTTCGCCATAAATATTTAGAGTTTTGTCTATCTGGCGCTATGCTTTATGAATTTATCTCGTTGGATAAGAGCTGAAGTGGACGGTCGAATCCGGATTAAAATGAAAACGATGACTTCAACTATACCACATAATGGCTGATTGCATCTTTAAACCGCACGAGGTGGTTAAGGGCCTACGGAAAATGTTCCAGGGGGGTTGTGTTGGACTCTGGAAATTCCACGGGAGGCGGCTGTGTCTTGAGACTGAAAATTCCAAGGGGGAGGAGTAAAAAATGTGACTGTCCAGGGACATTTTATCCAAAAGTAAATTTTCCAGGGGTACTATTTTGCCAGAAAAAAATGGAAATTCCAGGGGGAGGGAGGTGTCCTTTATCTTGCTGGAAATTCCAGACAGTTCGGCAAATGCCCTGATTAGGGCATATCCTTACGTCACGAATCCCCATTGTCTTTGCAAGCCACGGCTCAAATATCATAACATATGGTCACGTGTCATGGAAAACCAATATGGCGGACACACTGAAGGTGCTGTGAAGCTTTCTTCATTCGAATTTCTTGCAATTCGTGTAAATATGGCCTTTATGGCCTTGGAAACATTAGTCTGAGACACTTATCGTTAAGGTCAAGATAAAATCGGTTTATTGCCTGCATTTAAATAGGATTTCACGGAAAACTTCCCTACTCGTACGCCTCGCCTGGGCGACGGATCGGAGTAAAAGCTATCGAACTCGATAAAGAAGCAAGCTTAGAAAACAAACCCTCCTAGAAAAGAGGGTTAAGGAATTTATGAATCTTAAAACGAGGAAGAAAAACATGTTGGACAAAAGTATATGCGATATCAGCTGACTTTACACAGTTTACGTGGCAGGAGAGGGGGAGCGAATGGTCGTTCGGAAAACACATGCAGAATCTAAAGCAATCTTTAATCGTCTCGATCTCGAAAAAATCCCGCATTTAGCTTTCGCCATTGCCTAGGAATGGAACAACCTTTCTTTAGGACTGAGACAGAGAGGGCAGCTTGTGTGGGTATGTACGACTAGTAGTTTAAATTATTTGTATCAAAATAAAAGTAAAATAAACCATTCCATAATCTGTTTGGATGACTCTTCATACTTGCTGGCTAGAGTACCATAAGTGGAACAGACTGTTAACATCGGATTTACTCCATCCCTTGGCATTTTTAGAATCACAGCTAAAAGTTATTCCATAATAGACCTTTCCGATTTAGCGGAATATAGGCGGAATTGGCATATAATATTCCGCGTCTATATTCCGCGTTATCTTGTTGCGACTTCAAGTTGAAATGTTGTCTGAATTTATATCCAAATCGAAAGCTCTGTAACTGCACGTATGTACATTTGCAATTTGTAATAAGTGTCGCAATTTGTAATACCTGTCGCAATTTGTAATAAAGTTGTTTATTATATAAACACCAATGAAATACCAGGTGATCTCCCGCGCGAAAACTTGATATCTTCACACGTGAAAATATCATGTTATTTTCACATGTGAAAATATCACACTTGCCTTTGCTGAATGCTCGATTTTTAAGCTTAACTCAAATAAAATTTGAATTTGGTATTTCATTGATGTTTATATAATAAACAGAACATTACATGACCGCTTGGAGATACGAATTTTATCTTCTCGTGTTAAAAATTTATCTCACTCGTTCGCTGCGCTCACTCGTGAGATAAATTTTCAACACTCGAAGATAAAATTCGTATCTCCGCGCGGCCATGTAATATCCTCTATTTATCCAGTGAAGTCGGCACGGAAGAAATGTTGAAAAAAAGAATCTTTATAGTCCGGTCAAATTAGCCCGAAAAAACCCCGAACCTGGAAAAAATTGCAACATGGGAAATTTTTGGTACTAATTGTCAAAAACAAATGTAGGAATAACATATCCAAATTTCGTAGAGATCCGACCGGGGGAAGTTGGTTAAATTTTTGGTTTTACCGGCGACGTCAAGGGCGCCTTTTGTTTTCGGCGCCACTTAGACTTGAAAACACAGAAACTGGGAGAATGATTATAGACTGTACAGGTGAAACCGGGGAAGATTTAATAAGGTTTTTCGGTTAAAACAAATAATTTCGGAGCGATGAGTTACGGCTATGATCAGTTTATTTCTTTTAGCGTATAATATTCGAACTTTAGTGTATCACCACGCGGGAAATACAAGGATCATATGGGATTTGTCAAAACTCAGGATTATTTAGTTATTATTTCGCAGAATTGGTTATAAACAAACACAAAATTCACATCTTTGCAATCACATTGCAGTAGAAAGAAATTGCTCGATATCTTGTTCAATATCACACCGAGTTACGGCTCTATAGTCTATAGCCCTCCCTTCGAATTGTTCGCTTTCATTGTTTAAGTACCACCGAAAACAACGGGCTTTCCTTCGTGCAGACAGAAAACCCCAAATTTAACCAACTTCCCCTGAACGGATTTTCACAAAATTTGGACACGTATTTCTCACCATATATTCCTGAGAATTTGCTGTATAAAAATCCCATGTTGCAATATTGACCGGACTATTACTTTAGCTTCGATTTTTAGATTTTGATAGATTTGTAAAGCACATTGGTCTCTTAGGAAATGGGCTATATAAATGAATCGTCGTCGTCGTCGCCGTCGCCGTCGCCGTCGTCGTCATCAATTGCCAAAACCAACCAACTAGTTGGTTTATACTTAAACAATTAGACCTCTCATCCTCATGTGCTATGATATGAATAGACCATTCGGCCTTCGGCCTCATGGTCTATTCATCATAGCACATTCGGCCTTGAGGTCTAATTGTTGAGTATATCTTAAACATATTGTTCAAATAGACGGTTGGCCAGAAAATCTGGAACAAAACTATTGCCCTTGCATACAACTTGCCATATAAATACTCAAACAATTGTTCTGAAACAAATGTATATTTGTGGGTTTTTTCTTCAAGGATAGGGTTCAATAGTTTTCTAATATGAATGTGCTTTAAACTACCATGAGCACCAAATAAGATCTGAAACCCCCTAGGTTGCCTCTTTCTTGCTTTGCTCCCATTTCAAACCATTAGCTACAGAAACTTTACAGTTTTTAATCAAGAAGATAAAACGGCGAGATTCTCTTTTGTCTCCAATTAAAACCACGATTCTGCGAGTGATTCCAACACTAATTTTAGAAAAGACTTACAGTGAAAACTACAGAGTTACACAAGAAAAGCAGTTGGTAGAAATGTTCCTCGCACATTTGGGGATGTATAAAAATTGTCTAGGTTTCCGCAAAAATTGTCCTTCCTTTAGAGTTTAACGATCGAAAAACACGTACCTTGGTTATCCGAAGGATATGGCGGCCATTTTGTACCAGCACGCGAAGAAATGGTGCTATAATGTCTTAAAAAAACTGCTCCCTTCCATCGTACATCTCGTCCGCCATGTTTGACTTCCTCTCTCGCCGTAGATAAATCAAAGTTCCCGGATGAAGGCTTTGGTGGCCGTGTAAACGGAAGAAACTGGGAACCTATATCATTCCCGCGGGATTTTTCTCAGCCTTTTCAAAGACAATGGGGATTCGTGACGTAAGGATATGCCCTAATCAGGGCATTTGCCGAACTGCCAGAGGAGGGGGTCTGTTTCACGAGTGGAAATTCCAGGGGAGGAGGTATTTTTAAGGGAGGTCCCGGTTTGTACAGACTTGTACGCCCCTGCATCTGTAAATTCTGCACTTACACAAAAAATGAACCAAGGCAGAAATGCATGGAGAATACTGGTTGTGGTCCTCAGCAGGTCGAACCATAACGCGCTTTATTACACCATTATATTAATACGTTTCTAATACAACGATAAACACCCGCCTGTTAATAGAACTCGATAAACGCGGAAAATGAATGTACAACTCAAATATTGATTATGTTGATGCATAATGCAACTCGATGATCTATTCCAATACCATATACAATATGATAAACACTTGCCTATTAAAGACCCATGCCACCGTTCTATAATGCATTGCGCGCCGTGTTGTTTATGTTTTGATTTTGAAAACGAGGCGCTATTGTTTCGCTGAGTTAAACTTCAGCCCGCGCTTTGCCCGGCTAACTCGCAGCTCGATCGAAGGTTGCCTTGAAGTTGTCGTTGTCTTGTTGAATCGCCGTAGGCTAGAAAACATGGCGGAACTCAGCGGAGAACTGCTAGAGGATCGAAGAAACTTCTATGGTTCCGCTTTAGAGGATAATGATGAAGAAATGGAGGTAAGTTCCACAACAATCCGCAGCTACAACTTTTGAATTGACGCCGCGACTGAATTACACGTTGTTCAGCTTTCGATTCATTCATGAACTACAGGAGGATGTAGAGACTCCAGAAGACGGCGAACCTGCAGGCCAGAGGGAGGGCTGTAATTGTAAAGGAAAATGTGCCCGAAAAACCGGCAAAGGGGCCTGTAAATGCCTGGCTGCGAACGAACGTTGCGACGACACGTGCCAGTGTTCGTCACAGAAGTGCAAAAACCGGCAAGTAAGTAAAAAGCTGGAATTATTCAACAAATAAACTAGCTTTCTATATATTAGTGGGCCCAAAGAAACGATCGTTTGGTTTTTCCTGGCTATTCTAGGCAACTACGGAGGTCGAAAATGAGCCGCAAGTTCAAGAAGCAGATGGTGAAACGCGCTTCGAACAACACGTGAGACAAGCTGAAGAAGATATCGAGGTGAGAAAACATTTGTCCTTTCAATGTTTCTTTTGATGAGAATCCATCCTGTTTGACGAAAGGTCTAAAAACAATAATTGCACCCTGGAATTCCCCATACAGTACCTGCTGTATAGCTCTGTGTGCAATGATCTGGCACATAATATATTGATCTACTCTGAGTGTACTCAGTTCTATCTGGCAGCCATTTTCTTTGTTCATTTTTCAGCCTGGGTGTTTTTAATCCAGTTTTTAATCTTTTATGCAGCTTCTTGCTGTGCTGCAATCCATTGAATAAACCAACATCCTTGCTGTATCTACATCTGGTGTGGTATTGTTGGTTTGGTTTAATTTTCCACCAAAACAATTATAAATTGCTCCTGCCAAATACAGTTCTACACGTGAACAAGAAACAGAATAGGTGATAGATACAAAAGCATAAACAATCAGTATCAGAGAAAGGGTGTGTAGCCGAATCCCTTCCTTCCATTCATCCCCTTTCCCCGTAAGTGTTCTTTGTATTAACCCCCACTTTGACTTTTCCTGGCCCATCACCGACTTTGTAATTGTTTATTGTTTTGATTTACAGGAGTTTGTGGGAAAACTTGACGATGGAAAAAAAGATAAAATTTTGATCAAACTTCTAAGTATGGGCAGAGGAAGCCTAGATTTTGCAAGATACTTGTTAGAGGGCATTGATGATGAAGACGAGCTGGAACAAGGTCCCCAACAACCGCCTCAACCACCAGTGCCACCACCCTAAGATGGGCAACAGCCCCCCTGGTGCAAATGTGGGGTTTGCAACGAAAAACCCACAGAGATAGAAAATGTGTGCTGCAAGCGTACAAGATGTATAACATCATATGACACATTTTTCAACATTTGCCTAGACAGAGACATATTAGAAGTATGCATCAAAGCCAGGTGTGACATTCGGGCCGATGAATTTAATTTTACAGCAGAAAGTTTCCGGAAGGCAGCCTATAGGCAGTATACCCTTTGGTCATTTGGAAAATTGGGGCGGGGAAATCGCAGGGTGCTTCCCTCTTGTGTTGTCAGAATGGTTCGCAGAGCATACGAGTCCTTGGATCGGAGATACATGGGCTTTAGGGCCCACTAGAGGAGAGTTTTTTTTTTGACTTTGTGATGAAGTTTTGCAAGTGTAGATTCACCACTGATAAAATTTTGCCATATTTTCATTTTTATACTCGTGTAGAAAATGAACATTTTCATGGTAATCATTTCACTGATCAAATTTGGGCTGACAACATGCATGACTTCCTAAATACCAGGTAACCACCTTTTGACATTAAAATTCAAGAATGGCTTTCAGAGGCCTAGGGGAATAAAGCAAAACAAAGTTGAGGTACTGTATTAATAAATTATTTATTTTGTGTTATTCCCCTCATTCAGTTAAACAATGCCAGCTATAATGCATGTTTATTATTCATGTGGTTTGAAAATTTGCCAAATTAGCGAACAAAGATACTGAGCATATACGTATAGCTGGGCTGGCCCAATTTTTTCGCTGAGTCTGGTACCATTTGACGTACGAAGAATTTATTGTTGATGTTTTCATGTTACTGTTAGTTATATTTTCCAAACACTGTTGACTTTTGATGGAAGCATGACTTTTATTGATTAATTTTATCAGTAGAAAATGCGCTGAAATTATAAAATAAAATATTTTTATGTATTTGCAGTCTGATTCTTGTCATGGGAAATTGAATCTGGGTTGCATACTAATAAGTTTTGACAATACACACTTTATTGCATTTCATAATCTTATCTTGAGTCAGGCCTGTAGAGTAGCCTTTATTTCTACATGGTGCAAAACTAAAAACTAGGACCAGGACTATGCTTTTAAGCCTAATAATACCCTAAAATATTTAGGTGCATTTCTTCATGTCAAAACGAGATGGAGCTTGACGTAACTCGGCTGTTGAAGGTGCTGCTATCATTCAAATTGTAGGGGCAATCTGCTTTGGGTCAAACCCTTCACTACTCCTTTGCTTGAAGCTCCCCTCGAATCCCCTCCTGGATTCCAGCATTCGTGCCACTAAGTAAGGGAAGTATGTATAGGCCTTCTCTTCCTTTACAACCTCGGCATGATAGCGATTGGTTCTTTTTGAGAACTTCCTGTGTAGGATGGGCTCACCATCTTTTCCCTTCTTGGGTTTCCTGAACAGATGATGATTGTGGTCAATTTCTGCCAAAAGGATCCTCATGATGAAGTAAGGGTATCTACAAAGAAAAACGAAAATTACATTCATATTTACAGTTATAGATATAACTACATTTATTTGGCATGAAAGGATATTGGGAAATTCCAGAAAATATATGTACCCCGGAGGCGGGTGGCAATATCCCCCCCCCCCATTTATCCAGAATTTGCAAAAGGGCTTCCCCCCTCCCATGCACATAGGATTCCTGAGACCCCCCATGCACATAGAATTCCTGAGAACCCCCCCCCCCCCCCCCCCCCCCCTTCCCAATGCAGGCAGAATTCCAAACTTGAAAACCAATGTACTACATAGTATACGCAAAAAAAAAATGGACAAACTTCAATACAATTCAGTAAACATCAGTTAGACTGTCTTTGCACTCTAACTTTCACCTACGGTAAGGCCTATTGTACTACTTACTCGAATGCATTTCTCTTTGGGGCATACTTCAACATCATGCTGTTGAAATTCTCCAAGTCCCCAGTATGCCTACAAAATTAAAAAAGGGAACAATAGAATCATGTCTCTTATGGTAGACAAATGCAATACCAGGAGTGATTTCATGTGTGGTAGGACCAGCCCCCCCCCCCCCCCCCCGCAAAAAAAAATCATCAACTATCATCACAATCAACCACCTCTGTGCGCAATTTCAAGGTTTACAAGTAACACAGGACCACGACCCTGCAGTAACATTTACGTCCAAACACGTCATGTTCCAATTTTAGCAATTTCTTTGGCTTACCGAAACTTTGTATAGAAATGGAGGGTCTTCATCCACTTATCATCTACAACAACCTTTCTAAGGGCTGCCATAGCTTTGGAATTCTTGGGAAGGGGCTTCTTGGATGACTCAGTCTCAACATGAGTTCCATGGCTGCATTGTGATTCTGCCCATGAATGCTCTCCGCACACGTGATGAAGGACACCTTGCCACATGTTCTGTATAGGAAATATAAACAATAAAAAAATGTATTGTCCAACCAAAAAAATAACCATTTACCCCTTCCCTCAATACACTCTATTGAGAAAATAAATTCATGTAACATTTTGGGGAAAGTCACAGAATCCTGAAGCTTTTTAAAAACATTTAGACATTTTGTTGTTGAAATTCATATGATGGAACACAGATGTACCACGTGGTCCCTTTCCCAATAATTGCATATTGTCTAAGGGGCCATGAGAGCGAGAGGAATAATTATTTTAGACAAATAGCACTAGAAGTCAATTTATAAAGCCAAAAGCTTTTTCTGGTCTGGTCATTTGTCATTTTCTGGTTTTCAAATCCAAAACTTTTTACTACTAGTAGGCTATAACTGGCTATAACTCATAACCTTCTGGTAGCTCAACCAATCATAATGCAGCATTGGCAATAGACAAGTAGTACATGATTTGACTAAACCTCTGTATCAAAACATGGGCCTGCTTTTATAATATCCTCTCTAACCACATTCAGAAGTCAAGACAGACGTATTTTTACTACTGTAGATATTGTACACACTCACTTTGAGTTCTTCTGTGTCACCCTCTGCCATCTGACAACAATACCAGAAATGGTTCACTATGGGATCGATCCAATCTTTTAGATCCTCACAGCCCTTAACTTTAGCTGCCTAAAAGGAAATGCACTACACTTGAGAAATAACAACATACAGTAATTACATGGGCTACACCATGCAAAAACGCCTGGGACAAATATGCTATGATTTTCTAGATTTTCTAGATTTTGTATCCGTCAGCAACATTTCTGAGTCAACCTAGTTCAAGCATCCCCTCCAGGGTTGTTTACTTAATTCATTTTCATGATTTCATTATTTACTACAATAATCCATTCATGAATCCATATGCAAAGATAGAAAATTCAAAAAACTATAAGATGCCTTGCATGAGCAGACCCTTATCAGAGTTAAATTAAAATAAGTTCAAATAATTTTAAATATTGGATTGCTGGATGTATCGTTAGAATGAATAATGAAATCAATTATGCTATAATTGAAATGAATAATCAATTATAGGGGGCACGTTCCAGCTAGTTTGATGGTTTTCATTTGGTAGACATGGGGTCAAATTACATGAGTAGTTGATATGTAAATTATACCTACTGAAATCTATATTTAATGTTTCTCTAGACAGTTACAGTACCATCTACGTACCTGATGCAGACCCTTGCTAAGCTTCTTGGACTTGTGCCAAATGTCGAGTGAATGAAAAAGTTCCAGAAGCTGAGCATGATTTCCTTAAAAAAGAAGCAGATATTGTAAATACGATGTACCAGTTAAGGAGACACCATGATGGCATTATTTTAAGCTGAAATTGAAATCAAATTGACTTACATGCAAGCGCCAGCTGAGCCAAATAAATCTACTAACGACAAAATTCTTGCACTAGCCTCAGTTTATTTTTAGTGGTTGCCTGCTGGTTGATTTGCAAAACTGCACATTTCAATCTATTTCATGTTGGAATCTTTGTCTCCCAAAACCGCAAAAAAAAAAACGTGAATAAATGTATGGTTGTACAAGGTTTATGTGTAAACAACATTTACCTTTGAAGTCTCTTATGAGCTTTATAATGGTCGATGAGGCATCTGTCACTAGCTCTCCAAGATTTAGTTCCTTCACCAGTCGTTCCATCAGCCTCCGAAGTCCTTCTTTCTCCATTGCTGTCGAGTTTCCCCCAGTTTCCCGCTTATCCAATACCTCAAGGTCAACAACAACTTTTGTCACATGTTCCATGATAGTATAGACACAGTACCGAGCACTGTGCCCTGGGGAATCATTACGGCCATCCCCTGCGATACACACATCCTTGTACTTCCCAAGAATTTCCAAAATGACATTATTCATGCTGCTCCATACATCCTTGATAACTGGTAAGGCACAGTTTTTCTGGAAGTTACAGAATGAGGTGCTTCCCAAAACCTTTAAGTTTAAAGCTTTGCACAAAAGCAGAAACTTGGCATAATTGTTTCCGGATATTATTATGGAAATTGCCAAAAGACAGTCATTCAGGTATACATCAGAATTTCCCTTTCTAGTGAGCACTTCTGAGGATTCCCATTTCCCATAATGCCCTTTGCTGCAGTGCCATCTAATCTCTACACAGCTACTATGGGGATGGGAGGTATACTCACGGGGGCAACCACATAGTAGACCACCGTCAACAATAAAGGTACAAGCTGATCCTGCCAATTCCACAAGCTTCTCAATGCTGACCAATAACCTCAATCTGCTGTGGAGATCAGTGAGGTCTTGCAGATCTTTTGTGTCTGTCAATTTTTTGATTTTGTTTTCTAGGTCAGCCATAACCTGTTTGTAGTTTGCCTCAACTGTATTTGACCTCTCATCTGTATCACCAGCACCTTCAACTCTTTCAGTGGTTTCTCCTTCAACCCTTTCTTCTAATCCTTCACTGCTTGCATCTCCCACTCTACTTTCTACATCCACTCTTTCACTCATAGCATCTTCATCGATTGGCACCTCTATGGATGTCTTAGTCAGTTCATTCTCCAGTGTTTCCTCACTTGGTTCGCCTAGATATATTATATCAAGAAAAAAAAGAAATGTTGTTAGTATTCTTTTTTTTAATGCATGCTTTCAGTATTTGGTATATGCAAATGGTGTGGTTGACAACAATCTCAGATTTGGATTTTGTCAGGTACTGTGTTAGACCTTTAGACTGATTATGTTGAATATGCTTGGTAGAAGCTGGAATACACATTCATCACTCATACTAAGTACCGGTATAAACTTCTCTCAAACAAATATGGGACAAAATATTAGACAGTGTAGAATATTACATGCATAATAATACACATAAAAAAAATCTGTACTCTGATTCAGAAAAAAATCTAAATATCAAAGTCATTTTGCCCATGGAATATCAAACACATACCATTTTCTTGTGCAATGTGAACATCGTCTCTGCAAAATATAAGAAATAATAAATATGAGCCCTTCATTATTCTATGTTTTAGCAATGTTTCATAGGAAAACCAACCATAATGCCCACCCAGAGTGGCCTAAAAATCTTCTTTACTGTAACCATAGAAAAGTCTCTATGACAAAAAGCAAAACAGAGCACTTTGTGATTTTGGGAGAGACATTCAAAGCCTAAAATCACTTGCTTTTCGCAAGCTATTGCATATCCCAATATCACATGTGTTCTATTCTCCTGATAAAATTCTTCACAACAAAAAATATTGACTGGACTCAACAATTCATAATGTATTGTATTCACATGAATTATTACAAAGATAACTTTACCTAAACAATCCAATCTCAGTGTCTGAAGCATCGCTCTCTTCATCACTAGAATTTCCTCTCTCGTCGCACATTACTTGAATAATAGAACTCATCCTGAAACAAAAATGTAATCACAAGACAAAATGTTTTATATAGTGCTATTTTTGTATGGGCTGTGAAAAAAATCATAGCATTGTATGGCCACAGTATGCTGCCTTCTCATAAACATCCAAGTAATCAAATCATGTGAAACGATTGATAAACCAACCATAATGCTTAGATACAGCATGGCAAGATAACATCACAGGAATGCAATGACACGGTGTGTCAGAACTTTTTACACAGTCATATAAAACTAACAATAACAAAAATAATAATAATATTATGAAAAGTGGGTTGTATCTCCTAGGTCACTTACTCTGCCTGAGTATTTTCTGTTTGGTAAAATAATAAGGTTTCTATCAGCCTATAATTAACAACTATACACCAAAGGTGATGTGATTATCATAGAATATTTAACGAGCTGCTTCGGCGAGGTAAATATTCTATGATAATCACTGAGCCTGAGTGTAGATAATTGTTTTAGTATAGTTTTGCCAGTAAATATTAGAGGAAAACATCAAGGGGAATAAAACCTGTTTGCACCAGCGATCGTGGGCAGTAAATATAACTGGAAAATATTGCTGAATAAATTAAATCTGACCAATCAGCGTGCTCAAATCTCTATATTTACTGGCAAAATTATACTAAAATGTTTTATTATATACCAAGATCACTAGTATCTAATTGGTCTACAGCATATCACATGCACACAGACAATCATGTCTATATTTAGAAGAAACCCACTCGCATACTATCACGAATCCTGCAGTCTAATTGGCTCCACTACTCGCGTATTATTCACTATCTATCACCTAATAGATCTATTGACTCATAGAAAACTCAAACTTGTAGTCTCATTGTTAAATAAACCTTGGTCAAGGCAATTTAGAGGCAATTTAGGAGGCAATTTAGAAAACACTTACATTGCATCAATTCTCTCATTATCATCCTCAAGTAGCTCAACATCCTCATCTACACCGTCACTGCCATCTTCATCTGAATATTCTGCATCTGAGTCTAATGCCTCCTGATCTTCTTCCCCCGGTTGAACCACAGCATTCTCCAACATGGAAAAGGGGTTTCCACGGATGCTATTCAGCATTGGATTTGCCTCCAGAAGAAGACCTGACATTGTGCTTGTTACATTTACATATCTGAGATAAAGGAAATACCAAATAACTCAAACAATATTTTCACACTACTCCTCGTCTCACTAACACAATGCATGAGCTTGGTTAGGCTAACAGAAGCACTAAAGCACCAGTATCAAACAAGGTTTATGTTCTCCTTGGATGGTATAAACTATAAACCCTGGTTGAGGACCATAGGATTATTAGAGGAAAAAAATATTATTTAGTGTGTAGTGTGTAGTAGAGAGGGGTAGAGAATTGATCAGCTGTTTTGTTTTGGGTGAGAACTTGAATTTGGCTAATTGGGGTCTCGCAACCACAGTATCAGCAAATCATTTGAGTAATAGCATAACACTGCTTAGCACATTTTGTCAAAGTTATGCAGGCCGGGATAAGTATAAAGAAATTACTATAAAAGAATACTAACGAGTTCGAATCAGATGCTTTGCTTTCTGCCGGCATCGCTGTCCTCATTCTCGGTCTTTGCGGTGTCGAAGCGAACTGCGGGTTTGCTACAAAGAGAGTTAACATACTATCAAAGTAAAGCAAAAACTTTATCCTTAGCAAGACACGTGTATTCACGATCTAACCAACTCTCTGCCTCTTCTCTGATGTAAAACAAAGCCACGGTTTACCTTCGCGCCAGCTTGGTTCCCCATCGTCGAGCCACTGATGATCCGGAAAAATTCTAATGGAGAATGGTTTTAGAATTGAGAAAACACTTTACCAAAATGGAATATAAAGGTAACTGCAAAACGACAGTCTGTCACAAATAGTTTCCAACAGGCAACAACAATTCTACTCACTCGACTGTGCGATTGCTGCTATGGAGAAGAAACTCAGCGAAGATGCTGTCTGTTTTCCCTTGAAAGCCAAGATCGGTCTTCTGCTGCCTCCAGAGATCAAATACAGAGGATCGAAGGCGAATGTATTTCGCCTGACCCGGTAGTCGAGGCCTTCCTCCACGATTCTTGGCTGGCGGGTCCGCCATCTTGGACGAACTCACCAAGAACAACTTGGTTTTCAAAGACTTAAACGGCGCATTAAATGGCGTATCGTCCACAAAAAAACTGTTTTGAAGCCATGACTAATGCATCAACTGGTCTCTCAAATGACTATTTCAGCTGAAATGTTGAGGATGTCAAGGATTCACATCGGATTTCTTCAAGCAGAATATTACTTTCTAACGACTCGAGAAGTTTTCAACTGAGAGAAACCTATTGCGGCGCGCAATGCATTATAGGTCGGTGGCATGGGTCTTTAATAGAATTCAATAAACGTGGAAAATGAACAACTCAAATATTGATTATGTTGATGCGTAATGCAACTCAATGATCAATTTCAATTACAATACAGTAAAAACCCGCATAAAAGAACAGGTGTTTTGGGGATTCAGGCTGATTTTGTTCTCATATATTGGGTGATTTCTGCAAAATCAGCCTGAAATGTTCTTGAGGTGTTCTTAAAAATTGTTTCTTAACATCGAATACTGCATTCACTACCAACAGTCAAATAAAGAATATGATTGGCAGAAAAATAAGCTACTTGGCTAAATGCAGCCTGGAAATCCCCATACGGTACATACTGTAGGAAATCTGTGTGTAATGGTCTATTGATCTACTGTACTGTACCACAGTAGGTTTCTGTACTTTAATCTAGCTGGCAGTCATTTTTTATGCAAGAACAATTTTTCAGTTTTCAGGCTGCATGTGTTCTTATGTATAAGGTACCTTTTTTGGCCAAATTTCAGCCTGAGTGTTCTTAAACCACTTGTTCTTTTATGCGGGTTTTTACTGTATACGATAATAAGCTATGTTGCTTAAAGCAAAAAAATGCGCCATATTGCCAGGGAGGCCAGAAAAAACCTTCGACGAAAAACCCGTGGGACAAAAAACGTCGACAGGAAATCTGGGTCGGGCCAAGGCAAATATGGATCCCCCGACAGGATAAAAATATCAAGCATCATGTAATGATATATGCAGTTATAATCCAAGTGATTTAGAAAAAATTAGCCGGTCAGAATCAGAGCGATCAACGTACTTTTTTTGAAGATGCAGAACGCCAACCTACATGTAGATCAAGGAGATCACTAGATACGTGACGAGCTGCGGTGGATGCTGAGCCAGACCTCATACTATGAGTACCGAATTTAGTGATATCTGGAACAAAAGGTTTGACGTATTTCTTAAATTCGTCTTTAGCAGTAGAGTAAGCTATCCCTTTACTTGAATGAAAATACTCACTGGACATTGACCTGACAATGCGCCTTATGAGCGGCGCCTTAGAAGACGACTCGGAAGGTAACTTAGATAACAACTTAACGTTAAAGGTTCTTGCCAACATACTAGAATGACCCTGCCTATATTGGTCATTCTTACGTTTTTGTACATAAATAATCAAATGATCAGAAGAAAGCTTAATATCTTGTAATGTAAGATCCAAGATCTCACCGATTCTAAAACATCCGGCGTAACCTAGAAGCAAAATACACAAAAAACGAATATGGGATAACCGATCGCTACTGAAATATTTATGTGCTATTTCCCTAACTGTCTTAACGCTAAGTGGCTCCTTTGGCTGAACCGGACGAGAAAGCCTGCCTCAGGTATATTAAGGCATGGGTGCTTTTCACAAAAATGCGAAAAACACTGAAAAATTTCCCTAAGCTAGATAAAATGTCTTGCTTAGAATGTTTTTTGTTAAGGTTGCTCTACCCGGTGAGACGTTTCATTTGATGTATTTGGTAACCATGTCAACGGGTTGCGTGACTTGTAAGAGCGTGACAAAGCCACAATTGTCTTTCAGGTCTCTGCATTCGACGGGGGTCATACCAATGGTTTCCCAATAGGTCTTATTATGACCGGTGTCGGGTGTACATTACCATTCCAACGAGGCGTGCTGGCCAAGTTATCCTCATTTTAAGTAAATGAGAGGTATCAAATTACATTATCACAAATATAATCAATAATCTACACTAGATAACAAACACCATCACACACTCAGGTGAACGATTTAACTTTTCCCCATCGAATGCAGAGGCCATTTTCCAAGAAATTAAATTTAAGGTCAGAGGTCATACTTTTGTTGCCATAGAGACCAACATGGATGAAAATGATCGAGAATGACCAGGTATGACAAGGTATCGAAATGCAAATTGATTGGATCCCTCAGAGGCATTGGTTTTGAGATAGACTACCCCCCTCAGTTTTACGAGCGCCATTTTGGATTTGGCTTTCACCCAGGCCTTAAGTTACCTGAGGCGTCTAGCACCTTCCATGGTAGATTTCACGAATGGATGATCAGTAGGAGACTGGTCACAACCTGCCAATAAATGTGCCCATCGGATACTGTAGAGTGCTGTCTCGAGGACGGCAATGCTTGTACCTCTTGATTCGGCGTCACAGCAGAGGTCTGTCAGATAAAGCGAGACGTGAAAGGGAAGAGCTGGGAAGACTGACACGCCAATTTTGGACTTCGCCCATGATCGCCATTTTTCCCAACCGGAACTGTACTTCTTAGTTGTCAGTTCAGCCTTCGAACCAAGCTGAAGATTCAGCAGCTCAGGCATTACGTTACGCAAAGAACCATCCTTAAGAACGTTATTTGGGCCCATTAGCCATATTTCTTGTTGAAGAATGTCTGAAAAAAACAAATCAAAAAGTAATGTAAATCATAGGTGCAAAAGTACTATTAAAAGTGGCAGGCATAGATATGTCTGATATTCTCCCCGAAAAGCATACGTTATCACACAGAATGGCACGTACCCCCGCCTAAATGGCGTAATCCAGCTCACGCACAGTTATGCCGCCTAAATGGCGTACTACGTACAACGTAAGTATTTTTTTTAACCAAGTGGTGTGCGTTTCACCAAAGTGGTGAGCCCCGCCAAAATGGCGTACTATGCCGCGCAAATGGCAAGCATGAGGTATACTGACGCTCGATCCCGCCTAAATGGCGTACTCCAACACGTCGACTCTAACAAATGAAATCATTTTTACGACGTTGTACTGGGTCAGCTCTTACCGAAAATCTAGACGAAGAGCTAGAATGTTGAAATTAGGGCAGCCAGAAAACACGGA
This sequence comes from Scolanthus callimorphus, assembly GCA_033964015.1. Taxonomy (NCBI): domain Eukaryota; kingdom Metazoa; phylum Cnidaria; class Anthozoa; order Actiniaria; family Edwardsiidae; genus Scolanthus; species Scolanthus callimorphus. The sequence continues at coordinate 2,696,394 of CM066917.1, forward strand.
CGGACGTGACTTGTATATTTGGCGCTGCCCTGGACCTTCGATCAACAAATCGTGTATTAATGGTAGGTTAAAGACTTCTGTAACGAAATACTTGAATCGGGTAGAAGGTCAGCGGTAATCAAGCCTATCGGACGTGTTTGATTCTGCTCCGATTCAATTGTGATTTTTTCCATCTTTTCACATGGCAATGGCTCTCCAACTACCCATAACTATTCTTGCCATCGTACTTAATGTACTGGACAGCTCAGGAAGCGAGGTTTATTTGTCTGAGACGCCAAATGCGATACCCGGAGCTCAAGGTAACTTGGAGTTCAAAGCTCAGTCATTCAAAGTCAATCAGCCAAGAAGTTCTGTATTTGCATTCATTAATTCACTATCACGGCAACGTCATGGCCGAGTGCTTGGCCCTGTTTTGAACGATCCTACGTCGCCTCGCATTTCACTGATCCTTATAATTATAGCAAATGACTGTTCAACGATGAACCCGGGTCCCGTTAAATACCCTTGTGGCATTTGCCAAAAACCAACTAGATCGAACCAAAGAGCGATTCAATGTGACGAGTGCGACATGTGGTATCACACGAAGTGTATTGCCATGACAGCGCAATCTTATGACAGATTGGGCAGCGACTCCCAGCTTGCGTGGCTGTGCAGTAAATGCCTATTCCCGAACTTCTCAACGACGTTCCTACTAAATGAGATGGATTTCTGTCACGATAATCGCTTTGGAAGTCTCCCATCCGATTCAACCATAAGCAGCGATCCGGGATCACCTATGTTTACGTCTAGCCCTTCAAGATTCCCTAATTCCCAAGGGAAACGAACCAAACCAACTAGGAGAAAGTTAAAGATCCTCTCCCTCAACTGTAACGGGCTAAAAAGCGCGGTCAAAAAGTCGCAGTTCCAATCTCTTGTCGCACTTCATGACCCGGACGTTATTCTCGGTTGCGAATCTAAGATACACGCTACTATTCCCACTTATTCCATCTTCCCTGAAAATTATGAAGTATATCGGAGAGATAGGACGTTATCCGGCGGGGGCATCTTTATATCTGTCCGCAACGACCTGACCGCAGTGGAAGAACGGGGCCTCGACGTCGATGGAGCCGAAATGATAACAGCATCTATCCATCTTGCAAAGCGCAAGAAACTTTTTCTAACTAGTTTCTATCGCCCCCCAACCGACCAGGAGGGACTCGGCCTGCTAGACGATTACTTGTGCAAACTGTTTACTAAATACAAGCAGTGCCCAAATGCAATAATAGGAGGGGACTTTAAGAGCGGATTGCTGTAACGATCGCCTAACCTACGAAAGATAGAAAGTTCGAAATTTTTGATACTCTGTCAAATAAAAGGTCTCTGCTAGCTATGTTTAAAAATGCAAGTTTGAAGCCGTTAGGATTTTTAGTTATTTTTTTATTTAATTTTTCGTATTTTAGGGCCTCCACGCGCTAAAAATGGCCTGAATTTACGGCTACTTCAGCTCGTCTTGGTTTAAAAACAAAAGCCCAAAAATTAAAACATTTTACTTGGGATTAAAGTATAACCTTTCAAGAGTTCCCAGGCGTTGATAGATCTGAAATTAATCTGATCTCGAATTTCTTACAGAATTTCTCAATTTATGAATTGACGGAGGTAGCGAAAAGACGAAATTTAGACCAATTTCATGAGTCGTAAATCATATATGTTACTTGAAAATCGAAACCAACGACTTTATTTCCGAAGAGACAAGGTTTTCATCTAAGTATTTAGCGAAAAAAAAGTTGGGGTAAATAAAAACAAAATTATTTCCGAGCGCTTCAAAATACACCACTTGAGACATTCAATTAACACTTGACCTCAGTGATCCAAGCCGAGATTATCGGCATTTGGGAAGGAAAACATTACTTTTCCTCCAAGTTTTACCGCAAATATTCCTCTTGAGTTCCCGAAAGACTAAGAAAAGTCAATTTCGAGCTCGAAAGCAAAATAGTAGTCCTTAGAATTCCACCTCTTGTTTTAATTAGCAAGTGCAATAATCTATAACTCTACAATACACGAACTGCAGTCAACCGCAAATACGGCAAACTGTTTACAAAGAGAAATATAGAGGCGAGACCACGAAAAAAAGGTACAATCTATTTTTATATACCGTCAAGGAAACTCAGATCTATCTTTGAGCTCCGATTTAGTTTGAATTCTACGACAAATTACTACAATTCTTACCATTTGTTCTCGATACGCGTGACAGGCTGAGTACGTTAGGAGGTCCGTCTTTTATACACATTTAACTTTTTGCCAAGTTAATCCTCTTCCCCAAACGACTAAGTAGAATCAGAAAGCTAACACAGCTATTTTAGAATTGTATGTGAGTTTCGATATTGATATCCTAAAAATTAACAAAGAAGAATCCTGGGCTGATCACATCTGACTACTTCAGAGTGACATGCATTACAAAACAGCGTTTTGAAAAAAAAAAAAGGTTTCAAAAAAAAAAAGGTTTCAAGTTTCACAACACTCAATAATAGTACACAGGGCTCCCATTTCAACCTCGAACGCCAAAAAAGATTTACTAACATGATGGAAAATTTTGATAATGCTGAGGTGAAAAGCACCTTCTCACGACCGTGAAAAATAACATTCCGCCTGATACTCAGCCCCTCAGGCTACCGTGAAAAGGAAATTCAAACTTGAGTTCTGTTTTGGTAGCGTGCGCGCCCTATAACGGCAATCAGAGTGGATTTTAACTGAGGTGTTATCTAGCTATTGTACAAAATGTGCACCATTTCGAGTCATGTACGAAGTCTGTTCTTCAGTAGATTGCGCAAGATTTACCTGGGCAAGCTCTGTTGGCTACAATGTGGCATGGCAGCCAGTTTTTAGTAATATATATACCGTTTCCGGGATACATTGGGGGGTGGGGGGTGGGGCTCCCTTATTTTTTGGTCGGGGATGACCTCATCCGAAACTTTTCACTTTTAACCCTAAAAGATACCAAAAAGGACGCGGCTGAAATAATATTTAACCCTAAAAGATACCCATCAAGAATTTTCCGTCTTGCATGAAAATGTTGCCTTTGATGTTGTCTAAATTATTACCGTCGTGTCAACAAGTACTCTTTCTCTTTCTTGAAGGTTTGCCGCAATCTACCTTAAATTTTATTACAGATCAAAGTCAACCCTAAAAGATAGGACGATCATCCGCGACCAAAAAATACGAAAGCCCCCCCCCCCCCCCCCCCCACGAAAGTTCAACTTTCAGACGTTAGAGGCTCTGCAGCTGCACGAGTCGATCAGCTTGACAAGGGCCTCAAGAAACTCCGATTTCCGCTTTTGGTTAAAACCTTCAGTGCTGACGTCAAAAAATGAACAGATTGTTTTTAGGCGGGCGATGGTCATCTTTGCCAGGCCTTCTCTTTGTAATCTGCAGAGATCAACCCCCTCAAACACAATGGGATGCTGAAGTTGCACCTCCTCCAAAACCACATTTCTAATTGCACAATATTCCTCAGCATCCTCTGCAGCCCTGACATCGCTGATTGTTGCTTGGCGTGACTTTGCGGCCTTTCTTGAAAAATAAGAGGTTATCTGCTGGCTGGTCAGGAACTGATCCCGGGTGAACCGCATTGCCCCATCCGGATTCTTTGCATGTCGCATCTCACGGGACACCTTGTCAGGATCTTGCTTGTTGCCAGTAACTTGGCCGATGCGGAATTTCTCATCCAAATAATTTCGTTGGGCTTGACTGAACCTCGTAGCCTTCTTTGTCGTTTTTAGCGCCCAGCCTTTTGTCAGGCCGCAATCGGTGCTTGTTGCGAAACACGTTGCGGACTCTATGGGAACGGTGGAGCTTGTTCCCTCAACCAACAGGGTTTGGTATTTCTTCTTGGCCTTGTCGAATAGTGTTTCTTTTTCTGGTACAACCTTGCACCTTCCAAAAGTTACATGTTTCTCCAAAGCACTGTGGTGCTTGTACAACTTGATGCAACCTTCTTTGGGGCAGGCGAGAAGAGCTCCGGTCTCTTGCTCTGATGATGGAAGCAGTAATGACCGTTGCTCTTCAGGCTTTTTTGATCTTTCGTTCGTGACATTTACGAACCCGCCATCAGAAAAGTGGCACTCAAAAGGGGGAGTCTGCAGAAACTCTGATGCTGCAAAAGTACAAATATACAGAAATGTACAAATTAACATATAACCAATAACATTATGTTGCCATTTTGACATTTTAACATCGTGAATCGAAAATTATAATTGACCTCACGACGCACGATCGCAAAAGCGCGCACAGTTCAAAAACCTGTTGCTGAAATCTGCGCGCTATTTTTTCAGTCAATAAAATTCGGCTTTAAAAAAATAGGTCTCGTTTGTTTGTTAGTCTTTATTGAAATGAAGAAAACTTCATAGCGTGTCAAAATCAACAATCACGCCACTCGATTGCGCCTTGTCCAAGTCATAACGTCATCTGCCCATTACAGTATCGAAGGATCTATTTGCTAAATGGACACGTGTTCTATCTTTGATTTGAAAATGTGCTTCTTTCGTTTTTGACGTCGGATAGATTTACACTGTGCAGGTCTGGGTTTTTGTGTATTCTTACCTTTAACACTCTCTTTACTATACAACTTTCCTTCCCCAATTTCAAAGGCCTTCCATGCTCTAATACCATCATCACTATACTCAAAGTTGCTCAGTGAGCTTATGCCTTCCCATTTCACGGTTGGTAGGGTAAAAGGTTTGGAAGCAGCGTCGATGAGTGCCACCCTTACGCCAGCCAGTCCACCACTAGATAGTATAGCCTCTCTCATTTCCCTTCCGTTCAGAACATTATGGCCTTCGTTGATATATCTCCGTATGTGTGCCTTAATCGATGCTGCCTTGCGATCGCAAGCGCCTTTTCCACCTTGCGGATCGCTGAAATCAAGTCTATTCACGTTCGTCCCAGTCTTATCTCCCATGATACTACACGCTGCTATCAGGGCAGCACTGTGATAACAGCCTGCGTTATCCTGGCGAAGGCTGGCGGCCCCAATAGAGTATTCTTCGTGTAGATATCTTAACGTACTCTCAAGGATTTGGAAGACTGCAGTGGTGTCTTGCAAACAGTTCTCCACAATGTGGATAAAACTTTGGCTCTGCAGTTGATCGTCGACCTTCCGCGCCACGACTGTCACGTGCCAAGAGATGCCCCTCTTACCAAACCAATCAGTTTGGGACTCGCGGTACTTTGTGGGCAAGAATTTCATCGCCCAGTCTTGTGTAATAAGCACTTTGCTTTCGTCTAGCTGGCTAAGCGCAACGAGTCTTGCCTGATCCTGGGTGACGCTGCGGAGTTGATGGGCTTTCCATGCTTCAATAGAATGCGTCGATTGCTTGCAAGTGAATAACAGATCCTCTGAGTCCTCTAAGGACAAGTTTGCATCGTTCTGAAGATAACTGTCAATTTGATGAAGTGTGCTTTTGAGGCTTTCGCACTGCAGGCACTGCTGATCGTGGATATGTTCACAGGAGCTTGCAAGCTGATGGTCTTTTGGGTCGCTTAGCGCGAAAGAGCTGCAGTGATCAGAGACAATGGAAGTGGGTGATACATGAACCTAGAATAAAAGGTTATGTTAGGGTGCATTCAAGCCAATTTTTAAATTCCTTAGTTCATTTGTTTTAATTCGTAAATATTTTATTTGTAGCCTGCGTAGCAAGCTTTCCCGTATAGTTTTCAGGACGTGAAACGCGCATTCGCTCGCCCCATTTTCGCGCGCCGAAACCTCGCTCGTCAATCTATTCGCAGCTTTCTCCTCTGTTTCTCTGTGTTTCTTAGACTGCATGCAGCCATTCTTCGGCGAACGTCCGTAAATCGAGAGAAATGTGCGCGGACGAGAGAAATATGTTTTTTAACCCGCGGCGGCGCGCTTCGATTTGTTTACGGTGTCGAGTTACTCATAGGAAGCGCGCCGTCGCGGGTAAAAAAAAATTTGATTTAGGGACGTTCGCCGAAGAAGGGACTGCACGCAGTCTATGTGTTTCTTTTCCCTGAAAACACACGGAAATGCTTGCTACGTAGGCTAATATATTCGCAAATACCTTACTATGAAATGCCGTGAGTGACAAGACAGGAGATAGCAATGTACATGGCAATTCACCCAAATTCTGGCCGGCTTACCTTAAAATCCGACTTGAGATAGTGCTTTCCCTCTTTCAGTGCTTTCGTCCAGGATAAAGCCTTCTCGTGAGAAAGCCCTTCGGCTTTAAGATGATCAACCGTATCACAGAGATCGTCGAATCCTTTACCGCCATCTGCTGCAACATAATCTAGTCCTTGTAAAGCCTTTCGTTGTGTGGCAGGGCAGGCGGACAAAATTCTCAGCATTGTTGCAGTGCCAAATGGCTTAAAGCCCGCCTCAACGCAGTAGGTCTGGTAGTGACGTATTAGACGATTAGGGATCATGGTCCTTATTACATTAGGGGTCTCTAATACTTGACCATTAGATAGCTTTACGTACTTCAGACCAAACGGGAGGTCTTGAGTAACATGAGGGCTGGCAATGAAAAGGAGAAAGTGATCTAATTGCTTCTCCTCAACCCTCATCCGCGGACTTTTCATCGGCGAAATTTCCGCTCCACGCCCATACTGCAGCGCATGTCGTCGTGCCATTTTAAAGCGGTGCTCGCTCAAATTCGGTATATAATATCGCAGGCGCTTGAGCGGTAGGAGGTCTGCCATGATTGATAAGATCTGGCGACGAGTATCCCAACACGATGCATTCAGATAGGTTTCCGCCAGCGCTACCAGATACTTCCTTTCATCGCCCGATTCTAACGGAATACCTAGCTCCCTCTCGACGCTCTTAGATTCTTTTAGCGCTTCCCATAATAACGCAGCGTCCCCCGGCGCAATTGCATTAAGTCCAGCTACGACCAGTGATTTGGCCTTTTCCACGTGACTGTCCTTAGTGCGTGGGTGTGCCTCGTTCCACAATTTCTTGTATGGTCCAACTTGAACGTTTTCTCCACACGCTTGAAGAAATTCGTTCAGCTTTGCTCGCTGGACTCCTTTTCCAGTAATAGCGCTGCCATTTGAAACATCGCTGCTGCTTTCTTGGGACTCTTGTGATGAGGGCTCGTACGCACTTCCCTCGAGGCTCAAATTGTGTAGACATTCCGTTAGAATAGTCACCTCATCGTGCGAATCATCCTCGAGGCTCAAATTCTGCAGACATTCTGTTAGAATAGGCACCTCATCCTGTAAATCACTCTCGGTTTCCTAATTATCAAAGAAGGGGCTATTATAAATTAGTCACTTCAAACAAGTGGTCTGTTAATGTCAATGCTGTATTCTGGTTGGGTTAAGCTACTAGTATGCTATAAGTTATAACCAGAAAATGGCAGATCAACAAACGTTTTTGGCTACCTTTGGCTATACAAATTGACACACTAGTATGATTTGTCTAAAACAATTATCCTCTCCTCCTCATGGACTCTAAGCCCATTCAGGCTTGATAAATACTTGGTAAATAGAAGCACATGCGAGCATAATCAGAAAACGAATGTGCGACATCGAACGCTTTTTCTTCTAAGAAACCTCTAGAGCAGGGGCGGATACGGGGGGGGGGGGGGGAGTGGATATCCACCGCCGTTTTTGCAGTTAAAAAAAGTAGAATGCCCTCATTTTGTTTTTTAAATAATATAATAAATAAAGTCTCAAGCTCATGTATTAGATAGTTTAGGGGCGCGGGATACAGCAAACTGCTTTCTGGGTATTCTTGTAAGAGCGTTTTCTGTCCTCACTCCAAGCACCCCCTACCCCTCCCCCCTTATAAACTGGTCCGCCTCCTGTCCACCCCCCTTTATTAAATCCAGGATCCGCCCCTGTAGAGGGGGAGATGGAGATGGAGTGTTCATGTTTGTAAGGGGTCACAATAATACTATTATATTCAAAACACACAATTAAATATACCTGTGGTATATGCGTGGTCGGCATGGATGATGTCATTTGCACTGCTTCATATTCTAAGCGCAGATTCTCCTAAAAAGATGAGCATACTATATTAACGTTTACTGCAATGATGAAAATCAAATATACTGCGCATGACTGGTCTTACCCATTATCACACCCTTTTATATATTAAATTACAAACGAAACCTCACCAGTGTACATGGAAAAGGGGCAACATTTTAAGTAGAACGTACTTTGGCACAACAGACTTGTACCCAGTCTTCTCTTGTTGCGCTCTTCGTAGCAAGCGGTGCATCATGGGATTGAAGAACGTTCTCATAAGCCTTTGCCTTTTGCACACTATTATTGCACACCTCGCGTAACACAAACAGTAACGCAAAACCGACTCGTAACGTTAGTAACGACTGGGTACGAGTCTGTAGGCAGTGTATACCGTACACTGTCGAATATTGTAACTATTGCGTCCTGATCATGCTCATTGGACTGTATAGCCTCCTCCGCAGGCATCTCTTTTAAAAAGAACGGAAGAAAAGTAGTACTGTTCCGGGCTTCCTTTGTTATGGGAAAGGAGACACTTCGTCCCGATCCTTTACGCCCATTGAACCCGAAACACAGGAAGCCCAAACTGTCTGCGACTGGACCGATTATTTTCTGTGGCGCGGTTGGGATTCGTTTTCTTACCTGTATCCCTATTGGTGTTTGTGCCGTCACAGGTCCACTAGTTTCTAGACATGTAACAGACTTTATCGGTCCTTCATTTAACTGCGGGTCTAAAGCATCTAATTTCCTCCTACATTGCCTACAAATAGCTGTAAAGAAATATATGTAAATAAATATACATTTAGCATCGCTCCGACCAGTTTAAGCGCCTGTTTCGGCGATATTTGAATGAACAAATACATCCTGTCCACATTGCCTAGTTCTCTCCCAGAACGAGATTCGTCATAATCAGTCATTACCACCATCGCTAAATTTTCAATCTTTGTGCAAACATGACATTAGTGATAGCACTTACTGTATACCGGAAACTTACTTGAACCAACCGGAAGGAGAACTTGTGTCAGATGAAATAATCTGCGGCTTTGTTTAGTGGTTATGCCGCGCTCTCCCTTCACCGACCCATGGGATGCCCAATCCTTTGGAGCCCTGCATTTCGTCTTATTGCACAGCCAACGAATTCCATACACATCTCTGTGGCGGGGACATATTGTCCAGCTGAGATTATCTTCCTTAATGTCGAAGACTCCTTAACATAAGTATAATAATAACAACAGCAATGAAAAACAAAACATAGAAAAGCTCTCATAGTTTTTGTTTCAGTGCAATATTCTATCCTCTAGTAATAAAAAAATTCCATCATTACGCTGTCTACTTTCATTTGATATACATTGCTTGCGCCATGGTGAAAAGCTGACGATGCGCTAAAAGGGCCCATGTAAAGCGAAGAAAATAGTCTTACCTGCCCGAGTTAACAGTAACTTAGCTTCGGAGTCTAGCCAAGAATCCCGTACTCCATAGTGCTTCAAATGACCACTGATGTCTTTACCGCAGCTATCTAGGGTTATGCACTGAACAATTTCTGGGTTATTTATACTTGGCCCGCAGTCGAGGTTTCCAACCAGAGTACCAAACTCGCACGTGGCCATTAGGCCGCACGATACTAGTACATACTATGCGACGTCTGTCACTACTTGCGCTTCCCGAGACAAGACACAAGAAAAAAAGGAAACTCTTCTGATCACAAGGGAAGAAGACTTGTAAACGCTCGAGCAAGAGAATGAACGCTTTGTCAAACACGCGCAACTACCAAAGCTTTCCAACAACTGACACAATACCGGAAATGACGCAAGATAATGCGCAACATAACCTGATAACAAGACGGCGAATCCAGCAACTCCCGATTGTTTTTCACACATTCACATAAAATGTATAAAGACGGAAACGCAGACGGAAACGAAGGTTGGAATTGTCGTTTTGATTATAGCATTCAACCCCAATTAAAACTAGCTTTTCTCGCAGTCTCATCTCTACGTTTGTCTAAATGTATACAGTTTGCCATAGTTTTGAGATTGCAGTTTATGATTCGAGATTATAATTTTAATACCATGAAGTGAAGTTCTCATGAATCCGATATCGCTTTTTTCTTAGTCTTTTGGAAGTAAGAACACTATTTGCGGTAAAACTAGACAAGAAGATAAATTTCACATAAAGTGTAAGACGGAACTCACTAACGCATTAGTAGCCTGTCACGCGTATTCTCGCGTATCGAGACTTTGTCGTAGAATTCAAACTAAATCGGAGCTCAAAGATAGATCTGAGTTTCCTTGACGGTATATAAAAATAGATTGAAGCTTTTTTTCGTGGTCTCAGATCTATATTTCTCTATGTAAACAGCTTGCCGTATTTGCGGTTGACTGCAGTTCGTGTATTGTAGAGTTATAGATTATTGCACTTGCTAATTAAAACAAGAGGTGGAATTCCAAGGACTACTATTTTGCTTTCGAGCTCGAAATTGACTTTTCTTAGTCTTTCGGGAACTCACGAGGAATATTTGCGGTAAAACTTGGGGAAAAAGTAAAGTTTTCCTTCCCAAATGCCGATAATCTCGGCTTGGATCACTGAGGTCAAGTGTTAATTGAATGTCTCAAGTGGTGTATTTTGAAGCGCTCGGAAATAATTTTGTTTTTATTTACCCCAACTTTTTTTTCGCTAAATACTAAGACGAAAACCTTGTCTCTTCGGAAATAAAGTCGTTGGTTTCGATTTTCAAGTAACATATATGATTTACGGCTCATGAAATTGGTCTAAATTTCGACTTTTCGCTACCTCCGTCAATTCATAAATTGAGAAATTCTGTAAGAAATTCGAGATCAGATTAATTTCAGATCTATCAACGCCTGGGAACTCTTGAAAGGTTATACATTAATCCCAAGTAAAATGTTTTAATTGTTGGGCTTTTGTTTTTTAACCAAGACGAGCTGAAGTAGCCGTAAATTCAGGCCATTTTTAGGGCCCGGAGGCCCTAAAATACGAAAAATTAAATAAAAAAATAACTAAAAATCCTAACGGCTTCAAACTTGCATTTTTAAACATAGCTAGCAGAGACCTTTTATTTGACAGAGTATCAAAAATTTCGAACTTTCTATCTTTCATAGGTTAGGCGATCGTTACAGCAATCCGCTCTTAACTGCTCGGGTATTGACTGGTCGAGCGGCGAGGCTGTACTTACTCCACCAGTTCACAGCTGGGATCACGCCCTCATTGCGTTGGCGGATAAATACGGTTTATCACAACATGTTAAGTCTCCAACTCGATACGATAGCTTCTTGGACCTTGCTTTCTCGTCTAAACCTGGTCTTGTCAATGCATGTCACGTTACCCCGGGCCTAAGTGATCACAGCGCCGTTTTATTTGAAGTTGATCTTGCGCCAAAATACATCCCTAAGCCCCCACGTAAGATTTATATTTACCATAAAGCGGACATGGTTGCGTTGAAAGAACATATCGCATCCTTCCATGTGGACTATGCTGCATCCCATATGGAGAGATCCACGGAGGACAATTGGAATGCTATCTCAACTTGCATTAGCGATGCTATGGAGAGGTTTATTCCATCCAAGACCTCCAAAACAAAGCGCCACCTCCCCTGGGTAGGCACGCCTATCAAAAAGTTGATGCGCAAACGCGACCGCGCCTTCAAAAAGTCCAAACGAACTGGGAGGGAAAAAGACCATTTGAATTATAAACGCCTAAGGAACATTGTAAGCAACAGCATTAAGGAATCACACAATAACTACGTTAGTGAAATAATGAAGGGGATTGACTTAGAATCCGACGACCCTAGGCCGAATGGAGTGAAGAGGGCGTGGTCATATCTGAAACTCCTACGCTCAGAGTCACTGGGGATACCCACTCTATTCTGGGAGGGACGGGTTTGCGCGTCTGACAAATGCAAAGCTGAGGCGCTAAGGGCACAGTATGACAGTGTGTTCACACAAGAAGATTATCATAGTGTTCCCACTCTCGGTGCGTCACCACACCAAGACATCTATGACATCTTTTTTTCCAAAAACGGCGTTAGAGCGCAATTAGATAACATCCGTACAGACAAGGCGTGCGGGCCAGATGCTGTCCCAGCCAGAGTACTGAAAGAGGCCGCGACTGAGCTTGCGCCCATCCTCACATTGCTGTTCGAGCAGTCAATGAAAGATGGGGTGCTCCCTACAGCGTGGAAGGACGCTAATATAACAGCAATCTACAAGAAGGGCCTAAGATCTGACCCACAGAATTATCGCCCAGTATCTTTAACATCTCTGGTTTCAAAATTGATGGAACACATTGTTTCTAAACATATAATGTGTCACCTATCAGCAAATAACATCCTTACTCCGCTGCAGCATGGATTCCTGGAAGGTCTCTCTTGCTCCACTCAACTAATAACTGTCATTCATGATTGGTCATCCGTTTTAAACGCTCATGGGCAAGTAGACGTAGTATTTCTCGATTTTGCCAAGGCGTTCGACTCGGTTCCTCATGAACGCCTACTGGTCAAGGCCGAGTACTATGGAATCAGAGGAAGACTCTTACTGTGGCTAAGGCACTTTCTTACCAACAGAAGACAGCGAGTGGTCGTCAATGGGGCCTCTTCCACCTGCAGTACTATCAGGCGTGCCCCAGGGCACAGTCTTAGGACCGATCTTATTCTTGCTGTTCATAAATGACCTACCATCTGGAATCAGGTCTCACGTGAAACTGTTTGCCGACGACAGCGTCCTTTACCGCCCAATAAAAAGCTCTGATGACCATCACGCCCTACAGCAGGATCTTCACTACCTTGAACGATGGGCAGACCAATGGCAGATGAAGTTTGCGCCTAAAAAATGTTACATATTGACCATCACCTTGAAGCGTGACAAGTCCCAGTTTCCATATTGTCTATGTGGCACAGCACTCCATGGGGTTAGCGTCCAAAAATATCTTGGAGTTCACATTTCAACATCTCTCAATTGGTCTAAACACACGGAGGAAGTCAAGAAGAAGGCCAATGCAGTCTTGGGTATCCTACAAAGGAATTTATCTTCCTGTCCAGCTGCTGTGAAGGAGCAGGCCTACAAGGCGCTGGTACGACCACTGGCGGAGTACGGGACGGTGGCATGGAGTCCCCACACTAAGAAGGACATTCAAAAGGTTGAATCTGTACAACGCCGCGCCGCCAGATTTGTGTGCAACGATTACGGAAGGCATAGCAGTGTCACAGATATGTTGGTAAACCTAGGATGGCACTCATTAGAACTTAGGCGATCAGTATTCGACTCTGTCATGTTCTATAAGATCTACCACGGGCTAGTCAAAATTGATTTCCCATGTGACGTCCAGCGCAAACCTGGCTGTTACTCAACCAGGTCAAGCGTCAGAAACACCTGCCAACTTACACTTCCGCCTCCTTCTATTAATCAGTTTAAATTCTCCTTTTTTTCAAGACCCTATCCCCGTCTGGAACTCTCTGCCACAGCAAATCATAGACCTCAGCACTGCTAATGAATTTAAGATCTAGTTATCATACTACCCATGTACATGTCGTTATTGTCGTGCTTGTCTCTCGTTGTCTTTATTGCTACGTTTATTTATTTATTGTTTCCTTTGCTTTATTTATTTATTTATTTATTTATTTTATTTTATTTTATTCAAGGCGTAGTATGTGCATGGGTGGTTGGTACGCTGTACCTCATTGCCGGATTAGCTCGCTAGTGGCAATTACTATATTTAAAGGTTAAAGGTTTAAAGAACCCTCACGCAAAAATGGCCAGAAATACGATGATGGCCATTCCGGTACTATTAATGTGCCGTAACCTGAACATGACATGAGCGCCCTGACAGAGACTATTATTAAACCAACGGGCGGACAAATCCAATTATTCTCGCCACGCCAATCTTGGGCGAGGGCGTCTGCGCCCGAACTACCAGGAGAGGCAAAGTTAGAGTTGAACCTGGGCAGCTGAGAGTTGTAGTGAGACGCAAATCGGTCGATTGAATGGGGACCCCACTTGACGTCTAACAGACGAAAAACAGCTGGGTTAATGGACCAATCATCTTTGTCAATGAACCGGCTCAAAATATCTGCTCTATCATTAAGGGATCTAGGAATCCACTGAGCATGGAGAACAATAGCGTGTGATATGCAAAGCTGAAAAATTTCCATCGCGACAGCTTGCAGATAAGGCTTGGTGCTGCCAACTGAAACTATGCGCGCAGCACCCTGATTGTCGGTAAATATCTTGACGCGCGTATTGCGCAACTGATTACTGTACGATAACAGAACATAGTACATCGCTTTAAGTTCTCGAAATGTAGAGCTCATAGACATCTCGTCGTGCGTGAGCATGCCGCTGACCGGTGAACAGTCTAAGGAAGCACAAAAACCACCAAAAGCTACATCACTAGCGTCAGAAAACACGGCGGTCTAAGTAACATGAGGATCTCTAATAGGATAACCGTTAAGGCGGATGATGTTGGAATACCAAAAATGAAGCTCCTGCAACAAACCGGGTGAAATAGTAAGGGTGTGGTCCCATGACGATCTAGATTCCAGATTACGGCCAGATAAATGTGGCGAGTGAGTAAACGAGCTATAGGACCAACAGCTATGGAGATGGACATAATAGACTCAGCTATCTAGCCAAATCTCTAAATGTACAGAGTCCGCTTGTGATAACGCTGTCCAGGAGGCCTATGATTTTATTAATCTTCTTCTGAGGGATACGAAATTCCATAGCAATAGTGTCAATGATAAATCCCAGCCAATCACCAATCTGCATAGGGTCCAAATGAGACTTTTCTCGATTACATAATAAACCAGCAGATTCTAAATCTTTTTGCTGAATGAGGCTTGCTGCCTGAGCGGATGGTAAATCGGGCTGGCTAGTAAAGCCATCGTCAAGATAAACTATGCATACGTGACCCATAGATCGCCAGCGTTTTACTAGAGGGCGCATTAATTTAGTAAAACAGAAACACGCACTGGCTAAACCGAACGGGAGAACTGTAAAACGAAAATATCTAGTTTTGCCCTTCGAAAGCGAAACCAAGATATTTATGATGGTCAGGATGAATATTTACGTGATGGTATCCGGACTTGAGATCCCAAGTAAAGAACCAATCACCTTGCTCAACTAACTGGGATAGAGTTCTAAGATCATCGTACTTGAATTGTAACTTGACCAAAAAGGAATTAACGTGTCTCAAATCTAATACTAAGCGTAATTTTTTTACCCTCGAGGACTGTCAATGGATTGACACAGAAAGGAGGATCATCTGGCTCAATAATACAACCGGAAGCTAATAATTCCATAATTGATTCCTGGACGAACTTGGGGTAACTTAGAGAAGATTTGTTGTTCTTTAAATAACAGGAGACCGGATCATCAGCAAATGGAATTCTATACCCTTCTTGGATAGATCTTAAAACTAGATCAGAAGAATCGAGGGTATTAGTCCAAAAATCAATTGCGGGCTTGAGGCGGCCTTTAACAGAAACATTATTATTTTTATGGTAATCTGCCGCTTTTAACGCGGATAAGCACTCCACCTCTTAAGTCATGGTCCTGTTCATCTAGTCAGGCGGATGTACGGCTTGATTGTGTAGTGTTGGTGCTGAGCGATCTGCCCGAATATGAAGCTGAATTCTTGCAACACGCAGAAAGATGGCCGTACTCTCCGCACTACGAAACAAAAAGAGAATGCATATTACTACGCTAGACAATAATATAAGAAAACGCGAAAGAAATCAATGGCGGATGCAGACCCGAAAGAAGGGGGGGGGGGGGGGGGGGGGGGTGATAAGTACAAAGGATATAATACAGGGTTCAGAACAAGAGAGTGGCTAATCTTAAGGCTTTAACAAGAAATATGAGAATAAGGGACTACAATCTTACGAAGAAAATAAAGTGTCCAGTTTCATTTTCTGACAGAATTTTTCCTCCCCTCCTTAATATTGTGAAAAATGAAGTCACATTTTCGGACGCAAAACGGGCTAAATTTCTACTCGCAGTGCTCTCAACATTGAAAGTAGGGGGCGGTGAAAGTGGACACTTTATTATGCGATCAGATTGTATTTGTATTCGATACTACGGGATGTAACGCAAAAGGGGGCAATTTCGAGTTGTAATGACCAATGGAGAAGCTAACACATTTATATTTTTGTAGCAGCGCATAGTTATGGTGTGTAAACTTGTTGGTGTAATTACTTAGTTTAGTAGCTCTAAGTAATATAAGAAAAATCAATGAAAAGAGTCGAAATATGTGTATTTTTTTCTGGCGCCTTTTTCTTTGTATGAATTTCTAGAGAACATATACTCAGAACATGCTAAAAACCGGCGAACAAATTGAAACTTACTTTATTGTGTCGTGAGGGTATTGAGCGTTACCTGTGTTTTGGTTGATAGGCGTTTGCTGCTAAATGGTTTCCGAGGGGAGACAGAAACTAAAGTTTTGTGACTAGTTCTAGTTTGAGACTTCGCAGAAATCATTCTCCTTTCCTACAAGATCCTCTTAAACACGACCAGAATGCTTAAAACATTAATCAAGATTTAGCTACAAAGTTTTCATTTTAGAGATAAATAACAAACAGACAAACATAAACTTGTCAGTAAAGTTGTTTATGCTAATGCGCTCTGTACTTTTACATGCCTTGTAATCGAATTTGACGGTGCGCCATTCTTCAGAATACAGTTATTAATTTTCCTGCAAATGTATTCAGTTATGAATCTCGCAGCCTTATAGAGTAAAAATTATCGAAGGCTCTACGCTATTCAAAGCTTAATCAAGTTCTAGTTTAACGCTAGTTTTTTCGACTATTCAGTGGCGCACCGTCGGTTCTTGAAGAAAAATGAGTAGACGTGTTTCTATTTTTAAACTGACGGTGCGCCACGAAAAATTGATCTTGTACGCGTTATCGAAAATTCTAGTCGCAAAGAAACAGGATAAACTGTTCGGGTAAATTTGTGTCTAGTATAGAATAGAGTTAAAATTAGGATTTTAGTTAATCAAGCAATAAAATTGCAATATATTTGTGATGGCTCACCGTCCCATTGTGAATTGTACGCATAATTACATGTCATGTGACGAGCATTTTTTTTTGAATGGCACCCGAATGTTAACATCAAAGGGTAATTCTCTTTTTTGACAAACAATTGCATTTTTAACTGATTTGTAAGACTGTTGACTTTGATACATCGCATAATTTTGACACTTTTCTAAGTGACAGTCCCTGCACTTTCTAAAGACAAAATATCCTAGCTTTGAGCTCGTTGGAAAACGTCTTTAGAATGATCATAGTTTTCAAACAATAACTTTTTGAAAACCCGTCAATTTTTAAGTTTGACAACACAAGGGTACTATTTAAACAGTCTATATTTCCAAAATTAACAACTTCCCTCATCGATTTATCATATATATAACAAAATAACTAGCCAGAAACATCCTCAACTGCGTCAGTTCTATTCGTCGCGTGCCTTGTCTCTATTTACACCCGTCACGCTATTATCCTTAAAAGCGCCCTATAACCCCTATAAAGACAATCTGACGAAGAAAATAAAGTGTCCAGTTTCATTTTCTGACAGAATTTTTCCTCCCCTCCTTAATATTGTGAAAAATGAAGTCACATTTTCGGACGCAAAACGGGCTAAATTTCTACTCGCAGTGCTCTCAACATTGAAAGTAGGGGGCGGTGAAAGTGGACACTTTATTATGCGATCAGATTGTAGGCACCCTAAACACCCCCGCCTAGGATCCGCCCTTGGAAGCATGGTGTGCACGTGTCTGGGCATGAATAAAAATAAATAAAAAAGAGTTAGGCATGATCCACTCCTTCTAGAATTAAACGATTCTAAAACAAGGAATTTTACGGTGGTGCAGTAAAGCGCGTCGTAGAGGACCGAAGAACTGAATTAATTGTATGATTGACTTAATATACTAAGGATTATGCTAATTATGCAAAATATAAAAGTATGGAAAAACATTTCTAAAATATGAGCGTGCAGAAAGCAAATATCTGCTAAACTGCGTAGCGCAGATATTTATTCATTCTGCACTTACACAAAAAAATGAACCAAGGCAGAAGTGCATGGAGAATACTTGTTATGGTCCTCAGCAGGTCGAACCATAACGCCGAAGGTATAACAAAGCAGTATGTGTAATGCAAGGTACCTAACAACATTAAAATTGACGAACAAGTAAAAGAATACTTAACTTAAAACAAGGACCCAAGCGAGGAGGTAATTTCTGGCGAAAAGATGCACGGTTTCCCCAGTTTCCAGGCGTATTATAAGACACCGAATTCCACTTGTAAGGGTATGATGAGCTGGGATAACGGCTTCGACTATTATTTGCGGCCCCACCTCTGCTCTGAGTGCGCTTTTGTGCCTTTTGTTTAGCCTTTCGTTCTGCCTTCCTCTCAGAGCGATAAATTCGCTTTTCATCTTCAGAATCTGATGCAAGCTCGTCGGATAGATATTCTTGCACGGTCAACCAACCGTAATCACTTTTGTCGGCAAGTTTGATCGCCTTGATCCTTCTGGAAACCAACGTCATACCTTCTTTAAGACTTTCCTTTACACGATCGTACGATTTGACATCTAAAGCTTGAGCCGCGTCTTCTAGTTTGTCAAGAACTTGTATTTCATGGTCAAGCTGCTTCTGATTTCCCTTTGACGAACAACTGTAGGATTCCTTTTTTGCCTTTTGAACTGCATGTTTCATAGAAGTTGCAGTAGTTTCCGAAAATTGAGAGGCAAAATCTGAAAGCCGAGTTTCGATGGCCTGAGTAATAGAAGTTGATAGACCGTAAAAAGAGTTCCTAACAGACTCTTGAATCGCGTCAGAGGTAGCTTCATCAAGGGAGACATCCGATGAACCAGGCTTTGGCGAGTTAGGCACGATCCACTCCTTCTAGAATTAAACGATTTTAAAACAAGGAATTCTACGGTGGTGCAGTAAAGCGCGTCGTAGAGGACCGAAGAACTGAATTAATTGTATGATTGACTTAGTATACTAAGGATTATGCTAATTATGCAATATATAAAAGTATGGAAAAACATTTCTAAAATATGAGCGTGCAGAAAGCAAATATCTGCTAAACTGCGTATCGCAGATATTTATTCATGGTTAGCCTTCACGTCTTCTCGGATAAGGATGTAAAACCGCAAGACAGCGGAAGAAGAGCCACCTAGTGAAATCCCATTTGCTTAACCCATTATTATTATTATTAGTTATTACTATTATCCAACATGGCATGCATTTTCAGGGCCGTAGCTAGCGTAGGGGCGGAGGAGGCAGTTGCTCCCCAGCGAAGTACTTTTTTAGTGTCAACATGTGGTGAAAAACCTGCTTGTCCCCTAGCAAAAACAAAGGATGACCAAGTCTTGCCCCCCCTTCCAAACAAAAATTTCTAGCTACGGCCTTGATTTTTCTACTAAGAGTTACCTTTCGCACAAATGTCGCTCAAGTGGAGTGAGGCTAGATCTTAGTGTCGAGCTAGCCTCACTCCATCTTGGCCGCTCTCGGAACTTGCTTATTGTAAGGGTCGCCGTCTCCCCCGATCTTCGCTTATTGAAGACGATGATCTTTGCTAACACAGCTTTGGCGAGGTCACACCAGGTGCTGTTCTGCTTTTCTCAATTGCCAGACCGAAGTTTGTCTCCTAGACGGCTAATTTTGGCATCGAGATAGTCCCGTAGGATCTTCAGGTCCTCGGCCAACGGCAGAACGTCTATCTTGTTTTGCCGTTTGTTGCCAATGGAGGCCAAGGACCTACAATGAAATGACCTACAATGTAAACGATCTAATACGATTCTGGCTTAGTAGAGAGGGGGCCTTCTCATTCAAAAACTCTAGAAAATATACCAATGCTTATGAAATCTCACAGCTTTATAATACATATATTAAACAATAGGCCCGCTTGCACTATGTGGGTCACGTGACCCCAACTACTTCTTAACGAGATGTTTTGTCAAAATCAATCCCAGAAATACAAAGAACCAATTTATATAAGTCACAAACTGAATTTTAAGCATAATATGTCTAACGGGGAGCAAACTATTATCGTTATCGTTATCATTACCGTTACCTTTAAAATTTTTAAGATTTTACTCAGAGTGTATTGGATTTGGATCACGTGACCCTGTAAGTTCAAGTTGCCCATTCTTCGAACCCGAGGGCTACGAGTCAATGGGAAACGTTTACTGGTCTGGTCATTTGCCATTTCTGCCATTTTCTGGCTTTCAAATCCGACCTTTTTCGCTACTAGTATACTGAGCTAATATTTCTTATAGCTAGTAGCTCAACCAATCAGAACGCAGCATTGGTAATAGACCACTAGTCTGACTTTACTATTTTCTGATATACACACGAGCCTTAGGCAACAATCCGTTGTTATAAAAGCAATGGTCCATGCGTAGCTGTGTGTATGGCTACGCGGTGCGACTCTTAGCTACCATAGCTCTCTCAACTATACGCGGTCTACTGGGAAGCGTTATTAACGAATGTATTGTCGCTCCTACACTATCAAAATGTCCAGTGATACATGTAATTGCCTGCGCATAAATGTACAATTATTATTGTTTATAGAGTGGTTTTCACATGACTGTCGTGAAACCAATCGCAAAGTAATTACACTAATTCTGAACAAAACCTATAGGAGTATTTACAAAGTAATTGCAAATTACTCACGACAGTCATCTGAAATCTGCTCTATTATTAATATAATTAATATTTACCTGGATGAGATCTTTGTTCCCCATTCGATCTCCATTAGCCCTTTCAAGTTTCTTGCCTCCTCAGTTTTTCCCGGATCTTTCTCGCGCAGGCCATTACCCTGCTTCAGTGAAGCAGGAGTAATTACAAAGTAATTGCGAATTACTCACGACTGTCATCTGAAATCCGCTCTATTATTAATATAATTAATATTTACCTGGATGAGATCTTTGTTGCCCATTCGATCTCCATTAGCTATTTGAAGTTTCTTGCCTCCTCAGTTTTTCCTGGATCTTTCCGCGCAGGCCATTACCCTTCTTCAGTGAAGCGCATTTCTTTAGGCTATGGCCCAGCTTCAGCCCCACGGAAGGTGTTTCCACATCGAGGTGCTCCTCGGAGCTGAAGCCGGCCATCGTTCTCACTGACTTCACCAGCATGTCGAACTTTCCTGTGTCGAGGCACGACGCCAGATCTGCCTCTGGCTCAACTCGCCGCACCTCTAGAAGGCGAGCCAACTGCCTCATCCTCTGCCTGATATAGTCAGCATTGGATGGGCCCACCTTCTCGTACAGCGAGGAGCCGAACTGCAATATCAAAGCGTCGTGCCTGATTACATTTGCCTGATTAACACGTCGTTTAACACGTCGTTTCTCATACCATCCTCTACCCAGGCCGAGGCACTCGGCGCTGGTAAAAGGTGTCTGGCGGCAGAGCCAGAGAGAAAACGAAGGGTTCATATTGTTTGCAATGAGAGCTCGAAGAGACTTCGAGCTCGAAGAAACGACAACAGCAAAATTAAACCCTATTTTTTTCGCTAAATTCTAATACATTGAAAAAATCGGCTCCCATCAGTAGCTTCCCTAGTCTGTTAGCTTTTGGTTTTGGGTATTTAGACGACTAGGAATGAAATATTCGAAGAGAAAGTTTCATCACAAACTAACAAACATTGCATTTTCCGAGAACCTTGTTGTCAAATACGCACAGAATCAGCCGAGATGAAGTCAAAATTAAACCCCAGTTTTTCGCTAAATTCTAATACATTGAAAAATTTGGGTCCCATCAGTAGCTTCACTTGTCTGTAAGCTTTAGGTTTTCGGTATTTAGACGACTAGGGATCAAATTTTCGAAGAGAAACTTTCATCACGAACAATAAACATGACATTCTCCGAACCGCTGTTTTCACACCGTCGATAAGTAGAGCTTCTGAGTGAAGAAATATCAATTTCTTAACCATTATAGATTCTTCTCTTTCAGAAAGCACCATAATACCACTCAGCTTATTCAATTTTGAAGTTTATCCAGAGAACTGAAGTGTCAAATAGAGAAAATCGCCTTGTTCTTGCTTGTTTTAAAGTCCGAGTCGCTCACAACGAGCCCACAACGCATCTGAACTTAGCGCGAAACAATCATTGAATGCTAAATCCTGCGTTCTGATTGGCTGCTGCCAGGAGTTTCATCTCCATTCTCTCACAACTCCCTGGTCGACATTAGCTAAGCATGGCAAACTCAATATTTTGATTTAGAGTCGTTAAGACAATCTCGGTCCGATCAGATCAACAACTAAAAACATATAGCGTACTAGTATAGAGTTGAAACAGACGGAATTGCTTCGAAAGCAAAGCACCTCTTGGGAATGACAAACGCACTTTTATATATTCGTGCTTTGGAAAAGAAAAAGGAAAGAGACAACCGTTGACGAACTGGACGTCTTTTACAAGAAATATTCTAGACTCAAGTACCCACTTGACTACATGAACTTGACGTGGTGGAGCTACAATATGACTCGTCGTCCGACGGCTCCGACGGTTCATAAACCGAGGACGACACACTATCTACGTCGTCTTCCATGTCGCTACTATAAATGATGTCCTCAGTACTTTCCCTTCCCTGAAAAACGAATGTTGAAAAATATATAATACAAGATAAAAACAAATAAAGGTCAAGAGAAACGTTTCATCGTCGATTCCATTTATGATGATGTTTCACGACAATTTACAGCTGTTTTGATTATTTTGCGAACTCTCGCGTTCGACTTCCAGTGGCGTTTTGGCTTTTTTCAATCAAACCTCGGGTTTTATGTGAGTCTTAGCCGACCGTAAGTTAGGCCATTTGTTTGGAAAAAGATAGTAAACCATGCTGTGTGTTGGGGCATTTCACTAGGATGGCGAATAAGTGAAGTCTATGTATTCCAAAGGGTTTCAGAGTTTGATTGACGGAAGCCAGAAAGCGATTTGATGGTTGGAAATCGATCTCGACAGTTCGCAGAATACTCAATACGACAATACTCAGCAGTAAACTGAAATTGATATCAGAAAAATGCAAAAAAAAACCGGAGAACCAACCTTGTCCATGCTGGTGCGCGAGGCACAATACCGTGTTATACGTATGTCTAACGGGCAGTAACGCTGTCGCTAAGAAAAATAGACAAACCATGTTTTTAGGCTGACTATTCAATAGAAATATCGGGTGAAAAGTCTAATAACTAATCAAAGGCTCTTCGAGTTATCGTCATTGATTGTTTATAGCGAAAATGCCATAAGAAATGCTTTGAGTTTGCCCCGTAACACCAAATGTTTTAAAATGAAAAAAGTTAAAAACTATTAATTGAGCCAGCGTCCAGAATATAGTGTAATTTTTTGCCAGCATTTGTGTAACATGGATAATACTACTAAACAGCCCTACGAGAAGATTTCAGTGTTACTATTTCCGTGCTGTTTATCACCACTGCAAATGCTCCACTCCGAGTGAATGAGTTCTTTCCATATTTGTGCTGCAGTTATTGTTGCAAATGTAATTTTTTAGGGATTAATTAGGTTGTGTTTCGAATTTTTTGAGGTATGATTGAGGTATGAGTATAAGTTACGCATAGGAAACCCAAAGGTTACGAGTTCGAGCCTACAAGCGGTACGGGTGAATAATTATTCTTTTATAGCAAGCGACTTCTCGAAAAGAAAGTGAAATTTCACTTCCGTGGACAAATTATCAGCAACCGGATATTAGCAAAAACCGAGCTCAAGCCAGCTACCAATATCTTTCATTGATTGACAGCCCAATCAATGACGATAAAAATAAACACAATAAAGAGACAGCATGAAATAAAGAACTGGAGAGATTCCATACGGAGATGACATAGCTTACCGGTACCGTGTTAATAGTGTTGTCAACGGGTAGCGTGCCAGAAGATGTCTCAGAGCTTCTAGTAGCACCTCCCTGAGGAGACAACAAAACGCAGTCATTTCCATACAAATACTAAAGATAGAGCACGCAAAACAGAAACCTGGGAAAAAGTCCATACGGAGATGACATAGCTTACCGGTACCGTGTTAATAGTGTTGTCAACGGGTAGCGAGACAGAAGATGTCTCAGAGCTTCTAGTAACACCTCCCTGAGGAGACAACAAAACGCAGTCATTTCCATACAAATACTAAAGATAGAGCACGCAAAAGAGAAACTGGGAAAAAGTCCATACGGAGATGACATAGCGTACCGGTACCGTGTTAAGACTCTTGTCAACGGGTAGCGTGCCAGAAAGTGTCTCAGAGCTTCTAGTAACACCTCCCTGAGAAGACAACAAAACGCAGTCATTTCCATACAAATACTAAAGATAGAGCACGCAAAACAGAAACTGGGAAAAAGTACATACGGAGATGACATAGCTTACCGGTACCGTGTTAATAGTGTTGTCAACGGGTAGCGAGACAGAAGATGTCTCAAAGCTTCTAGTAGCACCTCCCTGAGGAGACAACAAAACGCAGTCATTTCCATAGAAATACTAAAGATAGAGCACGAAAAACAGAAACTGGGACAAAGTCCATACGGAGATGACATAGCTTACCGGTACCGTGTTACTGCGGTTTTCGTAATTCTGCGAACTCTCGCTATTGATTTCCAACCGTCAAACCGCCTTCTGGCTTCCGTCAATCAAACTCCCGAGTCTTTTCGTCGTTACTCTGTGTGGTTTTTGATTGGCCAGCGCCTAAGCAGTGCTAAAATGGCTTCCTGTCGCGACAGCAACGTTACGTGCTGGCCAATCAAAAGGCACAAAGAGTAACGACGAAAAGACTCGGGAGTTTGATTGACGGAAGCCAGAAGGCGGTTTGACGGTTGGAAATCGTTAGCGAGAGTTCGCAGAATTATGAAAACCGCAGTAATAGTGTCGTCAACGGGTAGCGTGACAGAAGATGTCTCAGAGCTTCTAGTAACACCTCCCTGAGAAGACAACAAAACGCAGTCATTTCCATACAAATACTAAAGATATAGCACGAAAAACAGAAACTGGGAAAAAGTCCACACGGAGATGACATAGCGTACCGGTACCGTGTTAAGGCTCTTGTGAACGGGTAGCGTGCCAGAAAATGTCTCAGAGCTTCTAGTAGGACCTCCCTGAGGAGACAACAAAACGCAGTCACTTCCATACAAATACTAAAGATAGAGCACGCAAAACAGAAACTGGGAAAAAGTCCATACGGAGATGACATAGCTTACCGGTACCGTGTTAATAGTGTCGTCAACGGGTAGCGTGACAGAAGATGTCTCAGAGCTTCTAGTAACACCTCCCTGAGGAGACAACAAAACGCAGTCATTTCCATACAAATACTAAAGATAGAGCACGAAAAACAGAAACTGGGACAAAGTCCATACGGAGATGACATAGCTCACCGGTACCGTGTTAATAGTGTCGTCAACGGGTAGCGTGACAGAAGATGTCTCAGAGCTTCTGGTAGGGGGGGGGGGGCGTGGTGTCAATTAACTGGTGCATAAGTAACCGTGGTTATTTTTTAAATCGCCTCGATTATTTACGTGAGGATGTTTGGTAATGCACGGGTAAAATGCAGTGATCCTCCCTCTAAGTACAATGATTATCGTGATCCCACATCTCCCGTCCCCTTTTTGACCTAGTACTAAAGAGATTTTACAGAAAAAAGGGATCGCATATTCTTCTTTGCGCGCCCGAATGTTGATAAACGTTGTTTGTTTGTTCATCGTTTGTTTGTTTGTTCATCATGTTCTTCGCACTTTATCAAGCCTCGCAGAGAAAGGGTAGATGAACATGTTTTGTGTACGGTACGGTATAGTAAAGAAAGCCTAACGCTAACTCAACTATATAGGTTAAGCTTCTATTGATGGGCTCCTGAGCCAACAAGTTTATATTATTCATGCGCACAGCTGCGCTCCGCAAGTGAAGAAACGATTAATATTCACGTGCGCGAAGCGCTGCCAAACGGACGAATTTCTATGCTTGTTACTTCAAAAACTCTCGCTTATCTATAGGTTCTTCTTTCAAACATATAGGCCTATCATTGCAGGGAATTTGGGCTTTCCTCGTCAAGATGTACACTTGTTCTTTTCAATGGGTAGTGTCACTCATTGAGTATATTAGATGTCATTCTTTATGCGCGCGAAAAATTGCTAAAATATCCACTATCACCATTTGTTTTACCCTTTTCATCGTCCACATGTTGCTGAAAAAATTATGACCCTCCCCCAAACAGGAGTGAAAAAAAGTTTGACCCTTCCTTTATACATGCGAAAAGAATTAGGACCCTCCCAACAAAAATAGGAGCCCTCCCCTTTTAAATAATGACACGTGCTACTTGGAATGTTTTACTCTACAAAGAGGCCCACTTAAGCGTTAGTAAAAACACACTTACGCACTATCGCAAATCCTGTATTCTGATTGGGCTTTGAAAAGGCCGGCGTTTTGAAGAAAAACAAAACAATGGCGGCCTCTAAAAAATTTCATTATTCGAAGGAAGTAGAAATCGAGAGTGATTAATCCAGTTGTTAAATATATGGAAACCAGCCTTTACTGATACACATATTGCGTCGTGAACAACAAAATACGTCACGAGACGGCAGCGCCTTAGCTAGCGTAGGGGCGGAGGGGCAGTTCGCTCAACATGTGGGAAAAACCGGCTTGCCCACCGGTAGCAAAGACAAAGGATGGCCAAGGCAAAAAGTTCTAGCTACGGCCTTTGACGGGAGAGTGAGACCTGCCTGTTTGTGAGATGATGGGCAACTTCCGATGAAAGTTTCCCCCCCCCCCCCCCCCCCCCCTCGGGTGTATTGAGTCATGAGAGACGGGACCTTCTATTTTACGCCCTAAACCCGAGAAGACGCGATCTGGTCTCTAACTCCGACGTGTCGTCTCGAACATTCGGAGATCGTCCCGAATCGAACCTCGGTTCGTCCGATCTGGTTCGAGCCCTTTAGAGATCGAACCGGATCGTACTCACTCAAAAACGACACGCCGGATCTAACCGAACTAGTGTTACCTCCTACAAACAGCGCTAGCTATCCAATAATTTATTGATGAATACTTACTTTCTTGAGTGTTGAGGACTGAAAATGTCCTATAATAAAACGGTAAAATGGAAGACGTGTTAAAACAAAGTTATTTTAGAGAGGCTAGGAGGGCCCGTAGCGAACTTTTGATACGATGTGCAAAACTAGGAAAATTTGAGGAACGACCCAGGAAAACCTTTTCTATCTCTAGTTTAACGGTTTGCCCGCCCTTTCATCATTTTACACACCTACACGCCATATTGTATTTGTAACCAGGCAATAAGACAGCACAGGGATACCGCAACCACAGGGATCCCAAATATAAACATACCAACGAACGTGTGCGGTGTAACATTTATATGAAAGTGAAACCATTGTATTGTGGAATGCGAGATGGGAATTGTGGGATGTAAGGTGTGAGAATGTTGAGTTTGACTTATGGATATGACGTCTCCTTAGCAGAACCATATTATTCTAAGAGGTGCAATGCCTTTGTTACAAGGCCTTTCAGTTTATATGCCAGGCAGTGCAATGTTCCAGAGAGAACGTTAGGGTGTTTAATTGTGGGGTGTGACTTATCGATATTTAATTGTGAGGTGTGACTTATGGATATGACTTCTCCTTAGCAGAACAACCTAACCATATTCTAAGAGGTGCAATGCCTTTGTTACAAGGCCTCGTAGTTTATATGCCAGGTAGTGCAATGTTCCAGAGAGAACATGAGGGTGTTTAATTGTGAGGTGTGACTTATGGATATGACGTCTCCTTAGTACAACAACCTAACCATATTCTAAGAGGTGCAATGCCTTTGTTACAAGGCCTCTCAGTTTATATGCCAGGCAGTGCAATGTTCCAGAGAGAACATGAGGGTGGCGAAATGTGATATGTGAATTGTTGCGGTGTCTCCTTTAACCAGAACAAACCTAAACATTTTCAAAGAGGTACAATGCCTTTGTTACAAGGCCTCTAAGATGTATGTCAGGCACTTTAATGTTATAGAGAACATGTATTTGTGTATTGTAATGAAGTGAAACATAAAATTAAAATGATACACAAAACTGTACGATGACCAGCAATACACAAAGTTGTACAATTGACAAAACAAAACAACAACATTAAGCATAATGCCTTGTTCCATATTATTCAATATGTAACTAAAACATTAATATATTTATAATGTTGCACTATGTATCATAACAGAACATTATAACATGATAACAGCATGATAACATACATACAAAACCTGAAAATCCTAGTGAAAATCCTAGTGAAAATGAAAGCTTCTACGTGTCTACGTGTCTAGTAGATCTATAGACAAGTATAGATCTACGGATAGATCTATCTACAGAAATCCATGCATGGAGGTTTCTAAAAAACTGTCAATGCCAACTCTTCATTTCAGTCAGTCTTCGTCATCAGGGATTGGAAGACCGAAGGACCATTAATCCCAGGTTAGATTCCTGAGACGATCACATGTTTCTGCTTTGGTACCAAGCCCAACCCTTCCTTGAAATTAGTTGCCTAAAGTACACCACACTACATTACGTAAGCATTGCATTTATAATGAGCAGCCATTACAACACAACACAATGATTAATACAAAAACATGCATCCAAACCATTAAAAACCTAGTGAAACTCCTAAAACCATGAAAAAACATAGCGGAACTCCTAGTGAGAGCTTCTACGCATTAGAGCCTGGAGTTTTTTTTAAAAAAACCTGTAAAAGGAGTTGACAGTTCTCATATTTGTAGCCTCATTCATATTCACATGGATTCTTTCGTTACAGGATACCTCACATCGTGTGCAGCACGTACATGTGCATGTGACCTCTAATACAACCAACCGATCTCATAACGTATACAATTATACCGAGGATCCAACACTTACATTTAAATAATGTTTTTATAACATGTGGCCGAGGCTGCAGGCAAGGACTATGGCAAATGTCCGGAGACAAACATGGATTACGGGACATCAAGGATAACGGTATGGCCAAAACACTGCCATGGCTAATCCTTGTATAATTGTATTCCAAAGATTACATCATTTCAAATTCCATTCTCAAAATCCATTTCACCAAATTACTCCAAAAGAATACAAAATTCATTTTCATCATTTTTAAAAACACCCATTTTCATCATTACCAAGATCCACTCCATTAAATTACTCCAAAGAACTGAAACCGTTTTCGCAAGTATTGATTGCAGTTTCCTATCTACATTGGCTTTTTTGGTCTCAATTGCCCCAAGTTCTTTTTCGTTTGTGAGAATTGCGCTCATTAGGTCATCTAAGCTTTTATTCAGGCTTTCGCGTTTTCTTTTCTTCTCATTCTCCTCCTTCACCAGTGATCCCCTCCTTTTGCACAGCGCACGCATTTTATTTTCTTCCATTCTGTCTTTATCTGCATCTCGGCAGATCTCTAACAGTACATCATCTGGAATCTAGTTGCAAATAATATTATTCCTTCACTAAAATAATATATATTGAGTATTGTCTGCAAATAATATTAGTCCTTTACTAAAAAATCCATCGAAACTGTATAGCATCTTACATTATGACATTTTTCATGTAAGTTTATTTATTTCAATATGGAATATTTTGTTTATTTTGTTTAATTTTTATTTTTATTTTTAGTAGGTCTAATAAACACAGTGCGTCAAAAGAAAATAATTAAATGAATAGTTCGAAATGAGAGAACTAAGTGCCTCTGTAATCCAGTCTAATCCGAAAAACCGTACACCAAAATACAATACGTGACCAGTCCGAATTTTCACCAATCTCGTACCCAGAGCCCGTCATCTTTTGGCCAGCGGCAAAGATTCAGGGCTCTGGGGGAATCGATTTTTTAAAACCCAGATTCTGGGTTTCTGGTTTGATTGTTGTATGAAAGTTCGTTACGTTTTTGACCTACCACGCATGCTCACAAATCGGATTCCCCCAGGGCCTTGAATCTTGCCGCTGGCCAAAAGATGACGGGCTCTGGGTACGAGGTTGAATTTTCACTTATCGCTTGCGCGTGCGCAGTAGTACTTTACAAGAGGGACGTCTAGAACAACTCCACTTCATCAGGGGCTAGGAAAGTTGTGCTAAACTACGTCGTTGTGTTTCTGTTGCAAGTGGTACCATGCAACCTAGCCCTACACAAAGACGCTCTTCTACTGGATTACATGGACTTTAGTCATCCAATTCGAGTGTAAGCATTGTGAGGAAAGACGAAGGAAAATGGTGTATGCGTTCACTCATATTAGAAAGGTTGGTCACAAAGAGTTAATAACATAGTTACATAAATTTACTCACTCAAGTTTTTACGTTCTTTTTATCAACCGAAGTTTCCATCTCCTTACCGGAATGTCCACCGTAGCTGGTATTTGCTAGGGAAATAATCTTATGAGTCTCGGGTTTGCGTAATTCAAAAAATCAGGAAATTACAGCGTGTGATTTTTACCTTAACTCGCCAATCTTCAGGGTTGTTTATAACTAGCTTGCTCCAGTATTCTCTCTGCGGCCAACGAGAAAGTCCGACTGTTCAAACCGTTTATTATACGACATTCTTTATACGACATTCTTTGTTATCGCCACGCCATTATTCAACGGAAATTTATTTTCTATACGCTGGTATTGAGGCGTTCGTGCTCGCTCACTTTCAAAACGCAAGATACATTGTATCACCGACAGATGATATAGGTTGTTTTAAAGCGTTATGTAAGAGGACAAGTTATTTTATGTAAGTTGTGATGCATGTTATGATGCATATAAGTGGACACGTTTAATGGAACATACCCAAAAATTGCGTTTGTGGAGGCGAAGGGTAAATTTATGGCATAATGGTGGTAGAAAACTACACTCTGAACGACACAACATCGCCAAAATATATGACGAAATTGACATATTACAAGCGGATTTGATTACAAATCACTCCTACACTATCGTATACGATAGCACGAACATTTTGCAGAGTATTATAGAGCTTAAACACGAAACCGCGCTATAAAAGGGCCAGCGCCAGGCGTTTGTCACCTTTAGTTGTCACTCAATCGCCGAGCAGGAAAGAGCTCTGTTTCAGTGCTGATGAATTCTCCCTTCAACCCAACGCGATATTCTCTAATTTTACATCCTTCAAAATACCAAAACGTATTCTCAAACATTTTCATGGTTTATAGTAAAGGAATCTCCCGATTCCATTTAACAATTTCAACTTTCGGAGGGTCTCTTATTCTATTCTATCCTCGTAATTATTTATAAACACAAAAAGTACGCTGTCGAGTTATACGTTTGTACGGCTCCGAATTATTAATCGCACTCACTACATTTCAAATATCTTTCTTTTAACGACAAGAATATTACTGTTCTTAACCACAGCATAGTTACTGCGGCATGCGACCAACTAGGAGTCCAACAAAATACGGAGGAACGACGGCGAGTCGTAACTGCTGTTATCTTTCATAACATGAGTTCGTCTTCAATTCAAAGCTTGATGCAAATATTCCCGGCCTTAGTGATCCTTCATTCCCAATGCACTTTATGCATTACCAGGTTGATCTTCAAAATTCTCTTGGCCGACAATGCTTGTGTTGTTCAGAAAACGGAGCAAACACAGAGTCAGTGAGTAGATTGAAGAGAGCTTGAATATTGTGAGCGTTGAAATTCAACGCTCACAATATTCAATGGAGGCGGCCTTCTCGTCGCACTCTGACCAATAATAATGGGAACATTTACAAGGATAAAACAAAGTTCTGGTATTCCAAAGGCTTAGGAGATTCCTTGAGACTATTAATTGCACTTTCTCCTCCCTCAAACGACTGATTAAAACCATAAAATCTCTCATGGTTAGCTCTCCACGATCTCCCCACGGCCCGCCATTACTGAATAACAACGGGCTTTCGATATCGGCCTCTCGCGTCCCTTATTCTTTTGTCAGAATCACTCGAATCCCGAGGGACACTCATACGCATGTATATGGTTGAATTACTGCTGTAAAAGATTATTGTGGGCTCTACAAAATTGCGGAAGAAGCCCGCTTCTTCAGTGGCTTGAAGAAATCGGCGCGTAATTCAAATTGTAACAAAATCTTGACCATTGTTTGGCTAGAAACACATACATTCATACTTTATCCTTTTATTGGTAGAATTGTTTTCAGTAAATGGGGTAAGTTTCTTTATTATTAGCACGAAAATGGGCAGCATTAAGTTGTATTTTTAATATTACTTCTCTCTCCTCCTCTACAAGTTGGCTAACCGGCCATTTTGAATTACCGTTTGAATTCAAAAGGTGTGAAATGGGGGCGGACCTATCCCTTTTATAGCGCGGTTTCGTGTTTAAGGATGATTTGGGATTTATATATGACAGAAATACGTTGTGCACCGAGGCGAAGACATAGCCATATTTCTAGGTTTTAAGTCGGCTAAAAATCCAAGGTTTTCTATGTTCTTCATTCCTAGCGCCTGTACCTGATGGCCGCCATGTTGTTTTGTGCTGCCTAAGTAGATTCTGTGCTCTGATTGGCTAAATTTTGATGCGCTGTCAAAAACTACACACTGATTGGCCAATTTTGACCTTCCACAGAAATTCCGAGTAATAGTCGTAGCGCATTCCCATGTTAATATTAATCTAGTCTTACCGCCGTCCTAATATTCTCCCGGTTAGGAAGAGCATGAACGAAGCAAAGTTGACCTCACTTTATTTAGGATGTGGTGGCTCTTAAAAGAGCCTTTTGATTTAAAGATAGCTAATCCTGCTAATCATAACTCTCCAAATCATCAATGTCTTCCAACATTGAGTATTAATTCGAAATCTTTGGCTTTGTATGAAGTAGAGAAGGTGCCTTATCTCGATAAAGCCATCCCTTACGCACCAAAGTCGCACCTCAAAAAGCACCAAAATCGCATCGCAAAACGCACCAACATCGCATCGCTAAATTAGCATCACAAAATGCACCAAAAGACGCACCAAACAAATGCAGCAAAAACGCACCAAAATAGAAAGCACCGGAAAACGCACCAAAATCACACCTGTTTCGAGATGTAACGGGTACCAACATCGTGCACATAGCCTGAGCTCCGCTACAAATTTTTATTTTGCAGAACGGAAGTTGAAGGGAGATCAGGGGGGAGTGAAAGTTAGGTTTGTATTATTTTTGTAATTTGTAGCTTTCTTTTAAGGTAACATTTTGAGTAAATACGGGAAATATAAATCTATGGTATGGAAAGGGAGGGATGTTAGGGAGAGGGGATAAATAAACACAGTCATGTCATGTCATGTCTTTCTGAAGGGTTACATCAGTTATTTTTGGTAAAATATCTGTTCGGATGGCGAAATGAGAGCTTCAGAATTTCAAGCTTTAACTTTCGTATATAGATCATAAGATCCCCTGGATTTTTCGAATTGCACAAAAAGGTTAAATTTTACTAATTTTGGGGGGATTTTTGCCGTTAAAAAGGTCAAAAGAGTTTTTGCCCTAGCATTTTCGGAACACTTGATTTCAATCGCTAAAATTTTCGCCACATAAAACTTTCAGCTACAAAATCCGAACAGATATAAAATTTGTAGGGATTAAAAAAAGACAGTTTACAGTCATCTGTTTGGTCAGCAACGACTTATAATGGTATTCTGAGCTGTTTTACGGTATTGTCTCGTTGGGTGCCCCTGGTTACTTGCAGCTGTTTTGTACCTCTTGAAGCGAAACAGAAATACAGGTACACGCACTTTGCATATGGCATTGTTGGTTTTGAAATTTGTTCTTTATGTCAAGAGTATTAATTTCGATAAATTTACCACTGATAAGTAAATAGATTAGTTCACTAGTTATGACAGGTTATCACTTCTAAAATGTCAAGCACGCCTTTGTAGGATTTATATAGCTCATATAGTCGACCGTGGTAGACACGCCACAATTTATAGTCATATATATCAACCGTTTGCAAATCTACAATCATCGATCCTACTTGGTGCTGCGTAGACAAAGTAAGTCAACCTATTCTCATTATTAAACCATCTACAATGACTAGTAAGCAAATCTATAAACTATGTTCTTGTGACAAATTATTACTAGCTCGCGTGATTTCATATTCAATTCAAGTGCAACATGGGTAAAGCACTAAATACAGACTTAATCTCGTTATATTGTACAACATTTGGACGCCATATTATGCATTGATTTGTGGATATTGTGTATATGTCCCTTGTTATACAAACTTTGTATGATCATTCTTTGTATGATCATTCTTGCTAGAATTTGTAGCTATCATATTTGTTATCGCACAGTGTATATGCATGCGGCACCGCCTACGTGTAGTTTGGCTTAGTTTCCCAGTATTTGCCTACGGAGAGCAAATACCCCTGTGCCGCCTGCAAATACTATTACACTATATGTAACCTTTCGTGTTTGCTTGATTTGTGATTTGCTATAGTTCGGTTTGTAACATTTATTTCAGTTCGAACCGTCATCATCGTCGTCATTGTCATTTCATCTACTATAACCCCATCGTATCAATCTCTTCAACCGAATGTATCATAATCAACGTAAATAAACTGTATAAAAAATTATCAAGACGAGTTCGATTGCACCATAGCACCAAGAATCCCGCCTAATGTAATTGGGAATTACATTAAAGTTCGAATTTTGTCCACGAAACCTATCAAGTCAAAAGAATTCGAAGAATTGAAGCGATTTCCCAAGACTCATCTGGCATACATCTGTGTCACTTGATAAAAGCAATTTGGCTCCGCTAATATCCTGTTTAGCCGCTATCGAAAATGGCTTCCGGAGTTGACCTCGAAAAGCTCGATAAGCTTAAGAAAGCACGCATCTACACTAAAGCAACATTCACAAAACGAGTAAAAAAGGTCAGGGAACTTCTAGAATCTCTAGATAATGTTGATACAAAACACATCGACGAATCCGCCCACAAAGCAAGAAAAGCTTTCCGTGTTTTCCAAAAGGCACACGAGACATATCATAAACAACTAACTGATGAAAAGGAGAAAGAAAATTCTATAAAAAATTATCGATGCGTTGTTGAGAACATCGCGTGTCTCGAGAAAGAACTGAAGTCTCGTGTCACTCAAACATCAGAAAGTTCAAAGTTGTTGGCAGAGACAAGCACCGAAATTCTAGCGCAGGACTCGGTAACTAATTTAGGCTCGATAATCTCCTCGCGATCTAATAAGAGTTCTTCGAGCTCGAAAGCGAGAGCAGCAGCAAAACAAGCAGCTCTTGAGGCCACAGCTGCTTCTCTCAAAAGCTTACACGCTTTACAAGCGAAAGAGCTCGAAATACAACAAAAGAAGGCGGAGATTGAATTGCAGACAGAAATAAACGCTGCAGAGGCCGAGAAAAGGGCCTACGAAAAGGCGGAGGCCGAAGAGGCCGCCATGATTAAGGCACATTTAGCCCAAGTGCCATATATTTCTTCCCTTAACGGCCAAAAGCCTACAGGCCTCACAGCTGTCAACGCGGCCGCTGGCCCTTCCGGTGGTCACGGCTACCCCAACTTTAGTCTTTCTCCTTCTCTAGAGCAATATAGTTCTACTCCTTTGCCCTACAAGGATGTGTCTCCTGGTCCATCGGTCAAACCCGACCCAGTCTCCTACAAGCTGGGAAATGGGCCCCCACTAGAATCCCAAAGCTATCCAATTTATGGTATTTCATCAACGGAGCCGCTCCCCCTGGTCAGCAACTACAAACCAGAACCACCAAAACCTAGTGCTACCGCATGGCAAAAGGTGGAGCCCGCTTTGAACCAAAATGCTAGCACTCTACAAGAGGAGCTTGTGTCAAGGCTAATGGAAAACCAGGACCGACAGAGCCACGCCCTACAATTGCTCGTGGAACAACAACAACAGAGCGTGACTTCATTGACTTTACCACAACCTAGTTTGCAAGTATTTAGTGGCGATCCGGCTGAATACAGTAGCTTCATTAGAGCGTTTGAACTTCTCATCGAGAGGAAAACGCCGAGTGCAAGCGCTCGTCTCTTCTACTTGATCCAACACACATCGGGCCAAGTACAAGAGCTGATGCGCAGTTGCCTATCCATGCATGAAGAAGACGGCTACACCCAAGCCAGACGTCTGTTGAAAGAGAGATACGGCCAGAACTACCGGATAGCCACCGCTTTAATACTGAAATTGACCGAAGGACCCCCGATCAAGGCAGAAGACAACGCTGCCCTACAAGGGTTCTCTACAAGCCTGACCAGCTGCACAAATACACTAAAGGAACTCAAATGTCTTACCAAATTAGATAGTCAAGATAGTTTACAAAAGATAATAGGTCGGCTTCCCTATGGCCTCAAGTTAAGGTGGCGCGAAGTGGTAGACAGTATCGTGGAGAAGGAAGACAGAGACGTCACGATCGAAGACGTAACTAAGTTCGTCAGCCAGAAGGCTCGAGCGGCCAGCCATCCTATCTTTGGAAAAGTAGAAGCTCCTAAGCTCAAACAAGCTCCCAACCAAACTAACAAACAACCCAACCCAAGACAACAAAGGTCAGCTGTTAATTACGGAATTAATAGTAATCCTCTACCGGACGGTAATAGGCCAAAACCAGAAGGAGACAGACCAAAGCCTAAATGCCCGCTGTGCGAGAGTGACCACTGGCTAACGCGCTGCGATAGGTTCCGCAAACAATCTGTCCAGGCTAGGCAAAAGTTTGTTCTAGAGAAAAAATTGTGCAATAATTGTTTATTTTCTGGTCATTTCGCACACAACTGTCAAAAGGATAGTTTCTGTAAGGTCGATGGCTGCACCTCTAAACACTCGACCTTTCTGCATCCAGTGTCGACAGCAAGGGCGACTGGCAGTAACCCTTCACAAGCGCGTACAAACGCTACGAGCGCAAGTCAAAACGAGTCCAGTGGATTAAACCAAGAAGAAGTGAGAAATGGGTTTGTTAGTATGTCAACCAGTCGTCCTAGCTCAGTAACTGGCCTCGCCATAGTTCCAGTACGTGTCAGAGTACCGGGAAAACCAAAGACGGTGGATACTTATGCATTCCTGGACAATGGATCAAACACTACTTTTTGCACTCAGGATCTAATAAACAAACTAGGCATTCAAGGGAACGTGACCAGCTTATCGCTTACTACTTTACACAGCACAAATGCACCTTTAACTTCCTCTGTTGTCAGTTTAGAAGTTTTAGATCTCAAAGAGGAGAACCAAATCTATCTCCCATCAGTTTTCTCTATCGAAACGCTACCAGTAACCAAAGAAGATGTCGTTACACACGAAGACCTAGAACAATGGCCGCACTTGCAACACATCGAACTGTCACCCCTTGATGCGGGTGTTGGCCTTCTAATCGGTAGCGATGTTCCTGAGGCTCTCCAACCTCACGACATAAGAGTGGGGGCTAAAGGAAGTCCTTACGCCACTCGGACCCTACTAGGCTGGACGGTGAACGGACCCCTAGGAAGGCATGCAGAAAGACTGGCTCATACATCGAGTTTCATAAGAGCCGACGCGGAGCTGAGTCAGCAGTTTGCGCGTTTTTGTGAATTAGAATTTAACGATGTCGCACAAGATGACAGTACGATGTCACGCAACGATAAACAAGCCTTAGACATAATGGAGAAAACCGTTACTCTCAAGGACTCACATTATGAAATAGGGCTGCCATGGAAAACCTACCCGCCCCCCTTAGACAACAATAGATCTATGGCTGAGCACCGCTTACGTTATGTAAAGAAAAAACTACAAGGAGACGAAGCGCAGTTCCAGAAGTACAAGGCCTTTATCCAAGATTTAGTGTCAAGGGGTCACGCAAGACAAGTACCACTAGAAGATATTGAAGGCACTCCCGCATTCTATCTGCCATACCACAATGTCTGGAATCCAAAGAAGCCAGATAAGTTCCGTCTTGTCTGGGACTGCTCGGCAAAGTGGCGCGGAACATCTCTTAACGACACGCTGTTACAGGGGCCGGACCTCACCAACTCACTTGTTGGCGTCCTTACTCGCTTCAGAGAGCAGCCAGTGGCCCTGATGGCAGATATTGAAGCCATGTTCCATCAAGTTCGAGTCCGACCAGACGACTGCAACTACCTACGGTTTCTATGGTGGGATAGCTACGATCTGGACAGCCCCCCTACCGAGTTTCAGATGTGTGTGCACCTGTTTGGCGCGACATCATCACCCAGCTGTGCGAATTTTGCACTACAGAGAACCGCCAAGGATAACGAGCATGAATTTGATCGAGCTACCGTGGAGACAGTGTTGTCCAATTTTTATGTCGATGATTGCTTGAAGTCCGTGGCCACCAAAACAGAAGCAGTTCAGCTCTCATCTCAACTTCGAGCACTATTGGCTAAAGGTGGTTTCCGCCTAACCAAATGGCTATCTAATGAACGATCAGTTCTCCAATCCATTCCCGAGTCCGAGAGAGCCGCTGCGGTAAAAAATCTGGACTTCGACCACAACCTGATAGAGCGCGCTCTCGGAGTGCAGTGGAAGGTGGAGGATGATACATTTGGCTTCAAAATATCAATCAAAGAAAAACCCGAAACAAGAAGAGGAATCCTTTCAATCATAAGTTCATTGTACGACCCTCTAGGCTTCGTTAGCCCAGTCATCCTACCGGCAAAACTGATCTTGCAAGAGCTCAGTCGAAAGAAGTTGAAATGGGACGACCCGATTCCAGAAAGGGAAATGAAGGAGTGGCGAAATTGGCTTACTGACTTACCTAAGTTAGAAAACTTCGACATCAAACGCTGTTTTCAACCAGATGGCTTCCAATCGATCAATTCCTGTGAACTCCATCATTTTTCAGATGCATCAGAGCTCGGATACGGAGCAGTCTCATACCTTCGTCTCGTAAGCCAGTCCGGCCTGATAACATGCGCCCTCGTGATGGCTAAGTCAAGACTTGCCCCTCTCAAGCATGTAACAATCCCTCGTTTGGAGTTGACAGCTGCCGTCTTAGCAACGAAGCTAGACGCCATGATAAAGAAGGAAATCACCCTTCCACTTGAGCAATCGACCTTTTGGACGGATAGCACGTGCGTCCTCCGTTATATCAGAAACAGGGACAGACGCTACCAAGTCTTTGTAGCTAACAGAGTCGCCAAGATACTGAGCCAATCTGAAGATACTCAGTGGCGTTACATCAACACAGCATTGAATCCAGCTGATGAAGCGTCAAGAGGAATGTCAGTCGATGCTTTCATTCTCAACCCCCGTTGGACGAGTGGTCCTGCTTTTCTCTACCAGCAACCACACGCATGGCCAGAACAACCGGAAAACCTCGGATCGGTTGCAGATAACGACCCAGAGGTAAAGAAAGAAATAATAGTCTGCGCAACTGACGTGACAACCGACCCCATCACAGAGATGATAGAGCGTTTTTCGTCATGGAATAGACTCAGAAAGGCGACTGCTTGGATATTGCGCTACAAAAGAAAGCTGCAGCAAGCTGTGATGAAGAGAAAGGCTGGTGAACAAGTTAGTCTCCAAGACGCAAGAAGTATCACACCTATAGAAGTAGACGAGTTGCAAAACGCTGAGGTGGCCCTTCTAATACACGTCCAGAAGCGTTCCTTTAGTGAGGAGTTTCGCCACCTGAAACCAGCCGATCCCCAGAAAAGCGAGCGAAAGAGAACCGATGTTCGCAAGAGCAGTTCCCTATACAGGCTGGATCCAGTATTAATTGACGGCCTGATACGTGTTGGAGGACGACTCCACCACGCCCCCATTGAAACCGAAAAACAACACCCCATAGTGCTACCAAAGAACCACTACATTGTTAAGCTAATCACAAGGCACTACCATCACCTGTCCGGCCACTCCGGTCTCGAACACACGCTCTCCCTTATGAGAGAGAGATTCTGGGTTATCAATGCGCGATCTACAATACGAGGAATACTCAATGTCTGTGTTAGCTGCAGAAAACGCCAAGCGCCTGCTGCACAACAAAAGATGGCTAGTCTCCCGATAGATCGAGTGACCCCATCAAAGCCACCGTTTTCGTATGTTGGAGTAGACTGCTTTGGTCCGTTCGAAGTGCGTCGAGGGAGAGTGAAGGTGAAGAGATATGGCGTACTATTCACCTGCCTTACTATTCGCGCCGTACACATCGAGGTTGCGCACTCGCTAGACACAGAGTCGTTTATCGACGCCATGCGCCGATTCATCGCAAGGAGAGGGAAACCCCTTGAAATGCGTTCTGATAACGGAGGAAACTTTGTAAAAGGCGAGCGAGAGATCAAGGAAGCCATCGAAGAATGGAATCAAGCACAGATCCACGACTACCTCCTACAGCAAAGCATCAAATGGACCTTCAACCCACCAGCCGGATCCCATCACGGGGGAGTATGGGAGCGCTGTATTCGATCGGCAAGGAAAGTCATGAAGGCGGTAATCCGGGAGCAAACACTAGATGACGAAGGCTTGAATACGCTTATGTGTGAGGTGGAGTCTATCTTAAATAGCAGACCAATTACCAAAGTGTCGGACGACCCACGTGACATGGAGCCACTCACACCGAATCACCTGCTCCTACTACACGCAGGTCCTGCAGTTCCCCCGGGAATCTTCAACAAGAGCGATAACTGCATTCAGCGACGTTGGCGACAAGTACAATACCTCGCTGACATATTCTGGCGTCGCTGGATTCGAGAATACCTTCCCCTACTTCAAGAACGTCAGAAGTGGATCGGACAACAGAGAAACTTCCAAGTGAACGACGTTGTGTTGATCGTGGACGAGAAGACCCCACGCAGCTCATGGTCTCTTGGGCGCATCGTAGAGGTGTACACCAACCGGAGGGATGGACTAGTGCGCAGCGTGAAGATGAAAACGAGAGCGTCTACGCTAGTTCGTCCAATCGACAAGATTGTTCTCCTGGAGGCTGCGGATGGATCTGCTACTGACGATAAGTAAAACGAACACTGAACACTTTATCATGAACATTTATATAACCATCATCATTATTGTATCTTATATTTAGTCTAAAATTTCAATCCCTAGTCTTATATACATGATTATAAATGCTTTCCCTTAGTACGCATTTAAGGGGCCGGAATGTTGGTTTTGAAATTTGTTCTTTATGTCAAGAGTATTAATTTCGATAAATTTACCACTGATAAGTAAATAGATTAGTTCACTAGTTATGACAGGTTATCACTTCTAAAATGTCAAGCACGCCTTTGTAGGATTTATATAGCTCATATAGTCGACCGTGGTAGACACGCCACAATTTATAGTCATATATATCAACCGTTTGCAAATCTACAATCATCGATCCTACTTGGTGCTGCGTAGACAAAGTAAGTCAACCTATTCTCATTATTAAACCATCTACAATGACTAGTAAGCAAATCTATAAACTATGTTCTTGTGACAAATTATTACTAGCTCGCGTGATTTCATATTCAATTCAAGTGCAACATGGGTAAAGCACTAAATACAGACTTAATCTCGTTATATTGTACAACATTTGGACGCCATATTATGCATTGATTTGTGGATATTGTGTATATGTCCCTTGTTATACAAACTTTGTATGATCATTCTTTGTATGATCATTCTTGCTAGAATTTGTAGCTATCATATTTGTTATCGCACAGTGTATATGCATGCGGCACCGCCTACGTGTAGTTTGGCTTAGTTTCCCAGTATTTGCCTACGGAGAGCAAATACCCCTGTGCCGCCTGCAAATACTATTACACTATATGTAACCTTTCGTGTTTGCTTGATTTGTGATTTGCTATAGTTCGGTTTGTAACATTTATTTCAGTTCGAACCGTCATCATCGTCGTCATTGTCATTTCATCTACTATAACCCCATCGTATCAATCTCTTCAACCGAATGTATCATAATCAACGTAAATAAACTGTATAAAAAATTATCAAGACGAGTTCGATTGCACCATAGCACCAAGAATCCCGCCTAATGTAATTGGGAATTACAGGCATGCAATAGTAAATGGTCCCCCCACCATCAAATGGACTAGTCAATGTGTGTGACGTCTTTTTGAGTGTGTTACGTAATTTTACATCTAAATTAATTTCATTTCCAGTATGCTTTTTAAAGATGGCGGTCCATCTCCAAATTCCTTATTGCGCTATTTTTCCTGTTTATCTCAGATATGATCAACGGCTTTCACATATTATTACTAGATACTTGTTCTTTAATTTTCCACATAACAATCATAATAAAAATAATAAGTATTTGGAGCATTATATTACCTCAATGCTCTTACAAATAAAAGTATCATTAAATATATAAATTACATTAAAATTGTGTTCAGGATAAGATGATAAAAAAATGAAAGAAAAGCAGAAAAATTGAAAACACAAATTAAACAAAATGTTTACAGGAGAAATATTGGTATAATATAGAAATACCAGGAATTTGCTTGCACTGCTTGAATTGCGAAGTGCTTGAATTGCGAAGAAAAACTCAGTATTTTAGTTTTTGATGAATTGCAAGAGAGACTTTTCTGGTCGTTCTGGCACTTAAAGCAGTTCGAAAAGGCTCCAAGGTGGAAAGCCTGTCGAGCTAACACAGTCGACGTGATGCATATCTGCATCCACAGGGTTACGAGCTGGTGTTTAGCAGGGAGACGCTGTCCGCCAAGTTTGGCATTGCTTTATAAATAAATTTTCCATGAATGAAAGTTTTAATATTTAGAACATTTCATTTAAATGATAAGATTTTACCCATAAGAAGTCAATTTTTACATGATGTGAAAGAGATCAATCCAGCTTTTAATTTTTTTAGTTGTAAAGATCTCTTTCTGTATTGTATCTCAATGAATGACGAATCGATCATTAATCGGACAGCTAAATTTATCAATGATTTAATGTACCAGTATGATCTACTATGATTTTGGTACAGTTTTCCATTTCTCTTAATATTTGTATGATGTATTGTATGTATTCTCATGTATCGATAACGGTATAAGTAGAATAAACTTCTTCTTCTTCTTTTAAAGGGAAGTGTTAATTTAAGTTGAATTAGTTTTGTTTTTACAATTTTTGTAGCTCAAACCCGGACAAGTTGTTGTTTGGGGCTTTCTTTAGCAAAAAAAATCTTGCTAAGCTCTGAAGCTCCTTGTTCTTTGCACAGACGTGTGCGTCTATAGCCTATATAGTAGAGCAGATTGGTGCAGAATTTAGGTCGAATTGTGCAAATTAATGTTACAAGCATGAAATTTGGCACAATGACAGAGCTTTATACCCTAAGTAGTCTTGATGCAAAAACCACGCCCAAACGTGCATACTTTCCGTTTTACAGAGGTGGAATTAATTATCTTATATAAGAATAAAAGCCTGACTAAACGTTTTCCAAATTCTTCCAAACTTCACATAATGTTGAGATTGCATGCCCTTCAAGTTTAGGCAGACAAACCACGCCCAATTGCGGTACTTACAGGTATTACAGTGATGAATGTAAGGGTTTACAAAAATGAATTAAACATGATAGTTATTATTGAAATCTTTTTGCAACCTATTACAGACAAATTACCTAGCACCTTCGTAGCTAATCACACGCCCAGAAATGCCTGTATTTAGCGCATTCAACATTTTTTGGCTTTTGAGCTAAGAAAGAGACATTAAAGATTTTATTTCGACTTTTCTTGCTTCGACTCTACCACTTCTTTTCGCAAGTACACTTTTCTATAGGAAAATGTTCTTTTACATAACTTTTCGAACGGTTTTCCGCACAATGCAAGACCTCACCAACTATGAGCACCCCACTAGCCCGCCAGCTAGCGTAGAAGAAAAAAGGTTGCCTAAAAATAAACGTTGTCATGTACTGCTTTCTAGCAATTCAATATCCGTTTGGTAAGATGTTACTTTTGAAGCATGTTTTAATGTCTGCTATCAGGCGAAGGGAGGCGAGGGGTGAACTGAAATGAACAATCCACTAAATAACTGTATCTCCGTGTATCTAAAAATCATTTCACATTCTTTCTTCTGAAAGCAAACGTTTCTTGTAGCGAGTGCATCAATATTTAGTTCCACCATCCCTATGTCCACCTTTGGTGACCTAAGTTCCTGCGACAAGTCGGTCCTCACAGGATGGCTGGAGATGGTTGCCCCTACTGTTCATAGTGAGCCCCCTGAAGTCATTGCAGTCGTGATTGACGGAGTCGCCGTTGTAATTCTGCTAAAAGAAGAAAACCGTAAGACGTAAAAGCACTACGCATTATCATTTGTTTATTCTTTATGTGCGCCATTACTAGCAAACAACCTGAAGAAGATAGACATTGCTTGGGACGTGACAACAACAGTCCGAAGGTAGGCGCAAGAGATAAGCGAGGTCAAGGAATAAGAAGACGAGCAGAAGCTCGAGAGCCATATCACACATATCCCTAGATTGACCTCTCTGATCGTTCAAAGACAAACTGCTCTGTCAGAGAATAAGAAAGAGTCGTACCAGTATAAAGACCTAAGGAATAA
This sequence comes from Scolanthus callimorphus, assembly GCA_033964015.1. Classification (NCBI taxonomy): domain Eukaryota; kingdom Metazoa; phylum Cnidaria; class Anthozoa; order Actiniaria; family Edwardsiidae; genus Scolanthus; species Scolanthus callimorphus. The sequence continues at coordinate 2,740,757 of CM066917.1, forward strand.
AGTGCGACGAGAATTCAAATCATCTAAAGCTAAATACTATACTCGCAAAGTGTCAGCTCTGACGTTACCCATTGGTACAAAGAGGTCAAGTCCATGAGTGGCAGCACTGACTCATGTGGTTGGTGGAAGCAGATGGTTGACGATGATGTTCCTTCCATCCAGGAATTATGCGAGAGCTCACTTCAATGTGTTCTTGTATGACCAGACATCAAGCATCGTCAGTTGTACTAACTGAAATTCGGAGCCAGTCCCCCAACAGCTCCTAATCACCCCTGGTAGGGCTCACAGTTCTGTAGCATCAAAGTGAAAAAATCCTCTGGCCCTCGGACCCAGCCCCAAACATCGTATGCAAGGAGCAAGCCTTTGAGTGGCAAGGGTGGACATGTTTCCCAGAAGACCAAAGATGGATGTGATACCTACTGGGGAGAAGTCTCCCATAGTCATCAGAGTTGGGATGGCGAAAAAGCCATCATGTAATAAATGCTGAACCAACAATCTGGACCGTACTCCCCGAGATCTCTACAACGTGTCAGCTACTCGTGCAATGCGGCTGTCAACCTGATAAGTGGTGTCGAGGGCGCTGTAAATTTGTCAAAGCACGCCCTCAATGCACTGCCATGTGCAAGTACAGAAGAGGTTACGAACGACAGTAAGACTAAGTTAATTTTCATTGTTGGTTTAGGACTTCATAATATTTAGACTTTTCAGACAGGCATATAACAAAATATGGAATTTTTGTTGATGCAGGAGGCCAAGCTAATCGTGGCAGCTCAATCAAATTTAAAATACTTTTGCTTTAAATGTTTTTTTTTATTTCATAACTTTCAACACTGGAAGTACCTGAAATAGGGTGTGGTTTAACTTAAGAATAATGCCGCATAAAACATCTTATCAATACTTGTAATTTGGAGAAAAAGGAAACTCCAGAAATAGATTTTGCCAAATAGTGAAGTGTACATCTATCAAGGCTGTAAGTAAGCAATAAAGGGCGTGACTCGATATGTATAGTAATGCAGGACATCTATTTGTGAAGAAAGTAACATATTAAGGCTTTTGTGTAAAATTAAGACGCTCTTATTTCTTTAACAAAGATAAATAAACCCATCTTTATCCTATCTGGAAGTATTTACTTTTGGGCGTGGTTTTTATAGCGGAGCTCCTGCGCGGGCCGAAGGCCCGCGCAAGCGGAGCACCATACCTAAGGAAATAACGTCTCGCATAACTATGGAGTTGATTTTCAAACGTCACGGGCTTTCTTGCTCATTTTGCTTACGTTATTGACGGCGCCAAGTCAAATAATTAGGGCGTTGAAATGGTATCGCCCAAAAGATTAATGTGTCCAAGTTTGGTTGCCATAGGTTGTTCCCTTCTTGAGATATGAATTTTTTTTGTTTCTTCCTGGTATTAAAGGTATAGCGTCCGTCCGTCCGTCCGTCCGCCGTACGCGGAAACTCATGGGAACCCTGTGGTATAATATATAGATTTAGTTTAGCCACTGGCTAAAAGCGGAGCTCCCGGTTGTGTAACATGGTTTGTCACTATAATAATCTTTTCAGAAAAAATGTCTCTAAATATGTGCAGTATACAGAGATACAGATGAAAATAAGCACGAAAGAAAGGTAAAACAAATTAGGCACTAACCCCTCACAATGGAATAATTCTAACAAGGTGAAACAGTGTAATCAAGAGAAAACCTTTTCTTTGTCATGGGCTGTTTTAATATTTCAACATATATGAATATACATACCATACATGTACCATATTATTACATGTTCAGTGTATTTTTATTAAAATGTGTCACCCCAGAAAATACCCAACATGAATAAGCAGAGAAAATATTCAGAAAACTGTAGGTGGTTGTCAATTTTGGTATTTTGACTGAATTTCTGTGTAAAATTTATTGCAAATTCCAATTGTAAGGGAAGGAACGTTTTTTTTTCTTGAGTGGTGGGGAGTGGGGGTAGGGAGGCACAAGGGGAGGGCCATACCTATATGAAAGCTTTTCAAGGGAGGGCAGACCATTCTCTTACATGTTACTTTCCATTTAATTAATTGTCCATTTAATACCTCCTAGTTCATAACTTAGCCTACTATTTTATATATACACTTTTTTCATGATGCATATAGTCTTCTCAGAAGCCTTGGAACAAAACATATACCAAGGTGAGGGGAGGTTTGCACCTTTCCTAGACCCCTGCAGATGGGGGGCAAGATGTTTTTCCTAAAAATGCAAGGGAGGGCCAACACTTCAGGGGCGTAGCCAGCACTTATGAGAGGGGGGGTTCCAAAATGTGTTTTTTGCGTTCTCGCCACAGGAAACCCAGCCAAAAATATTGATCTCGGGGAAAAACTAGCGTTTGAAGAAATTTGCTACATTTTATTGGAGCTTTTATTTGTTGTCTATTAAATATTTACAATTTTAGAGTAGTAAGTCGGTCCAGGACAGAGGCGAGAGGGGGGGGGGGGGATTCCGGAACCCCTGGAACCCCCCTGGCTACGCCCCTGCACTTTATTGAAAACAGTGCTGAAATTCCCCAGTCCTCTCCCCCACCCCCTTGAAATTAAAAAAAACTACCTTGCATGTGTGCAAAACCCACCATGGGAGATGAGTATTTGATAATCTGGCATTGTGTGGACCTTCCAGAAAATATCCATCCCCCTCCCATGGAATGGTGTTGAAAAGTAACCCCCCCCTCCCCCCCCCCCCCAAAAAAAAATAATACAGTATTTGTATGGAAAAAGGCAGGATAGTTGACCCCCCAACCACTCCCGTGTTTCCAATCCCTTCCATGGAGGGGGGGGGGGGGATATTTTCTGGAACAACACATAGTCAGTACTATCTATGTCTATGTACCACAGAGCATCCTATGAGATCAACCTGCAGCAAGTATAAACAAACTACCATTGAAATATAACCCAAATACGACTTCAAACTTGGTTCGAAAACAAGGAAAACTTCACCCTGGAATCTAAACCAAACTGTGTGTGCACTGTGCAATTACAACTAAGGGACTGGTCATAAATTAGAGGGGGAAGGGCTGCTGCATTTCTATTTTGGTCTACATGTTTTTGGAAACCCTCCTGACAAGATGCAGGAAAAATGTTGGCCCTCCCAAATGTGGTGACATAATTAATGGTGACCCGCCTCCCCCATCATTCACTGGATCTAGATATTGCTAAAAAGACATTTTTATTACTTTCTAAAATCCATTTTCATGTAATAATAGCAGTGCAAGATTCGATATGTCTTTTGTTTAGGGCGAAAAAGAATCTGAAAGTTACTTCATCTGTACGTATGTTTTACATAAAATACTCACAAATATCCTAAACTTCAACAGACTATTAAAAAAAAAAAAACGTATGTGCGACCGACTCCCCAAACTCGCAGCTCGTAAGCTGAATTGCGTTGGGTCTCAACGGCGCCACTGGCAGCCAAGCGGTCATAAGCACAGACACTGAGGGTGGTCACTGCCAGAGGGTTTATTACGTCCCCAGTGGTTCTTTAACGTCCCCCCTGGAACTGGGTAGGGTAGAAAAGCGAGACGGGACCTCGGTTTATTGTCTCATCGTCTTATTAATTTCTCAATTAATAATAAATACACACAAGAGAATTTTAAAATTCTGACCAATATTTTTTGGATAGATAAAGTAGGGCAGAGTGATACTATTTAGAGTATATTGTACAGTTGAAATATTGGTGGAGTCAGAATTTTATAATTTCTCTTATGTGTGTATTTATGTTTAACATAGATCTGTACATTATGAACTGCTAAAATCCCAGATAATAATTATCTTGCCAAGTTCAGTGTTACTTACAGTTTTATTGGTAAATCTACAGATCCTATTACAGGGCCGTAGCATTAGCCTCCAAACACTAAAAAATCTTGGGGGGGGGGAGACAACATATAAACAACTAATCCGGCTTTTAGGGAAAGTTTAGAGCCAAGCATGTGAAATTACCGCATGTTTGGGGGAACTTACTGGGGAAAAACTGTGGGGGCACAGGCCTCCCTGACCCTATAATCACTATGGCCTTGTATTACCCTAACAACATTTGCGTAAAAAATAATGACCTTCCCTTATCATTTGCACCAAATTTTTTGACCCTCCCTTTTCACCTGCATAAAAATTAGAGGCCCTCCCCATATTTGCACCAGCCCTCCCCTCCCCCCTCTAATGTATGACCAGTCCCTAACTGTTTTGCACAGTGAAATGCAAACATGCACGGGGTTATCACCAAGAAAAAAACAATCAGAGGGCACATATACATATCACACAAACTAGGATGTAATCAGGCTCGGCCTACGGCCTCACCTGATTCCACCTGTCTCGACATGCATTATGCATCAAGGCTAATGAAGGTTGATACTAAAAACATTTGTATTTTTGTTTTTTCCTATTGTTCTTACTGGTATCTTTTTACTAAGAAGCTAACTAGCATATTATCATAAGGTTTTATGTATTCACTCTAAATAGTGGACAGTGCCAATTCAATAACTTCTGCTGTGCACAAGAAACCCTTAAGCCTAGTTTCCATAAAGTCTTATCTGTCGTATCTGACGTCTCATCAGTCAACCGTGAAACAACAACAATACTTTAATGCCCTCTGAAGTAACAGGATACAATACAAGAAAAGTTATGAATTAAAGTAATTAGAGGATCACAGTTACCTAAAAATAGCAGAGCTAATCGAGTTAGGTAACAGTGGTCAAGCAGATAATAGTCATTTACAATTCATAGGAGTTATAGTTAAGGGAGAGACAAACAAAGGAGAATAATTAACTAACAATAAAGAAAATAAATAAATAAATAAACAATAACAACAACAGCAACAGCAACAGAGTAGTACACTATGAAATAAGAGGATATGAAATAGAGAATTCCAATTTTCATTGTTTCACGGTCGACTGATGAGACAGATACGACAGATAAGACTATATGGAAATTAGGCTTAAGTAAACAACTTCAGTACCATAAGTCATTGCCCTGTTGCCGAGGATCCAAGGCAGCAAAGAGAACACGGCTCCATCACCATCTTCTCAAGTAAAGTAAAGTAGATTTGACTGCTACAGGGATCAGCAGCGAGCAGAGGTTTTCTTGTGTGCCACTCGATACAATACAGTACGTTTTTCAGCGTTTTTATTTATCTGTGAATCAGAATAATGATAATATGTTATTCTTTATGTAATGTAACAGGCGTTTGTTTAACTCACTTTTCCTTAGCTTTTACCTCGTGGTTCTTGTTTTGATTTCGAGAAATGCCACTGAGCGTGCAGAAACCTAATGTTTTTCTCAACACACACGGCTTAAGCAATAGTTAGCCTTATTAGAAAGGTTAAGGAATTCTGGAGATTTTCGGGGTCGCATATTAACTCAAATGTAATATTTTATTTTGAAGCTAAAACAAGTTCGCGTTTCAATGTCATGCCGGCTTTGTTTTTGTTCTAGCCCTTCTAGCTAGGATTCAAAGGTCAAATGCTTGATGTTATACTAACACAGTAAACTAACTTTTAGTTCCTACCTTCATCCCGAGTAGTTTTTTTCTCCCGTGTTTAGAAACCTCGGAACTGTGAATGTCCTGTCATCTCCCAATAAACACTGCTTTATCCAGGAATTTTGAACCACGAATTGCTCGACCGCCATTAAAGACCCGACTTGTGTTGCTAATTATTTCTACAAATAAAACCGTCCCTTTTTTCACACGCTTCTGCCGTAGTGGAAATGAGCTTCTCCCAGTTAATTTTACTCTTCAAAAAGTCACTGCCCAGTTATTAAAACGCCTCGCCTTTGTGAAAGAATGGAGAGAAGATGAAGAATGACTTCGCAAGTAAATGCACAGCCATTGCAATTCTACTCGGCGCTAAAATCTTGGTTGGACTTCTAGATGATAGGAAGACACTCTTCTGATTTCTTCAGACACAGCTCAAACATTGTCTTGTACTCCCTGGCTTTTTGTAAACAAATTATCATTTGCGTAGCACAGTTCTGCAGTCGCGTACAGTCGATATTTTTTCTATCAAAAGATTCGTCAAGATGTTTGGGTTTCCTGTAGTCTGTCACGTGAGCAGCATTCCCCCCCCCCCCCGACCACCCACCCCTCCCCCCTCACTGCCATACCGCCATGTTGCGACGTCATGAGCGCGCGCCATCCACCCCTCCCCCTGCCGCGCCATGTTGTGACGTCACGCCAAGTTGTGACGTAGGGCTTCACAGAAATCACGGGAAATGGCGGGAAAATGCCTCTCGACGTCGAAAATTCACTCGCATCCCTTTGCAACCTGTGATGCTTTGGGTACCCTGTGGGGATTTCATACATGCGCTATATTTGCGATCATTTGGACGCTTTTTTCTTAGGTATGGTGCTCCGCTCTGGCAAGGAGGGTGCAACTGCATGGTCACGTGGTATGACGTCATTGATGACGTCATCATAGGAGAAATTGATATATCTCAAGAAGGGATGAACCTCAGACAATTAAACTTGGGTGAAGTTATCTAAGTGGCAAGGAGGGTGCAACTGCATGGTCACGTGGTATGACGTCATTGATGACGTCATCATAGGAGAAATTGATATATCTCAAGAAGGGATGAACCTCAGACAACCAAACTTGGGTGAAGTTATCTAAGTGGCAAGGTGGGTGTAACTGCATGGTTACGTGGTATGACGTAATTGATGACGTCATCAAACGTGAAAAGGTTTACATCGTTGAAGGGATGAACCTTAGATAACCACATTTGGGTGAACAAGTGCTTAGTCACGTGGTATAACGGTGCAAGGCTATCTATTCATGTACAATGGCAACCCTTTTGTCTCGTTAAAAAAAATTGTAACCGGGAGCTCCGCTTTTAGCCAGTGGCTAAATCTATATATTATAGAATTGCTCAGGACATCAAGCTCTACCACTCTGCCAAATTTCATGCTTGTAACATCAATTTGCACAATTTTGCACCAATCTGCTGTACTAATAGAATCAATTCAAGAGCCAGCGCAAAGAAAAACTATGAGATGAGTTCCTTGCTGCTTATTTAAACTTAAAGTCAATGTTTCAGGTTTCCAGATAATTAAAGGGTGATCGTTAGGCAATCATGGTGCTCAAACCCATTAAAAGGGGCGATTTCAAAAGTAAATGAACGTTTTTGGAAGTATCATCAATCATCGAAGATAACTTTACATGTAAACTGCATTCTAAAAATTGGGTTCTAAATGCGCCCAAACATCGCAATGTACTTTCAGGAAAAAAAGCTTGCAATCCTGAGTAAGTGAGAGGTATCTCATCCACGGTAGTGAGTAAGCTAGACAAGCTTTCGAGAACAAAGCTATTTTCAAACGGCTTAAAACATTATAGTATAGATTGAGAATCCAACATATTTTTTTTCATCTACAAATCAATCTAAAAAAATTTGATGGGGGGTGAGGGGTCCATGGACCCGGGGTCAGCATTTTGTCCTTGCCCAGTAACAATCATTGTGAGTGACAGGCTTCAAAATCTTGTGAAACCCGACTAATGCGGATGAGTTGACACTCTTATGCCTCTGAGACATGATAGTGTTGTTATTACAATAGATGAAATGAAGCATTACTCCTCTTTTTGTAAATTAGGTAACATTACCCCCCTTTTCCATTGATCATTAGTATAAACCAACTATTTTCATGACTGAAATTCCCTCGTAATTGCGCTACGCGAGAATGTTATCCAGTGTTACGCCTTGCATTCCTTCCTGGTAATGTCTTACGTAACTTATCACACTCTCAGGGTTATTTAAGCAGTAGATTTCATAATATCGTGGTCTTTTCAAAAACCAACGTCGGGACGCGGGTGTTCTGGTCATAAATTTTGCCTAGTGTTGTTCGTACGTCGCCGAAGCCTCATGGCGCTTAATCCTCCCGATCCTAACCAATTGGCCATGTTGGAAGCCTTGGTAGAAGCAGAGGAACCAGCACCGGCACCAGCACAAGCCCCAGATCCACTTCACGCTGCTCAGGATTTGGCCGCCCCACCTCCTGATCCAGCTCCCGTCGCTCAAGTTCCTCTTCAGGTCGCCGCTGCACCTGCTGCTAGCCCAGAAAATCCTGAGGTATAACTTTTATTATCTTGTTCTTATTTTAGCCTTCCTGCTCGTTGCGATTTCTCGGTTTGTTGGATTCATAGTTATGCTAAATTGTCTGATTGGTTTATTACTAGTGTGGGTGTTTTGAACACTGCCAAATTCAATTTCTCGGTTTGTTAGAATCATAGTAATGCTAAATTCATCTCCGATTGGCTTTATAGGTGTTTCTATAACACAGCTAAATTCAAATTCTCGGCTTGTTGGCTTCATAGTAATGCTAAATTCTCCGATTGGTTTGTTGTATTAGTGTTTTTGTAACACCGCCAAATTCAATTTCTCGGCTTGTTGGCTTCATAGTAATGCTAAATTCTCCGATTGGCTTGTTGTATTAGTGTTTTTGTAACACCGCCAAATTCAAATTCTCGGCTTGTTGGCTTCATAGTAATGCTAAATTCTCCGATTGGTTTGTTGTATTAGTGTTTTTGTAACACCGCCAAATTCAATTGCTCAGCTTGTTGGCTTCATAGTAATGCTAAATTCTCCGATTGGTTTGTTGTATTAGTGTTTTTGTAACACCGCCAAATTCAGTTTCTCGGTTTATTGGATTCATAGTTATGCTTAATTCTCCGATTGGTTTGCTGTATTAGTGTTTTTGCAACGCTGCTTAATTCAATTTCCCGCTTTTTCTGGGATTCATAGTAATGTTAAATCCTCCGATTGGTTTATTGTATTAGTGTTTTTGTAACACAGCTAAATTCAATTTCTCGGCTTGTTGACTTCATAGTAATGGTAAATTGTTCGATTGGTTTGTTGTATAAGTGATTTTGTAACACAGCTAAATTCAATTTCCCCCTTTTTCTGGGATTCATAATAATGCTAAATTCTCCGATTGGTTTGTTGTATTAGCGGAGCTCCTTAGCGGCCGAAGGCCGCAGAGCGGAGCACCATACCTAAGAACAGAGCGTCCCAACGATGGCAAATGTAGCGCATGTATGATATCCACAGGGTACCCAAAGTATCACAGGCGGGAATGGGCGCAAAGGGATACGATTGAATTTTGAACGTCGAGCGAGCGTGTGTGCTTCCTGAAGCCTGACGTCACAGACGTGACGTCACAACATGCGCCGCCGGTCGAGTGACGATTTTTTTTTAGACGGGGGGAGTAGACTGCTTGCAGTCTCTTCTTTGGCGAACGTCCGTAAATCGAGAAAAAGGGAAAGGGAGTCCGTGAGTGCCGAAGGCACGAGCGAGCGCCGAAGGCGCGAGACTCGCCAGAGGAGGGCCGAAGGCGCGACGATGGCGTGAGTGCCACAGGCACGAGCGCCGACACCTACACGGCGATTTAGACCCCAGCCTAATAGACCAGAAGCCCTTGCAAATTGCTGTTAGGCTCAAATGTTCATAATACCCCCGAAAACAGAAAGATATCACAATTTTCTGCTACATTTAATGATATAAAGGAAGCAAATCCTTGTTAGCCTCCTCAAAGAAATGAAACGAGGAAAAAATATGGTATATTCAGTATATTTTGTGTGTACAGCGCGGTCGTCATGCTTCGTTGCACCAGAATGCATTATAGTCCGTGAGGGAAAACACGCAAGCCGTCTAAAAATTGGAATTTCCTCCTCTAATATGTTCAATTGATACAGCTTCTTACCTAAATGTTTTGCAGACATCATACCAGCAGCCTTCAACATTCAAGTCTTTTCAAACTGTCTTCAAAAGCCGTTTTCTTATTAGATTTAGCCTGGATCCCTTTGTGCCGCACGATGCCGCACTAGTGGATCCCTTTGCGGAGATTCCACAAAACTACCACAAAACATTATCGAAATACACCACGTTTGGTACCTACGGAAAGCTCAATAAATTCTCTATCGAACCCTGCTATTTTTAATAAGTTACTGTAAAATCAGCGCATGCTATTTGTGATCGAAACTGCTGAACGGGTTATTTATTAGCCAAATTTGATAGATTTCGACATGTAAAAGATCTCGCATTTCACATAAGGTCACATAACGCCAAATCGCCGTGCTACAGTCTCTCGTGAGCTGGAAATACGAGCGCGCAAACAAACTACAATGTAGGACTAGGACTTTATTCTCGATTTACGGACGTTCGCCAAAGAAGGGGCTGCCAATGTAGGACTAGGACTTTATTCTCGATTTAAGACGTTCGCCAAAGAAGGGGCTGCAAGCAGTCTACGGGGGGAGGGGTGATTTGTCGGGGTGGCGCCGCCAGTCGAGTGACGGTGGGAGGGAGGGGTGAAATGTCGGGGCCGGGGGGATAGGAGGTTGCTCAATATTGGTGAATTCTCGAGCAATCTGCTTGAAAATATATCAAGAGTCTTTTGATCGAAAGACATTCTTCCAAGCGACTGCAGAACTGTTCTACTGAAAAGTATGTTTACAAAAAGCCAGGGACTACGAGTGTCTGAAGAAATCTCCTGTTGTTATCTGACAAGAAGGCTTGAGTTAAACTTTTAGCGCAGATCCTGCTATGGCGGCAGAGATTGTTACCTGGCCATTTATTCGCCCTTTCCTAATGGGACTGAATTTTGTCGAAAGGTAAAAGTAACTGCGAGACGCTACATTTGTACATTACGGCAGTAGCGTGAGTCAAGAAGGTCATACTTTGAGAATTAATTTGTTTGGAGAAGTCAATGGCGGCAAGTTGTTAAGTTAAAACAATTTGATTCGTGGATCAAAGTCACTGCTGGGTAAGAGCACTGTTTATAGGGAGATGGCAGGACATTCACAAGTTCCGAACAGATTTACATTCAGGTTGTTCCTACACGGGGGAAAAGCTACTCAGGATGAAGGTAAAATTCGCTGTTTCTTTTTTCGAGCATGTTGACTTTTGTTGAATCTGAGTGAGAGGTCGCGAGTCTAGTCACAACTCAACGTGTTTAGCTTAACTTACTTATGCGACCCTAACTAAAGATCTCTAGAATTCTATTATTAGTCCTTTAAGAACGACTTAGTCGTGTTTTCTAACAACGAAGGCTAATTAAGCCTTCTCAGCTTTCTGCAAACGAGATATAAAAACACTCCCAAACATAAGCTTATTTCGATTGACACAAGGAAAATCTCAGGCAAAAGTGCTGCAACCGGAAACTGGTTAATGGAGTCTGGTGATCACCTTAAAGGGATTGCGGTGATGCGGTTTTGCGTGAAATATGGTGCGGTTTTTCGTTTTTTTTCCTTTTTTCTGTGCGGTATTGCGGTTTTTCAAAAAATTGCGGTTCGCGGATTTGCCTTAAATTTGGTGCGGTTTTCCGGTATTTTCTCTTCAGGACCTGCGGTTTTTCGGTTCAAAATAAGACGGTTTCGGGCTCAGTACAACATGGCGACAAAGGAGCTGACAGAAATTCCGGACGAGAAAGAACAAAAGACAGGGCCGTAGCGCTCTTAGGGGCCGGTTTTTCCCCAAACAATCCTTAAACTCTCGATTTTGCACCCTGCATATCAAAGTTCCCCCAAACATGCAGTAATTTCACATGCTGGGCTCTAAATTTTCGGCGCGCTTTGCGCGCAAAAAGTGTTTCAACTTTCCCTAAAAACTGCCTTGAGTTTTTTAGATATTGTGCCCCCCTCCTCAGTTTTTGGAGGCTTGCTACGGCCCTGAAAGAAGAACGACAAAGTCAACAAGGTGTAATAGTAAATGCAGTTTCCCTTTCGTTACGATAAGGAAAGGTGGAGAGAACGTCAGGAATAAGAATAGGTTTTGAATGAAGATAGGACCGGAGAAGCGCCTCGTCAGATTAAACGGGAAACTGTTCGGTAAGTGTCGAATAGTCGTGACCTTTTCCTTTTGTGTCTATTGTCTATATACATTCTAAGTAATCGGAGATCACTGAAGTGCGCTCGTGTTTGAAGATCATGATACTTTTTACGTACTTTTCAGACTTTTTACGTTTATACATGTAGTAGTCATTCAACTTTTAGTGATTTTTACTCGGAGCTGTCCGGCATTGTCATCGTACGAAATTCATGTTTCCTTGAAGTCCTTAACCAAAATAGGCCTATGACCTATTCTTATTTTCAAGCAGTAAATAACAAGTTCTTCATCTAAGCCTGAGCCTTTGGATGGACGTTCTTTAAAGGTGTTTTTATTTAGCTTTTTCTTGAATTCCTTTCTTATAATTTTGCTGCGGTTGCGGTTTTTTCGGTAAACCTCGATGCGGTTTTGCGGTTTTTTCGTTTTTTTGATGCGGTTTTGCGGTTTTTTCGACCCCCCTTACGCCCCCCTTTAGTACCTTGGACTTCCAAGCGGCATGATATTGACTTATGGTACTGAAAAGTTATTTTCTAGCAAAAAAATATGGTATTACAGTATTTAATTAATTCTGTTGAATTGGCTCTAAACACTTGACTTTCAACATGCACATGGACTGTGTAATTTACTACCAAATGGCAGTGCCAGTAGTAACAATAGGAAAACAAATGAATTAATGTATTTAGTATAGTACATGTTTGTTTGCTAGAATTTCATTCAATATTTACAAAGTCATTGTGATTAGTAGAAGTATGCCCATTCCCTGTGGAAAACAAAATTATGTTATACACTGTACAAACAGGGTTTCATTTAGATTAAAAATACCAATTGGTCATTGAGACAGTAAAATTTAACACCAAATTTTTCTATATGGCATACTTTGTGTCTAAAATTTTTTGTGCCTTTGGACAATTCCAGAAAATATATGTACCCCGGGGATGGCCAGCATTTAGAAATTCTGAATGGGAGGGAGGTTTTCAAGCTTGGAATTCTGCCTGCATGGGTTTTTTTGAAGCTGGAAGCTATTGTAGGTTAACCTCTCAGGAATTCTATATGCATGGGGGTGGGGGTAAGCCATTTTGGAAATTCTGGATGCATGGGGAGGGGGGGGGGTGGTCAAAACCTAGTGCCGCCTGTGGTTGGGGTACATATATTTTCTGGAATTGCCCATGATGGGTTATCAGGCAGTGTATCCATATGGGGATTGAAAATTTTGTATTTTTCCCTCTTGGTCATATAATGGTTTCCATTTGTCTTTAAAAAAAAATTTTCAGTGCTTTTGATAAAGAATTATCCAACTTCACTATTGCTAAATGCTTGGATCTATTGTTCAAACTAGCATCTAAATAACACAGTATAGAGCCCCTTGATGGAAATCCGCTGACTCAATATGGTGTAGCCAGGCCCATAGTGCAGTGACCACCAATGGAGGGGACTCAGAGCGATGGGCACAGAAAGAAGTACGTTAGAAAATGTTGGAAGGTTTCCATTTCTTTTTGATAATTTTTGAATAAGAACACACTTCATAATTTTATTTTTCACAAAATTTCAGACCCCCTACAAAATTGCTCCATTAAAACGGAATTATGTATTTTGAACACTGGACTTTTCAGCCTACTGCTTGCCACCCCCAACATACATAATGAATGCAGCCTAAATAATATAATTCCTACATGGTTAGAGCCTCCAATTGTAATCGGGTTATAGTTTAACCTCTCAGGCATTCTATATGCATGGGGGTAACACATTCTGTATGCGTGGGGTGACACATTTTGGAAATACTGGATGCACGGGGGTCAACAACTAGTGCTGCCCATCCCCAGGGCACATATATTTTCTGGAAATACCCATGATTAATATCAGTGGGCTTGGTAAGAAAAGACAGGGCCTCAAATTTTTTTTTCTGCAGCTCAAGGGGGGGGGGGGTCAATTAAATGTTTACAAAGGATGTTTAGTGGCAGAAGTTGATTATTGTACTTGGAAATGGAAACAGAGCACCATCAGATTGCCAAATAAAATTGTTCTTAACCTATTACAGTCAAACGACGTGAAGCGTGCCCCCCTAGAGTTGAATATTCAATTCATTATTCCATTATTGATTTCATTATTCAATCCAAAAATGCAATTTTCAATTCAATATTGAAAATTTTGTCATCTAAATAATTACTCTGGGTGAACAATAGCTTATTCAGAAATCAAAATTTGAGCTTTTAACATTTTTAATATTGAATTGAAAAATGCATTTTTGGATTGAATAATGAAATCAATAATGGAATAATGAATTGAATATTCGACTCTAGGGGGGCACGCTTCATGTCTTTTGACTGTAAATGTATTTTTGATACCATAACATTACATGTTTGATGCAGTGATTGGGAGCTCCGCTTTTAGGCAGTGCCTAAATCTATATATTAGTGTTTTCGTAACACAGCTAAATTCAATTTCTCGGCTTTTTGGCTTTATAGTAATGCTAAATTCTCCGATTGGTTTGTTGTATTAGTGTTTTTGTTACATAGCTAAATTCAATTTCTCGCGGTTTATTGGATTCAATGTTAGGCTAAATTCAATTTCCCGCTTTGTTGGATTAATGCTAAATTCTCCTATTGGTTTGTTGTATGAATGATTTTAAACACAACCAAATTCAATTTTTTCGGCTTCTTAGTTATCATATTACTTTGTGTTGCCCGTGTAATTTTATGATATAAGTAAAGTGTCACACTTGTACGCTACATTTCTGTTATACATGGGTCGTTTGCAATTCCTTTTCCTCCCCTTTTATTAGCTTCAGTGCTTTGCTAATTCTTTGTTTAGTTTGTTTGGGTGTTTTCGGCTCGTTTCCGTACTTTCGTAGTCCCTGTTACCTTTGTCGCTATCATAGGGGTTCGTTAACATACAGTTAACCTACCCTCATACTGTCTCCGGACGGTCTTGATTCGACTCAGTTAGCAGGTGCTGCGTCCGTCCTTTTTCTACCGGCTTATTCTATTTTATAATCGGCTGGCATATTTGACGGGCGCAAGCCCTGCTACTTGAGTCAATTAAGACCGCCAGTTAAAATTTGCAAAGTTTTTCTGTTCAATCATGCAGTCTGTGATTGTGTTTCTTGGTTTGCCTTTAGATGAACAATCTCCTTAAATAGCTAAAGGAGGTTAAGGCCCTTTATGCTGCCTGCGTGGAGTCTGCCCTTCGTCAACTTAGAAGTCTGCTTTACCATCCATCACCTTTGTTCGATCCGTACGCCACCGTATCAGCTCTAGAGCATTTAGTTGATGTAGCCAGAGACGCCTCACATGCTAAAGCTACCTATTATGCTATAGTTCTTAGGCAGGTTCGTCCTTTGGTCTCTAATGCAGCTCTTCAGCAAGTAATGCTCAAGTTGGTTGGTTCCGACGAGGAGATTACTGTTAGCAAAGAGATTCAAAAAGCTCTTAAAAATGTTGTAGTATCTGCCCCTGCTCCAGCTACAAATTCTACACCTATACGCGCTCAGAATTTTGGTATTCCCAGGCGTGACAGAAGTCGCTCTCAGTATTCTCCATATTCCCCATACCCCCCCGCGCGGCTCTCGTCAGGTTTATTGTTTTAATTGTAAGGAACCTGGCCACATATCCAGGAGCTGCCCCTACAGCACTCAGCGCGAGGTCGCCGCTGATTAGTGTTTTCTGATTATTTACATTTGTTGTGAATTACGGGGTTGAATGGACTTTGAAACATGGACTTTGAAATTTAAATTATATGTATTGATTCCTACTTAATAAAATATCATTTAAATGTTTTTCTCCTACTCTTCTTTCAACATATTTAGTACCCCCCTTTTTCGTTTTTCTAGGAAATCCGCTCCCTTTTCCATAAGACGTGTGAATCCCTTCAGCACTGATTTTGTTCACCTCATCTGTCATGGTGCGACTGGAAAGGAGAACCGTGTGCTTCATCTTCAGAAACCCCCCCATCCACAAAGTCAGTCTCCAAGGGGTCTGTTTTTGCTACACCTCGCATGCTTCAATTTAGAGATCCAAAAACATTTGTAGCTGGCAACCTCCAATTGTGTGCTGATAAATGGGAAGACATTTTGTCGAACTATCCTAATGGCAGGGAAATTCTCTCGTATATTTCTGAAGGAGTCCAAGTCCGTGATTTTTTTCCGTCCGTTTAAAGGAACGTTTCAGGGCTTCCTTTATGATTCGGTCACACCTCCTCGAGCAGCGTTCCCCAATGCAAAGTCTTGTGACAAATTTAAGTGTTTCATCTTCAAGACCATCACGGATAGGATTATCAATGGCTCTCTTTTTGTTATTGGAAAAGTTGGAATTGCTCAACCTCCTCACCTTGTAATGCCCATCACTATGGAATCCTCTAAGCCTCGCATGTGTCATGATGAGCGTTTTTTAAATTTGTGGATTAAGGATTTGCCCTTAACTCTGGATTATATCACCGACTTAATTCGTTATGTCACTCCCGATAGTTATCAGACCACCTTTGATGATAAAAGCGGCTATGACCATGTACGTTTGCACCCCTCATGTTATACTTATTTCGGTTTAGAATGGGAAGGCTGGTATTTTGCATATGCAACTCTACCTTTCGGATGGAAGGCAAGCGCCTACCTGTACCACTCCATCGGCATGGTTGCAAGTCATCATATCAGATCTCACGGAATCCCTTGCGCACAATACATTGATGATCGACATATCGGACAACCACGCCCTTTCCCCGTCGTCCTCTACTTGCGCTAAGTTCTCCAATCTCCAGTTAGCAGAAATGACAGCTTACACGTCTGTTCCACCCATATTGACCTAGGCTATTTTATTGGGCTGAAGAAGAGTGTGTTTACCCCGCGTAAGGCTTTCATCTTACCACAAGATAAGCGTGAAAAGTTTGCAAGACTGAGAGAGGAAATCCTATCTCATCAGTCAGTCTCTCTTAAGAACCTCCAGAATTTCTCAGGGAAGACTATTTCCTTCTCTCTTTTGGTTCCTGCTGCTAAGCTTTACACCAACAATGTTTACCATGCCATTACACAGGCGTCCCATAATCCTGCTAGACAGATTCGTCTCAACGATGCCCTCAGACAAGAGATCTTGCATTGGCGTTTTCTGGGTGATTGGCCTGGTTTTTTACCCTGGAAGTCCGAAAGACATTTATCGGTTACTATACACTCTGATGCTTCCGCGTCTGGTTGGGGTGGTTGCTTAGATCTACCTGAACGGAGACTCTACACTCGCGGTTACTGGGATGAAGATAGCCGTCATCTTCCGATTACGGCCAAGGAGGGACTGGCTCTCCTTCGCACTTTAGAGAACCTCTTAACTGATCACGTTAATTGTATAGTCGATGTTTTTATGGACAGTCAGGTTTTCATCGCTGCCTGGAAAAGCCAGCTGTCTAAGTCCCAAGACATTTCTGGTATAATGAAGGATATTTTTATGTTTACTGCAAAAAGGAATCTCTCTTTGGCATTTCAGTATATCCCTTCCGCCCAGAATCCGGCTGATCGTCCGTCTCGCTGTCTGTCGGACCTCGACGCAAAGCTTAGCGAGTTGGCATGGAAACAGGTTGAGTCCGCTTTTGGTCCTCATTCTATCGACCTTATGGCGCTTCCAGAAAATGCCCAGTGTGCGGTTCCGGTAGACGACTCAAGTTCTTCTCACCGTTCCCATGCGCTCAAGCCGCTGGTTCTAACGTCTTTGCACAGGAACTCGATCCTCAAGAAAACGTTTACGTGTTTCCCCCGTTCGTCCTTATCGGTCCTCTCCTTACATTCCTCGGTAGTCGCCATTGCAGATTCACGATTATAGTTCCAGACCTTTACCCGAAGAGATACTGGTGGCCCATTCTATTGCATAAGGCATCTGCTTCCTTCATGCTTGGCCGTAAACACGATGGTTCAGTTCTTCTATTCCCATCAAAGTCTCTAACAAAGCCTTGGGAACCGCGTCCACTACAGTGGGACCTCTGGGCATTTCGCGTATTTTCGCCATGAGCTTTAGGTATTCAAAACATTTTGTCTTTTATTCTAATATGTTGCCCAGCTAAATATGTTTCTCATCACTTTTCTTTTAGCCGCTTCTTGAAGTTCCTCGGTTGTGGTTTCCTGCTGTGCGTTGCCCAGAATGTTCTTACCCCAATGATGCTACGTTCCTTTACTGTCAGCGTTGCGGTTATAAAAGACTTTTGGTGCAAAGTGGACCATCCCCTAAGAAGCTAGCTCTGAATATACCTGCGATTGAACAGCGTCTTGATTCTTTCGCGCGGACACTTGTTTCAAAACCCTACCAGAAGCAGAAGTCAAGTTTGCAGCAAGAACTGGAATCTTTCCTTTCTTCTTTGCCTAACCCTAAAACAGTCTTGTCAGCCTCGCCTCGGGATATTATGCGTTTCCTGGTATGGAAGGATAAATCTGGACGCACCAAAGTCCACGCCCCTTCATGTTCTTTCTTTAATACAACTAGGAAAGGCCGTTGTAGTTGCCCTACCAGACTTGCTGCTGGTACTATAGATAGTACAATAGGAAAATTACGCTCGATTTTCGCCCAGGCAGGTCGTGCTGGGGAATGGAATGATCTTTTAGTTATCGGAAACCCTGCATCTCACTCTAGTGTAAAAGAGTATCTCAGATTATCTAAGGAAGAACAGGCACAGGCAAGAGTAGTTCCCAAACAAGCAGTTCCTTTGTTTTTGGAAAAACTGGTTCCTTTGTGCTCATACCTCAGAAGTAAAATTTTCGCCAAAGACGCACCTCCAAGTCAACGTTTCTTGTATGCAAGGGACTTAGCGTTTTCCTCTGTTGATTTCTTTGCTGGCGATAGAGGCTCAGACTTAGGAAGAGTTTATACAAAAGAAATAGCAGTTCTCCCCTCTCAACAAGAGTTTGTGTTCCGCCATACTTTTGGTAAATCCCTGAGGGGTGATGGTGATATTAACACGTTTATGGTTTCGGAGAATAATAATCCTTATGTTTGCCCAGTACGTAATCTAAAGCTTTATGTTAAATTGTGTGATTGTATGTCTATTAGCGGAACTCCTGTGGAGCCCCATAGGCTAATGCGTGGGGAAAAAAATCAATTTAAAAATGTAAAATAAAGAGTAACCCACCTAGTCGAAAATTTTTGGTTAATGGGGATTTCCGCTGCCCTTTAAGTAGCGCCGGCTCTTTTCTGCCCGGCCCCTAGACCTCAGTGCCTCACGGTATGAAAATTTTAAATGGTAGTTTCTTCCAGCCCGCCCAGCGTATAACTCCATGATAGCGGAGCTCCCGCGGGCGCCGAAGGCGCGCGCGACCGGAGCCCCATAGCTACATGCAGGAGAAAAAGGAACAAAAAAAGTGTATATGCATCCAACGATTCTGTCATGGACTTCCGGTTTGTGCGTTCCTTCGTTCGTTCCTTTTTCGTCAACTAATGAAACACGTAGGATAACTTCTAAAATCACATGCAAAATTCTAATGTTATATACATGATTCACTGCAAGCGCTGCAAACTACAATACATAGGTGAAACCAAACGACAATTACGGGGACGTTTCAACGAGCACAGACGCACACTGACAGCCAATCTACATCCACTACCGCCGCTCACCATTTTCATAACACCCCTAACCATACCTCCACAGATGCTACTTATCCCTTTAGCTACATGCAGGAGAAAAAGGAACAAAACAAAAGTGTATATGCGTCGACCGATTCTGTGATGGACTTCCGGTTTCCGTGTGTCCGTCGTCGCACAGGCAACCCACCAGTTTTGAGCGGGAAAATGAGCACGCGCGCGCTTGAATTTAGTTGGCGATGCCGATGGTCGGCGATTTGTATTTGTAGGGATGTTTAGAGATTTTGTTATTTCGTGCTTGAATTTTCGACAAGTGAAGGAAAAATATTTTCTTGTCCTTCATCAAAAACTGAAACGTTTCTAAAGTAAGCTGTCAAATCAAGAGTATTTTAGACTAAAAGTCTACACCAATGAAGCGGAGACAGATAATATGTCGATGAACACGGTTGTTTCACAGTTGTTTCAAGGGAAAAGAAGCGAAGTTATGAGGGACGGAGAATGGAGGGGAAATAGAGCAGGGAATGTCGGAAGACAAATTATGCGACCGCATGATCGAGGAGAACGGGAAATTAATGTTCTCAGCAAGAAGGTGGAGGTAGCCCTAGCCAAAATGTCGAAACCTGAAGATGATTTAAAAAGGCAGAGACGAAAACTAACGAAAAAAGCGTCTACAACATGTCTCGGAGTCTCAGAAGGAAAGATAGAAGGACAGCGCCAGATAATCGGAGAGGGAAGGTCAAAACTCGGAAGACTGTCGTCGTGCCGTGAAATGAAAAGAAGAAGAAAAACATTCTCAAGGTAGGTCCTTGCCACGTTTAAATTTGACCGTAGTTTTAGCTTTAAAAAGTTTCACCCTTTCAAAAGTATAAAAGTGACATTCGACAGCTATCGCAAATTTTTCATTCACGTTTTTTCGTGCCCTGGCGGCTCGCTTCGCTACTTGGAAAATAGACGGAAAGTTCATTGTGTTTACTGTTTATTTGAGGATTCCCACTGAATTACCATCGCATTTTTAAGTGATTTTCAATTTGACAACGATTCTACAGTGCTTCCGTTGCCATAGCTATGTGGTATTTAAAGTTTGGGAGAATTTATGATTTAAGCTTATTTGCTTGCGAAGGCAGCCATCTTGAATTGAACGTGGTCGAACTTTGGAAAAAACTATGCAATGCAATCTCCAAACGCATCTTACAGTAGGTTCCCAAGATATTTTTCTGGTTATGATAGGGTGTGCTTCACGGTGTATTCTGCATAAAACAGGCAAGTGGAGATTTTAATACAAATTGTTCACTCTCGGAAGGCACGAACATTTTCAAATCACTCGGGGATACCAAATTAAAATACCGTGTGAAAGTATCCGTATCCTCAGTGATGCAAAGACTTTTCCTAAGTGAAAACTAGACAAACAAACAACCTAGTACATGTATAAGGTAATCCATTTGAGAATCGAGTAACAATTGTCAAAAATTCTTGGAAAAAAATAATTTACATCAGAGTGTAGACTTTTTTCATACTGTTTTTGATAGTAAACTTATCTAAAAGAATTTATTTCTTACAACACCAAACAATCAAAATGAATCCTGAAATTTGTCCAAACCCATACAATTTATATAGGTTGACAAGCGACATGAAATGACCACCATTCCTTCACAACTTTGAAAAATTATTTCTTTTGTTTCCTTGGAAAATTATTCTCGGTGTCACCGCCAATTCTTTATTTTATCAAGAACTTTAAAAAAGTGCTACAAACAAGGAAATTGGTTTTGTAATACTCCATCTAAGTTTCCACTTTGTGACCAAAAATTACTCGATTTCTTGGTAGATTTCCTCTTAATCACTTTTTCCCCTGTACATGAATCAGATTGAAATGCTTTTGCCATTGTTGGGCAACAGAGGCAATCTGTTTAGGGGTGGACCATTAGAAGTTGGGGGAGGGGGTGGCAATTCCCCCCAAAAAAATTGTGCAAGGCCAATCCTTCAAAAAAAAAATCTTGCAGAGATTCAAGCTAGAAAAAAAATCCTACAAAGACATGGCTTGGGCTCTCGTTAAAAAGATGTCTGAGGCTGCATATTTACTTGAGAATGAAAGCAGTCATTTTTCTACTTCATTTCACTCAATACTTAATAAAATTTTCGGCGCATAAAAAATAACAGCCAATATAGTCTGTGAGAACTCGCGAAAACAAATACACTGCCCTTCGGGCCGTTTACAGGACAACTGTATCTTGCCGAGGAAAAACAAACTCTCCCAAAAATGCCTTGCAGTGATAGGCCCATCAGGCACTCTATGTTCGAAAAAAGACCACTGACTTAGGTAAGCGTGGCGAGAACGTTTAACAGCTCTGAGGGCTGTTTTTTAACTCAACCACTATAATTATAACCATAAGAAAATTTTTCGTAGATATACAAAAAGGGTTTTCTTATTCCATTTCTGAACCATATAAATATAGTATAAGAAAATTGTGTTGATGCATAGACATAGGATTTGAATGGCCTGAGGGAACAGAACGCCACGGGAACAGGTATAAACATTAATGGTTTTGGTACCATTTTCCCACATTAATGGAAACACGCTACCAAACCCAAAACAAATGTTTTTCTGCAATTTTTCCCTGTAGGGAGTGATAATATCTACCAAATATCATTGAGTCCGTACAAGAAAGAGCGCTTAGAATTATCTACGGCCCCACCTTAGAATATAATGAGAGGCTCAGACGTGCAGAGCTTATCCCTCTCACGGAACGTCGTGCAATTATATCAGCTAAATTCATAGAGAAAGCCAGGGGAATTGAGCCCCTGAGTTACGTTATTCCCAATACCACCGTGGTGCCTCACGGTTATTCTCTGCGGTCAGGTCCTCAGAGGGCCCAGAAGTTTCGAGGCCGCACTGATAGACTCAATAACTTTGCCACTGTTCGTTATTCATAATTAGACAATTATCTGTTAAGTATTGTAAATATCAGTATTGTCTCTGACCTCCACTGCAATTCAGCCAATGCTGCTATGTGGCTCAATAAACATATATTATTATTATTATTATAAGAATGCAACCTATTGTGAATGCACTTTTCAAAGTGGTGAATCTGAAAGACTGAATGTTATTCATCACTGATTTTATGTTTTGATCATTTTTATGGACTTCACTATGTTGTGTTACTAAAATGTATAATAATATCCATGCCATATGCGTTGATAAATTAGACTGGAAAAAAGAAGATCAATGTTTAAGTTTCATCAGGCTTATCGGTACCTATTCTCTTTCAATTTCAGTGATAAAGCAGCAGCCAGGGAGATGGCTCTTGGGACAGGCCATGGCATAAGGTAAACACTAAAATTAACTTGATATCAACATAATTGTATTAAACGGATGGGGAGCAATAAGACAGAAAAGTTGAAAATCTGCTGAAAATTAAAGGGGCTGCTTGAAGCCCCCTCTTCTCTTCCGTCCATGTGTTATGATTACTAAAATACTTGTCAATTTAATGCATTTGCAGTGCTATTATTATTATTTTGAAATTTTGAAGGATAATGAATGCTGTCAGAAGGTACTTGCTAAGGGAGTGTTCATTATTTATGGTTGGGGGGGGGGGGGGTCGTCAGTGTTCCGTGCAACTCCACTTTCGTTTTCTGTTTAGCCCCTCCTTTGGCAGTAGCCAAACTTTTTTGACCCCCCACCAGGAGGTTAGGCAAACCCCCTCCCCTGCACTATGCCATCATCAATAATAAGTGCGCCCTTACAGTGGTTTCTCTCCCTCACTTGTTATCCGCCTGAGAGAGGAGGAAACCACTGCTTGCAGGGAACCCCCCATCTGCAGGGGACTTCAAAAGGTACAACCCCCCGGGGGAGTCCCTATATTCGAATGCTAGGTTTGACCGTCATATTTTTTAGGGGTTGAAATCAGCAATCTGTGATTTTTTAGGGGTTCTAAAATAAAAAACGGTATGGTAAAAAAAAATACTGGTATTTTTAGGGGGTTCTCACAAGGTACAAAATATTTGAAAGAATGATCTAGTGTATTTGAAACTCGAGAGGATACATTTGATGTATATCAAATAAACGGCCAGAATAACCTGTCAACATTGTTGGTATTTTTAGGGTATTTCCAGACTGCAGTCAATTTTTTAGGGTGGAAATTTTTTCCAACCAGGTATTTTTAGGGTCAAAATTCGAGTTTCCCAACATCCCTAGCATTTTAACCTTAGAGTCCCCCCTCTGGGTACAACCCTCTCCTTACATTGGTATATGTTATGTTCCAAGTCCTTCAAGAAAACTATGTATCATGAATTTAAGATGTAATATATTATATAAGTATTGTTATAACAAAGGTAGTTTTGAATGGACAATTAATTCATGGAAAGCAACATGTACATGTAAAAGTGTGGTGTGACCCCCCCTCCCCCCTGAAATGCTCACAAATGAGAATGGCCCTCCCCTTATGGTGCTTTAGATCTAGGATGCCCCTCCCCTTTGAGGCCTCAACCCACCCCTCCCCCCAAAAAATGTTCCTTTTCAGTGGAATTGCAATAAATATACAAAGAAGGTATGAGTAGAAAGACCAAAATTTGCAGCCACCTATTCTCTGCTCATAACATGGTTGGTATCTGTATTTTCTGGAATGACACATTTTATAAAAAATACACTGCTCGTGTAATAAAATGTACATATATTGTGATTAATTAAAAAAAACTCATGACAAATAATTCCTTTTTTCTTTAAATTGCATATGTTCTTTGTTAGAACCATTCCATTGGGAAGGGTTAATACCCTATTTTTTTCTGAAAGAGGTTCTTTATCTTACTTCCACAGGCCATGCCTATTATTAGTTTTTGGTTCATCGACACAGAAAAATATGTAACCGGGAGCTCCGCTTTTAGCCAGTGGCTAAATCTATATATTAGGTCCTTTCTTGGATCCAGCTTCAGTTTTACTTGTAAGCGGTCCTGCAAATACTTCAAAGTTTCTTCGTTCGTTCGTTCGTTCGTTCGTCCGGAATGACATCATCGAAACTAGAAAAATCAATATCTCAAGAACGCAACATCGCTAGGTGACCAAACTTGGGTAAAGTTATTCTGGAGGCAAGGGGGGTGCACTACCAAGGTCACGTGACATGACGTAATCGATGACGTCATCAAAACTAGAAACTTCTGTAGCAAGTGACGTCGCGACACTTCACATTATTAATCTTTTGCAGGACTTATAATTTTCCCTAGCAACGGCCCAACAAGAAAGGTAAACACACCCTTTTATAAAAATATGTAACCGGGAGCTCCGCTTTTAGCCAGTGGCTAAATTTATATATTAATCTTAGGGACGGGTTCTTGTTTAGAACTCTTTATAATAACCGCGATGTCTCTCCCAACCCTTTTACGGGCTCCGCAATAGCCAATAGGCTTTTGCTACACCTCAAAGACGCGGGTTTGTATTCTGGTGAGACTGTTCACAGCCTCCGAAGCGGGTGCTCGATTACTTTGTCACTCTTAGGTGTCCCAACTGAGGAAATTGCAAAACACATCGGATGGAAATCCCTCTCTATGGTTGAACATTATTCTCGTACTGATAAAGTCATGAGCGCCGCTTGGGTAGCTAATGTTTTGGCAACGGGCTCTGTTTATTCAGTACTTGGTGCTACCCCCTCGGCCTCTGAGGCTGTTGAACGTTTTAAAACATTCAATAATCTTAAAAAGTTATCTGCTGCCTTTCCGTAACCAATTCCTGTGATACTTTATAACATATTCTAGTGTATTTTGTATTATATTTATTTGACCCTGACCCTTCCTCTGAGTTTTGGGAGAATAAAGAATTATTTGTCACAATAGCCCTATTGTGACGTCTAGCGTGCTCAACTAACTGGGGGAGGGGCGCGTTGTCAGGAGGGAGGAGGGAGTTCTCAACTAAGGGGAGGGGCGCGTTGTCAGGGGGGGATGCTGATGCTCACGTGAAATGTAAAATCGCAGGCACAAATACCAGCATGTTTTGGCAACATCCAAAAAAGACTACAGGGCTGCTAGCGGCCGAAAAAAACGACCTACAATAATTACTCAAAGGAGAAATACCCGAAAAGAAGCCGTGGAATCCAAAGATTTGGTAGAATGGGGAATACTATAATCAAGTTGGAGTATTTTCTTTGCCGGCTTGCTCCTGAAATTCTTCCAGAGTTTCAAGGCCGAGAAATGACAGTTCTATTACTGCAGAACCGTGCTATCACGCATTACGCCTCAAAGGATAAAATACGCGAAGAGGAAGCCATAGAATACAAACATTGGGTCGAGGGATGAGGAAGGGATCGAGGAATGATAAATTTGGTTAAAATTATCTCTAGTAGAAGAGCAGAAAGCAGAAAGAAATGGAAGCACCAGAGACTCTCAGAGAGACCTAGACGGGAAGAAGGGAGAAGAAGCCGGGCAAAGCATGAGATCAGAGCAGAAAGTAAACCACCAAAGAGAGGCATCCTGTTCTTTTCCATCATATCTTTTTGAGACTACTCGATAGTCGAGGATTAACATGGAAACGGTTTCGTTTGTTCCCCTATTTCGGCTCTCGTCGACAGCTGATGGACTAACACTATTTTTTTTTAAACAGAAACTTTCGGTACCTTGAAGTCCTCTATTAAAGGACACAACGCCTGACGAGCGCGGACACTCACTTCACTTTAAAGGAAGCGGAAATAACTTGAAACAAGTTTAAAAGTTTCTAATGACAAACGTCTTTGTTCATGACCACCACGTGACCCGAAGCGGCAAGATTAGTGAAACTAAAGGTGTAGTTGTATCAGTCAAATTCCTACACACGATACGTTTGTTTTCGAGAGGAGTCGTTTTCACGAGGAAAAATTACAGGCTGCAATTCTATTTAATTAGACATATGTTCTACTTCTCCGCTGAATGCGAAAGTGTCAGGACTATAGCTGAATTCACAGGAACTGAAAACGTTTGTCACGAGTTACAGTACAACAACAATGGCGCCCAAATCGAGTGCGGGAGTTTTCGTGTTTTGCCGTGTTTTGTGGGTTCTTCAGCTCCCTAAAGACATGGAATAGCTTTGAAAGTCACGGATATAATGGGTGCGGTGTGGATTGGAAACTCACTGTTCGCTGGAGTTGGACAAACATTCAGTATGAAGTGGATTAAACTGCAAGCTCTTTGGTAAGAATGTTTTTTTTGTTTTATGAGAAATATTTTCTCTGACTAGACGATCTCTTCAGGGAATTTGATTACTCGGCCGTACGATTTAGAAAATATGATCATATCTTACTTTCAACTGTGTTTTGGCCATTCATTGAATTATAGAATTGATTACTTTATTCTATCTATTGATAGCTATCTATTATAAGTTATTTCTTGAAAAATTTCGACCTGTGTTTCAATTTGTTTTGGATTCTTCGTGAGTAATGCACTAGTCAATTGAAACCCCACCCCTAGGGACCCGGGGAAGGGTTGGGTTATCGTGGGGGGTTAAAGCATTTTAAAACTAGAGTCTGTTCCGAGGGGGTGGTGGATTTGACTGGTTTTGATTCCGGAACCTGTCCCTACCCCCCGGGGAATGTTTATTTGCTTTCAAATAAATTATTTCGGTCAATCTTCCACTTTGATTTTGGCCATGCAAATCTGCATGTTCTACGATGCAATTGGAATCATTCGATTTTAATGCATTTTTCTGTACTTGCATCCCTTGTTTCATATAGGACACCACACTAACTGAGGCCCACTCCCCTTTGACGATCATAGAAAGGTGTGTTCTTTGTTTGATGCTTGCAAGTAAAAGGTGATTTCGGAGGCCCCAAGGGTAGGGGCATTTCACAGGAATTTCCTCCCGATGGAGTGGGGACTTAAACAGCTTTTGTTCAGGGGTAAAATCAAATCCCCAACCCTTCCCCGGGTCCCTAGGGGTGGGGGTTTCAATTCACTAGTGCATAACCGGTTTGTCCCCAGCCAAATATAAGTTAAATGTTATGCATCAATAATATTTTCCTTGCTCAATGGAAAGTCAGCACAGTGCACAGAACTTTTTCCCATTTCTGTTGGATCAGAATAAAGAGAGCCTCTGTTATATGTTTTTGCCGTAGTTTCATTGTTTTCACCTCTTTCTAAAACCCAATAGAAGTATCTTGATCCAAGGTTTTCAAACTTTTCTCAGGTGAGCATGCCCCCTCAAACAGAAATTATTTTGTTTTTCTGTCTCATTTCTCTTCCCCCCCCCCCCCCCAACCCCCATTTTTTCAGTATTTTAAGTGCAATTAGGTGAAATTCAAGTACCTTTTTTTTTTCTTTTCTGGACAACTTGTAAACCTGAAACTTCATGAATTTTAGACCCTTCTACAAAATTGCTCCACCCATAATATGGAGTTATGTATTTGGAACACTTTGGACTTTGCGGCCTTCTGCTTAACACCTGTATGGCCAGGAGTAGTGTCTGGTCCAATATCTTTTGAAGGTCTGCACGCAAGTATAGTAACTTGTGTTATTTCCATTATGAAATCTAGATGGCAACCTGTTTCAATATACAGCTGAGGGTTTTATAGAATTGGGTCGACATAGAAATTCATTGTTCATGGCATACATTAAGTTTCCAAAATAGACCAAAATCAAGGAAGTGATTCTAAGTGTTTCAGTAACTGGATTTTTGGCCACTTTGCCAAAATTGCCCGGAATCCTGGTAAAATGTCTCATATTAATTTCTCTGGTGTATCTATCAATAATATTATCTTGTGAAATTATTCTACTTACTATTCTGTCAGATAATGCAGTTTTTGTCCACTGAGGAATAAATATTGTCCTGAATAAATCATGAAAGTTATTGTGTCCCTGGTTATTGTGTCCCCCAGCTGACCCCCAGCCAGTGATCCTCGTTGAGAGGGGTAGGCTGTATTGGAAAAAGTAAAAAAGTAAAGTTCCCCCTGCCCAGAAGGGCGTTTAAAAGTGACCCCACCCCTATGGAATTTCTAAAAAAAAAATTACAGTATTTGTATGGAAAAGAGCAGGGAGCATGCTAATTCTGACTGTTAGCCATGGAACATGTGCCAAACAATAAAATAAATCAAGCCAATCAAGCAATCAATTGAAAATTTAGTCATTACAAAATTTGAAACTGCAAAGGTTTTTAGGGTTCAAAAGATTACCAAATATTTTAGGGGGATATTTTGCAGGGATAGCTGAGGCACCAAATGAGGAAAGATATGGGGATTAGGGGATATTTTGGTCCCCAGACTTGCCTCTATACAATCCCTCTGTGTTGAAATCAAACAATTCACTTGTGACCGAGATAACTCTGGGTTGAGAGATATGGTATTTGTGTAGGGACAGCATAAAACTGTCTATCTCAGGGGTCATATGAGTCAAGAAATAGGACCAGGCAATTCTTGTTAGAGGCTGCTGTCGAAGGCCTAACAGTCCCAAACAGCACAGGGCTGCTGTTAGGGACAAACAGCTGGGAGGAAGCATTCCTTACTCCCATGTCTAAAAGGCGGGGCACATATTATGATCAACACCTACAGCCCTAACAGCCCTGGCTGGCCTGACAACCCTAACAGCCCTAAACAGAGAGAGGAAGCATTTCTAAAAGGCGGGGCACATATTTTGATAAACACCTAACAGCCCTCTGTTAGGGCTGTTAAGGCTGTTAGGACTGTTAGAGTTGTTAAGACTGTTAGGTCTGTAAGTGGTGTTAGGGTTGTTAGGTGTTTATCATAATGTGCCCCAGGTCTTTTAAGAGGTGGGAGAAAGGAATGTTTTCTCGATGCTGTTTGGTCTGTAAGGCCTAACAACAGCCCTAACAAGAATTTCCCTGTCCTCTTCCTTGACAGGTCAGGGGTTGGGCCAACTTTCTTGATTGTGCGTGCCGCATGTGTTAGCCACAACACCAAGATATCTTGCATTTTTGTTCTCATGTGAAACAGGTGCCAGTTTTGTCCCTACCCCAAAGTTGTCCCAGGGTCTTCTCCATCGTTTTTCAAAATGGTGGTTGACTCGGGAGAAGATCCTGGGACCGTTTCACAACAAAGGAAAACCTCGTTCCCATGTTTTCAAATACTGGTCATGTGACTCAGCCTCCCCCGGGGTCTTCTAGTCGACCAACCGCCATCTTGAAAATTACCCACAAGACCCTGGGGACGAGGTTGATATCTCACCTCATGTGAACAAGCCCTATGGGTGTCTACATTTTTATTAGTTGAGTTGTCCTCATGCTTTTTGTGTTTTGTAAAAGGCACAAAGGCAATAATATTAGTCTAAATATAATAAATGTATTTTTGATACTACAATTAACTACTACCATCTTTTATTCCTTATAATAGTTGGGAGCTCCGCTTTTAGGCAGTGCCTAAATCTATATATTAGAACATGCGAAACTTTTTCAGTGTCATGCAAATTTTCAACAGACTAGGACTGAGATTGAGTGCAATTGCATGAAACGCAGAGCACTGTATAAATCCGGAGTGTCCTAAGCCAACTAAAGCTTTCCTACTAAAGGTTTCTGTCGAACTTCTCCTCTCTTTTCTTGCCAGTTAGAGCTTGTTCTACAGGTACATCCTCTTCAACAATCGTACTTAGTTTAGACGCCATTTTGATGCTTACATTGTAGCTTAGTCAATTAGCGCGCAGGGGGAGAGGGGTAAAATTTCAAATAGCTGTTTTTCGAAGGGAGTATAAATTGATTTTTGTACGGGGGTAAGTTTTCACAAAACATACGAGCAGGGGCTCCTTACGTTTCCGGCTGTATCTGCCCTGAGGCTATACAGTAAATGTAAGGAATGTATGTATGTATGGAATCGCTTGAGTAAACCTGGTGAGGGGGAATCTCGTAGGTAGTAGGGGGGGGGGGGGGGGTGCTCATAAGGAAAATGAAATTTAAACCATAAAAGATACCAATCTACTAGGTGTGGTAAACAAAGTCAAATTTTTGAATCTGCAACGTTTCGACGTTTTGTGCAAAATTTGTTTTCAAAATAGATAGGTCAGGAAAAACGCTGCCTCACCGGACCCAGTACCCAAAAGATGGAAGCTCCTACATATGGGCTCGAGCACTTGCGCTTTTTTTTAAGCAAACGCAATATAAATATACAATTTTCTGCGAATATTCGCCTGCATAAAAGATACCTTTAACAAAAATTTTCACCCATAAAAGTTACAATTATACTCAAAATCTGCTACATGCATTTTAAGTGTAAATAAAGTAAGTTAAGTTGAAGAAGAAATGGCCACAAAACAAGTTTTAATGAAGTTCGATTTTTTCCATTACCTAGATGAATCTTTGTAAAGGAAACTAGCTTAGTAAGTTATATTGCAATATTGTGAAATGAAACACCACTCGAAGGTCAGAGTGCAGTCATGGCGGATGTTACTACAGGAAATTTAGTGAAATACCTTAGTTTCAACCCCAAGAAGCAATTCAAGTGGGCAAGTGATGTACAAAATCTCAAAGTGTTTTGGATTTCAGAGTTGGAAGGCGGCAATTCGGATAAACTACTTAACTCGGCATCCAATAACTCGAACGAGGTCCTTAAATTTGAGTCCGTAACGGTTAACTTTTACCGAAGTACTAAAACGCTTCTAGTGCAGGGGGCTTCTAAGGATCAGTATATCGCCAAGCTGATGGGTATTATAAAGGAACACGATACAGAAGAAGTAGTTGTCGAAAGTGATGGGGAAGAAAATATTGGTGACGAATCGCACACGCTATTTGGTAGTCAAATGCAGTACGCCGATATTTCTGAAGTGCAAATTTCAAGCCTTTGCAGTCATAGCCCAACTGACGGAAATGAGGAGCAAATTCCATTAAAGGATGTTGAGACGAGACTGAAAAGCCAGATATTAAATGACGTTATGGAGCAGCATAGAGGTGAAATCGATGAGATCAAGAATTCGCTGAAAGTTGCTGGAGGTAATGAGATTCATGGGATGGTCAGCTCTACCATTCATAATACCAGAGTGGCTGAACTTCAACATGAAAACGACTCTTTGAGGCAACAGCTTATCGTATCGAAAGATCTAAACACTCAACTAATTGCTGAGCGCGACTCC
This sequence comes from Scolanthus callimorphus, assembly GCA_033964015.1. Lineage (NCBI taxonomy): Eukaryota > Metazoa > Cnidaria > Anthozoa > Actiniaria > Edwardsiidae > Scolanthus > Scolanthus callimorphus. The sequence goes on from CM066917.1 coordinate 2,772,133, forward strand.
TTGAAGTTAGCCCTGCAACTACTCTCGAAAGATCTTTATTATTTACAATCCAGTGGCGCTCCAACTCAAATTAATTCGAAATCTGGAAATCGGTCGCACCCCACTGACCCCAGCTTGAATAATCAAGCTCGTACACCGTCACCTTTGGTTGGTGCCGAGAGTAGTCAAGCGTTCCCGCCAACCGCTCAGAACAAAGGGAAAAAGAAAAAGCGTCCGAACAAAAAGACGTCGCCTCAGCCGCGTGAAAATACAAGCGACGATATTTCAAATGACCAACCAATAGCCGAGTTCCGACGAAAGAAAACCACAGTGATCGCAGGAGACTCGTTAGTAAAGCACATAGTTGGAGCGAAAATGAGCGCCTCTGACCCCGACTATTTCTTTGTTGTGAAACCCTTTCCTGGAGCCACAGTCACTGATATGGAAGACTTTGTGAAACCCCTGGTCAGGCGTTCTCCAGATAACTTCATTCTACACGTCGGGACCAACGATTTAAGAGCGTTCGTCAGTAAATATCGCCCGGGTCGCGAATTTCGAGAAATTGAAAAACCCCCCAAATTTTGTTAAAATGTACTAATAGTTGACCACTAACTACGGTGAAAGTTTTAGCTCGATCTGATAAATATCTGTCGTGAACGAGCACTTGATCGGATTATCCGGCTGACCCCGGTTTCGAGTTCCAATTTCACGCCATTTCAGGGCACTTGAAATCACACTAAAAATCGACATCTGCGGACTCTTTACAACCCACAATCGATGAAAACCAAAAGAACAAACATCCCTTTACAATCTGAGTCCTATTTCAAAGATTTTGAGCGAAAAGAGAATATTTTCCTGATTTTTAATTTTTTTTCGGTTTCGCGACCGCTATTTCAAAGGTCAAATTAGCTGGCTTATATCTCCGATGTTACGCAACGTGTACTTGTACGTGCACTCGTAGCGTTCGCTTTTTTAGTCCATCGGCCTAAAAAACATGATTCTCAGAGAACAAAACATTAGCAGTTTTACCTCCATTGATAATGGGCCAAATATCAGGAGAACGAATCCGATTTTAGCGTGAATTTATGTAATCTTGTATTGCTTTATTTGCCATTGTGATTCTAAATTTTAGCATTCTTGACCCGGTCGGGTCTGTAAGCGCGACCTGAGTTGAATGTAAATTGTCACGAATAATTACCTCAAACAGCGAATGCAAATACGTTCACAGCGATTGAACATCGCAAAATCCCCGGGTTTTTATTTGATAGATATAAAGTAGAAGACATGTTTTGATCAAGTTATGTGTAGAATTGGTGGATTTTCGCGTAACATCGGAGATATAAGCCAGCTAATTTGACCTTTGAAATAGCGGTCGCGAAACCGAAAAATAATTAAAAATCAGGAAAATATTCTCTTTTCGCTCAAAATCTTTGAAATAGGACTCACATTGTAAAGGGATGTTTGTTCTTTTGGTTTTCATCCATTGTGGGTTATAAAGAGTCCGCAGATGTCGATTTTTAGTGTGATTTCAAGTGCCCTGAAATGGCGTGAAATTGGAACTCGAAACCGGGGTCAGCCGGATAATCCGATCAAGTGCTGGTTCACGCCATATATTTATCAGATCGAGCTAAAACTTTCACCGTAGTTAGTGGTCAACTATTAGTACATTTTAGCAAAATTTGGGGGATTTTTCAATTTCTCGAAATTCGCGACCCAGGCGATATTTACTGACGACCGCTCTTAAAGTCTTCTACACCCCGAAATATTGCAGATTCACTCCTGAATCTTGTCACGCAAATCAAGCAAGATTCCCCTCTAACATCTGTGGGGCTTTCTGGGCTGCTGATCAGAAGCGACAACGAGGAGCTGGCATCAAAGGCACGTCAGGTAAACTCTTTATTAAAGGGCCTGTGTGATCGAAACAAGATCAGTTTCCTCAATAACTCCAATATTACAAGGGAACATTTGAATTATAAGGGACTTCACTTAAATAGGCAGGGAAGTACAGCACTTCAAGAAAACTTTAGGAAATTTGCAAATACTATTTCACATTGACCTGCTCTGCCGTGTGAAGTTGCTGTAGCCCCCAGTACCAATGAACCAAGTCAATTTAATAACACAACCGACAGGCTACAAAGCAATTCCCTTTCATTTATTCCTCCAAATCGTGGATTTAAAATTGCCTGTCTAAACGTGCGCAGTCTCTTAGCACACATTGACGAACTGAGGGTTTTGCTTGCCGATAACCCAGTGGACGTTCTGGCAATGAATGAGACATGGCTTGATTCTTCAAAAAGCGATAACGATGTGCACATTTCGGGCTATCAAATAATCCGCCGCGACAGAGCGAGTGGCAAATTTGACGACGACGGTGAATCTAGGAGGTGTTTGTTTCTATATCCGTGAAAACATAAATTTTTCCCTCCGTCCAGATTTATCCGTTGATCAATTAGAAAATTTGTGCCTAGAAATCCACAAACCGAGCTGCAAGCCATTTCTCTTGGTAACTTGGTATCGTCCACCTTGTTCTACCGTAGATAAATTCGATTTGTTTGAGGCTTTAATTGGTAGGCTCGATGCTGAGAATATTGAATATTGGCTCTTGGGAGAACGGCAATTTGGGTGCGGCCACCTTTGACCATAAATCCAAAATTCTATCTAGTATCGCAGACTTATATAACCTTGAACAGTTAATTGAAGAGCCAACTCGCATCTTCATTTCTTCACTTCATTTCCTCACTCGTACGATGGGTAGTAAGAACACTCCTAACATGGTTTAGTAGATTAGGCCAAGGGCAAAGAGAAACATCAACACAGAGGAGACAACCTGCTATATAAATGTTGATCTATCCATGGAAAGAGCAGTAAACGCACGGTGTTCACTGTTCACACGTATTTTCCCTCGCAAGGTTTGATTGATGTGCTACAACGGACTCCTAAAAGAAACCTATATGAAAAAAAAATACACGGCGTTTTCCAATTTTACCCAGAGGCCCTGATTTTAAACCCTTTAAACAGGGTTACAATGGGGGTATATGGCTCTGACGGTTGAGAAATACGCTTTTGACGGTTGACGGTTATATTTTTTGTTCTTCACGGTTAATTTGGATATTATTTAGTACCAAAGTACAATGCATTACATATCTTTTGTGCTAATATAAAAAAAAGCGTGAAAAGTCCATCAAAAAAATCGTCTAGGGTAAACTTTCAGCAAATAGCAACAATTGTAACCCATAGAAGCTACCTTTAGGGACCGGAATGAGCTTTTGGTACTATGGTTTACATGACCACCAATTTTTAGAGTAAGACGTCTTGACTGTTCTCCTGTACGAACCTGAAACAACTAACAAGCTACGTAACTGCTCCTTCGTAGTACGAAAGGAACCCCAGACGTTTTGCAGAAAGCGAGGATCGTATTGTTCTTCTGTGGCGCGCGAACTGCGCCCAGATTTTAACAAACGCATTCCATCTAGCCTCAAAGAAAAGGTTACTGAAAATTCCATTTAAATTCTTTATGGGCGCAAAGCGCGCTTAAAGAAATTCTTATTATTCATATGCGTAAAATGAGGCCCGATGAATGTCTATGCTTTTAACGTCGAACTCCGCTGACCTGCCAGTTCTTTCAAACACAGTAGCGACTGCCCGCAAGGCTTTTAAGGGGATTATTTTTGGGAGTTATTGGCTTCTTTGCGCGTGTTCTCTAAAGCACTGTATTAGATTATTAGTCTTCTTTATGCGCGCTGAAATGTTAACATACATATGATATAGAACTAGTCCAGTCCCTGAACAACGGAGCCGCGAAGGAGAGTCCAGGGACTAGATATAGAACTTGCTGGAATCACTCCTTAGGAATTTCTTGACCTCCCCCCCCCCCCTCCTTCAGGCAATCCCCCCCTTCAGGCAATCAGGTTTCGAGAGATTCCCCATTTCGCTATTTCGCTTAACCAAAATGAAGTGATAGCCCCTTCCCCCCAGGTGATAAATAATGACCGGTCCCTAGCTTATTCAACTATTAGGAAAAACTCTCTTGATTGACCGCGACGAAATGCGTTTTTTTTTTAACGGTAAACCTTTTTGACGATTGACGGTTAATATTTTTTTGACGGTGTTGCAGCTCTATATTGATAATGCCCCGAGGGCAGGAGTACTGTCTGTAATTACAAGACTTCCTGGCCTCAAAGGAGGGCGAAGGCGGATGTCGAATTATTGCAGTGGCCAAACACAAGACAGACTATTACCATGGTCCTGTTAATGTTTTTGTCAGGCCAAACGTGTTCCGTTGGTTGCAGATATACGAGGAACACATGCGTAAAGTCTATTTCCCCGCAACAGAACGTTCCATTACCCCATTCTTTCCTAGCTGGTCAGGGAACGCGTTGTCCAGTGGCGACGTGAGCAATTGTCTATCTTCAATTTGGAAGAAGGCTGGCATAGAGGGAAAGCTTACTGCCACACTAGTGCGCAAGTCTGCCGTCACTGTCGTGCACGATGAGCGCAAAGATTTGGCGCCAAATCTAGCTGATCTTATGGCCCACACAGAAACGACCGCAGTAAAAAGCTATAAGCTTGTCCAGCAGGAGAAATCTCGAGTTGATGCCGCTCGTGAGCTTCCTGGGTTGATGCGTAACGCTGCAGATGCACCAAAAGAGTGAGCAACTAACAAAAGAAGAAAACCAAGAGCCAGAGGGTGAGGACGGTAGTGCGTCTACAGTAAACACAACTCGGACGTTTCCGTCTGGTGGATCACGAGAAAGCTTATTAAGCCAAGGGGACATCGTCATCATCCTCAACACATTTCAAGATATGATCGGAAAAGCACCCATTAGCAAAAGCTTGATAAAAGCTCGTCTCCAAAATATGGGAGAAGGACAGGATATGGTAAATCGAATCTCGGTTGAGCAACTGGAACGTAGGATTAAGTATGAAAGATTCACGGAGCGCAGTGGCAAGCGTTAGGAATACTCAATGATAAACGGCGAGAAACGCATTTTGTAAGCAGCTCAGTGAACATCAACTGTAAATATGGGTTTGCCTTTTTGTTTCCCTTTATGTCACATCTGCCAATCAAACTGTGAAAGCGAACTGGGAAACCCAGCACAAAACCATCTGGGAAAATTGACATGGATAGTCATGGGAAATCCGAACACTTCCCATTCTTCTACCATGGGAAATTCAGCTTTTCTCATGGATGGGATTCCGCAGAAATTTCCCGTAAAGATGCAAACTCAGGGATTTTTTTCTTACGTATAACTACGAAGTTAGCAGTAGATTCGTGGTGCAGTTGCCTTTGCAGTTGCTCTTGTGCTGCATTTCTCTGCAAAAAAGTATCCATGCCATACACTGAAATCAAAATTTCACGTGCTCAATAATGCTTTTACCAGCTTTTGTGAATTCGCAAAGCACGAGCAATGAGTTAATCGATAACGTGTATCATTTCTTCTCTCGAACAAGTTGATAGGTAGTAAAAAAGTAAATTGTGAAATGGGTTTGATACATTCACCAATTTATTATTTGCCATTTCTTGCTATTGAAGCAAGCATTTTGTTAAACTTACCAACAATATTTTGCAATTATGCCAACAATTTCAATAAAATGCTTTGGTATTAAATGTGTTTTGTCCTTAAAACAACCGTCCAGGGTTTTCTAGGGAAGAGGGGAGGCTTCGGTGCTTGCGATACCCTACAGCTATCTATCTATCTAGGAAAGGGGATTGATGATGCTTGGTTTCTTGCTGAAGTGTGAATTACCATTGCATGCTTGCTATTTGTCACAGCTCGCGATATTTCTACTGCGGCTTTAGTCCATCTATCACCCGAGTCGAGAGTGTGCGCGATTTGAAGGTGATCGGATAATATATCACAACGCGCGCGTTTCTCGAATTCTGATTGGCTCTCAGCCGTGGGTACATAAAAGTATATACCACGAAACGCGCCATTATCAGCGCGCGCGCTAAAAACCAAAGAAAACACCGTTTGGCTCGGCTGCGCCTCGTGAGTCCACAACGTTTTGACCACTTTATTGTCATTCCGTGGTATATAAGAGGACATACCACGGAAAATCAGAGGTCATTTGTTTTATACCACAACAAAAAAGGCAAAAATAAATACAAAAACAGCGCGTTCGCGCAGCCAAACATTGTTTTCATTGGTTCTTTATAGCGCGTGCACTGATGATGGCGCGTTTCGTGGTATATACTTTTATGTACCCACGGCTGAGAGCCAATCAGAATCCGAGAAACGCGCGCGTTGTGGTATAATTGTTAATAGACCGATCCCTATTTCGACGATAGCTCCGCCCACTCATAGCAAACAATAGGAAGTTTTCCCTACGGAATTCAAAATGTCCGAGCAACAAACTTGAATATCGAAGATTTTTCAATAATTATTCAGCCTTTCAAGATAAAAATATAAAATCCAAATTGCATGCAACAACTTCTAACACCTCCCTACAATCGGCGCCTTTTCAGCGCTCCATGCCAAAGATAAAATTTGGCTTGTCCGACGTAGCAACAGTAACTAGGGGTATAACAATGAATGCGGGATCGGTGAATTGAAAATGTAGTCGCCATGCTCGTTTTCGCACTGCTTGACCGTTGTTTACCTGGTATTTGACTGTTCGGCGAATTGTGTTTCCTTTTTCTCGGCTGTGATATTGATATTAGTTGGTATTTTAAGTTTGTTTAGATAATAATGTAATATTAAATCAGATAATTATCCGATTGGGCATATGTAGCATGAAAATGGACCACTACAGTCTTAGGCGATAGATGGTCGATTTCAGAGAAAACAAATTGCGGGTCACCAGCCATTGTTTTCTGCAATATCACAAAACCATAAATCGCGTGCTTCTTTATGCTGTTTAGTTTAGTTTATTTTGCTCGCGCGCGCACTTTTCAACGAAATGCACGCGTGGCTGTACGAGGAAGAGAAGCGCGAAGTTAACTAAAGAGTTTGTTTTCTCTCCAGTCATGCTCAGTTTATTTACCCTTGGGAATCTTGAGGTCCATTCACTAGCAAAATAACAATCTGGAAAGAGCCTATTTGGTCAGAAAAACATACGCGTCAGAGTCATTCCTGAACCTAGAGCTCCACAGTCTAGTAACCTTTGTGCTTGAATGTCTTCTAGCGCTAAGTCATCGCCATTTTAACAGTCATCGCTATCTAACCCTAGTGTTTGCGTGCACTTTCAATCACTATGTTTGTTGATTAATGCTTTGCCAAGGCCAACCCTCCGTACAACTAATACAACCCTACGTACACCTTTAGCGCTACAAGAATCGCAATTTAAACATTGCGCTTGCGGGCATAATGGCGGCACTACAGCCGTTGCTATGTAACCCCGTATTTTGACTATGGCAGTGCAGTATGGGAAGGGCTTGGGGATGAGCTATCATCAAAATGCAAAAGCTACAAAATCGTGCAGCTAGAATCGTAAAATTTTCGAATTACGACTCTAGCTCGGAGCTCCTGATGGGTTGGGTGAAATTGTCTACCTTGTGCTTGAGTCATCGCTACAGTCATTAAAATTCTTACCCTTGTGCTTGAGTGTATAGTGGCGCTGCAATCATCGCTATCTAACCCTTGTGCTTGCGTGTATACTGGCGCTACAGTCATCGCTATCTAACCCTTGTGCTTGCGTGCATACTGGCGCTACAGTCATCGCCATCTAACCCTTGTGCTTGCGTGCATACTGGCGCTACAGTCATCGCCATCTAACCCTTGTGCTTGCGTGTATACTGGCGCTACAGTCATCGCTGTCTTACCCTTGTGCTTGAGTGTATAGTGGCGATGCAATCATCGCTATCTTACCCTTGTGCTTGCGTGTATACTGGTAGACTAGACGAACTTTCGGAAAATCGTACTTTATGAGGCATTTTTAGTAAAAGCTGGCCATCTTAGTGCCATCTTATGCGAAATTTTACGCTGAATCCGAATTTTTTTGTTGCCAACGCAGATTTTGCGTCATGATTGACAGCTGTCACACAAACCTCTAGAATGAATTTTTCGTAGGTTTTTCAGTCTTTTGTTATGCATTTAATTACCATATGTCGGGGACGATTCGGAGAGCAGTCACGCGCGAATATCAACGTGTGCCGCATTGGAATTCGATTTGTACAGAACGAAGAACAAAAGCTAGTCCCTGAGCAGAAACTACACGAATCCATCCAATATTTATCGATCTTTGCGTCCACAGTTGATAACCATAGAGGATTTCAATCAATATGAAATTTTGGAGACAAACTATACATCGATCAATCGGAGTCGTCCAAAAATTCTAAGTGAAAAAAAACTACGATTTTTCAAATCAGTCCAAATTTCGTGAAAGTAGGCCTAAATTTCGCAGTAAGCTGATGCGTGGGGCCATTATGTTGATACTTACATTTGTATCCTTTTCGAAATCACATAGAAATATTTAATTCTAATAAAATGCATGAACTTCCTTAAACAGACACAAATGGAATGAGCTATAAAGATTTTTCAAGCATAGATAACGTCATCGATGACGTCATATCACGTGACCACTTCATTTCGCTCATCTTGTGACCTAGACTACACTAACCAAATTTGGTTGTTTTAGTCTTCCCATGACGAGCTTAGGCGGCCTTAACTTTACGCCTCCACATCTCTCCAGGGGCGCTAATCCATGCCAGTCATATCAAGTGCGTTGTTGACATTATCTGGCAAATATCAATTAGCTCTGGCAAATATCAATTAGCGGCAGTGTAATCTCAAGATGCTTGCTGGCCTGTTTTACTATGAGTACGGACGCCAAGAAAGAAAGATCGGGGCCAAACACGGACGTGTGTCAGCTCGGGCTGCCGCTGTGTTGAACACGCGAAAAAAAAGTATCCAATGGCTACAGATGGTGTAAAATTTTGCGACAAGGCTTAGTAAAGATTGGATAAGATTTTCGCGTTTGTAGTAATTTTGTAGCAATTTCGGCTTGTTTCGGCCAACCCGAGCTGCACCAAACGTTTCCGCGAAAATTTCAATTGAGACTGAAACGCCACTGCTGTTTTTCTTTTATTGTTTATGCCGGGTACTAAAGCAATGTAGGTTTGTAAAACACGTTTCAACTCGCTTTTATGTTTCTGATATGTTTTATTTCAACAGAACAGTACATGTAATTCTGTGGTTATACCCGAGAAAGTAAGGAATAAATCCTAACTATATCTCGGGCCTAAAAACAAGTTCGGCAGCGTTCAATGATTTCTTGAAAGTTTTTACACATTAAAATGTCTTTCTGTAATCTTTTCACAAAATGTGAACCTTCCCAACAAAAAGGCGAACACAAGGTTTACCAAAGTCACTGCTGTGATACATGTCCGGCCACCAAATTATCTCAAGTTCTCGAGTCGCCCTGCCGAGTCCTTTGCCGATCACTATGTTACTCATAGATGTGATCCTGGTACTGCTATTTTTCCCTGCTCTCGCAAAAGCGGCTTGCAAAGCGTCTACCGGATCTTCGGTGTTGTCATCATCGATTTCACACATCCCATGCCAGGAAGCTTTTAGCTTCATCTCTTGTGCGCATTCGGATGTTGCCACTATCAAATTATCCACATCGAAGGTTTTATAGCTGATTTTCATCGCTTCGTCTCTGAGAATTGGCGATCGCCAGTGATGCGTTCGCACAACTTTGTTAGGGGCAGATATTTTCAGAGCGGCTAGGAAATGCTGGAGATATTTAGTTGGGAGACAGCCGAACTCAAGCTTGATCCATTTTCCTGTAAGCACAGCAAATAAAAACATCATTCGCAGGCAAAATATTATTTTTCCTGGGACTTAGTAATTTCACATTACCTTTGCTTCTTGGATGGAGAGCATTATTTATCTGCAGAACAAGACTTTCTAACCATAGTAAATAGCTTTGGTACCAGTGCGAGCGTTTTTGCAGCCATCGACTCGGGGCGACCTCTCCAATTTCTCCTTCCTCGTTGCTAAAACTGATGCGCGGCCTTCGATTTGTGTTATGAACACCATAATGCTTTGTGAGGGCCATGACTGTACTAAACCGCTTCCCACAAACGTCACAGTGGACGTGATATTGCAATGTTTTGTGACTTTGGTGTAGAGTTCCTCTTATGGTCTTTGAAACTTTGTCCAAGTTTGGCTTCTATACAAGCTACCCTATTTTTCTGGTAATATATAGATTTAGGCACTGCATAAAAGCGGAGCTCCCAGTCAATTTTATGCAATTTATAAAGCTTGGCGTCATCGTTGATGTCTCTATGACGCACACATCATTCATGAGACCACTTCGTTGCAGTCCTCGGGTGACCTAGACAATTCTACCAAATTGGTTGTCTTAGAGCCTTCCCTTCGCGAGAAATAAATTTTTCAAACATAGATGACGTCATCAGTGATGTCACATCACGTGACCATTTTGTTTCTACCCATGTTTGGTTATCTTAGAGTCTTCCCTTTACCAGATATGAATTTTTCGAGCAAGGATGGCGTCATCGGTGACGTCACATCATGGACCACTTTGTTTCAATCCTCTAATGACCTAGACAATTCTACCCAAGTTTGGTTGTCTCAGAGTATTACCTTTACGAGATATTAATTTTTCGAGCAAGGACGATGACGTCATCGATGAAGTCACATCACGTGACCATGTTGTTTTGCTCCTCTAATGACCTAGACAAGTCTACCCAAGTTTGGTTGTCTTACAGCCTTCGCTTCACGAGATAATATATAGATTTAGCCACTGGCTAAAAGCGGAGCTCCCAGTTTTTCGAGTATGAGTGAAACAGGGTTGCCCATGTGACCATAAAAAAATATATTGACAAAATTATCTTGAGATGTATACAGGAATACAGGTATATGGGAGACTATAAACTCTCCCAGTGACTCTAACAAAGCACAGAAGTACAGTTAAGAGAAAAGCTATTATTTGTGCTTTATGTCATTCAAGAAATAACCCATCATGGCATGAGCAGAGAAAGTAAGAATAGTCACTTGCCATCTTTATTTTCTATTCATCCTTTGCATTTATTGGAAATTCCAATGATATAAGGAAAGGAACGTTTTTCTTCTTCTTGGAAAATGGGGGGGAGGTCATAAGGGAAGGGCCATACCTATGTGTGAGCATTTCAGGGGAGGGTCACAGCATTCTTTATGTTGCTTTCCATTCAATTGGTCAATATTTTAGATGGACTACCTTAGAACTACTAATACTACTTAAGATATACACTCAATTTAAATTTGATGATGCATAGTTTACTTGGAGGGCTTGAACCAGTTGTACATTTCCTAGTCCCATGCAAATGGGGAGTAACATGTTTTCCCTAAATATGCATGAGAGGGTCAACACATTCTTGAAAACAATTGCTGATTCTTTCCCAGTCCTCTCCTCCCTCCCCCTAAGAAAACTACCTATCCTATGTGCAAAATCCCACCATGGAGAGAAGAGCATGGTTATTCCGATATTACACTATTTATGTAACAATAAAATTATAACAAGCTAGAGGTTCATTTGGGCTAGATTTACATTATTATAAGATCATAGTATGAATGAGGAGACTTTCAGTTTATGGAAATCTAGAGCAAGTAATCTATTGTTTTAGTGTTCACCAACCAGATGAACCAATAATAGTGGATAAATACTCTAATCAAAAACACAAGACTGAGACAGGGTCTAGCGCATGCTATGCTAATTGCTTTGTGTATCATTTTACAATCCTCAGCTATTGCATCCTCATCAGCTGGTTTAGACTAATTTTAGACAAAACTGGTTGATGCATTACATCCTTAAAATTATAGCAGCAATGTACTAACATTTTTCATCCATCCATGAAGTGTGATGATTTTTCAGAAATATTTACTTTTCAAAGGTGCACATTTTGTCAAAAGTAGTCACACTTTTCGCTCTCTGATTGTCTGAAAAATAACGGTCAAAACCGCAGCCATCATTGAAGGAGAAACATGACACATGCACACTTGAAAAGTAAACCTTCTTGAAAAAAAATTAGAAAATAACACCTATGTTGTATTGTGAATGTGCGCATTCTGATTGGTTAAAATGCGTGTTTGTAAGAGACCTGAGAAACACGATTGTCACGCAACGCTGTCGCGCGTGTGTATGTTATTTTCTAAAAGCAATAAAAATACTTTCTGCGTGCTCTCTGGTTTCATACAAACACTCGGGGAATGTTGGTCGAACTGATAAAACTTGAGTTTTGATCAGTTCTCCCAACATCCCCCTCGTGTTTGTAAGAAAGCAGAGAGCACGCGGAAAGTACTTTTATTGCTTAAGTCACACTTCATGGATGGATCACATGGTAGTAAATGCATTAAAGTGATTCTGGATGGAAGAGCTTGTGGTGGTGGTGGTGGTGGGGGAAGGGGGAGTGTATCCTTCACTAATCAGCAATGGTTCATGTTTTCTCTAAACGATCCCCCCTCACACACACACACTCTGCCATACATATTCTCTGAAGATCCCCCTCACTGCAGAGTCTTCTCCACAGTCCATGTACAGTAATACTGTTGATATTATTTTTGACTTGTGCCATATGGTCTGTCCAAGGTAAGAACCATGTCTCTGGCTGCTGCCCTGATGCTGAAATTGAAAGAGAATAACCAATAACTCTGGTGAACCTAAACACAGATGATCTTGTATGTCCAAGTCTTAAATACCATGCATGGCTATGCATACACGGAGCAGATCCAGGAGTTTCGGAAAGGGGTGGGCAAATAGTGATAATAGGGCCAAAAGTTCCAGTAAATGTATGGGAAAATCTCCCCCAAAAAGGGGGCAGTGGTCCCCTCGGCCCCCTCACAATGCAAATTTTAGTAGGGAACATACTGGAGCCCCCTTGTCATTGTAAAAGCCATAAAAATCATGAATTGATCAAATCAAGAATGAATGAAATGATTTCTATTTTTTTTTTGTCTAATCAAGGAGTTTTTATGTGAGATGCAACTCAAACAACCAGTGGCAGGTTCTTTGAGAAGCATTTTTTCACTGTCTACATAGTTTCATTGGACATTAAAGTCAATGAAATTGCATAGATTTCATCGAATTCTTACTAAAAAGAAGCATGGCCTTCCTCAAACAAACAATTAATAGAATGAACTATAGAAACCTTCAATTTATAACCATTAAGTACAAACTCTGCCATGTTAATTCACTTCACTGAAGTTTACATAATTATAGCCCTGATTTATAAATCCTTTCTTCAGATTGGGCTTGTAGAATTTAGTCAAACTTCGGTTACAGGTAAGCAATCAGTCAATCTCGAGGTACCGTAGAGCATTTTTAGAAAAAAATGTCAGCACAGTCGAAACTGGTGAGTAGAAATAGGCGTGGCCCAATTGTCACATGATACTAACTCTGATCTCCCCATACTTTTGAACTGACAGGTATTTCAGTCTATGGGTAGCATTTGTGTTACATATATTGGCTGTGCCATAAAAATCAACATGCTGAATTCAAAATTGGTTGGCATGGGTGCAAAATTACTGGGTCGATCCACCTTAACTCTTTGACTACTGAAGTATTTTCCCTGAAATCTTTCTTTTTTGGGGGCAAACAGACCAGAACAGACACACCCCTGCCCATTTTTGCATATCAGTGCCGAATTCCTGGGTTTCCTGTGTTTTATGGAGAGGAAGGCTGGGGCTTCTTTAGAGGTTTACCGCTGACTCATAAGTTACTTTCCGTTGGTGGAAAGCCCTCGCACAGGTTACACATTGAAAAAATGCCACAAAATACAACCAAAATTCCACTCAGAAGAGGCCATAGGACATCATTAAGGCTATTATATGGATAATACATTTGTGCTGTGCTTAAGAAAGAAGTATGGCTGACGGGTTTAATTCACTTTTTCCACTGTTCTTCTGAGAGCTGTTGAAAAATTTTGGTGAAAAAAAACCCCTGGCTCCTTTCTAGTGGAATCTTTTTGCTCAGCACAGAATTCGGTTGAATCTGTGTTTGAGACATAAAAAGCAAGCAGCTGAGAGTAGTTTAGCTTTTAAATGTCGCAGGGCAAAAAGACTTATATAAATATTTTGTTTAACCTGCCAATACAGGGGGGAACCGCTGTGAAATTTCATTGGTTTACCACAGCTAATCCTGAGCGCTAGGGTTTTGTGTTGCCTTGTTGTTCAGTCGCTTCAAATTTCAAAGCGCCATATTTTCCTTGAATATACACTTGCAGAGGAGAAACTTCAGGTCAGAGCTAAGGATTAAAGGTACTTTTAAGTTAAACCCTGTTGGTTGTTGATTGTGTTTGATTTAGTCTAGAAATTAATGTGAAAAAATGGCTCCTTGTGCTCAGTCTAGCGTGTGATTTTGCATGCCCAAAATTGTGTGTTATTTTTTGTGATATTATGTGGTTGTTTCTTTGAGAAATCCGAGCCTCTGGTCCACTCAGCCTCTCTGGTCAGTAGAAAAATCACTCTTTTACACAATTTATCAGAGATCAAGTATCAATTTGCCGTGATTTTGATAGTAGAGCCTTCCAAGTTCCTGTATGTAGCAATGGCCAGTTTTGGCCGGTTCAGTATAGTCAAAGGGCTAAGCAGCCACTTGGCTCGGCAATCCTGAGGTAGCACTGTGTATTAAAGGAATGTCATAGAGTGGGAGGCAAGAGGCCTCCGAGGAGAAGAACAACAGAAACCCTTGACATGGTAAAGGACACTCTTATATGAAGGACCTGCCTTAAAGGGCAGACCACTAGGGAGAGAGAGACTATATTAGAAAGACATTTTGGCAACAAAGCAGAAGGAAAAGCAGTTTAGTAAAGCACAAGCTTTTACACTGAACCATGTTGCTAAAAAAGAAAACATTTTTGTGATTGACAAATAAATATTGGTCATTATAAAAACAATCAGTCTTTTAAATTTCCCACTTTGAATAAGGGTGTATTGAAAATAGATTTTGAAGCATTTCAATCAGCTTCATGTCAAGGGAAACATTACTTATTCTGTGATACAGAAGCAGAATGATGCAAGTGTGCTCAGTGTGGGGATAATACCAGAAAATCTAAAAGCACATGGATTAAGTTATTTTTGAATGTCATAGACTAAAATGTACTGTATTGTGTGTGGTTTTCTTTGTAAATGTATGGTACGGTAGAAGTTTCTGATTTTAAGCATGACCTGAAAAAGTCTCAATTTACCTGAACGTTTCAATACAAATACCTGTATTTTTATTTGGAAATTCAAGAAGGGAGGGGAGGGGAGGGAATATTTTCTGGAACCACTCATTGGTCTTCCTAATTTAGGTGCAAGTCTTGCCTGAGTATTCAGAGCTGGAAATTAAGAAAAACGAGTGGTTTCAGTCTTTTTTTTTTCATTGTGTGGTTCTAGAAATTATCCATACCCCCCCTATGGAAGGGCATTGGAAATTCCGGAGGGGTGGGGGTCAATTTACCTGATCATTTCCATACAAATACTGTATTTGTCCTCGGAAATTCCAGAGGGGTTGGGGGGTCACTTTTCAACACCCTTCCGTGGGGGGGGGGGGGGGGGTATGGATATTTTCTGGAACCACACATTTTACAGACCGACTAGGTGAGAATGTAACTGAGAAACTTCAGTCCCAAATGATAAAAGTTTAGTTGCAAAAGTGACTTATACGTGTGCAATTTCCAGCCCTGCCTGGTATACATGTAGGCAGCATACCACTACAGTACAGTAAATCTCTAGAGTTACAGCAACACCCAACCTTGAATAAGTACCCATAAATTGGTGCCCCTCCCCCTTGATAAATGAAAAGCTGATATTTCTCTAGAGCGAATAAGTGTACAATTTATAGTCCTTTGTATATGATAAATTGGACATTATTTAACAATTAGTTGCCTCAGGCGCCGTAAATATCGGCGAAAAAGTCACCGAGACGAAGTCAAAGTGACTATTCGCCAATATTTACCAGATTTCAGGATTATGGTTTTGACAAAACTCAGTCACCGATTTTCACTCGGAGTTTTAAGAAGTGCGACAACCAAACTGCTATACAATGTCCATAATATTTTTCCCTACAGTGAAATATGGATGTGACTTGGCTTACTGGGGTATGGAAACTGGGCGAAGAAAAGAATAAACACTTGCAGTCTGTACGACTCTGATTCAAATTCCGAGGAGTCACAGTGATTGCGAAACAGAATCAGATCCAAGAAGTCATATACTTTCAAATCAGGATCAACTAATTAATGACTCTGATGAAGCTAAGACTAGGACTGACAAACTTGGAACTTGTTGATAGTTAGTCAGGAGATTTTTCCTATATTTTTCAGGCTTTTTTCGAAGTGTAGCGTTTTCCGCTGTGTCGGCCACCATGTTGAAAGCCTTTGTTTACACAATTCAGGTCACGTGACTTCGTAGCGAAAGAGGTCTATTGTTTTAGTATAATTACTCAAGCGACTTTTAATATTTTTGACAAAAAAATCGGATTTAGGAGTATTTTTGTTTTAGTTTCTTGTAATGCACCAGTCAAAGTAAGCCCCGACCCCCCCCCCCCCCCCCCCCACCCCGGGATAGGTGGGGCTTTGGTGGGGAGCCTTTTTAGTGACTATCTTTGTCCCGTGTAGGTGGGGCATTAGCTCATTTTGCCATCCCTCACCAAGGATGTGGGGCTTTAGTTGGGGATTAGCTCAGTAAAACAAAATGATGGCCAGTTTTCTTGCTGGCAAGTCTAAAATGCAGGCTAAAAATGCATACAGAAAATGCATACGGTCTCTTCTCTCTGAAAACTTGAAATAAAAGAACAGTTTTATTTCATCATGTGATATTGCTAGTACATCAATTAATAACAACATTGACAAACTGGGGTAAAAGGCAGAAATGTGCAGTTCAAGAATCTTGAACTGTCAAGCATGCCATTGCTTTGTAGGCAGTTGTTTTATCCTTTACATCTCAAGGGGGTATTATTTTCTCAATTTCTCCTTAACGCAGGCATTTCCAAAAGAAAAGATTGGACTTTTTTAGTGCTATTTTAGCTTAGATTTGCCCTTTGCAGAAGAAAGCTACAACAACGATCAATATGTTATAGGTGTGCCTCTGATACAAAATATCAATATCTATCGGGAATACAGGAGGCTGTCAAAACAAGCCAGCGACCGCCGAATGTGAGAGTTTTTATTGATATTTTTTGGCAAGCTTTTTAATGGTCTGTTATTTCCTTCTTCTGTTATGTCGCACCCGCATTGACATTCTTGTTATTCTTGTTATTGTTATTGTTTCTTACTTTATTTTTCTGCCACGTGAGGGACAATCTCAAGATTTTTGATGAAGTTGGGTTGACATATTCTTGGGCTGCCCCTGGGGGTGGGGGATTTCGTGCTATTTAGCCCATAAAACCTGTCCCCACAGGGTGGGGAATTTGGACGTTTTAGCACCAATTTCATTCTAATGCCCCCACCTATCCCGGGGTGGGGGGTCTCGGGGTTTACTTTGACTGGTGCATAAGTAAGTGTGTGGGCAATCCCCAATGCTTTCAATGTGAATATAGCAAAATATTCCGAACCTCTTGACTAATCAGTGCGCAGAATCGTTTTAGTCAATTATACTAATATTAATTATGGGCTTTTCAAACAAATAATCTAGATTTTGAAATTACCTCTCCCCACTTTCCAATATAAAAGTGCCAAGTGCCTGACCCAAGGATTTATGGTAGTTTTTGGTGTGTTGTGCGGATTTCAGATGATTGTCATGAGTAATTCGCAATAACTTTGTAATTACTAACTCCTATAGGTTTTACTCAGAATAAACTTAATTATACTTTGCGAGTGGTTTCACTACAGTCATAATATGAAAATTCTGGCTTCAGTGGGCAAGGTTTTATCAGTTAATAAAAAACAGCTTCCTGCTAGCAGAGGCCTCTCTCTTTTCTCTGCATTTCGCTCGCCGAGAGTCGCGAGAAAAGAGACCCTCAGCCAGCGAAATGTAGCGTAGAGAAAAGAGGCTTCCGCTAGCTCGTTCTTTGTGGACTAGGAAATTCTTCCTGCCGATTCAAAAAATCAGTGCAATGCTCGATTCACAATGAACAGCGAGGCTTACCTTTATCCAGAGCAGCTTCACTGTTAATCCTGCATGGAACTTGCAAATGTCCTCCTATACAGTATAAACAATTACAAAGTGAGTTGGACAGCTCGCAGGGCCGCCATTAAGATTTACGTACACGTGCTCTACTCTACTCTGACACAAATTACTTCTCCTACTGATCAAACCGTATCGACCAACGCTTCTGCCGTTAGATGAGAATCAAAACAAAGTTTTATACAATTTCAGTAAGTCCAGCAAAGCAGTTAAACATGACCGACAAGTTTATGTGACCTCCTGGTCTTAGGCTATGATCATGCTTCGCTATAAACAACAAGAAGAGACGATAGTTGACAACAACCTACCTTTTCCGTGACATAGTTTCAGCCACGTAGCTTCCTCCAGGTTATTTAGTCCTCGAAAAACTGTGAAAAAGCCACTGTCCTGTTCTAAACACCTCAGGTTCAAAGAAATCTCGAAAAAGGTCAATACATACAAGGCGAAGATCTTAAATTTTTCCTTGTTCTCTGCAGCGTGACATGTAGTTGCCGGCTCAAGAAGAAACTCTTTTGACTTCTAGTTCTACAGACACTTTTAGTCCCGAAATTTGCGTAGTACGAATCTAGTTGGTCCTGCAGGTCTTCTTTAGTCGCTTAAAGTAGTTATTTTCTTCATGGCCGCGATAGAAGTAGCTCAACATTTTAAAATTTGCTCGAGGATTCACCTGGTACTGTATTTTTAAAATCTTCTGTAATGACGTCACAGTCACGTGAACACCTCCCCCCCCCCCCCGACCACCCACCCCTCCCCCCGTCATTCCAGCTTACTCGTCGCCTTGCTCCATGTGATGACGTCACTGGCGCGCGATCGCGCGAAGGCGACCAGTCCCCCCCCCCCCCCTGGGTCATTCACATTCGGCGCCATGTTGTGACGTCAGAAGGCTTCACAGGAACACTCGGGAATTGAATTACGTTCAAAATTCACTTCGACCCCTTTCTGGACGCTTTTTTCGTATTGGGTACCCTGTGGATTTGGCTTCACCAGCTAGTAGGCACAGGGACACTCGCGGGAATTACGTTCAAAAATCACTTCAGTCATTCTTTTTTTCTTTGGGTACCCTGTGAAATTGGCTTCACAGGAACACGCGGGAATTACGTTCAAAAAACACTTCGACCCCTTTCTTGACGTGTTTTTTTTCTTATTGGGTACCCTGTGGATTAGGCTTCACAGGAACACGCGGGAATTACGTTCAAAAATCACTTCGATCCCTTTCTGGTTCTGGACGCTTTTTTCTTAGGTATGGTGCTCCGCTCTGCGGCCTTCGGCCGCTAAGGAGCTCCGCTATTAATCTTTCAAGCATAGATGACGTTATCAATGACGTCACATCACGTGACCACTATATTTCACTCTTCTGGTGACCTAGACAACACTACCCAGGTTTGGTTGTTTTAGACTCTTCCCTTCACAAGATATTAATTTTTCAAGCATAAGTGACGTCATTGATGACGTCACATCACGTGACAACTTTATTTTACTCCTCTGGTGACCTAGACAACACTATCCAAGTTAGCCTCGTCCCCAGGCTACTCGGCGGGACTGTCACGCTTTGCCCGGCTATGACGTCATTGGCTTTTGCTGCCCGCCCGAGTAGCCTGGCAGATCTTTCCGAAAGCGCCACAAATGGCGTCTATGGCTTGAGTGAGAAGGACGTCATTTTTGGCAGCGAAAAAAATCGTTGTTTCCTATCTCCCAGATTTTAAAGGTAAGTTTATTCGAATAGAATAACTACTACTTATGACATATCGGCTATAAAGAAGAAAATTTAGTTTGGTTTTCGACCTGAAATAAACGATTTTCGAGAGTATACGCATCGAAGCTTAACGGCTTGCCACGAGCTGGGCGACTCAATGTTTGGCACACAAAAAAAACGTATTTATTCATCTTCCACATTAAAAATGCGACTTTATTTGCATGAAATGACTTTTACTCATTCCATCGAAACTGAAAAGAAGCTCACTTAGTTCGTTTTTCGACTTTTCATTCACCTTTAGTTTTATAAGCGACTTTAATAAACTCCGAACCGAAGCTTTAAAGTTCGCTTTTATCGGAATGGGACCTACTAAAAGTTTTGTAAATATATCCTTTGGTCTCAAGAAACGACCACTAAACCTACAGGAAGCCGTTTTTAGTTTCTACGCTTAATGATGAACGTCAATAATGATACATAACGTGTCTATATGTACGTCTTTTGTAGTTTTATCGCACATTTCTTACGTTTAAAATGTTTTAACTTAACTTAAGTTACTTAAATTATTCAACAGATTCAACAGTCAGTATTAACCGCTCCATCATGCCATGGAAGTAATCGGTAGGTAAAGTTTAATGTGGAAACAGGTCGATGATGAACTTCAGTAACTAGAAATAGTTCTCACTAGAGCCTCTTGGAAGTGTTGAAGTCGAAAATATTGAGTTCTGTTCACTTACAAATCAAAATATTAGGATGTGAAAGACACGCATCAACACAATAAACTTTCATAGAAAATTTAATATTCAGTGGTTAAAACAATATTGGTGTGATAAAGCGAATACAAAAGTTTTTTCTGGTATATTTGTAACTTCAGCTGTAAGTTCTGAAAAGACTTCCGGATATTCGGGAAGCGACAACAAACAATTGTTTTAGAAAATAACCCAGTACTCTTAGCATAAATATTTAATTCAAACCTATAATTCAAACCCTACTAAAAGGCTACGGTGGCTTAAGCGAGAACTATTTCTAGTATATATATAACCTGCATACATAATATCAACACAAGATCCTTTGCATTGAATCAATTGCAATCTTTTCGTTGATCCTTTGCTAACCCTTAGCTAACCACTCAACCAACCATGATTTTCTCTCCAGTCTCCCTCCTCCTCTCAATACATTACTATCAATACATGGGGAGTTCTTAAGGTGCCTCCTGTGGTTTTTGTCCCTCTGGGGAATTTAACGAGTCAGAAGCAAAACACTTTTAAATATATCTTTTCCAACTAGTATCTTTTGCTCAATTACTGAATGCACATCTGTAGCAGAAAAACGATGTAAGCTTTACCCTTAGACTTTGATACCAAGAATATCTGGACATTAGCTACACTTCCCAACAGCCTGCAAGTAAAGGCCATTCCTTTTCCTTGACTTTCCTTTCATTTCGATTGTCCACAGAGTTTGACTCGAGTTGCTTGCCATGCCCTCATGAAAGTTGCAGCCAATCTTCACAAAACTATAAGAGTTTGAGCCAGCATTATTCACGGACACATGGTAATTGGGAAGAAAAGTTGGAGTTGGAAGCTTTACAATTGCTCCAAACAAGATGCATGTCAGAATCCATCAGAGATGTCAAAAAGCTATGCCAAGAATTAGTGACAGAAGAGGTGAGTGCTGATACTTGCTTTCATAAAATAACACTTCCATTCTACATTCTTGGGAAATTCATCTGTTACCATGAAAGGGTTTTTGCAGAAATTCCCTGTGACATGACTTAAGCCATGTGGCACAACTCCTAAAATACAAACTGTGTGTTCAGATGTGGTGTATCTTAAAAAGAAATTGCATAAGCATATTCTAAAATTTTGTTCTCAATCTCATAAGATAATAAAATTTTATGGGAATAAGTTATTTTTATGTATTACTGAGGCCAGACTCTTCAATAGTATGATATTTTTTTAATAAGAGTAGAACATTCAATATTGTAACTATCTTTTTGCAGTACGCATAGTACCACATAATGAGTTATAGGTATTTCTCAATTAAGAAAAACAAATTGTTTGTTTGCAGTGCAAGAAATACCGCATCTTCTTTATAGACCAACAGTTGGATGTTTCCGTTAAGACATCAAGTTTTGCTGCTAAACTTGGTGGTAAATGTCTGCTGCAATCTGGCCTCTTGAAAAGTAGAAACCATCCAGTAAAAGTTACAGTGGCAGATGATAATCAAATTGTATATGAATTCATGGTATGGAAGGAACGCAGAGAGTACAACAATGGTGAGATGCCAGATGGCACCTTCTCAATCCCGGTGGCTGTTCTTCATTGTCTTCACTCTCAAAAGGTAAATTATGTGTAACTGCTTTGAATAAAAAAATTTAAATGTAATCATCAAGTCATAAAGTCGCATGCAGGGTTCCAGATAACAGCAAAATATTTTTGGTTAACAGAGCACACTTGCCAGGCAAAAATTCACACTAGTTTTCTAGAGTGCAAACAGCATAAGTATGAAAAACTATTAACTAATGAGTGCTAATTTGTACAAGTTGGTGAAAAAAATGAAAAAAAACCCTGACTATTTAGTATTTAGTTTTAAAATTTTTCATACTTATACTGTTTGCACGATTTGGAAATCTATTGCAACATTTATTGTAAAAATTTTGTCTTCCACAATACAAAAAAAACCATTACATATCAAGCCAAAAATTACATGGGCAGCCAAAAAATTATATGATCTACCGAGGAAACTATGCGTCATGGCATCAAATGTTTTACAATGTTTTACTTTTCTGAGAAATGTTTTATGTATATTTATTAATGCAAATCTTAATAATTCATTTCTCAGCCACTGTCATCAGTTGAAAGCCAAGAAACTGAAGAGCCCATGGCATGCGCTCCTCCTGAACCACAAGTGCATCCACAGAACAACAGCATCCTTATTGCCATTTTGAAACAAGTCTTTGGGTACGAGACATTTAGGCCTCTCCAACAAGAGGTGATTGAGGCCATACTGAAAAGGCAAACCACTGTATGTAGCTTTCCAACTGGTGGAGGCAAATCAATGACATACCTTCTCCCTTCCTTGCTATCTGTTGGTACCACCTTAGTCATTTCTCCTACTAGAGTCTTGATATTGGATCAGCTGCAGCACTGTCAGAAATTTGGTATTCCAGCTTGTGATTTATTCAGTGACACTTCTCCAGACCAGGAAGCATACTTCATGTATAACTTGCGTCAAACTCCATCTACTATGAAGTTAGTGTATATCACCCCAGAGAAACTGCTTCAAGAATCACTGAAAAAATTATTCAGTGGTATGGTTGAAAGGGGAATGCTGGCTCGTGTTGTAGTCGAGGAAGCACATTGCATATGTGAATGGGGGGATGATTTCCGCCCTGAGTTCAAGGAGATGGGACCACTGATAGCAAGCTGGAAGGTGCAAGTGCTGGTGGTGTCTGCCACACTTCCTCGTGACATGCAAGAAAACATTCTGTCTATTCTACATATTAAAGATGTGAAGTGCTTTAAAACAAGTTCTTATCGATCAAACCTCAATATTGAAGTAAAGCAAAAGAAAGACAGATACGTTGAAGACATTATTTCCTTTGTAAAGAGCAAATATGCTAATGACAGCGGAATAGTCTATTGCCAGACCAAGTTAGAATGTATGAAAGTCAGCCAGAAATTAATTTTTGCTGGTATAGTGGCTCGCCCTTATCATGCTGGCCTTCAAGACAACGACAGGAGACCTATCCAGTGTATGTGGGCTAATGGCGCAGTGAAAGTTGTTTGTGCTACTGATGCTTTTGGCATGGGGATTGATAAGCCAGATGTACGATATGTCCTTCATACATCATTCCCCTTGACAATGGTGCGGTATGTACAACAACTTGGACGTGCAGGCAGGGACAGTATAGAATCCCATTGCATTGCATTCTACCGTTATAGTGACAAGATGGGAAATCTGAAAATGTGTCATGACAATGTAGCAAAGAAGCAAAAACTTTTAGCAGTTATAAATTATATGGAGAACTTTACAGATTGCAGACATAAATTGATTGGGGACTTGTTTGGAGAGGAGGTATTACACTGTGGGTCAAAGTGTGATACTTGCAAAAATGGAGTACCACATTCCAAAGTTGATGCAACAGAAGATGCAAGGAACATTTGTGCTTGTTTGATGGAAATAGGAGAACGCAAAATTGGGGTGAAACTGTTAGCCTTGATCATGAGAGGCTCTACCTCTTCTCAAGTTACATCTCAAGGATTTAACAGCTTGCAAAGCTATAGCAAATGTAAGAAGACTTTCCCAAACAATGACAGATTAGAGAAGTTTATAATTTCTTTAATCAACAAGGATGTCCTGGCAGAGGTCATTGAGCAAGACAAACTTCGCATCACATTGGGTGCTAAAGCTAATAGACTTATGGCTCTAGATTTAATGGTTGAAAAGAATGTTCTTGAATAAATAATTAAATTTGTTGTACTCAGAGCTCACATTTCACCACATGTACTAACAGCCGCTGTACAGTGTGTTTTGTTTTACTGCAGAATTGAATAGAGGGAAAGTACAGGTGCATTCAAAATCTGTTAGTGGGTACCAGGGTGGGTACTTCAAAAGGTGTGAGGAATGGTTAGCTCTGGGTGCTTCAATATTAGGAAAATTTACCCAATCAAGGTTATTTTGGAAAGAGCAATATTTTTGCATTTTTATGCTCGTCATCTTTTATAGTGAGATCACATTTTTTATTATAAATGTGATTTCAATAAGCTTGGATTTGTTCCAGCTGTTTCTAATACCGAGTTACTAATACCGAGTTAGGTCTGATTGAATTTGAGGCTTATTACAGAGGGTGAGTTGAATTAGGTTTCTCAGGCCCCTGGCATACATATGTATCATAAATATAATTTTAGTCTATATAATAAGTACCTAAATGGTACAACTTGATACTTAAGGTGATTTCCAGTAATCAATGCTATGCAACAAAGTGTTATAGTTAAGAAAACAAAAGAACAAATGAATTAGAGGTAAAAGTGTTTTACAGGTTTAATGAAAGCCACTCTTGTGCCAATAGAAGAATTGACCTTTTCCGCCAGGCCGCTGACCTGTGTTTTTTTCCTCTAACTGGTATTATGGAACAATTACTTTGTTTGGTTACTACACACATACTACGCTGAGTTGCCTGCTCACGGCATTAAGCTAAGGTAACAAACCACGGGACTTTTACAATTATGTTCTGTGCAAGTTGTGTATTGCTATGTGTTAATAATTTGAAGGCACGAAAAAGAAACTATTTCTTATCCAGACTGATTGCATGTTAAAACTTATAACGTACACTTTAGTGGCCTCGTTTTCTGCTACCTCCATGATGCTTTCCAATATGGCGGCCGCTAGCCGCAAATAGTATTGCGTTATTCACGAATTGTGACGATTTTTTCGCGAAGGTTTAATTTTCAAACGTGCACGTTTTGCGAAAAGTAGTCGCGTTTCTCGCTCTCTGATTGGCTGAAAAATAACGGTCAAAACTGCAGCCAAACAGCGAGCGAGAAACGCGACAACTCGACAAAACGTGCACGTTTGAAAATTACAGTCATGCTCGTCCAACCGAAGCCACCCCACTAAAGTTTAGTACAAGTTTTGTTATACCCTTTTACCTCCAAGATTGGTCTTAGTTACGATATTTTGAATAGGAAATAAAGACAAAGTTGAGGTAAAAAATAAAACAGTTTTGTTGTCATGAAAACGAGAAAATAACAGCAATGAGCATCACAAACTTGAAAGAAACTTTGTCGGGTGGCCTCGGTCACACTTCGTGGATAGACGCAAATGGAAGTATGGTCTTTGGAGGACGTGCTTAACATTTTTTGTGAAAGGCAAATAGTCATTCACTAATCAAGTTGTAATACAAATGAGGAAAAAGCCTAAATTTAACAGCCTCAAATTCTTGTAAAAGTTTTTCTTTTCCCTTTGCGTAGGAGTCGAAAAATCTTGGCTTTACTAGCCCATTTGATGAAGATGCACTATACGGATATTCGTGAACGGGAAACTCTCCTTCCTCAAAAAGTTGTTCTTTCAGGGCAAAAACTGCCACCCTCAACTTGTCTTTCCATGACGACGGCTCTTTGTACTTTACTGTGTTATGGACGTCAAATGCATTTCTTGACTTGTACATTTGCCTGATGGCCTGCAATGTCAAGACATTTACCGCATAGCGCTCTACCGTCTCCAGAGTTGAATTCATTGACACAAAAATCTTGATTGGCTTTACCATTTGCCCCTCCACCCACTCGTCACTGGCCACATTGTGCCCGTAATGCCCTAATACGGATACAGTCCTGTTTTGCTGGACCATTTTACGGACACATAGTGGCCACTCCCCAAGAAAGCTGAGGCAATGGGAAACCGCTTCGTCGCGGTAATTTGTTTTCCCAGCTTGGCGGAAAAGTGGTCCCATTAGCATCCATATTGCTTCCAGGGATATGCCGTTACCGTGCGCGATACTTTCATCGTACCACCAAGAGAGTGGTCCGTAAAAGCATGGTAACTCCGATGTAAAGCGAAACGAGGCATGCGCCCGTCTTGCGGAAAGGTATGTTTTGAAAGATTTGAGGAGAACCTCATTATGGGATCCAGTTCGCTCTTTTCCTTGACGTAACGCTCGCTCCGATGGGAAATAGTCTGACGACTTAAACTCGACAGTCAGAGCGATCCCCAGACCTTGCGCGGCATCGCGTAGGGCCTCGTGGTTGTTCCGGAAGTTGTTTTCTTTAAATTTTTTGTCAAAAGTTGTGGGACTTACATGGTGCCTTCCCATGATATTTTGGATCAGATGATACAGCAAAGGGGCTGTAATCTTAGCTATTGTTTCATCTAAATAACCAAGTGCATGAAAGTCTCCTGGAGCTTCATAATGGTTCCCGTATACATCGTATGCTCGATTTCTGCATCCGCGCACATTTTGACAGTTCTTATTGTCTCCCCAGTGAATGCAAAATTTACGGGTCTTGGATGTTAATTCCAGTTCCTGGGCGTGCTTTTGAGGATCCACAAGCGCGTTTTTTCCTGCTACTTTGGTAAGTCTATTAATTATTATCATGTCTTCTTCCTCCTCTCTACTCTCTTCCTCCTGTAGCAGAACTTCCCCCGGGTGCCACTTCAATTGCCTTGCTATTTGAAGGGGCGTCGGTACACGTGGATGGGCGGAAGGCAACGACGACGCTCCGTGTTGCAAAAGTGCCTTGACCACAGATAAATGCTTGCAATTGACAGCGAGTGCCAGCGGAGTCATCCCACAGCCTTCTTCAATATTAATCGGCGCTCCAGCGCCTATTAGAGCCCGTACTAATCGTTCATTACCCTCCTCTGCTGCCACATGCAGTAGGGAACACAAATATTCATTCCGCGCTGGAAGCCACTGTGCCTTGTTCTGAAGGAGGAAAGCGTGAACTTGCTGAGCTTTCTCTGTCGCTACTTTCCTCTTCAAACTCTGAAGAACCTCGGAAAATTTGGACCTGAGTTTAGAGTTAACTTCTTCAGAACCAATACGGCAGCACAATTCCGACCACTCTGTCATGTTATTATATCTGTGTGTGCACAAAGAACTTGGACATTTATTTGTTTCGCGGGAAAACTCTCCACTCTTGATCCTATTGATGGCTTCTTGGACACTCTGTCGGTTTGTTTGTCGTATACTTTCCTACCCTGAACTGCACCCGAAAACCGCTTTATCTAGAACCGAATGTAATAATAATCGTAGCGCAAACTTTTCACAGAGAAATTTGATACTCTAATGTTTTGGCTTTGTTCGCGAGTTTCGCGGGAAATCCTTTCCCAGTCCCCCAAACAATTTGCATGTTAATGTTTCCTGGCAAAAACAGGCAAAAACATGGCTTGCAAGCGATCGTTGTTTGGGGCAGAGGATAAGGATAACTCTTTAGGCTGCTTCTCTTTAATGGGTGATGACGAGAGTAACAACTCACACGAAATTAACGAAATTGCTACAAACTACAGCGACGTGGGCGGCAATTTGGCAGTCGAATTTGACAAACAAAGAAGGCTTATTGACTTCGCCGCGGAAGCTGAAAGAAATTCGACAGATGGGGACGAGGCTAATGAAAACAGTCCTTCCATTCTTGCGAATTTAACTAGAAATATTGTCCTGCAAAGTCCTCATGATCTGGGAACTGCTGCATGCATCTGGGAACCACATAAGGAACCACAAACCCCGTCAAACAAGCCCCTAGACTTATTACACAGTACACCGGAAACAGAAAGCAGCCCTTCAATTCTTTTAAACTTAGATTTACCAGTGTGCCCGCAAAGTCCTACAAGAATATTCGAGCCAGTAAGTCCGCCAAGTAATGCTAGCTCACCACATTCGCCTAACCACCAGCCATCTGGACCGGACTCCCCTTATTTTTATTATTATTATAGAGAGCAAAGGAATCACAAGAATTAACACAACATCACAAGACAAAACGTATCTCTATCTGTTCAACGACAAATGAACTTTGCAAGTCGGTTAGAAAAATTAAGATTTTAGTTTTGTTTAGTAAAAATTTGAGTGTAAAAAGTTAACCTGTGGACTTTGACACGACAGACAGCCATGCAGATGTTCCTCTGTTTATTATTGACTCTAGTGACTCCTCATGTATGTGCTGGAATATCAGTTTTTATATGACAATATAAATACATAAATATCAGTACTTTTTTAAATGGGCAATTCCAGAAAATATATGTACCCACCACGGGCGGCAATCGGAAATTCCGAATGGGAGGGGGGTTTTCAAACTCGGATTTTTTTCAAAGCTGGAAGCTAGTTTGTTTGACCTGTTTTTGCCGCACGTGGGGGTACATATATTTGCTTTTGCCCAATTCCCAATTGATCCCACGCGTGTAGTCCAGTACCTAACGGTATTGTGACGTTAAAATGCATCCACACCACCAAATTGGAAGAAAGTCAATTTCTGTACACTTTAGATATTCAAATATTATTAAATAAACACCTTTAAAATACTGGGTGATCTCCCGTGATAACTTCTTACGTGAAAATAACATTGAAATAGACACTCACTCGTGAAATAAATTTTCAACATTCGAAGTATTCGAAGATAAAATCTGTATCTCCACGCGCCCATGTAATATCTTCTATTTCTTACATGCCTACTTTAAGGATTTTATAAATGGAATCAAAACTAAACATGTTAGGTTCCTATCTACTACTGCGGGGCAGACTCCCCTATTTTGGGATCGAGTGCTCGTCATGCTTTATTCGAAAACTTGAACTTTTTCTTTAGGGTTCAAAAGCAATTAAGCCACGCCCTTTTTGGTTCCTTTAAGGGGAACAATCGAAAGTTCTCGACGAGCACCCGACCCCAAAATAGGGGAGGTCCCTCCAGGATATGCTAATTTTTACTGTGCTACTACATAATTTCCTGGTTAAAAAAGTACCAAAAAAAAAAAAGATTTGCTTTAACAATTGGGAAGTCACACACATATCTCCACACATTTCTTTTGAGGACACCTGGAATACCAGAGAGCTTGGAGATATAGCTTGCAGAGAGACCAAACAACAAATGAGTGAATATTTTCTGTGTTGTGACTGCCCATGATAATGTTCAGGGGCGTAGCCAGTGGGCAAGCCTCTCCCACGCCACGCTTTTAGCAACCAGTATTAGGCATTATTTGAAATACAGGTGAAAATGCCTTATGAAAGGCCTCTTGGCCCCCTCCTATTGGAAATCCTGGCTACGCCCCTGATGTTATTTACGCCTGAACACTTGTTTCTTCATCAGAACTTTCTTCTGCGACATGAAGTTGTTCATTCTCATTATGAGAACTGGTTATTTGCGCTCTTCTTTGTTCATAACTTTCATCATGTCTTTCACATTGCTTCAGAAAGAGAAACCTCTTGCGAGCATTGTCTACATTGAAGCATTCTTCTGATTGGTTAAAGGGTAAAAATTTCTGTTGCTGGCTCGATGGCACCTTAAACTCCCTGCCGTATTTTCGAAGATTTGATGCCGTTCCATCAATTGTGCATTCGTTTTCGATAGTGATAGGTAGAACGTTGATAACAGGCTGCTGAAACGACGTTGATGGGAATTCTAGAGGAGTTAGCTCATGCACAATGTCATATCTATTAACTGATGCCTGCTCCGGACAGCTCTCGAAAACGTGATCACCACTTTTGCACATGTCTTCTTTGGACAGATCAACTCTGTTTAACCCTTCATCAAGTAACTGCAGATAATATCTGTCTTTAGCTTTCTGCCACAATGCATTGTGTTCACAGTTACTTTCTGAAAATAAAATAGAAAATATATGGTTAAGCTTGTTTTAGTTTAGCTTTGAAACGCATGTTATGAATTGGACCATGGATTAATGGAAGAGCAAAATGCTTAGCCTAAGTACAGTGTCTTTATAACTTGGTAGATAACTCGATACAGACACTCTTACAATATTAAGTATGAGATCTATTGGATAAGAATTTTTTAGTCTTTATAAAACCTACTTTATGTTGTTTATCTCTGTATCATTTTAGTCACATAACTCATATTTAGGTATTGGATTCTGTAGTACATAACTCTGCATCTGTTGTGAAACAATTTCACTAGTAAATATTTGAAGACAAGAAAATTCAAAGAAAATCTCCAAAAAAGGCATCTTCAGTAGGAGTCCTGAAACAGGTCTACTTCTCAGAAGACACGAAAACAAAGGGCCCATTGGATGCAAACTCGAAAACACTTATTGTAGCTGGGGGAGGGGGGTGAGGGGTCTTGGGGTGCCTGTGACCCCCCTTTTTATAAGAAAAATAACATTAAGAATATGAAATGCTCTTCGTACCGACTTCAATGTTGTCCAAAGTCATTTCTTTGACATCCTTTTGAGAGCTCATACAATCAGGCTGTAACCAAAGATCCTCTGAACCCTGCATTGTGGGAAGCCGTACAGCTCGTACTGTGAAGTTCCACATTTTCTCTTTTCCAAGACATTTCCCATGCCTCAGATGTCTCATTGTCCCTAATAATGATATAAAGAAACATGGCAATAATGATTGTACTTTAAATACGATGTTATTGACATGGTTCCTAAGGTTCAATGGAATGTCATTAGGAAGAAACGTGGAATTTCACATGGAATTTATTCATAAAACAAATATAAATCAATATAGTCCCAGCAGTCTTCTCTGCTATTTGCTAGTTTCTCAAAGGCTTTCACAACAGAACAAAAAATGATTGGCAAATATTTCAGTTTGCCATTTTGAAATTTAGCTGATGGAGAGTCACCATATATGGGAATCTGTATTGTCCTAAATTCTAACACTTTTTTTCGCCTCTGATAGCCAGAATGACTGGGAGGCTCTGAGAATAGGAATGAATAAGCATCAAACATGTACCTCTGTAGATGTTGATGTTGTCCTCTAAGAACATTACTGGCAAACCAAGAGGGAATCTGTCCTGTAGTTTATCAGGGGTAAATGCATGCAGCCTGTCATCAAGAAATTTTGATCTGAAAATAAATACAAAATCACCAGACACAAACAAAAACACTTAAAATTATAATTTAGTCACATGTGCACTATTCCAGGAAGAGAGTATTTGCATTACAATTTCAAGATTCTGCAATCAGTATAAATTCACTGAGCAATGGGGAAAGGAAAAAAATCTGTTCCTTCAACACCCTCATTAACTTTGTAACGTTGATTTCTGTAAAAAGGGCCATTTTCTTTGTCAACTGTACTACCTAATTCACAAATGGTCACTCTTTGAATTGTTCCTGTATTGTTAAAAGCTGTTGTTTGATGGACACTCAATAAAAAGCTTTTCTTCATTGTTTTCTATCAACCAACAGCAGAAACTTGTGAGTGAGTTCACCATGTTAGTTAATACAAAACTAACACTAAAATCTAGGGGTATTGAAAACAAACATAAAGCCTTTCAAGTCCATACAACTTAAAATAAAAAGGAATGCCACAAAATTAGGTTCAATATTTTTTTCTGACCATCCTTGGTCACACATTTGTATTTTTTTATTGAAGGTTTAACAAAGACAGCCCAAAAAGGCAATTTCTCAGCATCCAAATACACCCCATAACACAGTAGAAAAAAATGGTTTGCTGTAAACTTACAATGTGTCCCAGCTTTCAGATAAGCCCAGTCTCTGTAGGAGGGAGATGAAGTATTTTCCGCATCCATAAGAAAGAGACAGCAGCCCAAACATCATGGTAAAGTCATTGGTAGGAGAGTTGTTTCTGATGTCTAACAAGGAGGAGAGGGCATGGATAGAAGCCTTCATTTTAAGCTCTGGAGTTCTATTTACATTCTTATGCGTAGTTTCAGTTATTACTAAAGTCTCTAAGATGCCAGAAATCAGTGGACACTGTTCATAGAGTTTCCAGAGTGCCTGCTGAAATATGTTGTCATTCACATATTTGGTTGGATCTGTTTGTTTGGACTCTGTTGTCCGAAACCCCTTTGCACAAATGCATTCAAACTTTTTGATCTCCTCCCTTAATGCCATTTTGTCTTTGACACTTAATAGTCCTTCTCCTTTTCGTAACCTCTTCAACTGATTTTCATACATATCAACTAGCTCCTTGTTTGACTCATCCAATGCCTTGGCTTTCTCAGCCATGCCAGCAGTTTTTTCCTTTAGGTCATGTAATGCAACCTTTAATTTGTCATTCTCATTCATCAGAGTCTCATTCTTGCTTAAGCTATCTTGTAATTGTTGGAACAGCTCCCTTATCTCTGTCCCATGGTTCTCCTCCACCTGCTCCAGAGCAGAATTCACTTCAGCATCCATAACCAATCTGATATCATGTACTACAACTGACCACATCTTTTGATTATCTACATCCATCATGCTTATTTTCTTTGTCAGCTGATTAACATATTCCTGAAAGAGATCACCTGAACAAAAAGACAAGAAGCCTATCAGTACCAGAATGATGATTTTATGGTTTTATTCAATGCTTTGTGTTTAGCTGTATTGCAAAAAAATGAAATCATACCTGTCATATGAGTGTGTCTGGACTCGGAAGTCCTTGTACCAGATAATGGTTCTGGTATAGTGTCCACTTCAGACTGTGAATCTTGAAATATGAAAAATATGCAATTAACAAAATAATAGCATCTGTACCATCAATATCATTGCTCAGCATGAATTCTTTACAGTCAAAAGACATGAAGCCTGCCCCCACGAATATTCAATTCATTATTCCATTATTGGTTTCATTATTCAGTCCAAAAATGCATTTTTCAATTCAATAATAAAAAATGTTAAATGTTCAAATTTTGACTTCTGAATAAGCAATTGTTCACCCAGACTAATAATTTAGATTAAAAAATTTTCAATATTGAATTGAAAATTGCATTTTTGGATTGAATAATAAAATCAATAATGGAATAATGAATTGAATATTCAACTCTAGGGGGGCACGCTTCATGTCTTTTGACTGTAATATAGGTTTTTCAACTTACTAGATGCATTAAATTTCATCTACGTGATATGAAATGCAAAAGAATGCCTGTCAACCACAATGCAACACAGCCCTGTTTTGTATTTTGTATAGGAATGCTTGCAGAAGGGGTGACCAGAATATATAATATTATCCCTTTGCTGGTGATTTTAAGTTCTGTCCAGGACACTAGCTATATTGATAGGATTTGCATTAACAGTGCTTATGGTGATCAAAAGAGACAGTCACAACATTGCAATATGGTTGATGGATATTCTTTAACTAGCCTTTTGTTGAGTAGATCCTCCCCATATACCTACCACTAGTATAGTCTTTTCTGCAACCTTTTTGAGGGGTTGATTGGAGCTGGGGTTCATATTGAGAAACTAGTACACAGTAAAATGGATGGAAAATAGTGTTACAAACAAGGGAATAAAGAGGCACAACATGTATTTAGCAATTGCCATGTCATGTCTTTTTTACCTGGCATTTCATTTGAAATGTCCAACATGCAGAGCTCACCAATAGAATCTTCTCCGCCAGTGACTTCAAAACTTTCTATAGCCAAATTCACAAAAGAAAGTACAGTGAATTAGCATCTACACCGATGTGGTTTATGGTTTACTGCTTTATGGTTTACTAGTAATAAATATTATTACCTGAAAATTTAAGAGACTTCTTTGGTCGCCCAACATTCTGACCTGTAGAAGAAGAATTTATATTACAAATTGGAATTCATTATTATTCAAGGATAACTTGCTATATCAGATTTATGAAAGCCTTACTGTGATTTCTTGCTTGCAAGTTGTACATAGTTCTTGGACAGTATATAAAGGAAATAACAACAAGCAGCACAAAGAAAAATACAGAAACTATTGCAATGTTCGTCACTAGTATACCAGAACTGTGATGAACAGAGTGCACAGGAATCATGTCACTAAAACATCCAAATCTACCGCAAATGATCAGTTCTGGTTTCTGTTCCAGACCTTTAACTTGTGTGTCAATTTTGTCAATTAACATGAAAACATGACTTTGTAAATCTCTCTATGACCAAAATGATGAATAAAAATGGATTGAAAAAATATATGACATTTTGAGGTGGCTCTTGGATGGTTGTTTACTGATTTTTGTAAATAAGGAAGTTATTTACTTTATTTTTAGGAAAAAATAAATCAAAAGGATACCTCCTGTTTGTCCCTACACGTTTGGTTTTTACAGAAGGAAAAGCTGCCTTTATAATCCTTGACTCGGTGATTGCTGTTAGCTTCTCTGAATACAAAATATCCAATTCTTTCCGTAGTCTTAGAGCTATGTCATCGAATGATGTGTAGCCCTTTTCATCTATTTCGAAACAATCCTGTAGGATTTTTACACCTGTTGCCATCATCGTCTTTAGTTTGTTTTCTGGGAATTAAAGCACAATGCAACCATCAACTATAAAGTTGAAAACTTGATATTATGTTCTAATGCTTGTAGAATAATCAAGCATTACATTGGAGTTGTTCCGTGTAAGAACATTAGAGATGCAAATGATGCGAGCCTTTTGTTTCCAATTGATTCTGGTCAACCGGAAACAAAAGGCTCGCTTCATTTGCATCTCTAACGTTCTTACGCGGAACAACTCCACTATGTTACTAACACTATTTAATCTAAGACAGTTCTATTAGTATAATAAAATTGCAAAATCACCTGCATCCAGTTGTGCTGCTGATTTGCGAACTGCAAAGACAGATATTTATGATAAGAAAACATCAAGCAAATAATACAAAAATTGGTGAACCTTTGAGGTCATTTTAAGAAAGACAATGTTCTTTGAGGTGGCATTTCATGGAATTTTACCCGAGAGCTGCTCCTAATGTGTTTTGCTTTTATATGACATTATTTTAACAGAGTTTACTCCTACCTTTCCTTTTTGACCCACCAGGGGTAACTGTTGTTGTAGTAGTTCCTTAAACAAAGATTTCTGTTGTGAGATTTTACAAGTGAGATTTGTCAGACATCGACATAAACATTTATTGTCATTGGAGTTTATATAATCCTACCTGCTGAGGAGAAGACATCCTGTTTTTTTGGCGTCACATGCACTAGCAGTTGCTCCGGATCCTTTGATAATACTAATATAACATCGAATACAAAAGAAAATGTTTTAGCCTACTACTTCAAGAACAATTTGGAACTCTCTACCTAGCATAAGCACTCTCTCTATGTTGTCTCCTCAAACACTCTGTCTAGCTTTAAAGAGACCGCCTTGTCCGCAATACGGCCATTGAAGGTGTCAGTCCACCTTCGAAGGCTATAAACGCCCCTCGAGCGCCCTTCTAGTATTAGCGCAAGCTATATGTCTAAGTTCTAAATTCCTCTAAATTCCTCAGAGAATAAACAGCTTTTGCTTACCTTGGAAGGTACTTTTAAGCTGCGAGCGTTGAAATTCCGCGTCCCCTTTCAGCTTACTCAAGTGATGGAGCTCTTGGCGGCTAGCAGCATACTTCCTACTAGCTCGTCTGGGCCATACGGGTACGGTTTTCGGCCTCACAGAGGAAGATTCTTTCCTCTTTTCGGCCGTTGTAGTGGCTTCAGACCCTTCCATTTCACAGGAAAAAAACAAACCGAGTTTTTTTTCATGTGCGCTCAGAAATCCTACCGAAAACGTATTAAACACTTTTAAAATCACTTTTTCTTTCGATAACGGGTGAAATAAATCCAATTTCTCGAAAAACGAAGATATTAGCGAAGGATCTGCCAGGCTACTCCGAGTCAGCTTGAAGAGCGGCCGCCATATTGGAAAGTGTGCTAGGTGCGCAAAGCATCATGGAGCTGACATGAAAGGGGTAGCCTGGGGACGAGGCTATATCCAAGTGAGGTCTTCCCTTCCCACGAGAAATGAATGTCTCAATCATCATTCCGGGTTTCATGGGTTTTCTGTGGTAAGAGATCGCGGGCGCAGTCGTCATCGATGACGTCACATCACGTGACCGTGCTACAGCACCCCCCTTGTGGCATAGACAAAATGTCCCAACTGATTAAACATTGGAAAATTATGTAACTCACGCTTGGCACAAATGCACCCGAAATCGACAGCACGTTTTGTGACGGCTTTTCCCGAAGGACGCGCGCTTAAATGGGGAGACTGGGCCCTAATCAAAAGGATCGATTGACGACTATTTTTAGAACTTCCCAGAAGACCTCTCGAGCCTCACAGAGATTTGCAAAATGGCGGACTCGACAGAGGAAGAAGAGAGGAAGATTTTGATACCAAATATGACTAGCTTTTGCAGTAACCACCAAGTCTTTCGGCAATGTTGAAATGGTGAATATTGTGTAAATCGCATTTAGCCATTCGGCTCCAAATTCATGCCTATTTTTGGCTTCAAATAACTTTTTTGTTTCACCTGATGGAATGTAAACAGAACGATGAATACAAAGTGCAATGAACTCTCTAAAACTTGTTCTTTTTAGTTTTTTGAATTCAGCTTCCATGAGAGCACATTTTAATATTTCGTGGACACTGCGTTGCCACTCGTCGCTTCGAAACGTACGCAATATCGTTGCTTTGTTTGGGAAGGAAGCGTGACTACGAGCTCTGGACTCGGTCTCTGGACTCACAACAAAACAAAGTTTGGACAAAACAAGGACGATTGTTATGGAGAAATAATAAGGTTTGACGTATAATCTTCATTGCTTTGGTAATATTTCTTCAAATTATGGAGAAATGCGCATTTTTCAGGTGATATTATTGCTCTGTACGTGCAATCAGCTTTTTTTTAGAATCAGTAGGCGATTCTCATTCTAATGAATTGCAGCTTATTAACCTTTTTAATGCCAGAAATCTAGAAGTCAATGGCAATGAATAGAAAGTCAGAAAGTGGAAAATTTGTGGAAGAATGTAGTAAAACCAGGTCAAGGAAATATCTTAAATATTGATTGCCCGGCCAGTAAATCAATGGCAAAATTACTTTGTTTTGTTTCCAGTCACCTGCTTGGGAAGGTCATCTTCCTGTCCTGTTTTCGTTTTGTTTTCAGAATGGGCTGTTCCATTTTAGATGTGTTACCCCCTATCAAGGAACCTGGAGCTTCCATAGGGGCCCCGGGGGTGGGGGGGGAGGACTCCCCATATTTTCAGACGGGGGTGCTCGTCCTATCCCTTAGGGTATAAAATTGACAGGTCTTGCTATCTCTTAGGGGTGTTTAAAATCAGCCCTATCCCTTAGGGGAGTCTCAGACCAATCCTTGCCCAGAAATATATCCCTACTGACACCAGAACCAATATTTACAACTTGGAAACTTGGATGAAAACCCTAAAAGACCTCAAATTGGCTTTTATTTGTTTTACCCAAAGGGGTAAATTTGCTGTTGGCCACACCCATTTTGCTATCCCTTAGGGTCAAAATCAATTTTCCCAACGAGCACCCCCGTCTAAAATATTGGATATTGGGAGTCCCCCCCCCCCCTCCGGCATAGGGGTCTGTGTTTCACCCTGGAATTTTAGCAAGGGTCATTGTTTTTGACCCTTGAATTTCCACAGGGACTTTCTTTTTGCCCACCTCCAATTTCCACAGGGTATTCCTTTGCAACTTTGGAATTTCCACACGGGACACAAGTTAGAGAATGTGGTATTTATACAAAAGTTGCTTCAAATATCCACAGGAGTTGTGCAGAAGCCTAGAACTTTCACACGGATAGAACATTTTTCCTCGTTAGGGGGAGACAGAAATCATAAGAACAGCTCATTCTTATTTCCTTAGATACTTAGAAATCACACAAATCTTTCTTCAATAGATGTGTACGGCTATTTTTTTTGGAACAGCCCAATGATAGTGGTTTTATTTTCTTGTTATGAATTTGCAAAATCAAGAAAATTTTCAGCATTGATGGTAAGAAAACCTTTCATGTTCATGACTACCTGGACTTAATTGAGGGCAGCTGGTATGTCACTGACATACTCCTTCTATATGTGAATAAAGAGAAGCTTTTTCTGCAATCAGAATTGTCTGGAGATTTCCTTGATTATTTTTGGGTGTAATATTTTGTGTTATTTTTCACTGAAAAGCTATAATTTATTTTCATTCTTGTCTTCTTCTCGGAACTAGAAACCAGTTTTCCTTGGGAGGGGCTTCAAATCACAACTGTATGTGCCGCAAAAGTGACCAACATTCTCACTGTTCGACTAAAAATGTCAGTATGTTGGATAAACTTTTGTATAATGGTATTCAGGTGGTGACTACAGAGTGACACAACACTTCACCGTCATAGACTTACATGGTGGCAAGTGGTTAGAAAGTAACACTTAACTGCTGATATGTACATTCTGTATTGTAGCATCAGTGATTAATTTTAGAGTTAGCTTGTAACCGTTGACATAGAAGCTTGTAAATTATTCCCACCTCTTATAAGCCAGTTGCCCATGGAGCTCTGCTGATTGATTAATATTTTTGCTATAAATAATCAACTTTTATTCAATTTCAACTCTCAGCCTAAAAATACCCTATGCAAATTACATGTGGTGACAGATGCTTGTGAATTTTTAAATTTAAATTTTTAAAAACATCCAAATAGCCATCAAGCTTAATTTTTATAAGATTCCTATCTCAGGAAGGAAACCAAATTTGGACAAACCAAAGTTAGACAACATTTAAGGGGAGTGTAACAGTGACATCACTGATATCATCATTACATTATTTACATTTAATGAACATTTAGGTAACCAAAGAAAAAATTGTCACCAAAGCAAATTTTGTCTAAGACAAAAGCTGATAAAAGATCAAAAAAAAAACAACCACATGAAATTGAACTGAATGCTGCTCTCAGCAGGCCTCTCAATCCATTTATCTGATTATTTGTACCCTGTGCTCTGATACATGCCTACAGAGTTATCCCCTTAGTGCAGATACTGATATCACAACATGCAGCTATGTTTGAGTTGTTCATAGAGGTAATTTAATCATGTTCCATAAAAATGATACCAGAAACATCTAGTAGTCATTTAGGTTATGTAAAACACTGTACCAATGTTAGTTTTACCAGAAAAAAAAAACAGAGGTATCATGGTCTTTTCCAATTTGTTATCCAAGTGCTACAGTTCTGTGTGTTCCAGGTTACTCTTTTCCTCTGTTAGTGATTAAAGTTTTACCAGAAAAGCAGAGGGATCATGGTATTTTCCAATTTGTTATCCAAGCTACAGTTCTGTGTGTTCCAGGTCACTCTTTTCCCCCAACAATGATAATATATTCTTCTTTTTTTTTCATAAAAAGAAAGAGTCTTCACAGAAACCAGAGTACGGAATGTCTTGCTCATTGCGTGAGAGTTAAAACAGCAGTGAACTACTGAAGATTCAATTTCCAATAATTGTTAGCATTCGCAGTCATCTGATAAACTTGCATTTCCATTCTCGCAGAAGTTATAAGTCAGTGCTTGCAATTATTAGTGAACACACAACACACAAGTTCGCCATCCCTTCGTAGGTGCCTTCGTAATTCCTCTGCCATTATTAATTTTCTTTCTCTTTTCACGCATTCTTCGAGAGTATTCTTCATTTTGGAAGTACCAGATATATATTTTTTTTTCTTTGGCAAGACCGGAAGATTCCTATCAGGAACGTAAATCCTCTGAAAAACATTTCACCTTCTTCTCCGTTTCCGCCATTTTGGATTAGCTGGGTGTTTTGATGCGTGCGACCGCTGGCCAGCTATGACTGTCATGCTTGCCTTATGCTGGCGATGTGGGGTGCATTTATGCCAACTGTGACTGACTGAAGAAATGAAATGAGGACAATCGCACAGTGCTCATCCACACAACTATCATTAAAGGTAATTCACAATAACTGCAACTTATTTATAATCCGCTTTATTACACTGCTGTAGAAGACTTTCGTATTGGCACTCTCCTGCTAGCAGTCCCAAGGAAATCAGTCCGCTGAAGGCACGATGAATGGTGTGCTGAAGGCAAGGATACAGTTTTCCTGCCCCCGAGGCATATCGTAAAATCGGGGTTCCACTGTATGTTGAATCGTAATAAATGGATAAAAATCGATCATAACTTTTCTTAAAGTGCGATCGATTTTTAAAACCAATCGATAAAAATCAATCAGACAATAACGATTGGTAACGATTTATCGATTGGTAAATCGGTATCGATTTTTAACGATTGACTAGACCGGGAGATTTGCTTCGTTGACTCCTCCGACTTGAACGTGTTGAACTCAACTCCATTCCTCAAAAGAGAGAAAATCTACGTCGCCACGACATTCGGCATTTGCGTTGGCCTTCTAAGGCAAAAGAACATTCCTGCTGAAGGTTTCCTCCGTTGCTCAGAGCAGTTTCAAGCCATCAGGGATTCTATTAATTCGAAGGAACTTGATTTAGGCGGGAAGCGTTTAGGCGGGAAAACTTTAGGCGGGAAGTGAGGACCAATATCCCTCTCAGCCTACTTGTTCTTCGCCTCATCCGGCTCATGTCTCTCCAACTAACAGTCCTTGTACTCCCTTTACTTCAAGTCCTTCAAGCTCAGCCTCATCTTCGCCAAACTCGTCCAGCAGCTCAATCAAGGAAATTTCAACAAGTCCTTTGGGTCCAATCACAAAGAGAAAGCAAATTTCTGCCATTTGCCATGAAGTTTTGAAGGCCTTACTTCTAGAATGCCAAAACCAAGGTGAATATCTTCCTGATGTTATTGGAAACTCCATTCTGTACGGGGAGGATAAAGACAAAACAAGTGTGACAGAGATGCTTTCAGAGTGTTTAGAGATAGTCATGAACGCCAAAGGTGACAAGGAAGGTCTAGTTGCTGCAGTCAGTCCAGGCACTTATCTTCGTATAATGGAGGGCATGAGGGTACCAGACTGGGTACTGTTATTATTCAAGTTGAAGTCTGAGGTTCCTGACGATGCTTGGAGAAGTAGTGTAAGTTTAGACTTGTAACTTAAAGCACAATGTCAGGGACCATCAGTATAAAATACAAACCCCTCAAGGGGTTTGTATTTTTTTGTATTTACTGGCTATTTCAGACAATAGGCAATCACCTTTTTCTGCATACTGTTAGTCAGCCAAACCTTTGAATGAGGCTATTCCCGGCTAGGCTTTGTTACTTTGAAGTGGCCTTGGCTAACAAACAAAAACTAAAACAGATTTTGCACAAGCAAATACAGAGATTTAAAAATAGCATTGGCTTGCAGGGAATATTTATTGTTATATATATTTTTTTCAATTTCAGCGTAACATTGACTCGCCAGTGATCCTCACAAAGAATGTCATCAAGGCACTAAAATCGCTGACATTTTCAATGGTGAAGACAACATTTAAACTGAGCAGGCTGGAGGATGCACCATTCCATGCCTTTAATGTACACCTAGAACCAGTGCTTGTTTGGGCGATAAGGGAACAGCGACTACATGGTGCCAACAATCAGAGTCTTTAACATCAAGATTTATGGACGCCCCCTAGGAGGTACTGTTGTACAGCTATGATAAACCAGACCTGTAGCCAGGATGTTTTATTAGAGGGCACCAATTGACAGAAAATGGAGCAAAAGTCCTTCCCCACGTGGCTCATGGGGAGGGGATACACATCCTCTGCACCCCACAGGCTATGGGCCTGAGAAACTCTTTCCATTCACTCATATTTTTGTTAATATAAAACCTCCTGCCTTATCTTTTTTTTTTCAGGAAAGAATCAGGTTGCTGTTGGGATAGTGCCAATAAACTTCTTCTGGAAAAGCTCAGAGAGTGCTTTGTCTGTGTATCCAGTTTCTATTGCTAACTGCAAGGAGAACAGGTAAAAATTGATTGATAAATGTGTGTTATATTACTAAACTGTGGGGCTTACATTTATAACTTGCAAAATACCCACCCTATTACATAAAAAAATGTCTAATAAACTATATGTAACCTATGATTTTATTCTTCTTATGAAGGGATAATCTGATTGAACTGCTTGTTAACCTAAACAAGCAGAAGGAGATCATTAAGCAAACTGGCTTGACTGTTGATGGTCAACATTACACTATCAAATTCACAGGTACCTTACTATAGTAATGTAAAAGAGTCATAGCTACAGTATGATGGAGGCTTATTATATAGGTAATTTACATTCCATAAGATAAAAATACACTCAAAAGATAACAATCAATCTAAAGAACAGAGATTTTTGAATATTATTTTATGTGAATACTCATCAAAATTGTCAAAATTGTGTGAAAAAAACAATTGAACAGATTTTGAAAATAATGTTGTTGCAAGACTTCAAGATGTTAAATGTTAGTATATTATCACTTTCCACTGTTGCTCTACTTTGTATGAGCGAAAAATGAAATAGTATGAAGAGAAAACCTACTTTGGTTAGCAGTCGAGAGTTCATTATTGACCAAATATGGTCATAAATTCATCTCGAATAATCCACAGCTTGGTTCGCCGTTACATGTTTCAACTAAGTTATATGTTTCTGTTATTATATATTGTATAATTTTTATCACGGCTTTTATGTAAATCAGCGGCTCTCGCTGATAGAACCACCGTGCTTAAATAAAAACTCTACTACTACTACTACCAAAGTTTGGTTGTTTTAGAGTCTTCCCTTAACGAGATATTAAGTTTTCAATCACTGATGACGTCATCGATGACGTCACATCACGTGTCCATGTTACAGCACCCCCTTGTGGCATAGACAAAATATCCCAAGTATGGTTGTCTTAGCATGTTCCCTTGAGGAGATATAATTTTTTTCTTTGCATACCACAGGGTTCCCATGTTTACACGGACGACGGACGGACGGCGTACGCTATAGGTTTAATACCAGAAATATAAAGAAAAAATCATATCTCCCAGGGTAGCTTCCATAGAAGACAAACTTGGACAAACTTTCAAAGACCATAAGAGGAACTCTACACCAAAGTCACGTGCCCTTACGTCATCAATGACGTCATCAAAATGATCTATAATGCCCGTGACGTTCAAAAATCAACTCCATAGTATACAATACGTTTTCCCTTAGGCAGGAGCTCCGCTATAAAAGGGTAGCGATTTTGCAAATTCAAGTATATAAAAGAGTTGAAAATCACTTCTGCCACCCAATCTGCCACCCAATTCTGCCACCCAATCCCGGTCTTAAATAACGACTACTGTGGCATTCAGCCATGAAACCGGACACTGCTACAATAATATATAGATTTAGGAGCTCCCAACTATTATAAGGAATAAAAGATGGTAGTAGTTAATTGTAGTATCAAAAATACATTTATTATATTTAGACTAATTTTATTGCCTTTCTGCCTTTTACAAACACAAAAAGCGTGAGGACAACTCAACTAATAAAAATGTAGATACCCGTAGGGCTTGTTCACATGAGGCGAGATATCAACCTCGTCCCCAGGGTCAGGTGGGTAATTTTCAAGATGGCGGTTGGTCGAGTAGAAAACCCTGGGGGAGGCTGAGTCACATGACCACTGTTTGAAAACATGGGAACGAGGTTGACCTTTGTTGTGAAACGGTCATGCCCCTCCCAGGGTCATCTCCCGAGTCAACCACCATTTTGAAAAACGATGGAGAAGACCCTGGGACAACTTTGGGGTAGGGAC
Organism: Scolanthus callimorphus; assembly: GCA_033964015.1. Classification (NCBI taxonomy): domain Eukaryota; kingdom Metazoa; phylum Cnidaria; class Anthozoa; order Actiniaria; family Edwardsiidae; genus Scolanthus; species Scolanthus callimorphus. Next base: position 2,815,871 of record CM066917.1, read on the forward strand.
AAAACTGGCACCTGTTTCACATGAGAAAAAAAGATGCAAGATATCTTGGTGTTGTGGCTAACACATGCGGCACGCACAATCAAGAAAGTTGGCCCAACCCCTGACCTGTCAAGGAATACGACAGGGAAATTGTGGTTGACTCGGGAGAAGACCCTGGGGGAGGCTGAGTCACATGACCGTTTCACAACAAAGGACAACCTCGTTCCCATGTTTTCAAACAGTGGTCATGCGACTCAGCCTCCCCCAGGGTTGTCTACTCGACCAACCGCCATCTTGAAAATTACCCACAAGACCCTGGGGACAAGGTTGATATCTCGCCTCGTGTGAACAAGCCCTACGGGTGTCTACATTTTTATTACTCGGGCTTCCTGCGTAAGCAGGGCGGCCGAGTAATAAAATGCCCCCGTCTTTTCCAGACGCAAAAAGCAGATTCAAAATGGCGGAGCCAATCAATGTGCAGAAAACCATGTGATCAATCCCATGAGCATTGCGCACCCACAGATTCAAAATGGCGCAGCCAATCAGTGTGCACTTCTTATCAGGTTCTTTACAGCGCATCAAAATTTAGCCAATCAGCCCGCAGAATCTATTATATATTAGTTTTTGCCTCAAGGAAAGAAAACCTTACGATTTCTAGCCGATTTAAAACCTTGAAATATGGCTACATTCAATAGATATGGACTCCTGATAGAATAAATTCAGGTGTGACTTGAACAATGCCATTTATTTACGAATGATCTAAGAGATTTACAGGAAAATATGTGGACTTCCAAATTGGGAATTGCAAGTGGATTTAGAGCAGTATAAAACTTTCGAGGGGAAACACCAGAAGTCTATCTCTTCGAGAAACACACAATGGAAGGAGTTATTTAAAGGTAATAATGCAACTGTAAACAGACCCAAGGCAACACTACAATGCAGATGGAATTTATTTGGTAAAAACTGAATGGATTTTAATAATAATTGTGACAATTTGAATGAAAATCTTGCTAATGTTGAATGTGACATTTTTATGGAAATTCAGTAAGTTAAATACTGAATTTTAAAAAAGTTGATTTCTGAACAATGTTGTACTTTCAAAATGGCAATAAGCTAGAAAACGTATTTTACTGAATGCATGTTCTAATTCAAACCATACAATTACAGCTCGTTTATGTGCAACCATTTGTTTCTCGTTGAAAAGTTAGTTTAGGAAGGGGTTGTGGGGCAACTGTTAGAAAAGGCATTTTACCCAGGGGGTGCTTATCAGATGGGATTTGCAGTAAAGATAGAGGATATTACATGGTTGTGCAAAGATAAAAGGTTTATCTTCAAGTGTTGAAGTCAATCTCTCATGAGTGAGTGAAGGGAATGACTGAGAGATTGAGATTGAACACAAGAAGATAAAATTCGTATATCCAAGTGCCCATGTAATGTTTTGTTTATTGTGTGGTTCGAGAAATTATCCATAACAGAAGGGCATTGGAAATTCCGGAGGGGTCAATTTACCTGATCATTTCCATACAAATACTGTATTTTTCCTCGGAAATTCCAGAGGGGTGGGGGAATCACTTTCAAACACCCTTCTGTGGAGGGGGTATCGATATTTTCTGGAACCACACGTATAGATATTGATGAGATAAATTTGAAAACAAATGCAAAACCACTTCTGGCACTGAAACTCTCTATAAGCAAAGTTTGATGTAAGCTTAATGAATTTTGTACCCTGGTCCCAGGGTGAAGTTTCTGTGTTTTCAATCCAAGTTTGGAGTCGTATTTCACTGTAGTTTGTTTTGCTTCAGTATTTCTTGCTGAAACATCACGTACCCTGGGGACACTCACTAGGATTCTCAGTTCTATCAATCAAAAACGTCAGTCCCAAAGGCAGAGCTTCAGGGCCTCCTATCATTGGATGGTGAATTTAGTGCCATCTCATTGGGAGCAGGATTAGTTCCGGATTGAACAAAATCGTGTTATTCACAGGGAAGGGAGGTTAAACCAGGGCTCTGTGGTCCAACAAAATTCACCAGGGCTCAAGAGTTCGCAGAATCAACACTTATTGGATGAGGTTGAGCATGATAGTGAGATTTTTCAATACCAAGGTATTGTGTTATCTGCCTAAGCAAAGCTGAGGCGGATAACACTAACTCGAGGCGTTTACAAATCTCACTATCATGTGAAAACGGACTCCAATAATTATTTTATTATTCAGCAACAAGGAATTCTTACGTAGCTAAACAAAGTCGACGATGAGACCTTGCATTGGCGAAACAGTTTTTCAACTTCAGTTTACGTCCATTAGTAATTTCCTCTTCGTATTCAATTCAAATAGCCATTGCTGATTTCTAGATATCCTGAGCAATGATCTCTCGGCAAAAAGCCAGCAGATTCAACAAGAATATTGGCTAAATTGGCTTTTGCCTTTGAAATGAAAACCAAGGTGGCGGTCAAACCTATTGGCTTGCGTTATAACGTCATTAGAGTGCATCAATCCTACTGTCTGGAGTTTGACGTCACGAACTGTGTGCCAACATGCTTTCGCTGTGTACTCTTAGCCAATCGACATAGTGGCATGGCTGAATAATAATACTCAGCAGCTGTAATTGAGGGGGGCACTCATCAGATGCGATTTACAGTATATGTTTTGAGAAAACTGTGGTAATGTGAAGATGGTTAGTGCTTATCATACTGCAGTGTACATGTGGGCATTGTCAAGAATGTACCAGAGGCATTTCCAGGGGAAAGCCTTCCCTGCGATTTACAGTATATGTTTTGAGAAACTGTGGTAATGTGAAGATGGTTATGGGACTGGTCATAAATTAGAGGGGGGAGGGCTGGTGTATTTTTATTTTCGTCAACGTTTTTTGGAAACCCTACCCTGACAAGATGCAGAAAAAATGTTGGCTTATTTAATGGTGACCCTCCTCCATCATTCACTGGATCTAGATATTACTAAAAATACATTTTTCAATCTATTTTCATGTTATAATAGCAGTTCAAGATTTGATATGCCTTTCGTTTAGGGAAAAAGAACCCGAAAGCTACTTCATATGTTTTACATAGGTAAATATGTACATTCTTTGCATAAATCCCAGATAATAATTTCTTGTAAAGTTGAATGTTACTTACAGTTGATTGGTAAATGTAGAGATCCTATTACAGGGCTGTAGCAAGCCTCCAAACAGTCAAAAACTGAGGGGGGGACAACATCTAAAGAACTGAAGTCAGCTTTTTAGGAAAAGTTTTGAAACTCTATTGTGTGCGAAGTGCACCGAAAATTTAGAGCCCTGCATGTGAAATTTCCGCATTGGGGGAACTGATTGGGGAAAGACGGGGGGGGGGGGGGGGGCTTCCTGACCCTTTGGTCACTATGGCTCTGTATTACCCTAGCAACGTTTGCGTAAAAACTAATATATATAATGACCCTCCCTTGTATCATGTGCACCAAATATTTTGACCCTCCCTTTTTCACCTGCATGAAAATTACAGGCCCTCCTCCCTCTAATTTATGACCAGTCCCTTAGGCTGCATTCATTATGTATACTACAGGGGGGGCAGAGGATTTTTTTTTGACAATGCAAAATTTTCAGATCCCCCAAGAAACAACATATTTTTTACGAGTCCCCCCTCTTGGTCAAAAGAAAAAGCATGCCATGTTATGAAAAAACCTTGACATCGCCCCTTTTCCAGTTTCTAAACTTTGAGATCCCCCCTCAAAATCCTCTGCTCCCCCTGTAGTATACATAATGAATGCAGCCTAAGTGAAAGGCATAAAGCTAAAAAGACACGATGTGAGGATATAAATAGGGTGGGAGAGAAATGCAAGGGAAGAAATGCAATATTGTGTTTTTGTCACTCAATCACCAATTCACCATTTCGGTGCTAGCTTCCATGCAGTGTACATTATGTAACAATCACCAAAATCAATCAAATGTTTAGACATTCTGACTGCATGATTAGAAGCCCTACTTCACACACTTGTGCGTCTAGGTTAGAATATTAACCACCCAATGCGGCATTCAAAATTGGATTGAGCATCCAAAATGGCCGAAGTGTGGCATTAGTCTGAGAAAATGTGGTGAATGTTATAATGGCTGGGCAGGGTGGCTGTGTGGTGCCCTTTCTCCACCTTCCCGACAATTGTAACACAACGATAATTTTATTTACAATATTTTTTCATCCATGTGTAACTGTTTACTTGAAACAGTAGAATGCTACTAGAATCAAAGGGCTCTGCAAGCTTAATCTTTCATGAGTTTGAGAAAGTGAAAGATAGACTTTTTGACTTGTAAATAGTAAGGATAGCAGACTGATTTACGTTGAAAACCATAGAGGAACTGGCCATGATGGAACAATATTTAGTAGAGGCATATCAGGACTTTTCTTTTCACATTTTAAATGGAACGTATTCAAAAAGGTTGAAATTAATTTTACATATCCATTTTTCCAAAAATAATATTTTTGCAAAACAGTGTGAATAGATTAAATCTAATGACGTTCTCCTTCCTTTTGACCTTTTTGCACGCACTTGTAGACCTAAAGGGAAGCCCGAGTTCACGCATTTCATGCGTCTAGTTAGTTGAGTTGTCCTCATGCTTTTTGTGTTTTGTAAAAGGCAGAAAGGCAATAATATTAGTCTAAATATAATAAATGTATTTTTGATACTACAATTAACTACTACCATCTTTTATTCCTTATAATAGTTGGGAGCTCCGCTTTTAGGCAGTGCCTAACTCTATATATTATTTTTTAACAGCTAAGAGCCTGCTGACCATGGTTTTTCCTGTTTCAGGATTCCCGTAGAAACAAAAAGTTCATCGGTCCCTGAGAGGAAGAATTTGAGAATCACAGTGATAAATGTAAGAAGTGTTTGCCAAGCTGGACTGGCTCGTCGAGTTGGTACAGGAAAAAGGACAGAATACGCTCAAAACAATGTTTTTTGTAATATGATGTGTGAATTGGCAGCGGTTACTAACCATCTTATGCTGAAACTTGGAAGAAATGCATATGATCCCAATACTTCAACAGATGCAAAGGACAATATCGTTGCTGTATTCCACAGCATGACCTGGACAGACAGTAGAGATAAATTCCTTGCAACCTTCAAGAAGCAGGAAACAGGATAGTTGTGGCATCTTCAGCCCTAAGCATGGGTGTAAATTTCCCGGATGTAAAATTTGTTGTGAACTGGGGCCCGTGCACGAACATTGCTGGATTATCACCAGGAGGCAGGAAGAGCTTGCTGCGATGGAAGCCAGGCCCACAGCATTGTTATTTTCCATGGTAACCAGATAGATGTCAATAATTTTGTGCGGATATGAGTGTTATCGCGTTGCCTGTCTGAAGCCATTTGCGGATGAGGTCAAGCCTCTTGAGCCTGGACATGACTGCTGCAGAAATTGTGCATGAGTAAATGTGTTGGAAGCTGTAGTGTATTGCCCTCTCAGAAGGCACCAATGGCAAGGGAGCAGCATGAGCTAGAGCAAAGGGAAAGGAATATCACTTAGCAGCAGTGTACTGATTTGTTAGATTCTCTGACTGAAACTAAGGATAAATTTGCCGCACGTTGCTCTCTAGAAGTTCCTGGTTTCTTTGATGGCCTTGTGAAACAGCTTGAGGAAGGTGCCACCACAATCTTTTGTAATAATGACATACTTCGCTATCCAGTATTTTAGCGGAGCTCCTTAGCGGAGCACCATACATAAGGAAAAGTGGTATCAGAATTCAGACGTATAACCATCAAGTCGCTTTTGGGTGGTTTCAGAGGTTTTTGTCAATTTCAATGACGTAAACAGTGACGTCATGTCACGTGACTTTGACAATAGACAGGTATGAATCTAAAGACAACTTTTGCCAAGTTTCGTCGTCATCGATGACGTCATCAAAACTAGAAAAGTCAATATCCCAAGAAAGCAACATCGTTAGGTGACCAAACTTGGGTAAAGTTATCTTGGTGGTAAGGGGGGTGCACCACCAAGGTCAAGTGGGATGACGTCATCGATGACGTCATCAAAACTAGAGAAGTCAACAATTCAATAAGGTAACATCGCTAGGTGACCAAACTTGGGTAAAGTTATCCTGGAGGAAAGGGGGTGCACCACCAAGGTCACATGGCATGACGTCGTTGATGACGTTATCAAAACTAGAGAAGTCAATATGTCAAGAAGGTAACATCGCTAGGTGACCAAACTTGGGTAAAGTTATTTGGTGGAAAGGGGGAGCACCACCAACGTCATGCGGTATGACGTCATCGATGACGTCATCAAAACTGGAAAAGTCATTATCTCAAGAAGGGAACATTGCTAGAAGACCAAACTTGGATTAAGTTTTTTTGGAGGCAAGGGGATGCACCACCAAGATCACGTGGCATTACGTCATCAAAACTATAAAAGTCGATACCGCGATGACAGTAATGCTGGTATGTCAGCAATTATTCGAGCTACGCTTTTAGGCATTGCCTAAATCTAAATATTATGTTAAAGACCCATAAGCACCCAAGTCGATTTGCAGGTTCACAGAGAATAAAACGCAGTTGAAAACTTTCTGCAAATTTTCAGTTTGAACTTTTCAAATGCGAAGAACAACAGGAACTGTATCAGCCAATCACAGCTGTTGACTGACAATAGATCCAATTGAAAACAAAGTGCAAAGGTTCCCGGTCGCGTATGGGCCTTTAAAGTTGCTACACAGGTTCTAGCAAATTTTCAAGACATTTTTGATGACATTGAGGAAATGGAGGACATTGTAGATGTGTTTGGTCGGGTGAGTGGATCAACAACTATAGATTTCTCTCGCTGCTTATCGGACGAAGGCGAAGATGGAGAACGTGATGATGATGGTGAGACAGTTAAAGAGACATGGTAAATAAGGACTTCAGCATTGTCATTTGGGTCATGTTACTCAAAAAGGGACCTTAATAGTTATACTGTATTTCATCAAATTTATAATAGTTTTTCCTCTTTTTTGCACTGTGCAAAAAGTGGAATATTCGGAAAAAAATTCTAGTATTGCATACGCTTGGCTCACTTGACGTCAGTCTAAAGTATTCAAGTCGCAATCAACACTTATCGTCAGCCTAGAGTATTCACTCTGAACACCCCTGAATACGTGGCGTACTCTAGAGTTTTCAAAACTTGTTTGAAGTTTTGAAAAACTCAAATCATTCAAGAGAATGACGTGACAGCCTTTCAAGCGTATGCGGGTCGAAAATATGATGGGTTTGTGGTTGTGCAAAATTAAAAAAAATATATACAAAAAAAACAAACTCTTAGAAAAAAAGCTCACTTTCTAGACACGGCCTGGTCTTGATAATTCAAGGCGAATCGCTCCGTTTGTTGCGAATTACCATTGGAAGTGGCTGGTATACGTGGCATGCCCCGTCACTTGAGCTCAGGCAGGTATACTTTATTACATGGCACGTCAAGTATTTCAAGCGTATGGGGGTTGAATATGATATATTTACGCCATAAGAGCATTTGGAAAACAAGTGAAAGATCGATGCCATGACAAGCAAGTGTCAAAAGTAGAGATAGTCAAATGATAAGGGGCACATAGGCGTAGAGATCGGTATGGGTGTCACCGGACGTGGGTTAGACCATTGTACAGTGACGTAATTTCAGTACAAGAGACTATAGAAGTGTATGGGTATGGGAATACAGGGAGTACCAGACAGGGGTTTGGGTCAGTGTACAGTACTGTAAGTTAGTGTAAGAAACTATAGCAGTATAGGGGTGCTCTTTTGGTTGGTTCTAGGGTTTGCTTATTTGCTGGTCGCTGCAAAGAGCATTCATAATCCTGGCCAAGTTACCTGGCATAGGTTTAGTAGGTTAAACCTACCAAGAAATGAACAAAACAACCATCCGGGTTTGTTGAACAACGTTTCAGTTGCTCGAGTGCACATTCGGATTTCGAAATGGTATTTTTTTATTTCTTACCGACTGAAAAGTTATCAAACTGATAGCGAAAGGTATTAAATCTCACCTTAAAATATGATATAAGTGCGCATTTAAGTTCTTTTTTTCAAATTTCATTGAAGCATGGTATAGGATTCTGAGTCGTTTTTAGAGCCGTGAAGTGGTCTGCCTTTGTAACACCGACAGAGGTATCGCGAGGCGGAAACGCGTAATTTCCCTTTTTCGCATCATTGACTATTTTCTACGTAAGTTTTCCAGCGTAATTGCGGTTTTATATTCGCGTTTTAGCATAAGCAAAAAAGTACCAACGCTTCAGGTATAATATACCAATAGCTGAAATTATACAACCATGTCAAAACGTTTCCCATTACTAAACCCGACCCAACAATACGGCTCTTTTGATTCTCACTAGAGCTGTCATTGGTACTGGTATTTTTTTTTTCTAAAACAATTCTTTTCAAAACTTATTACCAGAACAAATTGAGACTTCACTAGACCAATTGTTTTTAACCACTAAATAAATTTTCTATGTATTGCGTTGATGTGTGTCTTTCAGATCCTAAGTATTTTGATTTGTATCTGAGTTCAATTTTCACCGGAAATTTTGTGTTTGTACTCAATAGCAGCCAACTCGAATGCTTTATTATTATATAGATATCGATGAGATGCCTGTGTTACTCCTTTGTTTCTCCAGTGTTGATATCTTTCGCTGCGCCCACTCATGAGAGATTGAGTTGAACACTCGAACATAACATTCATATCTCCGCGCGCCCATGTAATATCCTCTATTTATTCATAAGGTTTAGAGCTATCTTAGCTGCTGCGAACTTTCGACTTGTTCAGAATTTGCTAATTCTGAACTATGCATTGAGCTGCCTACTTTAATGGAAATGATTATAAGTTTGTTGTATTGTAAACAATCGCCTACTCTCCTACTTTTCTTGTGTGGCAAGCCACACAAGAATTTCGGCAAAAACTCTCCCATATGTCGTCGGGAGGGGGTGCTCATCGTATCTTTTAGGGAATAAAATTCGGGTTTCAGGTATATTTTAGGGTATAAGACGAAAAAAGGCCACTTTTCCCAGAAAAACTTGGTTATTCGAGTGTTTAACTACGAGATTATTAAAAGATAACACAAGTTGTAGAAACTAATAATCCATAAATAACCAACGGGTACAGTTGTAAATGTTATGTTAGTTGTGAGGAGCTAGGAAAATCCGTTCTCTTCCGAACAGCCATCAACATGGTTTTTCGGAAGCTGCGAAGGTGTACTGTGGAATGCTACGGAGAAGCAGCTTTCTCAGTACCTCATGAGGAAAACGGCTGTGTTTTATAAGAGGACTCCAAAGCCTGCATCAAAATACGCTGCCCTGGCATTAGGGAGACAACCGGGGACGAATGTTTATGTGTTTGCAAAGACATGCAGGTAAGTGCGTCCGTATGTCCTACGATTATGTTTTACGCAATCCTGATCCCCCCTTCCAGTGTTTTTCCAATCACTTGTTTTACGCAATCCTGATCCCCCCCCCCCCTTCCAGTGTTTTTCCAATCACTGAAATGAGTCTGTTTCATTGTATGGAAAATAATGATTGCAAAATCGAATTGTTACGTTTTACAGATTGACACAAGAGGGCAGCCAATTCATTCGCCTCTGTATGTTTGGATGCCCCCCTTCCTTGCTGGTATAGCAAGTGAGAGCATAAGACAGTTTTCCAAAACCGGGCTTTTAAAACTGGAGAGGCCATTTGCCAGTTTTTATTGGATACGGTTTTTCTCGAAAACAAAATCTTTCATGGGAAATAATTTTGAAAGATGTGTCATGTTGCTCTGTGGGGGACTATCAGCTTTCCACTTTACAAATATCCTTGATGTCGTTGGTGAGTATACAACGCTATGGACTGTTATAGCAGTTTTATACTCGCTCATTAATGTGTCAAAGTATACAAGAATATAGGGGTAGTCCAAAAACCGGTTGTTCGCAGTTATGAAGTAAAAGGCATATATTACACTCGTTTTCAATCACACGTGCATGACGTCACACTTATTTTAAAAAAGTTCAGACAACCAAATATACGACAACCAAATATACGTTTCACACATTTTCTGTTTTCTCTCTAAACTACAATAGAAAATGAGTTTTTCAACTGTTAGTTCCACTCATTATAGCAGACTTTGTATGTACTCCTACCCTCGCACGTTTTTCGATCGCGATCCCTCTGAATGGTATTTCAGAGGGATTGTTTGTCTGAGTCTCGTCATCTAATTTTTAAATCTGTGCGCAGCGCTATTAAGGAAGGGTTCCCACGGTCTGCTGGGATGCACAGTTATAGCCTTTCAGAGATGTGACCAATATTATCATTAATGCGTTTTTGGGGCGTTTCTGTTCGTTTTAATGTGATTTTAGGCCCCGGAGTAGGCCTCAAATTGCAAAGGCAAAAGTATCGAAGGTAGTGTTTTATACCTTGCTGGGCAATTAAAACCAATCGCAAAGTAATTACACGAATTCTGAATAAAACCTATAGGAATAATTTCAAATTAATTACCAATTACTCACGACAGTCATCTGATCCACTCTAAATCAATCACCTTATAGTTTGACTGGAAGCAGCGAGGTGGTACTCAATACCGTCACATGCGAGTTTTGCGACTTATTTTTCTTTACTTATAACGTTTTGCATTTGGCTACTTTGCACTAGGGTTTATAGAGAAATACGTCGAATTATCTATTTTTCAACTGATTTTGATGAATATTTCTGATAATATGAGCAATTTTATCTCCTTACCGGGTGGGGCCTGGTAACTAGTCAGACGCAAGATTCCTTTCTTTTGCAAAAAAAAACACTTGCACTCTCCCAATATAAAAAATTCGAACGGTACATAACAGTTGGAAAAATCACTAGTCACAACGTTTATAATAAAAACCTTTCTTTTAGAAATGCCATTTGCAAGTGTTTCTGATAACACCTGACCCTGTAGGTTCAAATCTTGTGAGCCTTTGGCAGTTAAGTTGGCTGCGTAGTCAATCACAATCGTGTGAGCCAATCGGATCCTTGTTCAGTGCACTCCTTTGGCTTGTTTTTCGAGACATGTCGCAACAGACATGTCGCACTAGGCGAAACTAGGAAAGGATCTGATTGGCTTTGATTGACTACGCTTGATTTTCTTGACAAAACATGGTCTTCGAAACGCTCTTGGCCTATTTCTTCAAACTTATAGTCTGAAAAACAGAACTCTCTCTAAACTGTAATGAATTTCTTCCGAATTGCATAAATTAGAAAAATAACATATAGTGAGTTTTAAATCTCGTGTGTTATAGCCGAAATCTACCTCGTCAGTGCGAATGAAATCTCAGATGTATAGGTTTAAATAGTTTGAGCAAAAAAACCTTTATTTTTTTTAGCGGAGCTCCTTTGCGGCCGAAGGCCGCAGAGCGGAGCAGCATACCTAAGAAAAAAGCGTCCAAATGATCGCAAATATAGCGCATGTATGATATCCACACAGGGTACCCAAAGCATCACAGGTTGCAAAGGGATGCGAGTGAATTTTCGACGTCGAGAGGCATTTTCCCGCCATTTTCCCGTGATTTCTGTGAAGCCCTACGTCACAACTTGACGTGACGTCACAACTTGACGTGACGTCACAACATGGCGCGACAGGGGGAGGGGTGGATGGCGCGCGCTCATGACGTCGCAACATGGCGGTATGGCAGTGAGGGGAGAGGGGTGGGTAGTCGGGGGGGATACTGCTGCTCACGTGACAGACTACAGGAAACCCAAACATCTTGACGAATCTTTTGATAGAAAATCGACTGTACGCGACTACAGAACTGTGCTACGCAAATGAAAATTTGTTTACAAAAAGGCAGGGAGTACAAGACAACGTCTGAGCCGTGTCTGAAGAAATCAAAAGAGTGTCTTCCTATCATCTAGAAGTCCAACCAAGATTTTAGTGAGTAGAATTTCAATATGGCTGTGCATTTCCTTGCGAAGTCATTCGAAGTCATCTTCTCTCCATTTCTTTCACAAAGCCGAGGCGTTTTAATAACTGGGCAGTGACGTTTTGAAGAGTGAAATTAACTGAGAGAAGCCCTTATTTCCACTACGGCAGAAGCTGCGAAGGGACGGTTTTATTTGTAGAAATAATTAGCAACACAAGTCGCGTCTTTAATGGGCGTCGAGCAATTCGTGGTTCAAAATTCCTGGATAAAGCAGTGTTTATTGGGAGATGGCAGGACATTCACAGTTCAGAGGTTGTTTCTATACACGGGAGAAAAAAACTACTCGGGATGAAGGTAGGAACTAAAAGTTAGTATACTGTGTTAGTAAACATCGAGCATTTAACTTTTGAATCCTAGCTTGTAGAAGGGCGGCTAGAACAAAGCCGGTGTGACATTGAGACGCGAACTTGTTTTAGCTTTAAAATAAAATATGCATTTGAGTTAATATGCGACCCCGAAAATCTCAAGAATTCCTTTAACTTTCTAATAAGGCTAACTATTGCTTGAGCCGTGTGTGTTGAGAAAAACATTAGGTTTCTGCACGCTCAGTGGCATTTCTCGAAATCAAAACCAGAACCACGAGGTAGCTAAAGAAAAGTGAGTTAAACAAACGCCTGTCAAGGCTAACATATTATCATTATTCTGATTCACAGATAAATAAGAACGCTGAAAAACGTACTGTATTGTATCGAGCGGCACACAAGAAAACCTCTGCTCGCTGCTGATCCCTGCTGTTGCTGTAACTTGGCTGGGAGTCATAACTACTTTACTTTACTTGAGAAGATGGTGATCGAGCCGTTGTTCTCATTGCTGCCTTGGATCCTCGGCAACAGGACAATGACTTATGGTACTGAAGTTGTTTACTTTAGCCTAGTTTCCATATAGTCTTATCTGTCGTATCTGTCTCATCAGTCGACCATGAAACAATGAAAATTGGAATTCTCTATTTCATATCCTCTTATTTCATAGTGTACTACTCTGTTGCTGTTATTGTTTATTTATTTATTTATTTATTTTCTTTATTGTTAGTTAATTATTCTCCTTTGTTTGTCCTTAACTATAACTCCTATGAATTGTAAATGACTATTATCTGCTTGACCACTGTTACCTAACTCGATTAGCTCTGCTATTTTTAGGTAACTGTAATGCTATTTTTAGGTAACTGAGCAAAACAGTTAGGGACTGGTCATACATTAGAGGGGAGAACGGAGGACTGGTGCAAATGATAAAGGGAGGGTCATTATTTTTTACGCAAATGTTGTTAGGGTAATACAGGGCCATAGTGATTATAGGGTCAGGGAGGCCTGTGCCCCCACAGTATTTCCCCAGTAAGTTCCCCCAAACATGTGGTAATTTTACATGCCGGGCTCTAAATTTCCAGCGCGCATCGTGCGCAAGAGAGTTTAAACTTTCCCTAAAAGCTGACTTAAGTTGTTTATATGTTGTCTCCCCCCCCCCCCCCCCGCTAGTTTTTCTAGTGTTTGGAGAATGTACAGATCTATGTTAAACATAAATACACACATAAGAGAAATTATAAAATTCTGACTCCACCAATATTTCAACTGTACAAGATACTCTAATAGTATCACTCTGCCCTACTATCTATCCAAAAAATATCGGTCAGAATTTTAAAATTCTCTTGTGTGTATTTATTATTAATTGAGAAATAGTCTGTTGAAGTTTAGGATATTTGTGAGTATTTTATGTAAAACATACGTACAGATGAAGTAACTTTCTTTTTTTCTTTTTCCCTAAACAAAAGACATAATCGAATCTTGCACTGCTATTATTACATGGAAATGGATCTTAGGAAGTAATAAAAATGTGTTTTTAGCAATATCTAGATCCAGTGAATGATGGGGGAGGGTCACCATTAATTATGTCACCACATTTGGGAGGGCCAACATTTTTCCTGCATCTTGTCAGGGGAGGGTTTCCAAAAAACATGTAGACCAAAATAGAAATGCACCAGCCCTTTCCCCCTCTAATTTATGACCAGTCCCTTAGCTGTAAGTGCACAGTGCACACAGTTTGGTTTAGACATAGCTTTTCATACCCTTGTCCCAGGGTGAAGTTTTCCGTGTTTTCGAACCAAGTTTGAAGTCGTACTTGGGTTATATTTCAATGGTAGTTTGTTTATACTTGCTGCAGGCCGACCTCATAGGATGCTCTGTTTCTTGCTGAAACTAGAGGGAGCCTGTCTAATGAATTATTTAATTTCCAGAAAGATGGTAATAACGCTGAATGGTCTGTAGCCGGCGCTGGAAAAATATCACAGTTTTCCACATACGGTTGTAATTCATCACGAGTAAAAAGTCTAATCGACAATTCAGATATTGCTTGTCATCTTTAGGTCTACCCTGACCACGACCGCGCAAAGTATACACTTTTGTTTTTATTTTATTTCCAAACATCACATAGATCTCCAAATCAATGTTGAAATAGAAGTTGAAATCCCCCCCCCCATATTATCTTAGTGTCGAGAATTGGGAATTCTATTTGACATACTACTCTCATCATCTGGTTAAAAATCACACTTATTCTTTCTCTGTTTTCGGTGCATATGAATTAATTAGAAGAAACGAAGAATCTTGAATCTAACAAACGACTATAACAAATCTTCCTTTTGAATCTATTACTTCTTGTGTAATTTTATAATTAAATCTATCTGCGCAGCCTCTGCTATCACTAGATCCGTGTGAAAATCCATTTTACCTCGTATATTATTTCGTTTCAATGTCTTTTGTACGGTGCGTTTCTTGAAGAGATATCATGATCTCCTCTAAGTTTCATAGCTGGATGGCTTGCGAAGTTATTGTCACCAGCGGTGATGAAGTCATTGCCTGGAGTGCTGGCACTTGAAAGGTTCAAAGCATTCTCAACTCCCTATTTGTGTGTTTACTGACATTACGTAGGCCGCATTTTCAGTTGATTAGTTTAGAAAAATCCAAGAAATCGCCTCTAGTCTTGGCCGCAATAAATTTGTACAAGCGCAGTTTGCACCAAGCGTAATTATAACCATATCCGCTCTATCACAAAACCATTCAGAAACTTCTAGCTATAAAGAGTACGCACATCACAAAATCGCGGACTTTCTGAAAACATACACAATATTTTCTTTATCTATACTATTATAATCGGGTTGTCTGCGCAAACGTTTCTGATTGGCTAAATCGTCCACACTCACTCCGCTTGGTCCTGAAGCTGTGTCGCCAAACGAAGTTCACAAACCTGAAGAGAAAGTGGATATTCTCCACAGTGGGCGTGTTTTAGTTGGAAAAGATTCACCCTGGGCTAAGTTCTAATTCAAGTGATTTTTTAAGCGAGGGACAAAGCTGCCATCGCCGCCATTTTGAAATCTCCCACAGAAACTAAAAAAGAACTCAGTTCGCACAGCCGAAATCACCATAGTCATCTAAACCTAAATGGTTCTGTCGCAGATTACTTGCAGGAATGTGCTGGGATAATTATTATTCGAAAATCTTTAAGCTGAGAAAAATTTTCATTCAAGTTTGAACAAACGTACACCGCCGTACACCGCCTTGCTTTCTGGAAGCACGCTAAGGCGAAATGCCACAAAGCCATGAATAATATTTTCTAAGTATAAATCCTGACGCTGTATCGCAAAACTAAGGACACAAACCAGAAGAGAAGGATGAAATCTCTCCAGTGAGCGTGATTTTTGTTGGAAAAAGGCTAAGTTCTAATTCAAGCGATTTTTTCAGCGAGGGACAAAGCCGCCATCGCGGCCATGTTGAAATCTCCCACATTAACTAAAAAAGAACTAAATGTCTATGGTGCCGATAGCACCATAGACATTCAAACCTAAATGGTTCTATTACAGATTACTTACATTTGTGTGTAGGGATAATTCTAATTCGAGAAAGATTTGAGCTGAGAAATATTTCATTCAAGTTTGAACAAACTTACACCTGGCACTGCCTACAGAGCGCGCGCTAATGATATTCTCTAAATATTCCTATGATAAACTAAGAAATTTCTTTGAACAGTTTAACTTTACCTGTTTCTTCCCTCGTGCCTTACTGATAAGCATTATACATACAATTCCGAAGTCAAATGTTTTTCTGTAATAGGCTGCGTTTTCAATTTTAGTGGGTTCTTAGACAGATTTGAGAACCGGACTGACTCACCAAGACACACACACGTGCGTTATTTTCTCCACCAAAATCAGGAGACCAGTGAAAAACAAACATACAAAAAGGGAGGTCATTAGTTATGTAAATCAGCGGTTTATGGAAGGGGGAACTTAGGTTGGGTCTTCTAGCGTCACGAAGTGACGGGCTGTTTTCTTGTTAATACAAATCAAGAGAAAATATATCATTTTCTCTTGTACAAATATGCTATTATCGTTTCGGAATCATTCACTCGATGTGTTATCTGAATCGTAAACACTATTCGAATTCTCGCTTCGCATAGAAAAGATCACGCAATTTACACTTTGACTGCAGCTTTTGCACAAAAGTCAGCTGTACATATAGATTTTACAATGTGGGCTTATGAATAAATTCCAGCGCGCGCATATATTTAGGCAGGATACGAGTCTGCAGAAGTTTTGCTCGTATCGATTAGATTCCCGCTCGAATTCCTTGTGCGCCGAAAAATGGCTGCTGCGATTGCAATTCTAATGTATCTCTCTCTCTTGTGGCCGCATTTCAGTTATGTGGATTGTTATTAAGGTATCTCATTCTCGAGAAACGGCGTCTTGAATTGATGGGAATTCAAATGGCAAATACTACGAGATGCACCAAGACAAGTAGTTGATGCTTGCGAAAAAACTCGCCAGGTTTATAGCTTGAAGCCGACATTTTGAAACTCGAAATCCGCCCCTTCTATCTACTCTGCTAGCAGGGTAATAAAAATCCCAAAAGGCAATACAAATGAAAACATGGCAAATATGTTTTTTAAGTACAGTTTTTTGTAGGACCTCCCGTCCTCGACCCGCGAAATGAAAGCACACCAAAAACTAGATAAATTCAACCAATATCTCCGGATCCCTCCATTTTCCGTCGGTGTTCTGTCCGTGGCTGACGAATTAAGTACTGATTCCCCAGACCAGAAACATATAAGTGAGTTGAAACGTGTAACAGCGCGACAACCTACGAACAACTCGCGATCAAAAAGCACCATATTTGGAAAGCAACAGATTCTTCGCTTAGCCAATCAGGAACGGGAGATGTTATTCGTCATGTTTTCTAAAAATAACGCGCGCGAACTCCCCACAACAGAAGCACAATGAGTTGTGAACTGTTTCTTTTCCATGCTCAAAATTCATCAAGAATAAGGCTTAAAAGCACCATGAAGAAGAACAAATGAGAATCTAAAGACAACAATTTATAAGAAATAAAATCTATAAGTTAATTTATAAACTAAACGCTTTTTAATTCGCTACTGAAAGAAAAAAAACAACCACATTTTTTTTCGAGCCTTACTTGTTTGTTTTGACTTGATTGGATCCTTCGTCCTTTCTTTGACATCTCATTTTCCAGTGCAAATTCAACGACAACATGTCTTGAAGTTTATAACTAAGAGCACTGGAGAACTACTCTAATTTCCCTTCTTCTGTGTTTGTTGTTTCAAGAACGGATCCTTTGCAAATAGCCGAGTTCTCCTTCGTTCCTACGTGTAAATTAGTTCCTTTTCAATCAACAGAATCCAGCCGACGTTGATATTCATTTCTCCCGTTCTGGTTATTTCTTCAATAATTTCTCAGAGTTCCTAGCCATAAAAACTCTGCTTGGCCAACCTCTTTTTTTCCTTATTGAAATCCCGAAACTGAGTTGAGTGGTGTGAGTTTTAACTTTGCAAAATATGCTCAATTCCTGAATTATTTTTCTCCTTCTGAGAAATTTATGCATTTTGGTTGAGCTTGGAAGTTCTTCTTACAAAGTTCATTCAATCAACAGAATCCAGCCGACGTTGATATTCATTTCTCCCGTTCTGGTTATTTCTTCAATAGTTTCTCAGAGTTCCTAGCCACAAAAACTCTGCTTGGCCAACCTCTTTTTTTCCTTATTGAAATTCCGAAACTGAGTTGAGTGGTGTGAGTTTTAACTTTGCAAAATATGCTAAATTCCTGAATTATTTTTCTCCTTTTGAGAAATTTATGCATTTTGGTTGAGCTTGGAAGTTCTTCTTACAAAGTTCATTGGTATTCCAGCAGGAAATCTCGTAGAAAAGCCGGTAAGGCTTCCAAAAATCTGCAAGCATCGATGAATCAGAATGTAGCTTTGCAAAACGAGCACCGAAGCCTGCCGTGTGCAGTGAAAAGTCACATCTGAATTTTGATTGGCTGCACGCAAGGACATTGTTTTCCAAATATGGTGTTTAGTGATCGCGAGTTGTTCGCAGGTTGTCACATCAGATTCATTCGTCTGTTACACGTTTCAACTCACTTATATGTTTCTGCCCAGACTTAATGGTGAGTTTATGTTTTGGTTACGCATTATTTTCTTTAGTAAACAACTTCGCCTTTGCTTCGAACATTCTTGTTGGCTGCCATGAACTCGCTATCTTGAAGGAAGTTGAGGTTTCGGCTGACCGGTGCAGATGTGATTTGGCGGTGAATCGCCGCTCTAATTCCTGTTAGAGCACTCGGCGACAAGGCTTCCCTTTCTCTGTTTAAACTTATGTTCTCTGTTTCACTTATGACTTGTCTGGTTTTACGATGGCAAAACCGACAAGGTTTCGCTTGTCTTGTAGCACCATTTCTCGAACTTCCTAATTCCCCACTCGGTCGCTTTCTTTGTGTTTTTTTGCTTATGCTTTTAGCTAACTGATCAACATTCAAGTCTGAGTATGACGTCATCATAGGAGAAAAAGGGGAAAACAAGGGATGAACCTCAGACAACCAAACTTGAGTTGAAGTTATCTACGTGGGAAGGGGGGTGCAACTGCTTTGTCACCTGGTATGACGTTATCATTTGAGAAAAATAATATATCTCGAGAAGGTATGAACCTCAGGCAACCACACTTGGGTGAAGTTGTCTAAGTGTGCAAATGTGTGGTCACGCGGTATGACGTCATCGATGACGTCATCAAATGAGAAGAGTTTGTTAAAGAATGAACACATCGTAAATCTGCGTGCCTGGAGCTCTCACAACCCCAAAAATCATGTTTAATCAAATAAAAAAAAACATTTTCATAGTTGAGGAGAAGAAATGAGCTTTAAAATAAGGTATTACTTGTGAATCAAGAACGAAGTACGAAGAGCAAAGCTTGATGAGACATCCACACATTGTACAAATTATGGCAATTAACTTTTAGAAAAACTGTATCAACATTATCCAAGAATACGTTGACGGACCCAATCTCGAGGATCTTATCTTCGATGACAAAACGTTTAAGGAAACCCTTCTCAGCAAGATGATTGCCCTACAATTAAGTCAAGCCGTTGCTTACCTTCAATAATACACGGACACAAGAAACCATGATCTGTGCTTGTAAACAAACATACTCGCATCACAAAGCTTTGTGATATGGGAGTAGGCAAGTTAAGCAAATCACATGTACGACTAAAGGTGGCCGAATCCTGGACCTCAAGATATGAACAGGTTGAATTGTAGAAACACGAAACGAAAGGATCGGTCGCGCCATTATTCAAATTTGGTTCAAGTTCCAGTGACAGCACCGGATATTGTTCACAACAATAGGCCGCAGCTTATGAAGTGTTGTGTGCTGAATTCCCGGTCAATTAGGAACAAAGCGCTGGACTTTGTTGACTATATTTGAGATTCTCAAGTCGACATCGCTGTTATAACTGAAACCTGGTTAAAATCTAGTGATTCCGCTGCTAGGATTGCTGCTACACCGCCGGGATATCGGCTATTTGATCATCCTCGCCCAGACAGAAATGGCGGTGGTACTGGAATTCTTGCTCGGGATTCGCTTGTAGTTAAACAAGCTAGAGCGGGAGTTTTTGATACTTTTGAGCACTCGGAGTGGATTATTGTATCTGGTTCTGCTCGTCTCCGCCTACTTGCCATCTATAGGCCGCCTTACTCGTCAAGTCATCCGCGTACTGTGAGCATGTTTATCACGGAATTGTATTTGAGACGCCAACCCTGAAAATCTCAAAACCAAACGATTTTGTCTCAAATACAATTCAGGGTTGGCAAGTATGGAAATGCAAACATAAACAAGGATAGTATCAAGGATGGTATCACTTGGAATCCTTCGGAAATGTCAACAAGACGTCTCCAATAAAACTTTACTTGTAGCTAACGTTATTTTCTGTATCCAGCCCTTGCAGTGATGAGTATAATTCGGACACATGGAGCGAAGAGGCTTTATGATGATGAAGATGGTGTGGATTCAAATGTGGACTCAGAAGCATCAGGGGATGAAAACAGAAGTGATGATGATTCAGAATGGTTTTTATTATTGTTTTAAACAATCAGAAAGTGAGCGAAATATTGTTCTCGACTCAAGAAAATAAAAACTATAATTATACGCGCCACAAAGTATTTTTTTTCTAGTCCAACTAAACATATGATACACAACCTATCGCTAAGCACCTTTATTTTTACTGACCAAATCTAACCTTTCTTGTCTGGATGTCCATGGTATGCATACTGTGTAATATATTTTTTAGGGTCGGCAATGGATCTTGAGAATATCAAAAGCCAAGGAAAGAGCCCTGACCTATGAGATGTTTAGGGTCGGCAATGCATCTTGAGAATAACAAAAACCAAGGAAAAAGCCCTGACCTATGAGATGTATAATTATAACAGTCAGGCTGAAAATTTGTCAAAAAAGAACAATATATGTACAGTAAAAGAACACATTAAGCCTGAAAAATGAAAGTTTTTATATATAAAAATACTTTCCTGTTACCATGTAGATAAGACTGAAACAGGAATTTGGTGAAAAATTGTTCATTTTGATGGAAAAAGCATGAAACTTGGCAGGATGATAGAGCTTCACATGCTGAGCAATTCTGGATTCAGACCCACCCTAAATAACGTATACTTCCAGTTTTATAGCAGCGGAATTAATTATCCTTTAAACTAGTAAAACGACATGTTGCCTTTTATGTTCATACATGAAATTTTGTAACGCGATAGAGTTTTGACGATGTTACAATCCTACAATAGTGACACCCCCCTGATCATGTATTTCCAGTGCACCAAGTGGAATTCATTATTGCATAAAATCAGTAACAGAGGGCGTTGCCTTCAGGATACACGCATGGAAATTCATGTGACAACCGACCATAGTGCTTTGGTCTAATCCGCATGTAGACCTACGCCCTAAGTCATGTACTTCCAGTTTCATCAAGTGGAATTCATTAATTTTAAAAGGGTGTTAGGCTTTTGAAGATCAATAGTAAAATTCGGTATTTTAATAGTGTATCGCATGTTTTAAAATTCATGATCAAGCAGTTCCCCCTCGTCTTATTCTTCTAGTGTCAAGGATGGAATAAATCATAACACGATTTCCGTAACAAAATTAACAAAATAATGTCCACCAAGTGACTGTGGTCAAATCCGCGTGTAAGGTCACGCCCTTGAACCCAGGAACTTGTAGGTTTGTGACATTGGTATCAATTGCGTTTCATGAGAGTTTTTTCCTAAATAGTCCGGTCAAATTAGCCCGAAAAAACCCCGAACCTGGAAAAAATTGCAACATGGGAAATTTCTGTTGCTAATTGTCAAAAACATATGTAGGAATAACATATCCAAATTTCGTAGAAATCCGACCGGGGGAAGTTGGTTAAATGTTTGGTTTTACCGGCGACGTCAAGGGCGCCTTTTGTTTTCGGCGGCACTTAGACCATGAAAACACAAAACTGGGAGAATGTTTATAGACTGTACAGATGAAACCGGGGAAGATTTAAGGTTTTTCGGTCGAAACAAATTATTTCCGAGCGATGAGCTACGGCTATGATCAGTTTATTTCTTTTAGCGTATAATATTCGAACTTTAGTGTATCACCACGCGGGAAATACAAAGATTATATGGGATTTGTAAAAACGCAGGATTATTTAGTTATTATTTTGCAGAATTGGTTATAAACAAACACAAAATTCACATCTATGCAATCACATTATGCAGTAGAAAGAAATTGCTGGATATCTCGTTCAACATCACACCGAGTTACGGCTACACAGTCTATAGCCCTCCCTTCGAATTGTTCGCTTCCATTGCCCAAGTGCCACCGAAAACAACGGGCTTTCCTTCGTTCAGACGGAAAACCCCAAATTTAACCAACTTCCCCCGAACGAATTTTCACAAAATTTGGAAACGTATTTCTAACATATGTTCCTGAGAATTTGCTGTATAAAAATCCCATGTTGCAATTTTTTCCAGGTTAAACGCTAAATTGACCGGACTAAAAGAAGCATCACAAAAGAAGAAACATTTCTATATTTTTTTGTAACAACATGATGAATAAATACCGTCCTTGCCTGTAGGAGTCAGTATAATCTATGATAGAATTAAAATATTCTAAAAAAAATACCATATCCTCGGATTTTATCTGACTTCTGCCATGTCTCCTTTTCAATGCACACCTATGTGTACTTCCTGTCCAAATTCCCGCCATATTCGATTATGGAGGGACTAGAAATTCTAGGCGGGTTGGGGTCAATATATACCCCTTAATGTTCCTAAATTCAATGTAGTTTAGACCAGAAATCAGTAGGAATTCCTCGATTTAAGACTTCGAATGGGTATGGTTCAGAGCGAGGACTATGAGCTTCTAGATCAAGTGTAATAGATCAAAACTGAAACTGGGACGTCAAACAAAACTGGAGTAAATATCGCCTTCTTCGACGTCAAACAAAACTGGAGTAAATATCGCCTTCTTCGAAGCCTTGCTTACTTAATGAGCGTGACGAGTATGATACACATGTGCGACCCTAAGAAGGCGAAGTATTGACGCTTTATATCCAATTTACTCTAGACAGTCATCTTCAGTGAAGCCTTCTCAATGTAGAGACCCCCAAACATCACCACGAATCTCTTTCCACTGAATCAACTTGAAAACACCCCCAACACGGTTGATTGCAAGCACTGGATATTTTTTTCTTCCTGGATTTAGAAATTCCACGGCTTGCTTAAGGTATGGCGTGAAAGATTAAAGAAATCCCTAAACTCTCAGTCATTTTAAACACTTTGACGCCCCCATCCTACTAACGCTCTTGGGTAAACGATACCCTTCCTACCACCATAAAAACATGAATATTAGCGGAGCTCCAGCGCGGGCCGAAGCACCATACCTAAGGGGAAAACGTATACTATCGAGTTGATTTTTGAACGTCACGGGCATTATGGATCATGTTGATGACGTCATTGATGACGAAAGGGCACGTGACTTTGGTGCAGAGTTCCTCTTATGGTCTTTGAAAGTTTGAAAGTTTGTCCAAGTTTGGCTTCTATCGAAGCTTCCCTTCGGGAGATATGATTTTTTCTTTATTTCTCTGGTATTAAACCTATAGTGTCCGCCGTCCGGTGTCCGTCCGCCGTCCGTGTACACATGGGAACCCTGTGGTACGCAAAGAAAAATTATATCTCCTCAAGGGAACATGCTAGGACAACCATACTTGGGATATTTTGTCTATGCCAGAAGGGGGGTGTTGTAACACGGTCACGTGATGTGACGTCATCAATGATTGAAAAAATAATATCTCGTGAAGGGAAGACTCTAAAACAGCCAAACTTGATTAGTGTAGTCTAGGTCACCAGATGAGCGAAATGAAGATGTCACGTGATCTGACGTCATCGATGACGTCATATATGCTTGAAAAATTAATATCTCGTGAAGGGAAGACTCTAAAACAACCAAACTTTGGTAGTGTAGTCTAGGTCATCAGATGAGCGAAATGAAGTGGTCACGTGATGTGACGTCATCGATGACGTCATCTATGCTTCAAAAATTAATATCTCGTGAAGGGAATACTCTAAAACAACCAAATTTTGGTAGTGTAGTCTAAATCATCAGATGAGCAAAATAAAGTGATCACGTGATGTGACGTCATCGATGACGTCATCTATGCTTGAAAAATTAATATCTCTTGAAGGGAAGACTCTAAAACAACCAAACTTGGGTAGTGTAGTCTTGGTCACCAGATGGGCGAAATGAGTTCGTCACGTGATATGACATCAGCGATGACGTCATCTATGCCTGAAAAATTAATATCTCGTGAAGGGAAGACTCAAAAATGACCAAACTTGGGTGGTGTAGTCCAGGTCACCAGGTGAGCGAAATAAAGGTGTCACGTGATATGACGTCATCGATGACGTTATCTATGCTTGAGAAATGAATATCTCGTGAAGGGAAGACTCTAAAACAACCAAACTTGGGTAGTGTTAAGGTCACCAGGTGAGCGAAATGAAGTGGTCAGGTGATTTGACGCCATCTACGCTTGAAAAATTATTCTCTTTATTTCACTTTTGAATCATTCCATTTGGAGGGATTAATACCTTAATTTTTCTGATGGAGGTTTTTATCTCACTTAACAGGATGCTTATTTTCGTCCCTGTATTTGTATTGTGTCAATGCAGCAACATACCGAAGAAAACACTGTTGTATACATGTCAAGAGACATTTTTTTCTTAAAAAGCCTATAGTATATAAACACAGAAAGTTTTATAACCAGGAGCTCCGCTTTTAGCCAGTGGCTAAATCTATATATTACTAAATAATTCACAAAACTGTAAGTTCACGTTTCGGGCGTGGTCCTCCATGTGGTTGACCGAAGAAGTACCATAGTCGACATCGGTTTGTCGCAGGAATTATTACGTATGTATCTGTGAAAGGTTATGACCTTTGACTGAAATCACTGCTTGGAAGTATATGATGAGGGTGAGTTGCTTAATCATGAATTATACCATGCGATACACTATCAAATACAGAATTTTACTCTTGACCTTCAAAAGCCTAATACCCTTAATAAATCAATGAACTCCACTTCGATAAAACTGGAAGTACATGACTTAGGGCGTGGGTCTACATGCGAATTAGACCAAAGCACTATGGTCGGATGTCACATGAATTTCCATGCGTGTATCCTGAAGGCAACGCCCTCTGTTACTGATTTTATGCAATAATGAATTCCACTTGGTACACTGGAAATACATGATCAGGGGGGGTCACTTATTGTAGAATTGTAACGTCGTCAATACCCTATCACGATACAAAATTTCATGCATGAACATAAAAGGCAACATGTCGTTTTACTAGTTTAAATGATAATTAATTCCACTGCTATAAAACTGGAAGTATACGTTATTTAGGGTGGGGCTACATCCAGAATTGCTCAGCATGGGAAGCTCTATCACCGTGCCAAGTTTCAGAGGCAACAAGAGAAAACAGAATGCAAGCGAGTAATCATTATTTTCGGTAGCCTAGGAGACATACGTACTCGACCTGCACACAGCATTAAAGAGTTGCGGCGAATAATGGTGCAATAAAATGGTGCTATAAAACTGGAAGTATACGCTAGTTAGGGTGGGTCTACATCCAGAATTGCTCAGCATGGGAAGCTCTATCACCCTGCCAAGTTTCATGCTTTTTCCATCAAAATGAACAATTACGTGCTTTTTCTGCACGATATTCCTGCACTAAACACCCATGTTGTTCTCTTTTAGGAGTTCTAATTTCAGTTCCCACCCAGACATAAACAGTTTACTGGAATTATATTTACACAAGTTTCAAAGAGACTAAACTAGTTTTTAGCCTTTTAAGTTAGCATTTGTTAAAACATGAACGTAATACCGAGGTTAATAATAGTGATACTAACACATGACAGTAGGGTTTTCGTAAGGCGCATGTTGATTGTGATTTTTTTACTTTTATTAGGTGGGTAGAGATGCAGTGAAACTGCTAACGGATAAGCAAATCTGTGATGATTTAGGACCTACTGCTAAAGTTATTCGGACGTTACGCGATTTTACAAAAATAATTGGACACCCGCGAGGACGCCGAAGGATGTGACTTTTTTTCCTTAGAAGGCACGGTGACGAATTTTGGGTTCTCATGGGTTCTTATTACGTGCACGCTCGGGCTGGAATTTTCTATAGCTTTGCCCACGAGTACTGGTCAACCACTGCGCGTTTTATGACGCTCATAAAGCTGATTTTAAAAAAACCTAAACACCGCAATCGCCTTCAAACCGTTTCTTATTAATCCAATCAGTGCGTGAGAAGTATACACGTACCAGTGTAGGTCTTGTACCATTTTCGTTTCATGATTATTTTAATGTTTAAATATTTATTTGCAGGAACCAAGATCACCCGCCGTGAAAACGGATGAATATCTAAAAACTATGAGAGCCTTAATGAAGTTGGAGAGGTTAAATGCACGGATTTGCGCAAGTTTGTGCTGAGAGTGTGGTCCGTCGAGTTTCCCAAAAGCTTCAAGATATGAAAAGTTCTCTGAAGGACAACCGCACCGCCGTTCTGTGCATGATCTATATGAGGATGATAGATATTCTACGAACATTCATTAAGGCAGAGCGTACAGGAAATTGGGCTCTTCACCTACAATCTGTATTTGACATGCTCCCATATTTTGCTGCTGCTTGACATCGCCTCTACGCGAAATCAGCACACATTTACTTACAGTTAATGAATGAGCTTGAGAAGGATCACCCAGCTGTATACCGTAGCTTCCAGGAAGGTCTCCATTGCGCACGAAGGAGTGACCGCTTTTGGGCGGGACTGTCGACAGACCTAATGATCGAACAAGTCCTGATGCGGAGCGTGAAGACAACTGGTGGTTTACAGCGCGAGATGCCCAAGTATGGCCACTCGATAATTAAGAGCGTCCGTCTGTAAATATCACCTATAGGCTTCAGAATGGAAAAATTCAAAATCGCTCAAATTTGGTCAGAAGTTAGGTCATAATAAATTATTCATACTGTCCAAGTTTCAGTTCGATCTGATAAATACATAGCGGGAGCGAAGAAGTAAGCCATTTCATCGAATAAATGAGCGATTTTTTCGTATTTTTTACCTACTTCGAAAGATGACCAAAATCTCTTCTAAATTGATTACCACGCCAAATAATCAGTTAATATCCTCGTAGATAAGATAACAAGCTTCCGATTGAGTGGTTTTAGAACTCTTACCGATGAAAGATAAATATTTCAGCGATTTGTAAAAAAATTTCCGTTTTTTCCTAAGGCCCAAGCAGGGGGCTTATATCTCCGATGATATCTGGAATTGTCGAACTTTGGAATATTGGCGAGGAAGAGCAATGTTTCTGCTTTTAATTTATAAAATAAAATTTTGTGGCAATCAAAATCGCGAAGTTCTATGACGCGGAATTCAACCCCTGTTGAGCGCTAAAATAACGCTATGATTTCCAGGAACTGGGGGTCACGAACTACAAATATATGCACATACCTGGTCGCAAATCGGCAAAACCACGGTGAATAAACCCTTTCAGATTGCAAACACTGGTATTGTTTCATTCTGAGGCGATACAGGACGTCCAGGCATAATTATTCAACTTCTTCGAGCATTTTCCCTCAAGACACAAAGTAAACAGAGTATATCACCGACCGAACTGCTGGCTTTTCTGCACATTTTACGGAAATTGAGCCACTTCTAAAACCTTCCAAAGAAGAAAGAATACTTTTCTTCGTTAGAGTTGAATTCCTGAGCTGACTTTCTATGGAAAATCTGGTAAAGCAGCGCGATTCCCGCATGCAGTAGTGAAGATCACTTCGCATGCTGGCTCCCCAAGTGTCATGTCATGTGATATGTGATATTGCGTGACAACAATTATCCCGCATGCACGGTCACGAAAAGGGCCGCGCATCTTTAAGGGAAGTATCCGAGAGTGCGTGCCTTGATCTTGAAATATCAGATTTAGCCAAGTGTCGCAGTAAAGCACCTTTTGTTGACCGCATTTCATTAGTTATCCAGCATTTCATTAGTTCCTGTAGCTAACTCAGATGAATGCATTTTTCTTAATGCGTTTAGACAACATGCACGCACCGACATGACTTTTGTGGAGGGGAATATGGTGGGAGTTTAAAGTATGTGCAATATTATTATTTTTAATTACCGTACCCTTTTTAGTGTACTATGTTTTCACTGATATATGGGTAATGTCAGGGTTTTCCATGCAGGATTTTTTTTCGGACCGAAATCTGTTTTCAAACTCATCCACCCAAACGCGCCTTCCCAAATAAAAACATCGGCAACTCGTAATAGCGTGCGACTTTGTCTAAGCATCTGAATAAAATTATGTAACAAGCCAACCGCAGATTTGTCCGTATTGACCGCAGTTTCTCCTGCATGCAAGCGGTAAGAGAGTGTTTGTTTGGTTTCCGGTATCGCGGCGCCATTTTTGACGTCGTGCGAAAATAAATGACTAAATAAATAGAATAAAAATACGGAGCAGGAAGGGAAAGGAGACAAGAGCATGACGGCGATATTTCTTAGTCATGTGATGTATTGATTTATGCATTGATAGGAACACGCGGTGCCAATAAAATGCTGTCCATATATCTTTCTATGTGGACTTGTTTTTCGCGGGGCGGGGAGGGGGTGGAATTCTAGTCACGTCTAAGAATGAAACAATCAGAAATGTGGTTGTACCTGACGGCCATAGGGATCGATCGTAGCTGATTACTAGCCATGTCATACCAGTCGGGAGTTGCAATTTCATTCAAATTGTTCTTCCCACAAAATGTTCTTCGTCTATATTTGCCGCATATATTATTTTACATTGTTTTTCTTAAATAAAATCCTGGAACGCGGTGAAGAAAAAATAATTATCATCATTTATCAACACAAGAGCTCTTGTTCCCATCAAATCATCATTGATTTTTTTTTCTGCGCCCTTTTCGAGAGGCTCTCGGGATTCTTGTTGTCACGCAATATCACATATCACATGACATGACAGTTGAACCAAAACATGCGAAGTGATCTTCACTACTACGCGGGAATCGCGCTGCTTTACCTGATTTTTCACAGAAAGTGAGCTCAGGAATTCAACTCTAAGGAAGAAAAGTATTCTTTCTTCGTAGGAAGGTTTTAGAAGTGGCTCAATTTCCGTAAAATGTGCAGAAAAGCCAGCAGTTCGGTCGGTGATATACTCTGTTTACTTTGTGTCTTGAGGGAAAATGCTCGAAGAAGCTGAATAATTATGTCTGGACCTGGACGTCCTGTATCGCCTCAGAATGAAACAATACCAGTGTTTGCAATCTGAAAGGGTTTATTCACCGTGGTTTTGCCGATTTGCGACCAGGTATGTGCATATATTTGTAGTTCGTGACCTCCAGTTCCAGGAAATCGTAGCGTTATTTTAGCGCTTAGGAGGGGTTGAATTCCGCGTCATAGAACTTCGCGATTTTGATTGCCACAAAATTTTATTTTATAAATTAAAAGCAGAAACATTGCTCTTCCGCGCCAATATTTCAAAGCTCGACAATTCCAGATATCATCGGAGATATAAGCCTCCGGTTTGGGCCTTAGGAAAAAACGAAAAAAATGTTTAAAAATCGCTGAAATATTTATCTTTCATCGGTAAGAGTTCTAAAACCACTCAATGGGAAGCTTGTTATCTTATCTACAAGGATATCAACTGATTTTTTGGCGTGGTAATCAATTAAGAAGAGTTTTTGGTCATCTTTCGAAGTAGGTGAAAAATACGAAAACATCGCTCATTTATTCGACGAAATGGTTACTTCCTCGCTCCCGCTTTGTATTTATCAGATCGAACTGAAACTTGGACAGTATGAATAGTTCATTATGACCTAACTTCTGACCAAATTTGAGCGATTTTGATTTTTTCTATTCTGAAGCCTATAGGTGATATTTACAGACGGACGCTCTTAATTCGCATACTTTCGCCCGCGTTAGCCAATCACAGGCGGGTTTTTTTTACAAGTGAGCCGGGCTTCAACCACAAAACTGCTCGAGTCACGACGAGTGTTCAAGTCATGAAATACAGCGGAACTTCCTAGGGTTTCTATTTGCTCTGAGCGGCTAAAAGTTATCTAAGCTGATGTCCGTTTTCTGGGGGGTCAAGCACGAAAAGTCGTCGACTGAGTTTGTCTCTCCGCTAGTCGGAGGTCAAATCATTCGCCCGCATTTCCCATTTATACTCGGCACTAAACCTGCAGGCATCGATACATGTAATAATTTATATAATTTAGAAATGAGCTTAGAATCTTACAAATTATAATGTTCAAATAGCAATTTACTTTTCAGATCCTGGGATTATAAATAAACTCAGATTGCGATCTAAACTTGCAAGAACCCGCCTACTGAGTTGTCTATCAGATGTCAAATTATTCGCGAACAAGAAACTATTCTCTTTCGGAAAATGGTCAATATGTTCTTCGAAAAGGAAATTTCTCAATTCATTTCTAAATTATATAAATTGTTATCGATGCAGGTTTAGTGCCAAGCATAAATGGAAAATGCGCGAATCATTTGACCCCCGACTAGCGGAGAGACAAACTCAGTCGACGGCTTTTCTCGCGCGCTTTGATTTCCGACTACACCTGTTTACTTTGTCTTTCTAGTACTTGACCCGCAAGAAAACGGACATTTTATATTTGATTTCAGCTTGGATAACTTTTATCCGTTCAGAGCAAATACAGCAAATAGAAAACCTAGGAAGTTCCGCTGTATTTCATGACTTGAACACTCATCGTGACTCGAGCAGTTTTGCGGTTTGAGCCCGGCTCACTTGTAATAACCCCCGCCTGTGATTGGCTAACGCGAAAGTATGCGAATTAATTACCGGGTGGCCATACTTGGGCTTCTCGCGCTCTAAAAGGGACATGGTCACCGAAAACATCAAAATTATAACATCACAAATAATAAAAATAACAAGTCAAATTTGTAAAGAATGCTTTCAACTTGATATGGTGAAAATTCGAGGTCATTTCGAAGTAGGATTGCAAAGATATTCGCGGATTGTAAGAACAGCTTACATTAGGAAATCCGACTCTTTTGAAATCGGTTTACCTCAATGTTTTTTCAAACATACCAAATTTACCATCTTAATTCACTCATATCTCAGCAATCCTTCATCGTAATCCAATGAAATTTTCCGTACTTCTTTCTTCAAACTGACTCTTTCAGTTTCATAGAATATTTTTGTAATTTGTGACAATAATTATTTTAGTGTTTTCTAGGTGACCATGTCCCTTTAACTCGCGGCAAAGGCATGTCAGAGTCACAGCGGCTAGTATCGTTAATGTCTATGCCAGCTTGCGCAGAGGTGAATGGCGCTATGCAGAGCCTCGCAGGTGTAAGGTAATTTATAATCAATAAAGAAATGAAACAGAATACGAGAGGCTTTTAACGCGCTGGGCAAAGTGCAACTTTCAATTCGCCCAGTGAAGACCGTGTAGCTCTGAAGAAATAAGGCGTCGGTACCAAAAATCCTAGAGTGCAACTCTTTTCGTGAATATCACATACGCATACTTCTCCTTATTATACGTTATTACTTTTTATTTGCAGGTATCAAACTAGTGAACAGCAGAAAGACGCCACGGAGACAAGGAAACGGGGTGATTATGATGATACTCTGGACATAATTGATTACTTATCGCAACGACATCCATTCTCTGATGACAAAACACTGCGCTCTATTGCGACAGGTGTTGTTGCTGATGCTCAAGTGAATGTTGACAAGTGCAAGGCAGTGGGTTACAAGATCTTGAAGTCCATGGTTGGGAAGAATGCGTTTCATTACTCGTTCCGTAAAAAGGACTAGGCAGTTACGCTTGCGTCTAAGACGGCAGTCAAGTTTAAAGAGGGTGACATCCAGGTTGATCCGCAGCTGCTCTATCAGAGACTCAGCTTTGTCGCAACTGGAGGTCAATACGAGGACCCTCAGTGTTTCTTCAAGTTCGAAATGTGTAGTTTTCCCCCAGCGCTTTTTGATTCTTCCCTTCTTCCTCGGAAGGCCAACAAACCTGTGCTGCCAAATGCAATATGGGCGCGGACGAAGAATGTGCAACCAACCGCATAACCGACTGGTGATGTTAACAACGTGCTGGATGGGGGTGCGCTCCTACACCGTGTCCCCTGGCCACGTGGTGTTTCTTATAACGACATTTTCTCGCTCTATGTCACTATGTGACCCACAGGTACGGTCGCGCTACCGCGCTACGTGTTCGATGGGTATGAGGAGGGTTCTTCTACAAAGGACTGCGCACATCAAAGGAGGTCTGGCGTTCCAGGCCCATCAGTGAATTTCGACCCCTCTATGATCCTCAAGCTACAGAAGGACGTTTTCCTGAGTAATGAGGGGAATAAACAACGATTCATCAAGTTTCTTGGGGAGAAACTTCAGATTTCGGGGTGCACCGTTATTCACGCCCCAGGAGATGCAGATGTGATTATCGCACAGGCTGCTGTGCAGTCTGCCACAACAACCCAAACCGTTCTCGTGGGAGATGACACAGACCTGCTAGTGTTACTCATCTACTATGCAGATATACATGCGCAAGATCTGTTTTTCATCCCTCAGCCTAAGCAAAGCTCAAAGTCAAGAAAGATCTGGGACATTAAGAAAACGAAATCCGTGCTAGGGCCACAAATCTGCGCAATATTTTATTTGTGCATGCTGTTCTGGGCTGTGGCACTACTTCAGGACTGCATGGCCTTGGAAAAGGGCAAGCGCTGAAGATGTCGACGAATGCGGTGTTTAGGGAGCAAGCAGAGCTCTTTTGTCAAGCAAACGCCTCGAAGGTCGTCATTACTCTTGCAGGAGAGAAAGCCCTTGTACAATGGTCGGACGAATGAAAGCCTAGACTCACTTCGATACACAAGATTCTGCCAAAAGATCGCAACAGGCACCACGTTTCTACAGCCTGAATACCTCCCCCGACGTCTGCTGCAGCTGTTAATCACAGCCTGAGGGGTTACCACCAGGTGCAGCAATGGAAAGGTGTTACGCTGTCGCCACAAGACTGGGGATGGAAGCTCGTTGACGGACGACTCTTGCCATTACTTACTGACCTACCTGCAGCTCAGCGTCACTGCTGGAGATAATCAGGTGCAAATGCACAGCCGACAGCAGCTCGCAGAGATGTTCCTGTAGAAAACATGGTCTTGACTGCTCTGCTGCGTGTGGGACCTGTCGAGGACAAAGTTGTACCAACTCAGCCCCACCTGACTTCAGTGAAAGCGATGACTGAATGAGGAATCCTCCCGAAAATAAGTGATAGGACTTTTAAGCCTGTAAGAAGAATTTATTCGAATGGTTTGTTCAGGCAAGGGTACTGTTTATTTTCGGAATTGTAAGGCATTCTATGTATATTTGATCAAGTTTAGTATATCTTTTTAGTAAAAGCTCAGGTAGCGAAGAGTCACCAGCAACTGTAGGAGACTATAGCCCGCAAATGGAAGTCGAAAAATGTAAATATTCTCTCTCAAGATTACTCAGAAATAGAAATGTAAACATGACATAACATAAATATACATCAGTAGTTGAGCTAGGAACAAGTTTTCGGTATTTGTGGCAAGCAAAGTTGCATTTTCAATAAAAATACTTTTTCTCGGTACCCTGTGGTAAATGGTCGAATTTCTAAACCTCTAAATTTAACCATGTTCCACCACGCGAATTTTGGCGAATTTTTAGCGGAGCTCCTAGCGGAGCACCATACCTAAGGGAAAAACGTATAGTATACTATCGAGTTGATTTTTGAACGTCACGGGCATTATGGATCATTTTGATGACGTCACTGATGACGTAAAGGCACGTGACTTTGGTGTAGAGTTCCACTTATGGTCTTTGAAACTTTGTCCAAGTTTGGTTTCTATAGAAGCTACCCTTCGGGAGATATGATTTTTTTCTTTATTTTTCTGGTATTAAACCTATAGCGTACGCCGTCCGTCCGTCGTCCGTCCGTGTACACACGGGAACCCTGTGGTATGCAAAGAAAAAATTATATCTCCTCAAGGGTACATGCTAAGACAACCATACTTGGGATATTTTGTCTATGCCACAAGGGGGGTGCTGTAACACGGACACGTGATGTGACGTCATCTATGCTAGAAAAATCAATATCTCGTGAAGGGAAGACTCTAAAACAACCAAACTTGGGTAGTGTAGTCTAGGCCACCAGATGAGCGAAATAAGGTCGTCACGTGATATGACGTCATCGATGGCGTCATCTATGCTTGAAAAATCAATATCTCGTGAAGGGAAGGCTCTAAAACAACCAAACTTTGGTAGTGTAGTCTAGGTCACTAGATGAGCGAAATGAAGTGGTCACGTGATATGACGCCATCGAGGACGTTATTTATGCTTGAAAAATTTATATCTCGTGAAGGGAAGACTCTAAAGCATGTACCATGTACACATGGGAATCCCTTTCATTTACACAGAAAATTTTAAAACCAGGAGCTCCGCTTTTAGCCAGTGGCTAAATCTATATATTATCGATTGTTGCTATGAGAGGTTTTGAATATATTGTTTTGAATATAATTGTCAATTCCTCATTTGGAACGGGTATTGATAAGTCAAACGTTCGGTATGATGTTAAAGTCAGGCTGCCAACATCAGTTGAGCATTATTTCCAACAATGTGGACGAGCTGGCCGCGATGGCTTACTTGCAGATTGCTTCTTGTATTATGGCTAATCAGGGTATAATTTTTCACAGAGGGACGGATAACCGAGCAACACAAATCGCTAAATGAACTAACCGTGACTGTGGAGAACCTAGTTCAGTGCAGACATAAACTGATCATTACTTTGGAGAGAGGTTGTCTAGTTTGCGAGCCTGCGAGCCGCGAGCCTCTTAGCGAGCCCCGATCTATTTCTGGCGAGCCTTTGAAAAACACATTAAAAACTAGAAAAAATAGCAGACATATACTACGGTGGTCATTTTAAAGATACCAAGGATTAAGATTCCACTCTATTCGACAATATTAGTTCAACTATGAAATGAAAAAGCAAACAAATCTCAGTTCCTTTAAAATGATTATCATGAATACCAACGCTCATAAATTGGTTACCACGTAGCTCTAGCCTGCCTCTTCTCTTACTGGATTGTCCAACATGGTAGGTAGGCAGTCATAAAGATTGCCCGATTTCCACGCTCCTCACTCCCCTTCAAATCCATTCGCAACTTCTGCCCAACCGACAGATAACGATTTAGTTTCCGTCTTTGAAAAGACGAATTTTGAAATGAGCTATACAATTACAGCCGCACGCTTTCAAAATATTTATATATTTTATAATAGTTTATAAAAATGTAACTTTCCTCTGAAGATGCAATTAAAACTTCAGAGTTGTAACCTAACAGACCCCTAACAGAGTTCTAAACGCAATCAAAGCCCATTCCACGGTTGCGAGCCTCGTCTTTGAAAAACATAATAAAAACTTGAACCAACCTCATGTCGAGAAGGGAATGCGCTGTAATTACGTTCATTTTTTTTGAAGGAAAATGGAATAAAAGCTATTATTTTTTTCCTCGAGGGCACGGTAACGAATCCTGCATTCTGATTGGTTCTTAGAGCGCACGCGCGAGGGCAATATTTTCCTATCTCTGACCTACAATCTTAGACAGATTAGTTGGCTAAAATTGATATCTCGCCCTCTCCCCCACCCCTCTCACTGTTGGATGGGCTAGGCAAAAGATTTTGGGCGTTTTTTTACCAAAATTGAAGGGGGGAGGGGGGAGAAACGATGACGAATAAAGAGGTAACGTGTTGCATGCTTGCTAAAAGGTCAAGTCAACAAATTATTCAAGATAATCTGTCGAGGATTGTCTTTACAGTGACCTACAGAAGTTACCCAGATTAAACACGAAGGGGGGTGCTTTTGCGTAGTAAGTGTGACGTTTGAAAAAATATAGTTTTTTCACATTGGAAAATGCTGGATAGTTTTTTGTGCAAGGACTTACAGTATAAAACAAAGTTTGGTTTCGTTGTAGTTTAGAACAAATAACTTGGAGTGAGTTTCGGTAGCGGTAATTCAGTGACGCGATGGTTTACACCTGACTAAGTTTGGAAACAAGTTGAGAAAAAACTATTTTCGTTTTCAGTTACTAACAACGGCAACATTTGCTTGCACGGTGCTTAAAATTGAAAAATGTAGTATACTTTCCTATGTAACAAAATGTAAAACAGAGAGAATAAAGCTTTAGTCAGTTTCAAAGTCACGCAATGACCAGTCACAGTCTCTCACGATTCACCACACCGAAGCACCATTGTGTGAGCTCTTTTTTCCAAAACAAACCTCTCTTTGCTAGAATTTGAAATTCCCAACTGAAAACTGCCAATAAAAAGTTTCACTTGCATATATTTTTAGAGCAGGCTTTTTACGCTAGCGATTCTGAGAGACATTTTGAATGGTGAATCGCCCTACTAAAAAAATTATTACATTCTTCTTTTGTCTGGCGTGAAAATCATTTCTCGTTTGAAAATACTGTAACTGACGTTTCTAACTTGATCTAAACACGCTTAATAAAACTATACGGCGGGTTTATGCTTTTCGCTGAAAAAGATTTTGCTTCAGAGAGAAAGTTTTCTGTCAGAGAGCTCATGAAATGGTGCTTCGTGTGGTGAATCGTTCAGACTTTGAGTCTATAAATAACTCTCATGTCGCAACAATCGCGTTACTAGTGTTTTCTTGGATACTTTGAGTTCTCTACTGCTGAAGAACGAGTTTCGCAAAGCATGTAGAGCATGACGGCAGTATTACTTGCTGATCTATCTTTCTGAAACAGTACGCACAGCCAACCTCAGCTCTCACACCGCGCACTCTATCAAGCTCTAACATGCACACAATGTATCGAGTCTCATCTGGTTTCCATAGAGACGCACAATAATCCAAAATTTCAGACTACTTTACACCCCTACCACCCAGCCAGGCACAAAAAATACTAACTTTGCTCAGAATAAGTGTGCTGAACTAAAATCAGAAGTATAACACCAAAGCCCTATAGCAACTAACGTCGCTCATCAACAGACTCATAAAACAATAATGTTAAAAAGAACTACTATTAATGATTACTACCTCATTTACTACATAAAAAACGGCAACGTTTTTACGATACATTGATGTTTCAAAAGTACACACTACCGCGCCGTTGTTTGTTTCTAGCAATAACAGCCATTTTTGCAAGTGATTCCGGTCGCATGGTAATCAAACCTGAAAAGCTCACAGACAATCTTAGACAGATTAGTTGGCTAAAATTGATATCTCGCCCTCTCCCCCACCCCTCTCACTGTTGGATGGGCTAGGCAAAAGATTTTGGGCGTTTTTTACCAACATTGAAGGGGGGAGGGGGGAGAAACGATGACGAATAAAGAGGTAACGTGTTGCATGCTTGCTAAAAGGTCAAGTCAACAAATTATTCAAGATAATCTGTCGAGGATTGTAGGTCACGGTAACCATTTTCGCGCCCTTATTTTCATCGAAAAAATCAAATTTTAGAGTTGGAAAAAAATAAATAAGTTATTTACCGGCTTTAGGTCGGTCCGTATAGGGAAAAACTGTGACCTCGGCCTGGAAAATGTTGACCTCGCTATACGGACCTACCAGCCGGTAAATAACATATATGTATTATTCATTTATTTATTTATTTATTCAGCTTCGCCCGAGGGCCGGGAAATCCTCACAGAGCGAGGCTCCAATTACGAGGTTCCCTTGTCAGTGTAGTCGTTAGTAAGTTGTAAGCCCTGCACTGAGGATGGGCAACTTCCGACGTCCTCCGTCCTTCCGACGTGGTTCTTTAACCTCCCTCTGGTTCCGGTTAGTGTAGTGCGTGTGAGAGACGGGACCTACGGTTTAACGTCCTTATCCGAGAAGACGCGAAGGTCTAACCATTTGCAGATGTTAGAGCAAAGACAGCACCTTCTCCTCGATTATTAGAAAAAGACCCTGAGTGTTGGCCCGGCCGGGGTTTGAACTCCCAACCTCCCGCACATAAGCCCGGCGCTCTACCACTACGCTAACCGGTCGTCGAGCAACTATCGCGATAATGATTGGATAAGAATACGCAGCAAAATCTTGTTGGCGCGCAGTTCATGGCATCACTCTATAGACCTTAGATTTTGCCGCCATGTTGGTTTTCATTTTGGAAGTGAAAGCCAATTTTGGCAATATTCTCGTTGAATCTGTTGGTCTTTGCGGATAGTTGAAAAACCGTTTCGCCGAGCAAGGCCTCATATGTTGGACTTCGTTTAAGCAGGGGAAATACGACAAGGCACAAAATCCCTCAATTTGTCGAGCAACATTGTTGCTCGTTGTTCATCAAATGCATAACTTGTCATAACATGCGAGCCAAAAGCGAATATTGCCCCTTAGCATCTCGTTTCTATTGACTAGTCAAATTCAATTGTAGGCAAAATGTTGCTCGACAATGGTGTGTTTGATGAAAACCGAGCAACCGAGCATCTTTTTACAACAAGTTGTGGAGCGAGATGAAAAACGCGCAACATCGATAAAAATATATATATAAACAATAGTTAAAAATACAATGATAAATATATAGACTAATTAAAGATTATTATTATTATTATTACTATCATGGAATGAGTTACCAGAGTCACCGGAAGAGGACTGAGAGAAGTTGGCGAAGGCTGAGTTGGTGAAGAGTTTCAAGATTCAAGAAAATGTAGTGCAGGAAATGAAGTTCTGTGGTGCACAAAGGTTTGGAAAGCCTACTCGAGGAAAAATTGGTCCGACGATAGTGCGTTTTACATGCAGAGCGGATCGAGCTTAAAGGGTTGGCTTTAAATGTAGGAGAAGATTTGCCTAAGGTGCAAGAAATAAGAAGCAAGGCCCTGGTCCCGGCTCTTAAGCATGTAAAGTAAATCAAATACCACCACTATGAGGTACCTGAGACGTGGAGAAGACCTGTCCCGGACGAAGCATTGGGAGAGTTAGCCGGTAGGTCTAATAACAGTAATGAAAAGCAAGAGCAAGTGTAGAAGTCTGAACTCTAAGTAATATGTAATTATGAGCTTTCATCTTATATGAACTTTGACGGGAGCTGGTCCGTATATTCCCCACGTCGGACAACCCTGGACGGCGGTTGCTGTCCGAGTAGTCGTCTGTTAGCAAGCTCTGGGTTTAAAGGGTTTGACGTTTGCTGTTTATGTATGCTATTTTTCTATATTACATGTACTGTACTGTGTCCTACCCCTTCACTTCACCTCTTTCAATTTCCCTTTATTTCTCTAAAGCGTGACGCATAATTTCGAATTGAGTGTTCTGTCACTTAATGTTTAAGGTCTTAGAGATTACAAGAAATGTAGGAAAATGATGAATTGGATTGTAAAACACGACGGTGACGCTGGCATAACGTTTCTGCAAGAAACGCATAGTTATAGCGGAACTCCCCGTGCCGAAGGCACGGAGTGGAGCCCCATACGTATCATTCAACGTCACATGAGAAAGCAACCCATCCAAGCCAAAACGATACGTTCAGCGGCTTACGAAAACATCGCGGGCTCTCATTTACGCATGAGCACTTGCGTTAGTGGCGACCCGTGTACGCAGCCAATCACAGTCCGTCTTGGATCACTGAGCGCGCGCGTCATTTTGTCCTCCAGCACAGCGCCGCAGCGCCACGGTGCTTTGACGCGGGCTTTTGGCAGAGGACACGGGCGTAAGTCGCTCCTTCATTTTCCCGCCGAAAAAACTCACAAAACACGCGCCCGCCTCGGTTCACTCGAGTTCATTCAGACGAAATTTTTGTTGAGTCAAACTGAGACAAACTCGTGGATGCGAACCACGCCAAATTTGCTGAAAAGAATTCTCTAATGATTGTCAAAATACTTCGGATTCGATTCCTTCGCCGATATTTAATAATATTGTTTAGTCATTTTGGAGAAACTATGAGGGAGTTGGAAAAGATTAAAAGGCTAGATTGCTGCAAACGACGTGTTCTTCGAATACTCATATGAGATCTACGAACAGGGAGCCAGAACTGGATTGAACAGGATTGACAATAACAGAAAATTGCAATGGTTTTAGCCGAATAATATATTTAGGAAAATTGGCTTTGTGCAAAAGCTTGCGAAGTAAGAATGAATTCAACTCAACACGACGGAGACTTTCGGAGGAAAGAAACGACTTCATTATCAGTTATCGGTAAGCACAAAGCTTGAAATTGCTTTTATGCTATTTATATTATTAGCTTCCAAGTTTATTGCATTCCTGATGAGAAAATTCTGACTTTACATGTAACTTTTACGTTTTGCTGCTTTAGTTGGCTCCCTCAAGGTTTCTTTTTCTCCGGCTAAACTCGAATTATAGTTTTAAGTAAGCTTGACTTTTTGGCCCTGCTTTGCCTTATGTGAACAGGTCATTTATTAGATTTAGTTAGTACAATGAGACAAATGCTATGTCAAGTATTCTTTGTTGTGGATTTCGCTGAAAATCTTATTTTTCATTTTTATTTCAAGGAGATTATCTTTTGTCGGTCGTGAACTGCGACTTGTTAGCATATCAGAACGCGCTAATACTATCATTGCCATATAATGGTAACATGAATTTTCTTGATTTAAACTGTAAAGGTGAGCTCCCTGTGAGTAAGACGTGGGGTGTGTATGATTGGAGTTCCGCTTTTAGGCATTGCCTAAATCTATATATTATATAACTTCTATTATTGCAGGTTCATGTATCTCCAGCGAGCACTGTACCCGATCACTGCAGCACCTTTGCCCTTAGTGACGCAAAGGAGAGTCGTTTCAGTCAAAAGTCGACTTGGCTATGGGAGAAGACGAGCTAATCGACCTTCGATATACGTCGCAGAAAGCTTACAACGATGTCAAGGCATGGAAGGCTCACCAGTTAAAGGCCAGGCTCGACGTTCTTCGAGATCTCGATCAATGTTCCATCCTTGTTACCAATGACTGGGCTATGAAGTTTCTACCACAGAAATACAGGGAATCCCAGTCGGATTGGTTTGCTAAGAGAGGCATATCCTGGCACATCAGCGTCGTAAAAAGAAAAGTGGATGGTGTCTTGGAGACGCAGACATTTGTTCACATTGTGAGCAACTGCAATCAAGACGCCCCTGTAGTCGTGAGGATAATCGAGCACATATTGCGCACACTGAATTCAGAAGAAAGTTCAATCAATGAAGCTTTTGTGAGGCAAGATAATGCAGGCTGCTACCACAGTGCGGTGACACTCGCAGCCTGTTGTTATATGAAATCCAAGACCGGAATTGCCGTCTCAAGAGTCGATTTAAGAGACCCGCAAGGCGGGAAAGGTCCCTGTGACCGTATGGCGGCCACCATTAAAGCTCACGTTCGTCGCTATATCAACGAAGGCGGCAATGTATTATGTTTCTTATTAACCGGCTTAGAGAAGATTTCAAGTCCGAAGTCACGGTATTTTACGAATCTGAAGCAGGAGCCCATAGGTTCTGAACCGACGGAAAGCTGGAAAAATACACATTTATTACTTACACGCTGGGCATGTCACGGGTAAATCAGAGCACCCAACTCATAAAATTCCCTGATGGTGC
Organism: Scolanthus callimorphus; assembly: GCA_033964015.1. Lineage (NCBI taxonomy): Eukaryota > Metazoa > Cnidaria > Anthozoa > Actiniaria > Edwardsiidae > Scolanthus > Scolanthus callimorphus. The sequence continues at coordinate 2,857,192 of CM066917.1, forward strand.
AAATTAGGCTAAAACAATTAGCTGTGCGTCACACAGTGTGGCAACTTTGTTTTTAAAAAAATGTACACGATTTTAAAAACGATGGTGCCTGACGACCCCACCCTTTTCTGACCAAACTAAACGACAAATCTGCCTTTTGGAAATTGCTTATATATCCGAATATTGCTTATATATCCGAATATTATTTTACAGACCATTATTATTAAGTCAAAGAGTCGATGATTGTTTTCTAATTTCATTTCCGGTTAAATCCAGTACCTCGGTCTACCTGTGGTAAACTAAATTATGGGATGAATGACACTGTTATAGTTTAGTGCTGAAGTGTAAAACTTCACATGAGTCTATTTACAGTTCTTCTTCAACTTCTTTTCGGAAAATCCATTTATTGTAAGAGCTCTAGCAACATTAAGCCTTGCACAAGATGTCGAAAATGTACGTATTCAGAAGGACGACAGTGAAATAGGAACGTGTGGCGATGTTTATTGCGCTAGAGTGTAGAGGTAAAGGTAAGAAATGTACAGAAATCACATGGTTTTACTTTATTAAATCATTCTTTTGACAACCAGAATAGTTAATTTAACTTATACTTGGTTCTAATCCAGAGTTTATCCAAATTTCGTTCCTTGAAAGGTCGGTATTTGTGGTTGTTGTTTTGATTACGGCTCTCAGCGTGAGATAGACAAGAGCTCAATTTAGCGCTCAAGTGGTTGTACAATTCTCGCCTTCAGCGCCACAGAATAAAAGATCCGCAAAATTTTATTTCACTGAAGAAGGAATGTTACTCTGTCCACCGATTGTATTTATTTCGGCAAGAACCATATCGCATGTACTTTATTTTGCGTTCGTAAAATGCCCAAAATCAGACTTTGAACATTCGCACACGGGGATAACATATTTCTAAGCCTGTCAATAATTCTATTTTACGCTGATCGCTTTGAAATTTATCACAGACTAGAAGCAAACATCGGACTTTAGCCTGATTGTGTTTATTTAAGAATTATTTTTATTTTTATTTAGCTCGAGAGGCCGAAACAAGAAAGGGCGCGCCTCAAAATAAAAATATTTGATCGAACGGATTAAAATTTATATTTTCATAAACCTTGACCCAAAAGCATTATTTGTGCGAAGTTTGAGTATTTTCGATTTTTCTATCTTGCACGCCTCAGTTGATATTCACGCGGAGCCGCTCTTAAACTGTAGAGTTCTAAGGAGTATTCATGAACACAAGAAAGAGTTTTGGTGTCATACTTGCCTTATCTGATTCATTACATAAATATTTTAAAAACGAATTTTCATAATGTTGTTAATTTCATTGTCGAACCATGATTTATTCCTCTGATTGTTTGACAGTGAAGGAGTTCGACATAGGTGTTATGAATTTGTATACGTAAGAAATAAGGATGAAAGAATATCCAGTTCAAATATCGTGGTCTACATTAACTGTCAACCGTCCGATTCTTAAGCCCAAACATATGGTAATTTTAGGACTTTTGCCACTGTGCGTTTTTAAAAGCCTCGAAATAAGCAGAAACAAACCCACTAAGTCGTCACCACTCATACTGCTGGTTGTTCACCACCCATATAACATTATAAGAATGCATGTTGTACAAAAACGTAACATTTGGTCAAAAAATGTTTTACAGAAAATATCACCCTGAGATAATGAGATGCATTTTAGACCGATGTTTGGCTTGAAAAAACAACACATTCAAAGACTTATAGGGTGGCTTTAATGGCTGTTATGGGAAGTGTGAGTAGTACAGTTTACCAAACAAATACGTTTTTGTGGCTTGTTATGATGCTAGTGGGGTTGCCAGCCACTCAAAATTGGAGTTTCACTCAGCAAAAATACAAAAGGGGCGTGGTCGACAAATTTCATGTGAAATTTTGGAATCTTGTTATTGACCTTGAAAGGCACTCAAAATGTGATTTTTTATGGAAATCGGGGAGGGTCAATTTAAGGCTTTGGTCGATTTGACGTGGAATGACCCAGAAGTAGTTTGCCTGGAGCATGGACATTTGCCAGGAATGTGACGCAAACTTGCAAGCCTACCCTCGTGGCTGCGCCCACATTCATTTTTCAGCTTCAACAAATTTCCCACCTGCTCCCCCGATCTTGAAAAATACCCAAAGACCCTAGGACAAGGTTGGCGTGTGACAATAACCATCTTGTATGAGCAGTCATCACAAGAACAACATTTATTTTATTCTCTGCACTTTTCAGAGGCTGTTCCATGGGTGAAGCAGGGGACGTTCCATTGCCTGTCAAAATCTTGTCTTTGATCATTTAAAATCATCAACTCGTTGTTAAGGCTGTTGAAAAGCAGATATGAGATAGATAGATAGATATGTTTATTAAAAAATGTCATATAGCAGCCCAAGGGCTGAATTGCATGATATTTACAAATTTACAAATTAATAATCAATATTTACAAATTAATAACAATAAATATATTTATATATATTGAAACACTTGTTAAAATTATCTATTTGACATACTGGGAATGAAAGTGTCCATGTAACGCTTTGTTCTAATAGCAGAACGCTGAAATTGGCGCTGCTTGCGAAGACAATAGCGTGCCTCGTTCTTCGGAGGCAAGAGATGGTATATCTTGTGGTTTGGGTCAGATACAATTGCTTCGAATAACTTATTACATAGTTCATTACGTCTGTCCTTAAGCGATTCAAGATTACAAGCAGTAAGCCGTTCACGATAAGACATGTTGGGAGATATAATGGACAACGCGCGCCTCTGGACACGCTCCAAATCATCGCTCAAATAATCAGGCAGCGCATGATGGAATACAGGCGCGCAATACTCCAACACAGGTCTAATACACGTGGAGTAAAAACTAACGATATCATCAATAGGCACCCGTGCGCGCTTAAGCAGAATGAGAAAATACATACGCTTGTTTGCCTTCTTTACAACTTCATCAATGTGGTAATTCCATTTAAGCGAACCTGCAATGGTGACACCTAAGATCTTTGCATGGTCAACCAACTCAAGATTTTTGGAACTGATGGAAATAGGTTCGAAATGATGCTTAACATTTTTAAAGTCAATAACTAGCTCTTTACATTTATCCACGTTTAAGTGGAGTTTGTTACGAATTGACCACTGTTCAACCTCACTCACTGCATACTGGATTTCGCTGTTTCCTGATCTAGGAACAACCTCAGCTAGCGTCGTATCATCCACATATTTCCATGCTTCCGCTCTTGATGGATGTAGGTCATTTATCATCAGCAGGAAGAGCCAAGGCCCGAGCTTCGTGCCTTGAGGAACACCGGAGGGCACAAGACCCCACTCCGAATAACAGTCCCTAGACAATTTAGTGCGTTGGTGTCTATCAAACAGAAAGTCACACACCCAGCGGGCCACTCCACGTGGGATGTTAAGAGAGAAGATCTTGTCAACAAGGATGCACTATGTTCTACCTGTTTAATAAACATTTTTTCTTCAAGCAAATCAACCTCCTCATGCGTAATATAGAAGCTGTTTTTGTACAGACCACATTAAATAGCGCAACAATAGGCCACTTGTACTAAATGGGTCACGTGACCCCAACTACTTCCAGATAATTATACAAAGAAGCAATTAACATTAGTCAGAAACTGAAGTTTCATCATAAAACCTTAAACCTGGAGCAAATGACGGCGAGTTGAATTTTCAAGATCTTACTGAGAATATATTGGATTAAGGTCACATGGTCCAGTTAGTGCATGTGTCCTATTCAAATTTCAGGTGAGTTTATATGTATTGCATTTTTTTTTTAATAGATGGAAGAGATAACGCACGGAGCAGGAGTGTACTGGCACCCAAGTCAGTGGGTGTACGCCCTAAAGCATGCCACCACGATTGGAGCCTATACTAGCCATTTACTAGGAGTGTTTTTTGATAAGGAAACACTTAAGGTTTCAAATAAGGATGGTGGAGGGAGTTTGGGTTACAAAGCCCTTGACAAGAGGACTGTGGAAGCCATCACAGGTGATTGAACTTCTGTTCAAATTACATCCTGATCTGCATTTGGACAATTACATCCTGATCCAGATAGCAAGTGACATCGCATGTTCATTTGTTCAATGGTGCATAATTCTTCTATCCCTTTTTGCATTTAAAGCTCATGTGCTGACAACGTTCAAAAAGACGCAAGACCATGGAGCTGCAACCTCCGCCATAAGCCTAGCAGTAAAATAGAAATGCTGCAGTGCCCGCAGAGGAAATTCAAGGAAAAGGGCGGACAAAGATCAAATATAAGCCAGCCTACCAGGCTAAACTCGTTTCCACTGCCCTACTTTTTATAGAATTTTGCTGAAACAACCGTGACATAGCCGTAGTGCCCGTCGACCGGACACTCTTTTAGGTTTTCCCAACTTAAATAAAAGCGGATTCCTGCACTTGTTCGACTCGCTCGCTCGCTTCCACAATGCCCTCCCGTTACTAACTATATCACCTTATATTCTGGCTGATGACATTGTTGTCCTGCCCTCTCCAAAGATTAACAGAAAATGTCTGTGTGGAATTGCTCAATGAAATATGGCAAACGCGTTTTTAAAAAATTAGAACACATCATGAAAAGTTCAATTGGATAAAGTTTCATATTCAAAGGTTTGAGGTACTGAAGTGTTTGACGCCAAGCGAGCAAGTTGATAAGAGGGCAGAAATTTGCTTTTAATGAAGTTGGAGTATCCGTATTTAGTATAACCTCAACAATTACTATGAGGACACGCAAACCCTGCAAAAATATAATTTTTATAAACACCAATATTTGTCTGACCCACATTTACGCTGGCGTAGAAAATGTGGTATTCACCAATCTCCTTTATTTTTACAATATAATAATATTATTAATAAATAACAATAAAGTTTTTTTGAATAAAAAGGTACTGTACAAGATACAATTATCAAATTACAGGAAAAATTGTACAGATGATTTGCCATACCGTTTTCGGGTCACCAAGAAAGCCTAGGATAATGTGGGCATCTACTGCTGTTTTGAGTACTGCTGTTTTGAGTACTGCTGTTTTGAGTACTCTGCGAAACTCTCGCGTTCGACTTCCAATGCTGTTCTGGCTTCCGTCAATCAAACTCTCGGGTCTAATTTGAGTCATAGGCGACCGTAAGTTACATACTCTGATGCAAACACTCGGGTAGGTTGGGAGAATTCTCGACTGGTTATGCAGCCACTCGACCTTCGGTCTCGTGGCTGCATAACTGTCTCGAATTCTCCCATCCTCCCCTCGTGTTTGCATCAGAGTATGTAGACATGGAAAAAGTTATCTATTGCTTAAATACATTCATAAAGACTATAAATAGACATAAAAACTTAGCTAACGTCTTTTGAAGAAAAAGAAATAATGCACTTGATATCTATACGGGTTAATTACCAATGTCTATACCAGAAAAGCGCGCACAATGTTACCCCCCGTGATAATGACCTTCCACGCACCGAGTGTGGAGTCGTGGAGTGTGGAGTGTGGAGTCAGTCGTGTCCAATTGCTGAGTAAGAATGACAAGGCTAAGTACTTTCTCATTCTCACAAATTACCAAATGTATTCAGAGGAGTCAGGGCGGGACAAATTTGATGCTGATGGACAGCCCTTCAAGAAACCAAAACGTGTCAGAGTAAAATATATTGAATGTGCATTAAGGTTATTCCGTTAACAACACGCAATATCAATATCAATCCGTTAAGACCGGTGTACCCAGTGGTCGATTCCCCAACGTATTTGTAAATAAGCATTTTCTTTTTTTGTCAACGCCTCCCAATTATTTCATTAACAACACGCAATATCAATCCGTTAAGACCGGTGTACCCTGGTCGATTCACCGCAATATTAATCCGATAAGACAGGGGTACCCCCCTTGGTCGATTCCTGACGTATTTGTAAATAAGCATTCTCTTTTTTATATTTGTCAACGCCTCTCGCTTATTTCATAACAACACGCAATATCAATCCGTTAAGACCGGTGTACCCGGTGGTCGATTCCCCGACGTATTTGTAAATAAGCATTCTCTCTTTTTATATTTGTCAACGCCTCTAGCCTGTTTCATATATAGATATATTTGTCAACGCCTCTCGCTTGTTTCAGATATACAATTACTCAATTACAGGTCGAAGGCGCTTCTTCTCTAAGAAAATTCTCAAGCGTTCTACCGCCGGCACAACGGAAAACAAGTGTTCCTCCTCGTGCCTTGTTTGAATGAAAATGCGACTCAAAAAGTAGCTTCTGTAGCAAGCCTTTCCCGTGGATTCAAGAGGTCAGAAAACGTACGAGCTTCGGTTATCAATGTTTGCTCTTTGCACGCTTTCGGATACCTAGTTTGATTTAATTGCATGACTAGACAAAGCGTTGACAACAAATGTTAATGGAGCAAAACGGCAATTCAATGAAATTTCAAAAGCATTGCAACGCTATGGCATAATGCTCTCAACGAAAAGGAAATGCATTGGCAATGCAGTATCAATGGTTTCCAACGCGTTGGCAACGTTCTCCAATGCTACTGAAATGCATTGCAACCCGTTGTAACGAAAACCTGTCAAGAGCCAGAAATCGTTAATGCGGGTTTTCGTATGGAGAGTCACATGTGCTCGTTTTTCTTCTAACATTAGGATAACTATCTCATTTCTTCTATTTTAGCAAAGAAGCTACTATTGAATGAAAGTGTAGCGATCTGCAAGAACGCTTCTCAAGCATTTAAAGAAACACCATGAGGGGGAGTTTTGGCATTGCGAGATTTGTGATCTTACATCCCATAGCACAAACAATCAGCAAAATCACCTGAGATCAAAGCGCCACCAAAGAAAGACGAAAAAAAAGAGAAGAGAGAGTGCGGAGTATGGTTAACGGAGATGGACGGGAGGTCAACGAGACACAGACAGAAAAGGAAGGAGAAAGAGTGTCTATAAAGTACTATAAAGGGTTCCCGAAAAACTCGCCCTAGTCCCCTTCGAAGGGCTATACCTGATTATAACCACAAAGGGTCCGCGGGAAACTCACCCAAGTCCCCTCGAAAGGGTTATGCCGATTACTTTTGACTTTGAAACCTACTTCAAGGCAAGAAGTTCTTGGGTTTCTGTGACTTGAAGATCTTATTGAAAGCCGCTGTAATTTCAGGTCCTGTCTTTATCTTTAAGGGAATGGCCCAGGCGACTTTACTAAAGGCATCTATACAAGTCAGCAAATACTTGTAACCTTTGTTAAAGTTACTGAGAGACGATAAATCAACCAATCCGCTTGGTACTGTACGCTTGGTCCGCTGGTAATGACTGGATTTCTCTTGAAATTGTGACGAACTTGTTTATGAAATTGGTAGACTTCTTGTTGTTTAAGCCAATCCCGTACTTGTTGGCGCGTTATGTTCTTGAGACCTTTTAGTTTGGCAGCACGGAAAACAGCTTCTGCCGCTTTTTGGAGTCAGGTAAATTTTTCGAAGCTCCTCGTCTGCTTGGGTCTGGCGGTCCATCGATTTCAGATCTTTGAATGGTGATCTTACCACCACAACAGGTAATCGTGCAACGTACTCTCCGAAAAATATCTTGAAAGGAGAGGTTTGGAACACCACTCAGACATCCAACTAAAATCAACATGGCGGTAAAGAAAATGTTGCTTCGACGGAGGGTAGGTTGTAAATGATAAAACTTATTTGGGCGCCTGTATTTATAGTCGCCTGGAAAAAAACATCTAAGAGCGACCCCAACGGTCCCAACTACATACAAAAGAAGGTTGTTTGTTGACATATTTTATTTAAAAACAGAAAACAGAGTATAGTATAACAATATGCAGATGTTCAAGTACAACAGAGTGGAGATAAGGAATTAACCTTGTGTGAAAGCTAACGTGCTAATGAAATGGTCCCATGTGTGCTTATGAGCGTTAGCCCTAGTAAGCGGAGAAAGAGTAAAAATCTCTGACCCCGAGAGGGATTTTTACATCGTGGAGGACTTAACATCCTCAAAGGGTTCCGATAATCTTGAACCAAACAGTAAATCAAGGTAATACAACTAAAATCAACATGGCGGAAGTATAACAATAGTTTTACAACATCGCGTAGTGTTCAATAGTTGTCCATATTACTGTCCGATTTCACAGAGAGCTCCGTAATAGATAGATTTCTCACAAACACGACACTTGTAGGATTGCTTCCTTGCTTGTTTCAATATCTTATCTAAGGAGACATAACTCTTCTTTGGTCAACGCAAGATCATCCTTGGTAGGAATCTTTTTGTTCGGCATTTCAATAAACTTCCGAATATGAAACTGAGTCTTTCCTCGGAAATGGGTGACGCAGGCCCAATAACCGCGGTTGCCTAACTTGTATTTCGCTTCCATCTTTTTCTTCGAGCTCTGATCTGTCTTGATTGCTTCCTTAAATGAAGTGGTCCGGATCCTCTGCAGCTCTGGTTTTATAGACGATGAGAACAATAGAGTGTTTTTTGAACCAATCAGAGTGTATGTTGGCTAAGCCAATCAGAAGTAAGAAGTTTTCCGCGCGTGACAGTGACGTGTCCGGAAAAAAGGCTAATCATAGATCATGACGTCATCAAGCTAATTATATATTCCCCTCACTAATTAGTATTCCCCCTTAAAAAAAACTGCTAATTCCATACCTACTATACTACTACCAATACCAAAATACGTAATATATATTGAAAAGATACCTAAGTTTCCCAGTTCTTTTTTTATAATAGACACTTCAGTCTATTCTGTAATAGTTCAATGTTATACAAAGGGTGATCAATATTTACAATAAAAAAGGCATTTAAAAGCTTATATGTATTGTGTGTGATTTTACGATAGCAAAGTTGTAATTTAGAATGTAAAAGGTATCACGAGGTCATTATGTGATATTACAATAAGAAATGTAATCAAGACACATGATTGCAGACGGTAATATCTAAATAAAATATTGATATATTCAAAGGATGATGAAGTGCACAATGTTTTCAAGGCCGCGAATTTCAACTTCGCTTGAACTGGTAAATATCATACTTGCATTGCAATTAATGAAAGCTTATTGAGTAGCCAGCTGTTATTGAATTTTTCGCGATAAGACTTTTTATAATTCCAGTGCAAGCTGTCTTTGGTACGATTGGCCCGATCCCGTCGCCTTGCAAGCTGGTGGCGTCTAGTTGCTCTTCAAGTAGAGCCAGTCCGTGGAAGCATATTTCGTATTTATTTTCTGGGATTTCTATCTCGTATCATATACGAAGACAAAACAAAGGATTATGAAGTGTACAATGTTTTCAAGGCCTCGAATTTCAACTTTGCAACATCGGGTGCGTTCAATGCAAAAAGTATGCAAAATTCACGTTTGCGCTAAACCCTTTGTTCTGTTACATGACCTCAATCCCCACCCGTAGTCCTAAAACATGACCCCACCCCCCACCTTATGTCTGATACATGACCCCCTACCCCTAGTTCTGATACATAACAGCAACTGAAAATCCAAAACTCCTTAGATCGAAAATCTATAATAGCGGGTTTCTTCCCTAGGAACCGTGACTTATAATAATGCAAATAATAACATATTTATTGCTGGACACCTTTCTTAGGTGCATAGGGAATGAAAAGATAAGCATGGTATATAGAAATAACTGAATTGACTATGTCGTTGCAGGTCAACAGAAACAGATCTTTGAACTATAAATATCAATAATTTCAAGGTACTTGGGATCGTCCTGTCCTTGTCCTGCTCGCTTGACTTTGCGCCGAGCTTTTTCAATCAATAATCAATCGATATGTTTTTTATCTACTCAGTTGCAGCCAACTGGGTGCCTTAAGGTATGGGGAAAGGTTCAAGCGCTCTTTTGCCAAAAGAGTTTCAATTTCGACATCTTTTAATCTATGTACATGAATTATATATAATTTTAAGGTAAAAGAAAGATGTGATATTTTCATTACTCACAATGAATTATTAATAAAATCTATAACTATTTCTCAAAAACTGATGTTTATTTACAAGCTTTTTGCCCGACGGCCGGGAAATCCTCACAGGCTCCAATGACGAGGTTTCCTCTTCAGTGTAGTGGGTTAGTATGTAAGTCCTGCACTGAGGATGGGCAACTACCGACGTCCCCGTGGTTCTTTAACGTCCCTCTGGTTCAGGTTAGTGTAGTGCATGTGAGAGACGGGACCTTATCCGAGAAGACGCGAAGTCTAACCATTTGCAGATATTAGAAAAACGTTTTTAGAGCAAATGCAGCACCTTCTCCTCAATTATTAGAAAAAGACCCTGAGTGTCGGTCCGGCCGGGATTTGAACTCCCAACCTCCCGCACATAATCCCGGCGCTCTACCACTGCGCTAGCCGGTCGTCGGTCTCGTTTGAATTTTGATTTTCTCAAATTCTAGTCCGTCAGAATTCAATCAGTCGACGTGAGCACTACGACCGCAATGTTTTATGGGTAATTTCAAAAATCATGCTCAGTTGCTTCTGGTCACGGTCTGGTAAACGTCTCTGAATAGGTCACTCTAGCTCGTGTCTTCTCGCGCCCTCTTCATAGAGTTCTAGCTATGGGAATTAACTGCTTGTTACCCTTTATAAAGAAGAAATTGTACAAAGAGAAAATGTTCAACGAATTCGAGGTCAAAGTTGCTGCGGTGGATGCCTCGTGTAGGATCCACAAGGTGCAGTTTTTACACTCAACTAAGACTCTCTAGAACTTCCGGTGAGTAGACTAGGACCCCCACACCCGGGAGATTAACTGAGATGATTGAGCTGTGTCCTTCAATTACTACATTTGCAATGAACGAGATATTGCATGTATGGGGATACTGTGTGTAACCCACAATCTGCGTATCACTAGCCAATCAACTTGCTGCTCTTTCTATTGTTCTTGGCTATCAAGAGCCAATCAGCTTGCTGCTTTAACCAATGTTCACGGTCTTATAGCCCGGTTTGCATTGTGGGTAAAATTTGGCAAACACGCTTCGATCTGGCTTCGATCAACAACTGAGAGGCGGGCGTACATTTCCATCTTTTTTTGCTTCTTTTGGGTAAGCAACATTGCTTCATTTGCCATTTTACAAACTGCCATGCATATACACTAAAACGTTTTAGGGCACAGGTTCGACGACCCTTCGACGCATAATGACACACACTTTCATTTACACTTATTCACGTTTGGTGATTGCTTTGTGTCCTTGAGTCATTCTACAGTGATCATCAGCCAGTCTACTTCCTTGAAAGCCAACATTATTATCATTCAGTAAAACTGGCTTTCAATTTGCACAACAACATTAGTGATGCAAATGTTTCCATCACCAACAAATGGTTTCAAATAAGATATGTATTTATACCGTAGTTCTTGGTTGCCAAACTGGCATCTCATTTTCTGAGACGGAGTAGGGTATTATTTATAACAACACCGCAGCAAAACGCATTTGCCATACGCTAACGATTCACTTCCTGTGAAATGAAAACAAAAGAAATAAGCTACACAACAAATGCATTTCGTGCTGTCTGGGAAATTTCGAAAACTTTAGCTCCAGTCACAAAACTTAAGGCCAAAAATTGCAGAGCAGCTAGAAAATGCAATCTCGTACCCAGAGCCCATTTATTGGCCAGCGGCAAGATTCAGGGCTCTGGGGGGTTATATCGTCATGTACCAGAATAATTAGGAGATTTCGTTGTAATGCAAATTTTCCGTATGCAAATTGGACCGATCATCATTCGTGTATGCCTCGTTCTATTTATACATTCATTTTGAGTGAAATGCTAACGAAACAATGCATAAATACCCGTAAAAAGCACCACCATCCAACCGAATCCCTCTGTAGCTCAGTGGTTAGGCTGCTGGTCTATAGAGTAGATGTTCAGGCAAGCCTGTGGCCGGTAGCACTAAGTTCAACAGAGTGGAGATAAGGAATTAACCTTGTGTGAAAGCTAACGTGCTAATGAAATGTTCCCATGTGTGCTTCTGAGCGTTAGCCCTAGTAAGCGGAGAAAGAGAAAAAATCTCTGACCCCGAGAAGGATTCAAACCCACGACCCCTACCTGCTCCCAGTCTGACCTGGATAGCTCAGCTGGTTAGAGCATCGGATGTACAATTCCGGAGGTCGTGGGTTCGAATCCCTCTCGGGGTCAGAGATTTTTTCTCTTTCTCCGCTTACTAGGGCTAACGATCAGAAGCACACCTGGGACCATTTCATTAGCACGTTAGCTTTCACACAAGGTTGATTCCTTATCTCCACTCTGTTGGTCTATATAGTGTACTATGGGTTCTATGGAGTGTTCGAATCTCTGTAGAGCCATATGCATTTTTTTTTTCAATTGAGGAGAACACAAAATCCTCAGAAAATTTCGACTCGGGATTACGGACTTATTATTATTACGTAGTTGGTTAACCGGTACAAGACGATCCTCTGGGGGAATTGAGAATTTTTTTTAAAACCCAGATTCTGGGTTTCCGGTTTGAACGTTGTATGAAAGTTTGTTACGTTTTGATCTACCATGCACGCTCACAAATCAAAAGATTAAAGGCTCTGGGTACGAGATTGAGGCCAGTAAATCTTGACGCATGTCAACTGCGTTTTGCCGCGGTGTCATTTATACAGCCAATCAGAATGCAGGAATGACATCGTCAGATAACTTTCTCATCGTACATTGGATTTACTTGTTGCCTTTAATTTTCTGTAGCATGGTATAAAATAACATCTACATGGTATAAAATAGTTTTACAATAATGGTATGACTAGTTTTACGGGAAAACTAAGTGGTCTGCGTCGGCGGAGACGTGAACATGAACAACAACAACCAAAGGTTGAGATTTATGTTAAACGCCGTTGAAAAAATGAACAATAATTATTGTAGCATGCAGATAGCCAACTTGACATTTGTATTTTCATAGTTCACACACTTGCCTGAAAGCTCATGTGTATACCAGAAAATGCAAGTGAGGTGTGGGATATTCTTGAAAGCATTGTATACCTAGTATAATCTTACTTAGTACTAATACTGTATAAATTTATCAAAGTGAGATTTTTGTCTTATTTTTTCAGTAAATCCCCCTCTCTCCCAGATTAAATCAAATAAACCCAGCAAGGGCTTATTAGAGTGTTTACAGTATGACAACCATGTTGCAAACACCTCTCACTTCTATACACAACAGTAATAATCTCTTCCTGCTGACAAGTAACAATTTTTGATTTTTTTTTTTCAGGTACACACAAACACTTCAGAAGAGATTTCAAGAAAGTTGATTCCTGGCCATACTAATCAATTGAATATTTTTATTTCAACGTAATCTGTGCTGTGAATCTGTGCTGAATCTTTACTGTTATCTCATGTCTCTTGTCGTTTGCGAAAAACCCGGAAACTTGGCCGAGAGCATGAAGGTGCTTCCGAAATGTATCAATGTTCTCGACTTCTATAATATAAAATACATAAATATATAAATAATAATAATAATAACTAATTAAAATTGAGTATAAAAAAAGTCTACAAAGTGTTAAAAGCAAGTCTAAACAAATGTGTCTTAAGAAGACCTTTGAAACTTGAAATGTTAGACATGTTGCGGAGGGTAGGAGGGTAGGAGGAAGATCATTCCATAAAGTAGGTGCAGCAACGCTAAATGATCTGTCCACAAAAGGCTTCTTCATCCTGCCTGGGGGATGCTGTGGAAGTTCCGTGGAAGTTCCGTTTACCAAAAGGAGAAACGTTTATAGAAGGGCTGACGAGGCATCAAAAGACCGTTTCATTTTTGACATTGAGAAGGTAACTTTTTCATTTTTGACATTGAAAAGGTAACGTTATATTGTTGTACCATGTTGTAATACTAGGGTCATGGCATATACCGTAAAGAGCCATTTTCTGACAGGCGCTGACCCATCTGTAATTAAGCTGCAAATGGCAAATATACATATATAAATATATTATCATTAACTTAAATTACTTTGTCCCTTAATGTACTTCTTTAAACACTGTGCGATTACAACCGTCACTCGAATTCAACTGATGGCTCTAAAGATCGCACACGATGTGCTCACTTTGCCATTCAGCCAAAAACATAAAGATCGTGATGTAAACTGCATCTATACAACAACACTAGTAAATCGCGCGCTCTAATTGGTTGAGAGCCATGTTGCTATAAGAGTACAGATACACGGTTGACAAAAATCCCTGTTTGTTGTTGTATAAAACAAATAGATCTCGTTTTTTGTGCGTATGTACTGTAATAGATACAAAGAAGACGTCACAGAATGTCATGAACAACAGTCACGCAACTGCGTCTCGTTGCGTACTTTTTTGTTCATGAAATTCTGTGACGTCATCTGTGTATCTATTTCAGTACACACGCACACAAAACGAGATTTGTTTGTTAAATAACGCATGACTCAAAGATTACTGCTGGGTATTCTAAATTTTCTGGTGAAGTTCTTAGTTCTTAGAAGTATATAAAAATCGAAACAAGTAAACAAAAAATATGGTCAGCTACATGCGTTTGAAATGGAGTCGTGTTCAACATCAATTGCTGAGTTAGAATGAGATGGCCAATTACCTACTCATTCTCACAAATCACCGCATGTCTTCAGAGGAGTCCATGTCAGAGCGGGCCGAACTTCGATCACTCATCGATTTCGATCACGCATCTGCAAAGTTCATTCAGAGTTGAGATCACTCATGTTTAAAATTACACCTTACACAATTCAACAAAGTAATCTTCATTGTCTGACACAAGAAAGGAATGCTCGTCGCTTTTATTGCGGCCTTGGGGATGGAGTGGAAGAGTGGAGTTAGAGACGTAGAAATATAGTTTTGCGATGGAACTGACTTTGCTGGGCGAAAGCTGACTTGCGATGGCTTAAAAAACAAAACTTGACTGCAAATTATTCTCGGAAGCCATGAGCTGTATTGCTAAATTTCATCGCTTGCTGCATCTGGCTGTGGATGGTAGTGTTCTTCGTGTTTGAAGAGAGTGGAGTTTGATAGATATGAGCACAGGTGATTTTCAAGATGGCGGCATCGTTTCACTATCAGCTGTGGATCTGGGAAACACTTTCATCCAGCTTTGTGTTAACTGGGAAGCACTTGCTGGGAAGTGTTCTTATTGATCACGTTAGACTTCAGCTCTTCTACCACATTGTCTATCGGAAAGCATGTAAAATCATTATCTTTTGATTTTGTGGAATTTTCTGTTGTTTGTTTTTCGGTGGACTCTGATTCCTGGACTCGGGACCGGAAATTTGCACCAGACGTGCTGGATTATTCCCATACATATTGTCGTGAAACTGATATCATACTCTGGAAAATCGACAAATAAAAAGGTACTGTAAATATTTAAAGTTTTATCCATAGTTTTGTCTTTGTTTCTTGTTTTTCTTTTCAAGCAGAAGAAGAAAAGGGAGAATTTCCCCTCAAAAATTGCAGGAAGATGGTTTTCCTGCCATTATTTTCCTTTATTCTGATTGGTCAGTGCCTTTTAACCCTGAAATCTGATTGCCTGATTGATTTTGTTGCTTAATTGTGATTGGCTGAGAAAAAGATGTGATATAGACTCAAAAGGATGCGATTTGGGAATAAATCGCACTGTTGTAAGCCAATCAGATTGCAGGGATTGACAGTGATTTTAAAATGGATATAATAAATATTGAAAAGACACGTAAGTTTCCCAGTTCTTTTTTTTATGATATAGACTACACTATATTCTGTAATAGTTCAAAGTTATAGAAAGGGTGATCAATATTTACAATAAAAAAGGCATTTAAGATTATATGTATTGTCTGTGATTTTACGAAAGCAAAGTTATAAATTTAGAATGTAAAAGGTATTAAGAGGTCATTATGTGATATTACAATAAGAAATGTAATCAAAATACATGATTGCAGACGATAATATCTAAATAACATATTGATATATTCAAAGGATGATGAAGTGCACAATGTTTTCAAGGCCGCGAATTTCAACTTCGCTTGAACTGGTAAATATCATACTTGCATTGCAATTAATGAAAGCTTATTGAGTAGCCAGCTGTTATTGAATTTTTCGCGATAAGACTTTTTATAATTCCAGTGCAAGCTGTCTTTGGTACGATTGGCCCGATCCCGTCGCCTTGCAAGCTGGTGGCGTCTAGTTGCTCTTCAAGTAGAGCCAGTCCGTGGAAGCATATTTCGTATTTATTTTCTGGGATTTCTATCTCGTATCATATACGAAGACAAAACAAAAATAATTTGTGTTCACTTTCTCATATTTGATAAGTCCAGTCAAATGCCTCTAAGCAGAAAACGACCACACCAAACCCCTCGTTCTGTTACATTACCCCACCCCACCTGTAGTCCTCAAACACGACGCATGACGTTTGATTGAAGTACATGAACTATACTTTAAAAAGCGCCAAAATCCCCCACCCCAAAGGGCAAGAGTTGCCTTACAATCTTGACAAATGCCTCTCATTGCCTGTGGTTTCCCCGTGGGACGCACCTAGGGCGGAGCCGCTGGTATAAGCAATTAGCTAGATAGCCACAGCAAAGTCAAAACGTCCTTCGCGACCATTTATTTTTTTCTGTTGCAGGATAATGAAAAGGAAAGGCTGTACTGGCAAGGCATTGCTAGTAAGGTTTATGTGAGCAAGCAAAAGCGGCAAGTAATCATGCATGTTGATAAAATGATACTGCTGAAGGCCCAGAGGAACGCAAGTTTGTAAGTAGAATAAACAGAAGCAAATTTTGTTAAACCATTTTTTTTACTATTGTCATACATACTGCTGACCAAAATTCCAAATTGCAGTAATAGTCATAAAAGGGCAAATTAATTTACCTGCATTATCTAATTGCATTTTGTTTTTGTTTTTTTCTTGCTTATTATTTCAGGCCAATATTATGTATTCCAAGCATGATTATGATATTGTTGCACTCTTCCATTCACACAAAGGAAAGCAATAGGCACTACATCGACACATATGCAACGCCTGGAGGAGCCAGGGCATTCATGCAGTCCTCTAATCCTGCAGGAAAAAAAGATGCAGACTTACTCGTAGATGCTTTCAAGTCACACTTTAATGGTGAGTTTCAAGTGTAATTATTAATTTGCTTTCCTTTAAGTAACATTGTCATTTATTTATGTGTTTGTTTATTGATTTATTTCTTTAGTCGTTCATCAATTTTTATTTATTTATTTACACGTATTTTTAATACTGACTTATTTCATAATAGTGAGTTTATTTATTGACCTTGCTTTAGCAATTACTGTTTTAAAGAAAGAGTTATTATTCACATCAATAGTATCTTATTTGGTTATCAGAAACAGCCACGGCCACATGTGCTCCAAGAGAGTCTCAGCCAGGTAATGAATGCCATTATTTATCTGTGAGAATCAATGTATATCTGTTCATGATCAAGGCGCGGAAACAGGGAGGTTCATCGGGTGCAAATGAACTAAAGACCTTTTGTCATTTCAGAGAAGTTCTTTCTTTTATGCGACCCAATGTATACCAGTATAATATATAGATTTAGGCAATGCCTAAAAGCGGAACTCCAATCATACACACCACACGTCTTTACTCACAGGGAGCTCACCTTTACAGTTTAAATCAGTTTAAAATTCATGTTACCATTACATGGCAATGATAGTATTAGCGCGTTCTAACTAGTCGCAGTTCACGACCGACAAAAGATATAATCTCCTTGAAATAAAAATGAAAAATAAGATTTTCAGCGAAATCCACAACATAGTATTTGTCTCACTGTACTAAATCTAACATGTGACAAAGGAAAATCAAGGCTAGAATATCAGAAATGACCTGTTTACATAAGGCAAAGCAGAGCCAAAAATTGAAGCTTACTCAAAACTATAATTCGAGTTTAGCCGGATAAAAAGAAACGTCGAGGGAGCCAACTAAAGCAGCAAAACGTAAAAGTTACATGTAAAGTCAGAATTTTCAGGAATGCAGTAAACTTGGAAGCTAAAAATATAAATAGCATAAGAAGCAATTTCAAGCTTTGTGCTTACCGATAACTGATAGTGAAGTCGTTTCTTTCCTCCGAAAGTCTCCGTCGTGTTGAGTTGAATTCATTCTTACTTGGCAAGCTTTAGCCAATTTTCCTAAATATATCATTCGGCTAAAACCATTGCAATTTTCTGTTATTGTCAATCTTGTTCAATCCAGTTCTGTGGCTCCCTGTTCGTAGATCTCATATGAGTATTCGAAGAACACGTCGTTTGCAGCTTTTACGAAAGAAACTGTTGTTTTTCTTCAGAAGAACGCCGAAGTCTTGCTTCGCCGTGGGCCGGGTATTCTGCAAAATGTTTCTCCAAAATGACTAAACAATATTATGAAATATCGGCGAAGGAATCGAGTCCGAAGTATTTTGACAATCATTAGAGAATTCTTTTGAGCAAATTTGGCGTGGTTCGCACCCACGAGTTCGTCTCAGTTTGACTAAACAAAAATTTCGTCTGAATGGACTCAAGTGAGCCGACGCGGGCGCGTGTTTTGTGAGTTTTTTCGGCGGGAAATTGAAGGAGCGACTTCCGGTCCGTGTTCTCTGCCAAGCACCGTGTCAAAGCACCGCGGCGCTGTGCTGGAGGACAAAATGACGCGCGCGCTCAGTGATCCAAGACGGACTGTGATTGGCTGTGTTCACGGGTCGCCAATAACGCAAGTGCGCATGCGTAAATATGAGCCCGCGATGTTTTCGTAAGCCGCTGAACGTATCGTTTTGGCTTGGATGGGTTGCTTTCTCATGTGACGTTGAATGATACGTATGGGGCTCCACTCCGTGCCTTCGGCACGGGGAGTTCCGCTATTAAATTCATGACGTAGCAACAACAGTTTCGCCTCGTGAGAGAGCCACGGACAACAGAGAAAGATACCTCTATTTTTCTTTTGGCGTGGTGTCATCAGCAAAAATGAACCCCCCCTCTTAAAATCCTTGATCCGCCATATTGGTTTTTGAAACCTAGCCGGAGTAGTGTGGACAGAAGGCACAAACATAAAAATAATTTGCAGCTGTTTTCAAATTTTGAACTGTTTTCAAATCTGCTCATATTTGTTTTGTTTTATTAACCTTAATCATTTGACACTTGATTTGAGCTTATTATTGTAACGATTGACAGCTAGTTGTAACGCAATTATTATAAGCCATTTAAATAGTATCCTGGGCGTGTACTATGCTCAGTTAGTCAAGTTGGAGTTCAGTGGAGTCCAATAGTTTTCTACTAGCTACTTGGAGACGGGATCAGATGTAAGTTATAAATGTTGTTACCAGTTTTGATTTAGTTAGTTTTGCTTAGATTGGTAGTTTATCGCTTAGTCCTGATCCACGAGTTGTAATCTTTTTCTAGTTTTCACCGCGTGTACTGTAAATAGCTGATTAAACGTACTGTAAATATTGCTGTTGCCATAATGTGGTTGAGCTGACAAGCTGGACGCACAACACCCCGTGTCTGCTAGCGTCGAGAACCGAAGTCGATGCACACTCGTGATATTAGAGACATGGATTTGCATGCACCTTTGTGGATAATCAGTGATGGACATTGATATACTGGGTAAACTCATGAGGCGACTAAAGCCGCCAGACAGATGACCCTTATAGAGGAAAAGATATCAACAGTAGGACGCCAATTTTGTGCTACGGTTATGACAACGCGCGCCGGCGAGCATGCATTTGGCGCGAAATAATGTAAACAAAACTTAAGCGAAAAAAATTATTTTATATGGTTAGGTGAATATGTCAAAATGGCGAACAGCTGTTCCGGTGAAAGGGTGCGGAAACAACTCCACAAATAGCGCGAAATGTACTTTGTATCAACTTATAACTGTGAATACCCAACGAAACGGATTTTGGGAAACGTGTCCCTGTTCAAGCGATAAGATATTTTGCTAGACTCAGCGAACTAATCACTTGATGACTTGAGTCATGAACAAAGAAGTCCGGCACGAACGCGGCGAGTGGGTTGCCTGTGTACATTTAGAGAAGCAACAACAACGAAACAATTATTATTTCTCTTAGCAAACCCAAACCCGGGACAAGACCGATAACGAAACCAAGAACATAATCAGCCAGTGGAGTAATAAGTCAGTTTTTTGTTGTTAATATCCGCATTACTTTCAAAGTAGAGACGTTCTTCTAGTAGAGACGGTATGGACATTGAAGCCTATGTCAAACTGCTCGATGACTCCTCCACTGATTGTTCGAGGTGATCGGATTGCCAACAAGCAGGACCAAACCAATGGTGTAACATATTTGAACCGATGCAGCCAGTATGGAAACTTGCAGAATCACTGCGGCCTATGGGACGATATGAACCTTCCACTCAACATCCCATGATTCTCCACACCAAAGGGTCTAACTGTCGCTGTTTTGACAATAGCATCTGCTGCGGCCATATCGTCTAGTATCATGGAACAATAGGTAAAAAGGTAAAAACACTGGTCTCCTTTCTGCTTATTTTTATCTTAGCTTTAACAGTCCTGAAACTGCTGTTGCTGAGAATGGTCTACCATCTAGGGTTAGATGTGATAAGGGAGGGGAGAACTATGATGTTGCATGGTTTATGATGTTGCATCCAGAAAGGGGACCACGGTGGAAGAGCATTATTGCTGGTATGACTTTACTGTTATCTGCAGAAAGACACTGATATCATGACACTCTGGGACCGCCACCAACTACCAGCTGTTGTGATCACCAGAGAGCTGGAAAATGTGCAGCAGGTTCATATTGTTGGAGAAAATCAAGTTATCTGCACTGTGCAACATATGTGTTCATGAAATTACAAAATGACAGTAATGAAACATCAGTTAAGGTAAGAACATTTTCCTGTCAAATTCAATCTTTTTGTATGTATTTCAGTTAGAAATAAATCGCTTGAAGGAAATTTTATACAAATTTATGACGTACTCTATGGTCGGGCATTCGGAACATTCGCGTCTCATATTTGGGTACACATTTCTGAATGAAATCCGCTCTGTAGTGATATAGAATGTCATATCTAGATTAAATAAACATCGGTAGGAGCATTGTCTACTTGATCGGTTGAGATTTCTAAAATTTCGAGTGAAAATAGACGCTTCGAAATGCTAGTCTGTTAAGCTAAACATGCGCGGGTGCGAAAATCGAAAAGCCGCTTGCTCATTGTTTCGTTGGATATTTGTGATCAAAATAAGGTCTAAATCTATCTATCTTGTCATATTTTGGTAATATAAAGACCAGGGAAAGCACTGGCTACTTTTTGGGTGAAATGTGTGGTTTTAGAGCAAATCACTAGACATGCTAGATGCAACGAAAATGCAAGCGTGCGATGAAAGTATTTTGCAACTGTAAAAATGGAGAAGTCGCTTACTCATATTTGGGTACACATTTCTGATTCAGATTCGCTCTGGTATGATCTAGAATGCTATATTTTGGTTAAATAAACATAGGCGAGAGCATTGTCTGCGTGTTCGATTGAGATTTCTAAATTTTAGATTTAAAATTGAGGCTTCGAAAATGCTAGTCTGTTTATATGTAAACACGATGTTGGTGTAAAATCGCGAAAAAGTCTCTTGCTCATCATTTCGGTGTATACATGTATTTATGTTCAGAATTAGCTCTAAATCTGTCTATAACGTCACATTTTAGTAAAATAAGCATCAGGGAGAGAATTTGCTATGTTTGTTGGTCCAGTTCTGATTTTGGAGCAAATTGTTGACGGTCATCATTCGTAGTCAAGCGCACGCCAGCCTTCCACGAGTTTAAAGCTGAAACTGAAAACTGCTGTTGCTGAGAATGGTCTACCATCTAGGGTTAGATGTGATAAGGGAGGGGAGAACTATGATGTTGCATGGTTTATGATGTTGCATCCAGAAAGGGGACCACGGTGGAAGAGCATTATTGCTGGTAGGGAAAACATGATCTTCTTATTAATATTAGATTTATCTTTTTTACAGCTCACTTCAGCACAAATAGCAATGCCCAAAGCAAGATCAGCTACTGCCAGTGTAGGATTGACACTCGAAAGGACACAAAAAAGCTAGACATAATTGAAGAAATTGGGAACTTGGTTTATAGAAAGAGTTGGTTGTTATGAAAGAGCCAGCAAACTTGGTTAAATAATTAGCAAACATTTTTTCCTTAAACTTACGTTTGGTATGGCATTTAGTTATTTTCATTGGACAATGGTCAATCAAAACTGCTATTTTAAGCTCTGTGATTATTGTTCAACAGGTGGAGGATTGTGGTACATGGAGGCATTGATAGATACTGAATGTTGCCAGCAGACAAGAACAGAGCTTTAACAGTCCTATCTCTGTTTGAAACTGCTATTGCAAAAATGGTCTACCATCTAGAGTTAGATGTGATAAGGGAGAGAAGACCTATTATGTTGCATGGTTAATGCTGTTGCATTAAGAAAGGAGACCGGTGATGTGCTCGTTTGTTTATTTCACAATTTGTTTCACCGCATTGAAAGCTGCAATTTGTTGGATCCTACCGAAAGAAACCAAGAAATTCTAAAAGATATGAAGACCACTGATCCATTGCTCTAGTGGACTTTGGTTTCTTTCTTGTAACGAATCTGGAGATTTTGGTACCTAGTGGATTACACAAGAGACATTTCGAGTATGAAAATAATAGCGAGGAAAGTCGCCTTGTCCCACTGGTTTGGTCCAACTCAGCTGGCTGTTACGCAACACGTGCACTAGTTCACTATGCATGACGCCTGTAACAACATTTATGGCATTTCTAGCGACTGGTAGATGCAAGGATCAACCCGTTAAAGAACCAGTGTAGGGATTGTCAGCTGACAAGTTAGACGAGGATTTTGTGTTAGCCGTAGCATCGAAGCAGAAGCGGGCATCAGGCTGACAATCGAGGACTACGGCATTGAAGACCATGAGCCGGACGAATCTATTTTGAAGGATTTAGATACTTTTCGCCGAAAACCGAGGGAAGAGGAGGAGCCCTTGTTTTTAGTTGACTTTAATCAAACTCCGTTCGTTTAGTGATTCCCCGCCATATTGAATGAAAATTATTTCGCACACCACCAAGAATAACCGAGAATATCCAAGAATTCTACACGGCAACTGTGTCCCGTCCTGTAACTACTGAAGCAAAGAATTGTGGCGCTGCTCGTCGTGTGTTTCACCATCCACGTCGTTTCTTTAGGATTTCTTGTGATTTCTTCAAGTTTCAAACCCAACACTTATGCCGTAAAATGTAGAGCTACATGGAATCTAGGTACGTGGTATATCTGGCCACGTGCAGTATATGTGGCAAACAATATGTAGGTAACACCACGCAAACGCTCCTTAAGCATGTCACCGGTCACAGGAGCAAAAAAGATTCCGTTCTCAATGAGCATCTCTCGTTGCGTGCCATGGGGATGCTGAATTCAATACTATATTTAGATTTATTGTTATTGCAATAAGCACCACGAATAGAATCTTAGATTTGGAATCCTCCTGGATCCATAAATTAAGTAGCAGTGAACATGTATGGGCCATACCACAGGGATCCAAACGTAGTATATATATTTAGTACAATCGCTGTTACAATTAGTCACTAAAGAGTGCCGGCGGATTACTGTTATGTCTTGATTATAATATAGAATGCATCAATTGAAGTCTGCACCCATGACTGCCAGGTCACTATTAAGCTATCGGTTCCAAAACAGCGACCATTTTCCATACACGCCTAAAGCCGCACTATAGTTCTGTAATATTAAGCTCCCGCCCTATATTAAGCGGCCTCTTTTCATGGTCCAGAGGTCCGCTTTATATAAAAGACGAGAGTGGACCCTGAGAGAATTCATCTTACTGAATTGTGCGTTTTACTATTAAACTTGGACTTTTTTGTGTTCTAGGAAACTGGGTTACCAAAGAATTTCTACAAGACAGGCATCTGTACTTTGAGCACCTTATTAAAGCCCTTGATACAAATGCAGATAACTACAAACTTACCAGGTGTGACAGAACTCTGTTCACTACCAAGACAACAAGAGGGAACTATCCTCTGGGCGTTGCAAAATCTTGTTTCAGCTGAAGCACAAAATATTTCTGGAACGGAGGAAACCATAGCTCCGACAACGGATGTTTCATCCGCGTTTGCTGCTCCTTAGGGCCTGACGTATCAAAGTAAATTACATGAATTGAACGGGCAAAGGAGGGATCAGCGGATAACATCTGTGTGCGACTGCCCCATGTCTGGGACGATCTGCTGTAGTCACGTGGCCCTAAGGCACGTGACCCGCAGTATAACTCTGTGATCAAGGCTCTATATATATAAATCGTCTTCAGGGACTCACAAACTAAGTATGCCTACAAGAGAAAACTACCTGGATCTGAAAAACATCCAGATGCCTGCGGCTGGCACAGACTCTTTATGCAGAGGAAGACCCTGTAAATTGAGAAAAACCTCGATATTCAATTTTTCCAAAGAGGTCAGGTTTTGCCCATCAAAGAGCTCCGGAAATTATGGCATGTTACCGTCTCCGAAATGGTTTGTTTGCTCTTCTTGCTGCAGTTATTCGGAAACTGCGAGAATTTCAAAGCTTAGAACATTCAAGGCATAGTGAAGGAGATAAATGACATCGATGTTTCCCACTCTAAGGACCATTGCCTTGGAGCAACGCCGATTGCCCAGATGATGGTCAAGTTGTGTCTCTTCAAAAAGAGCTGGAACGTCTTCAAAGCCAACATATTGCTTTGCAAAATCACATCGAATCTTGTGCGCGAGAGATTTTGGTTCTAAGACATAATAAGTGGAGGCCATCGCTGGAAAGCCCGCGGCAACAACAAAGTCAGGACCCGCGAAGTCCAGCACCTTCATCGTCGACTCCAGAAAGCTCCTCTCATTCAAGCTCATTGAAGTCTTCTTCTCTTCATCACTTGTCAATACAAGAGAAACAACAGTTAGAAGATTACCAACCAGCCACAAAGAGGAAAGTTAAAGAAAGATCTAGGAAAGCCTTAGAGGACGTCTTTTTAACGGACATAACGTTACTTCCCCGCTTGTCTGTTTTGATTTTATTACCTTTTGATTTTATTCGCTGTCAAAAGAAGAAGAAAAAAATCAGCCAATGTCACAGAATTATTGAATAAGCTTCAGGGAGAAGTGGAAGAAATGAGTAAAGTTATTTCTAAATAATTTAACGGGGCAAAAAAATTATATCTTGGCAATCATCAATCATTTTATTTTTACCTTTCTTCTAATAAACTAAACTAATATGACTTTACTGTTATCTGCAGAAAGACACTGATATCAAGACAGTCTGGGACCGCCACCAACTACCAGCTGTTGTGATCACCGGAGAGCTGGAAAATGTGCAGCAGGTTCATATTGTCGGAGAAAATCAAGTTATCTGCACTGTGCAACATATGTTTTCATGATAGCATATCCTGCCAGCATGATCAATCTTTTCACCTTTGTGTAGAAGTGCCTTCTGCAGATCAATGATGGAAGGAAAATGCCATCAACTATTATTTCCTTTTTGAATAGTATCAAACAGTAGTACCATTACTATGACCTTGAGTAACATTGGTGAACATTTCTTTTAATCCAATGAGTATTCATTGCAAACCATTTGTTCTGTTAAGTTTCCATGAAAAAGCTGTTACAAGCCCAGACTGCTTGTGAGGGATATGGGCAGAAGCTTTAAAACTTTGAAATATGACGCTGAGACAACTTCGTAAATTGCTAGATCTGCTTCTGTCTTACAGTCTTGTCCTGCAAGCTTTTGTGCTCCTGACTGTGACGTTGTGGTGATGATGAAGCAATGTTAGTTGAAACACATTTCAGTAACAATGTAGCCTGTGTACATCCGCTACTAACCTACAAGAGGATTAGTAGCGTCTGTGAAATCCCGTTACTAATCGTGTTCAGTCACGCAATTCCTTCTCCAGGACTCGGGGACTCGTTCCTGATTGGCTCACGATCACGTTATAGCCGTTGCAATGGCAACGCACGCCCTTTTGGAGCAAAAAGCGTGCAGAATGTCTCGAGAACAGGCACACAGGCGCCAAAGTGCAAAAGAAAACGTACGTCGTCATGGAATCGTAGACAAAAAGCGAGTTTCGATTTGCAAATGAGCTATGATATTTTTAATATTGAACTGAAAAATGCATTTGGATTGAATAATGAAATCAGCAATGGAATAGTGAATCGAATATTCAACTCTAACGGGGAACGCTTCATGTCTTTTGACTGTAACTTATTATGTAAATATATTTTTCATTGCGTGACCTGAACACGATTAGTAACGGGATTTCACAGACGCTACTAATCCTCTTGTAGGTTAGTAGCGGATGTACACAGGCTAGTAACAATGTAGTTTGGGGATCAAATTTCGGATTTTGATGGAGTCTTAAAAAGTACAATAGGATGTAAATGCCGTCTGTAATATGCAAAATTCACTAATCGGTTGTGTATTCAAAGTAACTTTTATATGAGAAATGTTAATGTAAATAAAATTCTTGAAAATAAGAATATTAATAAATATTTATGAAAATAAGTATCTTCCATTTCACAATAAAAAATGTATTTGTGAGTAACCCATATTCACCGTTGAGTAATTTCGGGTTGTTACTCATGGGGAGAATTGTTACTTATCTGTGGTAATAACTACTCACTAATGTTATTGATGATTTAAGGTCTCTGTAAGCCCGTGGGGGGTGTCGTCTTTGAGACCATAAAACACTGCTATACGTGCTGCCTGATGAATACCAGTAAGTTAATATTTTACTTGATCAGGAATTTCAATTCAAACTATCATGAATAAGTCGCTATCTCCGTCAGTCGAACGAGAAAGGCACGGGGTGAGAATGTTGAGAATGGTGGCATGGCTCGGTTTGGCATCCATCCAGCGGGTAATGGTTCTTAACAAGGCACTTTGTGGAGTTCGAGTGATGGACTTCGTAAAAAACGACATTTTTAAAGCCATTCCAGAGGACATCAAACATAAAACTTATCAATATAGGCGGGAGAATTCACATGTCAGCAACAAAAAAGAGCATTCACGTACGTCGTGTGCTCCTTCGGACGTTGTGCTGGGCTATTACGGCAAAAGGAGGTTCACAAAAGAGGATTTCTGATGCTCTCCAGTTCAAAGAACTTCTTGGAGTCGTAAGTATAGTTTATTTCACGATGGGAACTTTTGGCAGGCAAAATGGCGCCCAAAACACCGCTTGGCGAAAAAGCAAGCCCAAGTCCTACATATGCCATGTACATGTCTTCGATGCCACAGCATAACAATAGCATCAACCTAGAGCAATTCTAGTTCTGGGAGCTCTTAGGAGGATCTACGAACAAGGCCAATACTAGGGAAAACTACAAAGAGGAAACGGATTGGGTCAACATGCAGAAAAAATCATTTCACTACTTCAATGAATTTGAAAAGTCATTGCACTACTTCAATGAAATATGGGGAGTGCCCTTTGCCATGGAATTGTGTTTGACAACTCAGAACTTAAAGACCAAGTAAAAGATGCTTCCTTGATCACCTTTCAAGTGGCAATGGAAGAGCTTCGAGGAAAAGGAGTATTTTTAGAGGTGCTTTCCGGAGGGGTACTTGGAACATTCCAGGATTCTTTGATTTGCGGGATAATATTCAAGATATGCTGCAGTGTATGCATCCGCTGAGATCTGCGGAGGCCTATCGGACAGAAAGAGAGGTCACAAACCAATTTAAAAACTACTAAAAAAATGAGCCATTTATTTCTTCCTTGACAATTCGTATATATGATGTGTACCTCAATTAAAATTCTCTCTTAATACTTTGGTCTTCTCAAGGGGAGACTCCACTGGGTGGGGTGCTCGTGCGACAAGTTGCACCCTGATATTATTATTATTAGTAGTACTTAATTTTTCATTATTCACTGTTAATATTTATCGTCATTTCTATTTATCTAAATTAAGTCACGTTTTCCGCCTAACGTATTGTATATATTCTATATTGTATTTATTATTATTTTTTTCGTCTCCACACTGTCTGCCCTGATTAGCTTAAGCTATTTGCAGACAGTGTGTGTGTAAACCGTTTGTCCAGTAAATAAGAGCTCTCTGGAAACCCTATACAGGGGCCTTGTACAACCACATTTTGATTACTGCTCGCCCCTTTGGGACATTTGCGGGAAGGGCCTTAGGGACAAACTGCAAAGTTTTCAATCTCGGGCTGCACGTCTTATCACTGGGGCTAATTATACGATTCGCTCGAAAGACATACTTGAGGGGTTGGGTTGGCAATCCTTAGAATCAAGACGAAAAAATGCAAAATTGATCATAATATATAAGCATTGCAGGGTCATGTACCAACTCACCTGAAATCAAGACTCGTAAGAGTAAGTGATTGTGATAAAAAAATATTCATTGCGAAATATTGATACAGACCTTTCCAAAGCCAAGCACAAATTCTCTGAAATCCAGCTTCTCCTATAATGGCGCCATGTTATGGAATTCCCTTTCAAAAGAGAGGCCAAAATGGCTAAATCGCTATCTGCTTTAAAGCGTCTAATAAATAGGGATGTTGCTGCTGGGCTATGCTAGGTTAAAATTTGCAAACCATATATTCATATTCAGTCACACGCCCCACAATCAGCGTCTGATGTATGTAACAATAATAAAGATTGAACATTGAAGATTGATGAAATTTTACAATATGAGCGTGGTCAACCAGTATTTTAATCCCTAAAAGATACCACCCTAAAGCGCCTACATGCTAGTCAGTACTGCAAGTTATTACGTGCTATTCTCACTGCATAGAATATCGGCACATCCCAAAGGAATTTTGGACAACCAGCAAAATTTGGAGTGTTTGGAGTCTGTGCGTTGTAGGCATCATGTTTGGCGGTATTACAATTAGTCATCCATTTCTCCAGTTCAGTTCGCTAGAAGCTGCCAGCGGAGAGTCATTTGCAAGCCATGGAGTTCACAATTGCTCGACCACCACCAGCAGAACTCAAACGTTCCCTACTGGAGCTCCTCCTGCTGCTGCTGCTGACTCTTGTTGCAGTGCCAGACCCTCCAGCAGTTGTTACCCCAGGTCCAGTTTTGGACGCACCGGCAAACCTGGTTCCCACAGCACCCATTGCTCCAGCTCCAACTAAGCAGAAGAGCCTGACCATGTCAAAGTATTAGAAGACAAGATAAAAACCATAGAACAAGAGAAGGAAGCTGAAAGCTGCACCGTCGCATTGGCTTCCTTGGGGCGTTGCCTTAACAGGCATATCACTCCTGCAGGTTCTTGTGAGGATATTTGATGAACTTTTGATGCCAGGAAGTGCTTTAAATCTTTTTCATGAAAATACCACTCCCGAGTACCAGTTAAGCTCCTGGGAAATTCCTGATGCGAATTTTTTTCTCCAGCTCTTAATTTGAAATTGACGATATTAGCGACATACTGTCGCGTCAGAAAAAAAATAGGCGGCGAGAGGCACCTGTATGGCGGCCAAGAACTGCCACTACATTTTTAATGACATTTAGAAATTATTTTCTAGAGCTAAATTAAGTAGAAATGCAAAGAAGACGAGTGTATTTCAAAATGCGAATGAAAATAAAACTTTTAATAAAAATAACTTTATATAAAAAAGACGATAAATATTAAAGCGGTACCGCTTGTGGGGTCCTGTATAAAGAAACCTTCGATGATTTCGTGTTAAAAATGATTCGCCCAGTAAAAGCAAAAAGTGAAATCAATTTTGCTTTGAAAATCAAATTCAATGAAAAAAATTTTAGTCTGCGTGGTCGAGAGCTGCCACTACCATCATCCCGTGCGCCCCGCAGAGAAAACACGGAGGACAATAAGGTGCCGTGGAAGAAGGAATGAGATGAGAAATGAGATTCTTGATTATATCAGGCGGGGTTTTCCCCCAATATCTGTGGAGCATGAGGTGTTTGGATAGGCGCGAGACACTTCAATATATATTTCCAATGATGGAAGCAATAAAGGCGAAGGTAGAAGAGTTCAATGGACCAAGAAAAAGTGTTCGGGAAATCTTTCAGAAAATAACACAGTACCACATTTACTTGTTACCCATGATCAAGTGTACGATGTAATGACGGAGCTTGGCCCACAAGGGCTTCAAGAACGCGGCAGTGTTGGGAAGCCTAACAAAAAAAACGAAAAAAGTGAAACTTTAATAGTCGTGGTGCCAACTGGGTCCATTCATTAGGGCTCGACAGGCTTAGGGATTGCAACAAGCTACTTTGGCTTAAAGAATGGATGTCCAACGCTGATCCAAAACTTGTTGAAAAATGGTATTTGGATTATTTGTATGACAGTCAGACAGGGGTAATTTAAGCCATGTTAAAGGTTGATAAGGCTGCATTCATTATGTATACTACAGGGGGGCAGAGGATTTTTTTTTGACAATGCAAAATTTTTCAGATCCCCCCAAGGCACAACAAATTTTTTACGAATCCCCCCTCTTGGTCGAAAGGGAAAAACATGCCCCCCCCCGACATTTTGTCAATTTATATGTCGAGGTAGGGTCGCGTCAATAACATTTTTTCAAAAGATGCAGAACAAGGCTCAATGATAAAAAATAATATATAGATTTAGCCACTGGCTAAAAGCGGAGCTCCTGGTTATAAAATTTCTGTGTGAATGATAGGGATTCCCATGTGTACATGGTTTACATGGTTGCTTTAGAGTCTTCCCGTCACGAGATATTAATTTTTCAAGCATAGATGACGTCAACGATGACGTCATATCATGTGACCACTTCATTTCGCTCATCTGGTGACCTAGACTACACTATCAAAGTTTGGTTAATTTAGAGTCTTCCCTTCACGAGATATAAATTTTTCAAGCATAGATGACGTCATCGCTGACGTCATATCACGAGACCACCTTATTTCGCTCATCTGGTGACCTAAACTACACTACCCAAATGTGGTTGTTTTAGAGTCTTCCCTTCACGAGATATAAATTTTTCAAGCATGGATGACGTCATCGCTGACGTCATATCGCGAGACCACCTCATTTCGGTCATCTGGTGGCCTAGACTACACTACCCAAGTTTGGTCGTTTTAGAGTCTTCCCTTCACGAGATATTGATTTTTCAAGCATAGATGACATCATCGATGACGTCACATCACGTGACCACCTCATTTCGGTCATCTGGTGGCCTAGACTACACTACCCAAGTTTGGTTGTTTTAGAGTCTTCCCTTCACGAGATATTGATTTTTCAAGCATAGATGACGTCACATCACGTGACCGCCTCATTTCGGTCATCTGGTGGCCTAGACTACACTACCCAAGTTTGGTTGTTTTAGAGTCTTCCCTTCACGAGATATTGATTTTTTAAGCATAGATGACGTCATCGATGACGTCACATCACGTGAGCACCTCATTTCGGTCATCTGGTGGCCTAGACTACGCTACCCAAGTTTGGTTGTTTTAGAGTCTTCCCTTCACGAGATATTGATTTTTCAAGCATAGATGACGTCATCGATGACGTCACATCACGTGTCCGTGTTACAGCACCCCCCTTGTGGCATAGACAAAATATCCAAAGCATGGTTGTCTTAGCATGTTCCCTTGAGGAGGTATACTTTTTTCTTTTCATACCACAGGGTTCCCATGTGTACACGGACGGCGGACGGCGGACGCTATAGGTTTAATACCAGAAAAATAAAGAAAAAATCATTTATTATATAAACACCAATGAAATACCAGGTGATCTCCCGCGCGAAAACTTGATATCTTCACACGTGAAAATAACATGTTATTTTCACATGTGAAAATATCACACTTGCCTTTGCTGAATGCTCGATTTTTAAGCTTAACTCAAATATAATTTCATTGATGTTTATATAATAAACAGAACATTACATGACCGCTTGGAGATACGAATTTTATCTTCGAGTGTTGAAAATTTATCTCACTCGTTCGCTGCGCTCACTCGTGAGATAAATTTTCAACACTCGAAGATAAAATTCGTATCTCCGCGCGGCCATGTAATATCCTCTATATCTCCCGAAGGGAAGCTTCTATAGAAGCCAACTTGGACAAACTTTTAAAGACCATAAGAGGAACTCTACACCAAAGTCACGTGCCCTCGCGTCATCAATGACGTCATCAAAATGAACCATAATGCCCGTGACGTTCAAAACTCAACTCGATGGTATACGTTTTTCCCTTAGGTATGGTGCTCCGCTTGCGCGGGCCTTCGGCCCGCGCTGGAGCTCCGCTACAAAGCGTAAAAATGCAAATAAAAATCCTAGGTGGCTGTACTCTTTTGTGTGTAGTGACTTTCTACCGAGTGATCTGCTGCGCTCCTCGATTGGAACCTTACTACATAGACTGAGTATCATTTATTTTGTATTTCATTGTTTGGTTAGTTTTCCGTTGTGCGCACGAAGCGCGCAGTAATTTTGACATAAAGCTACAAGACTATTAATCAAAAGTCCAAAGGCGTTTTTGTCTGGCAGACAAAAGTCACTGAAGAGGACCTCGAGGAATTGTGGTAAATCAAGAAGGCCTTTTACAAGCTATTTTCAGCATATCAGTTGAAAGAGGGTAAATACACGAGAATAGTAGTGCAAGTGACATTTCTTCAGGAGGTTCAAACTCGGTGTTTAAAATATATATAATACCTCAACAAAAATATGCATCCCCCCTTAATGTTATGAAAAAAACTTGACATCCCCCCTTTTCCAGTTGCTAAATTTTGAGATTCCCCCTCAAAATCCTCTGCCCCCCCCCCCCCCCCCCCCCCCCCCTTGTAGTATACATAATGAATGCAGCCTAAGGGATCACAAACTGGCACTATGGCGGCAACAATACATTTCTTCTTGCGAAGACCTTTGGCTGGGGCCAGCTGCCTACTCACCTAAAATGTTCATATAACAAATTTTGATTAGAGCCAAATCCAACAATCCGCACTGTCCTAACGTTTCGTGAAATGCATTCAAGTTTTCCACTGCTCCCCTAGGAAAGAACTTAGGCTTTCCAAATCACAGTGAATGGGGGTGGTACCAGGCGATGACCGTTACCACTTTGGCCCAAATTGGGTCCTTATCAGGGGTATGTGTTTTGACCTGCCTGTTAAATTTTCTTTGAAATTGTTTATTTCATAGTTCACTTTGTTTTTCAATTACTTGTGTTCCGCCAAACAACACTGCATTGACTTAGCGAATTAATTAGTGATTCATTTTAAACGTGAAATCGATTTTAATTTCATTTTATTTGCATTTTAAAATACAATTTCACTTTTACATTGCATTTAAATTTAATTTAGTTTTAGGGAATTGTTTTTCTACATTTCATGAAAAAATGTAGTGGCAGTTCTCGGCAACTATACACCTGGGAAAATTCAAAAGTTCACCACCTTGTTCTATTTCAAATAATAGACCCAACATTGCGTTCCTTAACAATTATTTGTCCTGTACTAAATGACAATGGCGAATTTTGTTTTTGTTTGGTAAATCTGTTATCCGGATCACCCGACTCGCAACGATTAAATGGGTAGAACCATTAAGATTAAATTTAATCTAGTCGACTGAACCCAATACAGATTATAATCTAAGCAATCTCGCTTCGAATGATTGGTCACGTGGGAGATTTCCCCATGCGTGTGTATGAATGACCTCATCAGTGGATTGATCGCGTCTCGAGGCCGCCATTCTACTTTTCTCTGTATAATGATTAACCTCAAAAAGAAGAAAAATGTGCTTTTTTACAGAGAGGCAGAAAGCCATACTTATAGATTATTATGATAATGCTGGCATGACCGGTACCGATAATGCGCACCGGTCACAGATCAAGGAAGCCTCGGAAGCTAGGCTTCCATTAGGAAAAGTACAGGTAACTTTAGTTTTAAGTTAAGAAGAAATCGAGGGTTTTATTATACACCTACATATAGAGGGCATTACGGGGATTACCCATCATGCAAGACATATAGTTTGTTAGACCCCAATGTTTTTACTCATTATTAGCTATTTCCTTGTAAGAGTGAGTGGCCGTTATTCTCGAGGATTGTTCCTCTCATGCTCAAATTAATGCCTTCTCAAGCTGTCGCCGCCGCCGCCGCCGCCGCCGCCGCCTGCCATCTTTGATTTGAAGCCCTGGCTCAGACGACAGTAAACGTTTAACTTTTATATTCGGTCGAGTCCAGACAATAAGTAAGAGTTAATTACCGAGATTCGAGGCAATAACCCAAATACATCCCAAGGGCCGTAGGCCCGCGGGATGTATTTGGGTTATTGCCGAGAATCGAGGTAATTAACTGGCTTATTACAGGATTGGCAAGGTTTTCAGAAAACAGGAACAAATGAATTGCATTCTTCTCGTTGAATTTCAAAGTTTTGACAAGGAGTATAGTTTGTAATTGAAAAGGGTAGCGCATTCCGATAGGAACTATTGTTAGTTATTTAGCTGTTTTCATAGACGTACGTTCCCCAGAGAAAATGAATGACAGGTTTTATTCAACCATGATTTACAAAGGTCCAAACAAAAAATATACAGCTTGAGTGCATTCATTTGTTAGCAGAACACGAATTATGTCTTTTGTTTTCGTACAAAACAGCCAGGCCAGTCAATCGAGTGGCTTTTTGTAAAAGCGCGACTCATTCAAACGGTATTTTCGTTTGTACCACGCACTGACTGCTACTAGTCAATTTGCATAACGCCGAGTAACAACATGGATCGGAACTGCTTCAAGCTGGAGTAACTGAAGGCAAGTTTCAGGTATTTTGCGCTCGTTGGTTGTTCTCTAAGATAAGATATGTAAGCGATTTCATCTGTATTTTCAGGTTTACCTGCTTGAACACACTCTATGGGCCAGGAAACCAAGCAAGTAGGCTGGAACACTTTATGGTTCAAGTCGGTTCAAGTGAAGGCGTTTCTCGGATATGGTGTTTTGTGGCGTTCAACGGGATTCGCGCATAAAGGATAATCATGCAGGAGCAAATAGAGCGGATTTCAGATGACTGTCGTGAGTTATTCGCAATTACTTTGTAATTACACCTATAGGTTTTATTCAGAATTGCTGTAATCACGTTGCGATTGGTCTCACTACAGTCATATGAAATTCGCTCTATTTAACAATTAGACAGATAGTCATATAGATGCATAAACTGAGATTATTGGTGTTTTTTTTTTTCTCGGGATAAGTGTATGGATTTGAATTCACTAGGAAAAGAGTTTGGGGGTGACTAGATTGGGTAGCGGTAAGTAGAATGTCCATGTATTTAACTGAGTTAAATACCTAATGTTTATTTTATGAGGTATTTAACTCTGTATATACCCGGGATGTTCCACTTACAGCTATTCAATTCTTTTCATCAGCCCCTCTCTTCCCTAGAGAATTTCAAATCCCTTCCCGGCTTTAAGTTACTTGCGAGGTATGTACGTTAGTTGGAGACCTCAAAAACACAATGGAAACCGTGTCAATCATGTAATAATCCTCGATGCGTCTCCTTAGGAAATAATACCGCATACTGTATTGTTCTAACTGTTAGTTGTGGGATTTAAAAGATCAGCGGTGTAGAACTGGATGTTTGTTCGTTGCGAAATCGAGGAAATATAAGCTTAAGCCTCCACGGACCAGAAGGAGACTGACATAGTCTAAGACTGAGTTCATTGAGTTAATTCAGCAACGTTTTAGCTCAGCTCCGTGACAGTTTATGTTATTTGGAGTACATTTTAATGAATCACACTTCAACGTTTCCATGAAGCTTCGAACACTTCATGAAAAGTATACCCTGTTTCCTAGACTAAACAGTGAATTTAGATATCCTGTTTAAGCACTAGAGAACCTGTAAAACATACCCTGTACAGCGGCACAGCCTGCCACAGCAACAGTAAATAGCTAAATAGTAAATCTAATCTGTTGTAGGAAAATTTGATTGATTGGTGGTGGTGAGGGATAAACCTAGTCTGGTTTATATTTTGCTATAGAAATTATGAAGCCCATGCTCAACTTCTTTGCAAATAATTTCTAGGTAGGTTGGGTTATATTGATTCAGCACACTTTTTCATGGTACTTTTGTTTAACAATGCCCTCGAGTCTCCACTCGTTTTACAGAGGTGAGTGTGACGGTTTGTCACAACAAGCATTTTGTTGAGCAGGTGGGGGAACTCTGATATGTTGGGGGGGGAGGGGTGCACTAAAATTGACCTCTGTGGACGTTTTGAAATCATTGGTGGCAGAACAACAGACTCCACTATAAAGTGGGTTTACATGACCACGTGTATTAGTTGCTTTGGAGGCTGGAGTTATTTTATTGAATTGGTATATTTTAAGATTTAGGGGTACAGATTCCACACAAACAAAGCTACAACACATGATTTTCTCATTGAAATTTTGCCAATAAACATATTACATTGATAACTATACTATAAAATCAAAGAGTTTTGGGTATTTTTTAGTAATTACTATAAGTTTATTTTTCAGGGTATATTTAACAAATGTCCTCTGATTTTCCGTGGTATGTCCTCTTATATACCACGGAATGACGTAATAGAGTGGTCAAAATGTTGTGGACTCACGAGGCGCAGCCGAGTGGGTCCGCAGTACATTTTGACCACTTTATTACGTCATTCCGTGGTATATAAGAGGACATACCACGGAAAATCAGAGGACATTTGTTTTATACCACAACAAAAAGGCAAAAATAAAAAGGCAAAAGCAGCGCGCGCGCAGCCAAACGGTGTTTTCGTTGGTTCTTTTTAGTGCGCGCGCTTATGATGGCGCGTTCCGTGGTATGTCCTCTTATGTACCCACGGCTGAGAGCCAATCAGAATTCGAGAAACGCGCGCGTTGTGGTATAAATATAATTGTTCATTGGTACATGTCCAGATAAATGTTAAAAGTTTTAAAGTAAAGGGGGATGTGATGCCATTATACAAGATTGGCCAATTCCAGAAAATATATGTAGCCCAGGGACAGACGGCACTAGTTTTGGACTGCCCTCCCCCATGCATCCAGAATTTCCGCCCAATGCATATAGAATTCTGACGTCAGTTACTTTATTATTAATCACACCTAACCACCCTTTCAATTCCAGTGTATTTCCCCATCCTGTAATTATTCTTTGACCACCCTGAAATTTCATATTTTTAGGGTGCCCACTCTGAAATTACAGACTAAGGTCTTCAACAGGGGAGGGGGAGTGTTTGTCTGCCCAATGTCATAGTAACAAATGACAAGACGACATTCAGCTACCTTTGCCATACACTGTCCTGAATACATTTCCCTGTGGTGGAGGGCGGGCACGTGCAAACCATTTGGTTGGAGGAGCTCAGTACTGCAGTGGTACTGGTTATGGTTCAAGTATATAGTAACAATATTAATATCGCACAAAGAAAATTGTGAGATAAATGAAACCCAAAGTTCAGTAGCAAATTTCCCCATACGCTAGCCTTGGATTACTCAGTCCAAGAAGTTCCATCATCCTATCAAATTCTATCCAAACTACAACAAGATTACTCTTCCAGATTTGACAAACACTGGCAGATCTGCCTGGTGGTGTTACAATTAAACAGTGAAATAAGAAGCTCAACTCCGAGAGGTGACGTTCAAGCTCATGGTTCATACAAATTGTAGCAAATGAAGTGCTTCAGTGAGCCACTACTACGTACGAGTATAATAGCTACGAAGCGTTACATCGACACGACATAACAGGCCAAGGGTTGAAGCTAGTACTGACAAAACTGTGCAAGCCAGTGGAATTTTAACGATTGCTTAACTAAGTATAAAGTAGATCCTTTGTCGCTTACAGGAGGCTGTATTTAAATGCTGGCCCGTGTTTCAGCTCCCGATACGGGCCAACAACAACATTGAGGTTTGGCACCATGACCTCAATCGACAAGCAAATTATCGCTGGGCCTTCCTTTCTTTATGCTTATCCAGTTGCTTCACAGGTAATGGAAAATTCAATGGGAAACTCACCAGAATGCAGAGAAAGATATACAGAAATTTTATAGGAAACATAACCGATGAGATGTAGAGATGGTGTATCAGCTTTGGGCAAAACACAAAGAATGGCGTCATGCACACAAACCCTTTGTAGTCATGCATACAACCCTTGCCGGTTGTCGAGAATAGACTTCCGTCTTATTGTTGTAATCTTGAGTGACAGTTATGATTAGCATAATGCACGTGTTTAGATGTAAGATTTTGTGAACGTAGTGCGATCGGAGTTAGAGCGAGCCGAAGAGCTCCATTATCAGTGATTAAAGTGATCATTTAGGAAACGTGTGTGTGATCGTTACATACGTTTTCGACACCGGTAAACCACCTATTCTTAGGCCTGAATCAAAGCACGCTTAACGTCCTCTTACCAAAAGTAATAGGAAAATATGTTCAGCAGGACATCTGGGGGACTCCAGAGAACAAACGCGGAGACGATGGAACCACTCCGGGATGTTGTAAAATATAGTTATACTCCCAATCCTTGTACATCGCTGTTCACAATGATATATGACGTTAAGGAGTGTTTGAGACCATATATGGGATTTATAAATCGTACAATCCGTCATTGTTTTCGTTTCCAAAAAATCATAACAGAGGATATGTAGACAAGGTGTATCGGCTTTGGGCAACACACAAAGAATTGCGTCCTGCACGCCAAACGTTTGTAGTCATGCATACCACCCCTGCCGGTACCGTAAACCATCTCTTCTTAGGCCTGAAACCTTAAAAATCCAATGCCAGAGTTAAGGAGAGATAACTATAACCATTTCAAAGCACGCCTAACGTCCTCTCACCAAAAGTAATAGGAAAAGTTTATTGATGAAGAAGAAAGGCAAAGGGTGTGGAAAACGATCGATCTTTCTTTCATTATTGAGCGGCTAAAATACAAGGAGCCCAAGAATGACGAACAAGATGACGACAAAAGGATAACCCTGGTCGAACAGACCATCCTAAAGCAGATGAACAAAGAAACTAATTGTCGGGAGGTAAGACACCTTAAACGTCCGGTTGGGGATACTCCTTATCCTGAACGTAGTTTATGATAAAATGATTTATTTCAGAGGTGCCAAAGATGAATTCACGATTTTGGCTTAGGCTATTTTATTAGGGAAACATATTATAATTACAAGACAAGCATCCCCTGCATATAATGAAATAGGAACCTACCACCTTTCTCGGAAAAAATAACATAACCGGGGTAGACCAAGACCCGCATTCACTGATTGTTCAACTTGTGTGTCTGGTATAGCTGATATTTCACCTATAAGTCGGGTGCAAATCATGAAGTAGACACACCAGGTTAAAAATGTCTCACAAAACCAACGCTCTCTTTCATTTGCAGGTTACCGGTATAATGTCAAACGGACCATCCCGGCAACCAAAGAAACGCAAGCTCAACATCGCCGGCAAAGAGAACTAGCACCTTGTACATGTAAGTTCACCAGAATAACCAAAATAACAGTCCACGTTTGTTACATGTAAATGACCTTTTAACTGTTAAATCAATACAAATCCATAGTGTTTTTATTTATTATCGAGAGGATGGAATTGGATTGCGAATTGAAACATTTGTTCAAACGCATCCTATGAATAACACTTCAGCAACCGTAATAAAAGAAGTCAATTGAAAAGCACAGATTTTCAATGCCATGTGGATTTCAGATTCAACACAGTGCTGATTTTACCTCATGAGACGTGCCCTGTGCCCTGGCTATCACAGGTACAGGACTGCTCTGACTTGTCCCATCTCAGCTTTACAAGTTCTCGTTTTAGGCAATTATGCTGTTCATTTCTATCTAATCCCAGCAAAGAAAAAGAGAAGTTTGACTTCAGATAGAGAGGCAGCTTGGCAAAGCAACCCGGCAACAATGGAAATGATTTGGTCATATACGTCATTTAAATATCTTCTT
This sequence comes from Scolanthus callimorphus, assembly GCA_033964015.1. Taxonomy (NCBI): domain Eukaryota; kingdom Metazoa; phylum Cnidaria; class Anthozoa; order Actiniaria; family Edwardsiidae; genus Scolanthus; species Scolanthus callimorphus. The sequence goes on from CM066917.1 coordinate 2,896,939, forward strand.
ATGTTTTTAACAGCGAACTTACATATTTACGTGAAATGCATTTACATGCTTAAACTGCCACTCAAGTACAAAAGTGAATCTCGCTATCTAAAACAGAATTATACATAAAACATCCAGGGGCACACAACGGATTTGTTCCGCAAAATATCTGTTCCGTACCCCTTTTCTTGCTGGCTGGGAAAGTTTTTGCTTAAGAGGCTGTTGGGAAATTTTTTTTACCATGTTCTGCTGGGAAGACATTTTAACAGCTATTTCCGTCTTTGCTGGGACTTCTGGCTTTTTTTTCCGTGGCTATTTTCGTAAAATGACGATCAAGTCACGCTAAGTCACGACTGAATATCGACTGCCGAGTATTTTGGTCAGCGGTAGTTGCGCGGGCGGGTCGAAAATGACAGTTCCAAAAAATTCAAAAGACTCGAGTCTCATCAGCTCTGGTTTGCTGTGTTTACTGGCTGTTTGGAGATGAAAATTGCCCAATTTAAAGTAAGTAAATGTATGATAGCAAATTAATACTTCTACATTGTTTTTCTCTGGTTAAGGTTTAATTTATTTACACGGATACTTGCATGCGAATTGTCAGGAAATCCTCACTCGACAGCTGACTGTGGTGACAGCAGATGTAACTTAAGCTTAAGTTATGAGAGAATGAGAACCAGATAGTAAACTTGAAGCTTTGACTAGCAAACAGAACTCGGAAAAAGTATACAGAAGGTTAGTGCCATACGTTTGACGAATACGGCTTTTGTTTCAAATATATTTCCTTTGGAATCTCTACACTACAGCATATTACCTGCCAACCCTGAAAACTCCAAAACTTGGAGATTTTGTCAGTTTAGTAATGAAACCATTTGCATACTTTAAATTACGGAGCGGTCATTATTTATTGGTGGGGGAGGACCAGTAAATTTGGGTAGAGGGCCACAATTTTTGGGCGCCCATTTAGTGAGGATTATAATTTTTTAGGCGCACATCTGAGGGGGGATCACAATTTTTTGGGCACCAGATAAGAGTATTTTGAAAGTATTCTGAGATCCGGAAGGATATTTGAAAAAGCCATTCCATGCCACTCATAGGATACTTCACCTGGAAACTCAGACCTGGAAAGGTATCCTCAAAGCCTCATCTCTGGAGGTGCCTCCTGGAAAAAGGAACAGATAAATTTTTCCCAGCAACTTTTAAAACTCATTTTTATGGAACAGAAACACTTTCAAACACCAAAATAAGCCATTTAAACACATTTAAGGAGGGGGTGCTCGTTGTGTGCCCTCGAACATTGTTGGCCTCTTTTGCCTTAGTCTTGTTGTGACGTCATTTTTTGCTAATTTGCGTAAGTAAAAATCTCTGTAGCAAAAAGAGCTATGACACGGAATAAATGACATTCTTCCTTATTTTGAATGTGCAATCAAATAAGCCATTAAAATTTCAGCCTTGAGTGGCACTTTAATAGAAACTATTATTATAGACTTTAAAAGCTGTTCACATAGCGTACAAACATGAATGACTTTTTTAAAAGTCATTCATGTTTGTACTATTAAAATAGCTATTAAATTCCACTTCGGTTTTAAGAAGCAGGTAGAAACAAAAAGTGGAAGACTCTTTCGTGTTTATGCAGCGCTGCAAAGACTGTTCAATTGTCTGATAAACCAGAAATGCGAATATTGTAAGAACTTGTTTGTGGGCAAGAAATACCTTGACACTCATAATGCGATTCAAGCATCCATCTGAATACGCAAAGTTCACCCAAGGCAGATCAGGAGCTACGGCTTCAAAAGATCCAGATGAAAGTAACAGTCAAATTGCTCACCAGCTAGTTGGGGAGACAAGAAACTTGCGATTTGACAGAGATAGAGGAAGTTGAGTCTTTATGTAGCAACAACAAATCAAAGAGACGAGGGGCAAATCAGAGGAAATCTTACACCATGGATTTCAAAATACAGGTTGTGGAAAGAAGAGAAATACCGGTAAGCAAGTCACTTGTAGTCAAATGAACAGTAACCCATTAAAGATTCGAGGACAGCTAGGGTAGCTCTCAACAAGAAAAAGAAGAACTCAACAGCTATGAAGAGGAGGCTCGCCTTATACCAGACCCGATTCTGTTTGAGCTAGCCTTGTCCATCAGATGGCTCTGAATGGAGGGGAAAAATGCTATCTTTTCATGAAAATTATCTTCCGAAACTTGTGGAAAGCAAAATGTGAATTCCTTATGGACTTGAGCACAACTTGTTTTAGTTTTCATTCTTTATTATGGAAGGTTATGAAGGGAAATCTAGCGGCTGGAAATGCCAGCAATGAATGAACTAAAGTCTACAAGAACGCATGAGATAAGGACAGCTTCCTGGGTCAAATTCCTGTAAATCTTTTTTTTTATCAGTTTCTATATAGCACTTTCATTGTTTCCTTACAAATTTTTCATGTTCTCGGACAATAGTGTTCTTCACATTCTGTAAAGATATATGTATAATAGTTTTTTTTATTTTTCTTTTTACATTTTTTTTATTTTTTCACATTTTTATTATTTTGAAAGAGTATTTATTTGTATTTTCTCTTACCCTTATGTATTTGTATTGTGCCTTTTTCATTACTACTTCGTAATACCAAAACAAGGACAAAACACACAGTGAGTGAGGAAAAAAACTAAATATATGAAAGTGAAAAGGATCCGGACGAAAAAAAACGGCTTTGTCTTCAGGAGAGTATCGGAATGGCTGATTGCATTTTTATTCCGCACCGGGGGGGTTGAGGACCCATGGAATTTTTCCAGGGGAGAGGGTCGATCCCAGTCCTGGAAATTCCAGGGGTGGGGGTCATTACCAAGGCTGGAAATTCCAGGGGAGGGGGGTACCGAGCATGTACGGAAATTCCAGGGGAGGGGGTATTGAGGATGCATGGAAATTCCAAGAGAGGGGGTATCGAGGATGCACGGAAATTCTAGGAGAGGGGGCACAGAGGATGTAGGGAGATTCCAAGGGAGGGGGTTATTGAATATGCATGGAAATTCTGGGGGAGGGGGGTATTGAGGATGTACGGAAATTCCAGGGGAGGGGGTATAGAGGATGCACGGAAATTCCAGGGGAAGGGGTATCGAGGATGCACGGAAATTCCAGGGGAGGGGGGTACAGAGGATGTACGGAAATTCCAGGGGAGGGGGTCATCCCAAAGCAAGGTCCTCAACCCCCCGGTGCGGAATAAAAATGCAATCAGCCAATAAGTGCCTCCCATTTTGATAATGAACCAATTTTTTTTTCTTTTTTCTGTGTGATACGCTCTTCTACATTGTGAATATATTTGACATTTTTCCAAAAAAAGTTGATATTTGTGTCAGGTTTTATCCTTTTAAAATGGTAGAAATATATAAATTCCTGTAAATATTGGTTGTTTAGCGGTTACAAGGTATGTATCCTGTGGAAGTTTACCTAGCTATGCTTACCTTTCTGGAGAATATTTTGCCCGTTTTGCTTGACCGAAAATGCACAAACAACTATGTATTTTTGTATTCAAAAGCAACTAGCTGATGCCTGTAAAAAATTCACGGAGTGTAAGGGAGAAATTTATTTTACTTAAAGTGTTCTCTGTTTAAAAAAAAACGGAGAAAAAAATCACAATGGCCATATGGATGTGGGGAGGGGTTCATGATTTCCCCCTTCCATAAACTGCTGGATTTACATTACTAATAACCTCCCATCAGCATGAGTATCCCGTCCCACCATGCCGAAATAAATGAAGTGAGCCCAAAAGGACCTTTTTTTTGCACTGGTCTCCCTGATTGGTGCGAGAAAATCACGTGTGTCCGTCTCTCAAATCGGTCAAAGAACCCGTGAAAAAAGAAAGCGCAATTTGACTTCGGAATTGTTTGTATGTTTATCATATCTCAGTGAGGGGAGAGGAGAAACAAGTCAAGTAAAAAATGTTCTAAGGAATAAGAATTTTTTTTAGTTTATCTTATTTATATTTTTTCGGCTTTATCCCTCGCTTAAAAAATAGATTGGATTGAATTAGAACTTAGCCCACAGTGAATCTTTTCCAACAAAAACGGGATTGTGTCCTTCGTTTTGCGATAGAGCCGTCAGGATTTATACTTAGAGAATATTATTCATGACTTTCACGGACTTTGTTTGGTAAATGTGTCATTTCGACTTAAGCATGACTTAGCACGTGCTCGGAGGGAAGCAAGGTAGTGTGTAGGTTTGTTGAAACTTGAATGAAAATTTTTCTCAGCTCAAATCTTTCAAGTTAGAATTATCCTTGCACATTCCTGTATGTAATCTGTAAGAGAACCATTTAGGTTTCAATGTCTTTGGTGCTTTCCACTTTTCCGCTTTCTTTATATGCAAAGCAAACCAAAATCAAGCCAAGGGGTTCTAAAGTTTTGAGTAACTGGATTTTTTACCACTTTTTGACAAACTTGCTCAAAATCCTGGTGAAATCTTTCTTAATTACACTCGTGAGTTTTTCAAAAAGCTCAAATCACACGAGCCCATATCAATACTTTTTGAAAAACTCACTCATGCAATTAATCCCAAATTGAACTCGAAGTCGTATGATTACCTATACTAAGTGAATATAACACAAGGTCCTATGTACAGATCTCCTAGATAGCTAAATTGTCCCAACTAAAGCCAGGCATTTCTCATTCTCAAAACCTCCTTTTTTTGATGAGTAGTAGAAAGCCCTGGCAGTAGCCAATCAGTGGGTGATTCTGTTTGCTAATATATTTGGCTACCATTTCAAAATCTGCTGTAAATGATAAGAGAATGACCACCATATGGACGTCAAGGTCTACAGATTCAGTCAGCATGACTAAGAAGCTCAATAGTCCAGTTTCGAATTCTCAAGTCTACTGCTGAGTAGGCATCAACGGCACATAAAAGGTCAATTCCAGAAAATAAAGGTACCCCCACGGGCGGCACTAGTTTTTCACCCCCCCCCCCCCTCCCCCATGCATCCAGAATTTCCAAAATGGTTTTACGACCCCCCCCCCCCCCCCCCCCACACACACACACACACACTTTTTGTGGATCTTCCAATATTTGAGGCTTAGGAAAAACCCCAATAAAAAGGAGCAAAAGAAAAACATATTATTCAACATGCATATTACATGTACCATTTTTGGGTAACGTTTATGAAACTATACCGTTTTGTTCCAGGATTTCATTAGATATGTTAGAGAAAGTTGCGGGTTTTGTCAAAAGTTGTGCGTCCATGCAAGCTCAACTTACCCCGCATCGCCAACATGCTTTATATTAATCTCAATGTGTGATTGTACAAAGTTGAACCTGATGCATGATTGAACTAACAGTCGAAATCAGTAGTACGAACTGGGAAGCATTCTCTATCTATCGAATATGGCGACAAAGACTTTTTTCCGTGCGTGAAATGACGTTCTTTTCTTTCTGGAAAACGCTATTTTAGCAGACTGAAAAACAGTGAACTCCTTCAGAAGTTGGGCATCTTCAGACCCCCCCCCCCCTGTGACAAGAAATCCAGCTTCGAAACCTCCCCCCCCCCCCCCCCTGCAATCAGAATTCCGAGCTCTTAAACCCTACCATCCCTTCGGAATTTCCAAATGTTGCCCGTGGGGGGGATACCTTTATTTTCTGGAATTGCCCAATACAGTGGGAGCCTCGGTTTGAACCTGAAAGTTGCAAATACCAGCGAGTCCAAAAAGTTTTGTCTATTGTCTCCATTCAAGCTTCATCAGTTTCTCGTTGATATTCACAACTTTTTCTACTTCAAACAGAGGCTCCCACTGTATTTATGCGCCGCAGATACATATTCAGCGGTAGATTAGAGAATTCGGGTAGGTTTTTTAATTGTCCGGGACTTTACACTTTACATGGTTTGGTTTGGTTTCTCGTCAGAAAAAGTTCCTGTCTTATGGCAATTCTACTCAGAAACACTTGCTTGTTATCTGTCTAAACTTTCTTCTTCAAAAGAATTGTTTTCGCATGATCACAGAAGAACTGGGAACCACATTCAAGGCGAGAAACTCGTCTCAGACGAGTTTTCCGTCTCTAGTGTGAATGCAGCTAATTATCTCTCAGTGTCTTTATAACCTTCTCACTTCAATTACCTCGTCACTTCAGTAACCTGGTCACTTCAGTAACCTCGTAACTTCAGTAACCTTGTTACTTCAGTAACCTTGTTACTTCAGTAACCTCGTAACTTCAGCAACCTTATAACTTCAATAACCTTGTAACTTCAATAACCTCGTAACTTCAGTATCCTTGTAAGTTCAGTACTACTACGATGTTACCAAAGTTAAGAGGTTACTGAAGTTATGAGGTTACTGAAGTTACGGGGTTACTGAAGTTACGATGTTACTGAAGTTACAAGGTTACTGAAGTTAAAAGGTTACGGATGTTACGAGGTTACCGAAGTTTCGAGGTTACGGAAGGCACGAGGTTACTGAAGTTACAAGGTTACTGAAGTTATGAGGTTACCGAAGTTAAGAGGTTACTGAAGTTACGAGGTTACTGAAGTCACGAGGTAACTGAGGGAGACCGAGGACCGTGCATTGTTAGGTCATTGTTAAAGTCGCTGACAATTCAACAATCAGCCAAGACTCTGTTCGGGCCAAATGGAAAGCATCAGTATTACATGTAAAGTGAAAAGTCCCGGACAATTCAACAATCATATGTGATCCCGGTCTAGTCAATCGTTAAAAATTGATACCGATAAAATCAATAAAAATCATCGATTGTTCCGTGAAATCGTTACAAATCGGTAGCCAAAATAAGTGTGCGGAAATCATTAATATCGATTTTTCCGGATTTATCAATTTCTAAAGGAAACTAAGAAAAACATTTTATCAATTGGGAAGAGTAAAAGGCTGAAGAGAGAACATTCTGCCCACTCTTGAAGAGTTAATAACAGAGATTGTGTATGAAACAAAAGCAGGACTAAAACATGCTAAAACGTTGAGATCCCAACTTTATTATGACTTCAAAAGAATATGAAATATTGTATGCCATGGAACTACATGATAATAAAAAGCAGGTTCTAAACATTATTGATAACAACAAACCATAACTGATTAAACATTGGAAAATTATGTAACTGACTGATCAAATGAGGACAGTCCGCACAGTGTTCAAAATCAACGTAGTTGAGCAGGCCATCATTTTGCCATTCATCCACACAAACTATCATTAAAGGTAATTCACATTATAATAACTTTCGCTCACTGCGCTCGGGCTAAAATAAGCCTGAGTTGGGCCCAAAACATCTTTACGCCCGCGAACATCAACTACGTAATTGTAATAATAACTGCAACTTAACTTATTTACAATCCGCTTTATTACACTGCTGTAGAAGACTTTCGTAAATTGGCACTCTCCTGCTAGCAGTCCCAACTGTGACGAGAAATCAGTCCGCTGAAGGCATGATGAATGGTGTGCTGAAGGCTCGGATACAGTTTTCCTGCCCCCGAGGCATATCGTAAAATCGGGGTTCCACTGTATGTTGAATCGTAATAAATCGATAACTTTTCTTAAAGTGCGATCGATTTTTAACGATTTTGAAAACCAATCGATAAAAATCAATCAGACAATAACGATTGGTAACGATTTATCGATTGGTAAATCGGTATCCATTTTTAACGATTGACTAGACCGGGATGTGAAGTAACTACCAGAATTCGAAACTGGACTATCGAAGAAACTGACAAAACTCTCCCATAATTGAAGCTCCAAGCACTTCACTATCTGAAAGATACTGTTAGTGTATCTCAGACTAAGGAAAAGCAGCTATAAAATCGCATAAGATTTCATTTGAATTGTCGACCAACGACAACGTGGTTCGTACCGTGGCCGTTCGTCGACGTTCGCGTGAAAAAATCGATGTCTGTAGGTAAAATACGTCACGTGAACCCTTTGAAACAATTATGTACACTGCTCTTACCTTTACAAGGCCGAAGAAGCCTTCGCTTGCCACAAAATCGCAATTTTTCGCTACGAAAGTTAGACAAACTCGACACTTGCCATTAGAAACAGCGCGTCTCCCAAACGAAATGGCCGACAAAATGACCGAAAAGGACTGGAAACCATCGACAACTCTATCATAGGGATTCCTGTGTTTTATATCACTTTATAGGAACGCCTGCTGATATTTGCAGACTACATAGACTAGACGAAATGTCAGAAAATTGCAATATTTAAGGCGCATGAGGCATTTTTTAGTAAAAGCTGGCAACAAGAGTTTTCTTATGTAATTTTTAACGCTGAATCCGAATTTTCTTGTTGCCATCCCTGATTTTGCATTTTAATGGGTGAAAATGACGTCATCATGATTGACAGCTGTTCGCGAACCCCTTAAAATAGCTTTGTCGCTATATTTCAAATTCGAACGAATATTTAACTTGAACAGGATAGTTAAGAATGTTCTATACGAAAAATTGTCGTATTATTCGGATATGGCGCTGCTGTGATATTCAAAATGGCGGATCCAAGATGGCCGCTATATCGTCAAATTTGATTTTTAGAAACTATCAGTCTGGTAGTCAAAAAAGACATGGAAATAAATACCTGACAATGAATTCAAGGTATCACAGTATGAAATGCAGTGCTGCTGGTCGAATGAAGCCATATTTAATATATAAAAGGCAAATCAATATGAAAAGGTGAATGAGATTCACCGCCGCTTGATTTTACGATCTAAACGATATCACCATTTTTCGATGATCATCCTTAGTCCCGGCAACAAAACTGTGCCTTTGAAGTCCTTATATCAAAAGTTCGTTCACAACGATCATGCAATCTGCTGCCCCCGTGGCATAATCGAAAAATAGCGGAAACCTCAGGACCAGCAGAAAACCTCAAAAGGAAACCTCAGACAAGGAAGGGTTGGAATAGAAAAGGGCTTTCAAGCATAGAGAGGAAAGCTACTCCAAGGACAAATTAAAGTCTTACATTCGCTACTTTTGATTATAAGTTCAAAGTTGCTACCACCAGGCTATAAAAAAAAATCGGAAAAGGCTGGAGCCACGCCTAAATTGCCATAGAATGATTTCCCCCTTTATCCCTGCTTAGTTTTTCTTATCATTATTATTCCTGTGTGTGTAAGAGGAATATTCTGCATGCATTTAAAACAAAAGTCGTAGATGTATTTGACTCAGTGATAGGCTTTGAAATCAATAGTCATAGTGAGAACTTTTACAGTAGGGACGACTAACTTGCTATAATTTTGTGGATTGCGCTTCCTACCTAAATTCACTAACAACAATCATATATTTCGTCTATATATTATTCTCTTTCCACCATAATCGTCAGTTGCTACTTTTTATGCATTGCAAAATCGTTTAAGTTTTGTCTTTTATTTTTTTTAAGTTTAGCCTTTGAACGTGATGGCCTCAAACAATCAACAGATATCCAAAATGGCCCACGGCGGCCATCTTGGATCCGCCATTTTGGATGACGTTCTACGCCCATCAATCACCCTATCCCATAATATAGATACATTTTTTTGAATATCACATTGCCACTTACACATTTGAATTTCACTGGCCCTTAAACTTTGAAAAGAAAAATCGGCGAAAAATTAATTGTAGAGGTTTGTGTGACAGCTGTCAATCATGACGTCATTTCACCTCCTAAAATGCAAAATCTGCATTGGCAACAAAACAATTCGGATTCAGCGTAAAATTTCGCATAAGATGGCACTTGTTGCGAGCTTTTACTAAAAAATGCCTCATGAAGTACGATATTCCGAATGTTCGTCTAGTCTAACAACGGACCATTTGCACAGTTGAATTTTTCACGGATTTCCAAGCATGCTAGCAGATGCTAGTGTAGCCGCTAGCTTTTCGCCCATGGATTTGCGAATGTGGAATATAAATACAAAGTACAAAGGAGAGTACAAGTTTTTATACTCTTACAAATTTTCAATTAATAAAAAAATCTTACCTCTGTACATTGTCTGTTTTGAGTATTCTGCGAACTCTGACGTTCGACTTCCAATGGCGATCTGGCTTCCGTCAATCACAGGGCGCCCAAGATCATTGTTTGTGAAAAGTCGATCCTGTTGTAGTAAATGAAGGACGAACCACTGTATCGTTAAAATGCTCTTAAGGGACCGTTCATTTTTTATCACGATGGGGGGGCTGGTGGAAATGAGGGGAGACCCTGTATTTCTTTGGGTGCCCCCCCCTTTCATGTCCGTATCTTTTTAAGTGGCCCCCCAAAATCCAATGTATTTTTTCTGGTGCCCCCCCCCCCCCCCCCCCTTATAAATGCTTGCCCTGTAAGATAGACTCTTGCCGAAGTGATGCAGTCTCATTCTTCTTAACGTTTTTCTTACTTCTGTCAAAGCTAAGGAACCGATCCCCCCTCAGAACTATTAAACGTTTTCGTGACACCCACCTCAGGTCCCCTATTTGACCTAGTAGAAGACATTTTTACATAGAGAGGGGGTCACATAATCTTTGCGCGCGAAGCGCGCCAACTTTTGATAACCGCATTTCATCAAGCCTCAGAAAAAGGGTAGATGGTTTTTTGTGTATAGTAAACAAAGCCTGTCAGGAGCGCAGGAAATACGCTAATTATATAGGTTAGATGAAAGCTCCTAGTGATGGGCTCCTGAGCCTGTAGGTAATATTTTTCATGCGCTCCGCAAATGAAGAAATTATTATTATTCATGTGCTTGAAGCGCGGCCCAAATGACTAAACGTTGAACTCACGCTTACCTAAGGTGTGTTCTTTCAAACATAGAGACTGCCCGGCAGGCCTATCAGTGCATATTATATGTTAAATTCTGCATGCGCGCGAAGCGCGCCGAAATTTTTATTAAGTATTGAGTGAAATTAGAAACATATAAGCGAGTTGAAACATGTAACAAACATATTGCATGCTGTAAAAAATACAAACTTTTCGTTTCCTCCCTGTTATGTGCTTGTATTTTTCGGGTGACCCCCCCCCTTTAGTGGCGTATTTTTTGGGTGACCCCCCCCCCCCCCTTTGAGGCCGTATTCTTTTGGGTGACCCCCCTCATTTCCACCAGCCCCCCCCTCCCTGATAAAAAATGAACGGTCCCTAAAACGTAAAAATATTGTCAAATTTTCAAATAAAAAAATCTTACCTCTGTACATTGTCTCTGTAACGCTTTGGAGTTCTTTGTAGTCCAGAAAATTTCCCCATATTGCGTAAAACAGCCTGTAAAAGCCAAAGTTCCTGACACCACTTCCCCCCTTGTAAAAGAAAACACAAGGGAAGAGACTCAGGTCCTCGATAGTCGTCAGTAAGTCACTCATAAAATCCACCATGTTCGCAAAATCGGCCTAGTTTTCGCATAATAGCACTTAACAATCATGCATGTATCTCACATATGTCCCTCGGGGGTTTCAACTAAACTCCGAATGGAGAAATTTGCACTTTTAAAGCCCAATCTTATAGTGAAATAGAAATTCGCCCGAGCGTGCGACCGAGGCCTCGACTACGAGTCAGTTGGAATTCCAGTCAAGCGATAACTCGCGGCTGTTCGAATAAACAAAACTACCGAAACTACCTGTCCCCAGGCTGGCTAGTTGAAAATTGTCTGTGGTTTGTTTATTCGAACAGTCAAATGGATGTCACCAGAGCCTCCCCTGCCTGCGAGCAGACGAGCTGGGGAGCTCTGGGTACGAACACGCGAACACGTCTGTGCATGCGCATCAAACAGGATTGTAAATTAAGCAGTTTTCGGTATTTTCATAGAATAAAAGTCATTCAAGCACCGCGTTAGTCATTTACACTTTCTCATTCAGTTCAGTATTCAACTCCGAACCATATGCAGAGCTCACAGAATGCCAGCAAGCACATTTCCCACATGGATAACCACATTACTAATTGGGAGTATAAATAGTACCACAAATGCTTTGATTCTGTTAATTGTTCACTACTCCTACAACGGGCGTCTATCTGTGGTCTGGTGGCCGGGCGTTCCCTCACCCTTGGGTATGAGCCGCTATGAGCAATTCGACACTCGGGATAGCGACTGTCAGGGTCGAAATCTCTGGCGTGGGCGTAAGTACCGTACTGTAGGTCGCCATACGACGCTTCAGCTCACGGAGTCTGGAGGTATGGTCCTGTTTTGTTTAATAGTTTTTTTTTACAAGATTAGTCTCGTCTCTCATTCAAACTTTGTACTTTCTCTGTATCACAGTATTAAGCTACGGAGCAAGCGACAGGACTCTGTTGATGATAAACGCTGCCTAGAACGAAGAAATTCTCTTCTGATGTTAATAAATCCGTTATTCTCGCCCCCGAGTGTTCGGTGGTTTTGGTCTTGCATAAAATTAGAGAATGCGTTTTCTTCGGTTCTTTGGGTTGTTCGATGGCATTTTTATTAACAGTATCGACGCGAAGGTCTGTTTCATCAAACGGTCTTGAAAAAAGAAAGGTGGCGTTTAGAAGCGTGGGGGTGGTTAAAAGGTTTTTTTTTTAAATAAGCGCGGCCCATGAAAACCAACGCGTATCAAAAAGTTTAATAGTGAAACGCGTATTTAACGGGCTCCTTCTGAAAATCGCGCTAGCCACGCAAACTCCGTTTCACAACTACCAATCGAATAACGAACGCACTATACATTCAGATTGTGGAGCCCGAGAGCTGAAGCGTCGCTTGGCGACTTTGCAGATTCTCTTCGATTCTGGCGACCTGTCTCACACAGTCTGTAAATATTCCATCCGCACAGTTGCCTGAGTACCGCGACTCCAAAATGCAAATCGACAGCTGGACTCGCACATTCTCAGTCAAAACACCCAGCATTACTGCTACTTGCATTTTTGCAGCGTTGGACAAGTGTTTGCAATAAGGAATGTTTGAATTTTTGTTACATAATCGTTCAGATGTCAAAAATACAAGGTTGTAGTCATTATCGAACAAAGAGCTCCCCGGCTCGTCACCTCGCGGGGGAGGCTCTGGTGACAGCCATTGACGCATGCGGGAGATTTGATACAGAGCCGCTGAGAGAAACACCTTTCTGCGCATGCCCCAACGTTTAAAATCAGCCAATCAGCGAAGGCCCTCGAATGGATGTCCCCAGAGCCTCCCCTGCGAGCAGACGAGCCGGGGAGCTCTGGGTTCGAGAATGGGTTGTAGTGAACTAGTTTGCGCATGCGCACAAACAGGATTGTAAACTAAGGAGTTTCCGGTATTTTGAAAGAATAAAAGTCATTCCAGCGCCACGTACTTATTTACACTAAATAAGAAGTAAATGCGATGGCTCATTCAGTTTAGCATGCAACTCCTAACCATATGCAGAACTCACAGAATGCCAGCAAGAACGTTCCCACATGGATAACCACATTACTAATTGGGCGTATAAATAGTTTCACGGATGCTTTCATTCCGTTGATTGTTCACTACTCGAACAAGGGGCGTCTATCTGTTGTCTGGTGGCCGGGCGTTCCCTCACCCTTGGGTATGGGCCGCTAATGAGCAATTCAACACTCGGGATAGCGACTGTCATGGCGGAAATCTCTGGCGTGGGCGTAAGTACCGCACTGTAGGACGCCATACGGCGCTTCAGCTCACGGAGTCTGGAGGTATGGTCCTGTTCTTTTAAAGAGATTTTTTCACAAGATTAGTCTCGTCTCTCATTCAAACGTTGCGCTTTCTCTGTATCACAGTTTTAAGCTACGGAGCAAGCGACAGGACTCTGTTGATGATAAACACTGCCTAGAACGAAGAAATTCTCTCTGTGTCAATCTACTTGCTTGTTTAGAAACTTACATTTGACCAAGAAACAAGCACCTATTTTTGCATAATAACGGTCCATTGGCGACATCCGACAAACGCACACTTGATAGAAAACTAGCAAAGCATGTTTATTTTGATAATTGTTTGGATTATCAATTTGATAAGAGAGAAAACAAGAACTCTAAAATGCGCGACGGGGAGCGTGCAAAATCAAGTAACAAGCTCTCCCTTGAGTCCCTGTCGTGGCCGAATGATACTAAAGAAAATGCAGGAATTAAAGCAAAACGGCTCAACGAGAAACGTATCACAAACATTAACAGATAAAATCTCTTGAAGAACAAAAGGGTAATGTCTGCTCGTTTAGTCAATTGAAGAAAAACGTTCACTCTGTTTGCGTTAAAGAAGCTGGCTTTCTTTCTCTTTACTTGAGGGAATTTTTTCGCCATTTGTATCTTTTTTCATGAACAAAACATTCCATCGTTTCTTACATGGAGGAGATCAAAACGACTTTGAAAAGTTATGACGATTAACTCAATCGCGAGATCCTGTTTATAAATGCTGCAGACAAAATACGCTCACACGAGATCCGTGGTTTTGCCATGATCTCAACCAATTTACGTGATTCCAAAGAGCGCGCGCTCGAACATGGCGAGATTGGAAAGAGCGTTTGTTACATCACAGACTTACCCAATTACTTTAAATAAACGAGCGAAACGCTCATTTTTGCCAACACGATTTTCTGTAGTTGTACTACTGATAATAATATCTACTACAGTGACGCGTGTTTGACGCTAACTTCTTAAAGCTATTTCATGGAATCGTGTAACAGTGAAGAATTGAAGTGGAAAAACGAGTTCGGTAGTCAAGGCAATCACAAACAAGTCGACGAATGCGTAAGTCGCTCGCGACTGAACTCGCGCCTAACCTTTTTACATATCATATAGCGCCAGCAGATTTTTGTTCATGAGTGGTCTATATCCCATAGAACACTCGCGTCCATTCTCTAACCCTTACATATGACATACTCGTGTCTAAAATGTACCCATTATGGGATTATCGGAGGCAAACATTTTCTTTTCTCTCTAAGTTGTATATTATTGGTTTCATTGTCTTTCACATTATTTTCAATGCTTTGGATAGATATTAATGTAACTGCAGCTTCACCATTGCTTGGATTGGATATGCTGTTCAAACTAGCATCTAACTAACATATACACGGTTAGAGCCCCTGATGGAAATCCGCCGACTGCAAAGAGTGCACGCCTTTGGGTGGGAGCGAAGTGAAGGGCATGAAAGAAGAGTGATATAGACTGTTGGAATAGGTTTACATTTACCTTTGACATTTTTTAACAGTTATAGTAATAATAACAGGTCTTGAGGAGGCCAAAAATGTTTCTAAACTCTGATGTGTGGAAAATTGTTTTAACATTTCAAGTGCTTCTTATCAAGCATCCTCCCCCTGATAAAGAATAAATGGAAGAAAATGGGAGAAATGTTCACCGCATTGCATGTTTTTTCATATGAAGGGACACGAAAGGGCTGTTTATGTATAACTTACAGCCATATCATATTTGGCATCTCGTAATGCTTTTTTGGCAGGTGTGTGAAACTGAGAAACAGAACAGCATCAGATTACCAGTACCAAATAAAATGAGAATAAATTTTTTTTTTGATACTATACATGTACCATCTTTTATTAAGGCCCTTCCGGTTTCCACATAGAGGTAGGGGACTCCGGTTCAGCGGGGTTACTCACCTTTTCATATAATCTCTCTTATTTTGAATGTCCGCAGTGGTAGTGTTTTTGATCCTAAAAATTCTTCAGGGCCATTCATGTCACCTCGGAATTTCCACAGGGCATTCATTTACAACTGGCATTACCCCCTATTGAGGAACCTGGAATTTCCATAGGAGTTGTTGTGTTTGACCCTGGAATTTCTGCAGGGGTATGAATACTGTTTTGAACCCTGGAATTTCCACAAGGCCATTCTTTTACCATGGAATTTCCACAGGTATCCATTTTTTGCAAACTTTGGAATTTTCACAGGGACCCACAAGAGAATGTTTCACCGAGAAGGTTTCACTGGGAATTTTCACAAGGGGGCCTGTAATTTACACGGGTAGAGCAATTTGTTAAAATTGAGTTCCTCAATAGCGCAATACAACAATTTTAAAACTTTTTAATCATCAGGGACTACTTGAATCAATAAAAAGGATACTTTTTATCAAGGCAATACATTTTGAGTTCATAGCAAGTTGATTTTACTGACGACTGTTAATTCATGTCTTACAACCTCACCAAGCTGGGGTACCCCAGCTACCCATCGTCCCACATCTCCATGTTAACAGGCCCTAAATATTATTGGGAGCTCCGCTTTTAGGCAGTGCCTAAATCTATATAACTTACTTGTGGTCTAGGGTTATTGATTACTTGATTTATATATATATTTGCCCCCCTGGGGGGGGGGGGGGACTCCCATATTTTTTGACCGGGGATGATCATCGTATCTTTTAGGGGTTAAAATCACGATGGTTTGGTCTCTTTTAGGGGTGATTGTGATCTTCAATAAATTTTAGGGAGATTGGTATCTTTTAGGGCCGAAACTGTGTTCAAATTGTTTTTTCTTATGATAGGGGTTCTAAAAACCGTGTAAGAAGAGAGATTATTCGATTCGAGAAGACGATAAATTAGAAACAAACACGGAAAAGTCTTGATTGGTATCTTTCACTTTACCTGTGTCCTTCGCGCCTACTTGGTACATAAGATCTCATGTTTTAGGGTATCTTTTAGGGTAATACATTTTTTGAGCCACGCCATGGCCCGCCATGTTTGGTATCTTTTAGGGGTGAAACTGAAAATTTCTGACGATCATCCCTGGTCAAAAAATATGGGAGTCCCCCCCCCCCGGAATATTTACGCTTCTTTTTGCTTCATTTTTTTCGTCGTCAACAACCAAAGAGAAAAATATGGCTATTTCTCTAAAAGCCATTGTTAGTTTGCTCTGAGTTTCATCTCGGTGGATTTTAACGAGAGGGTATATCGAAAATTATACCACCTGAGTCCTCTATTGTCATTCTTGTTGCCAAGATACTTGCCATTGAGATTAGAACTATGACAGGCATTGTACCACCAGGCACCACTGTAGTGTACAGCGCAGTTTTCGATTCCCGATCTATCATTATCTCTATCTTTTGTAGTGAACGCCATGTTGTTATGGGGAGCAAGCGAATCACCCGTTGACCCCGAGTATGAACCCACACTCAATCTGTACTTTTGTCCTTCATTACCGATACTAAACTTTCCATATTTAGCAAACACCTTCACTCTATTCCAGTCTTCCAGTTCCACGCGTAGAGTCGAGACTCTCTTGGTCAATCTGTATAGGTAATCATTTCCAAGCCAGAATTCGCCATTCAGGTTACCAAAACCGGTTTTGTACTGGTTCCAGTCTCGGAAGAAGTCGACGCTGCCGTCTTGTCGTCTCTGGAACACAGTCCACCCCCCACCGTCGGTTGTCATGTCACAGTAGACGTTGAACGCTCCTTGTCCGTCAGGGTTGATGGAGTAGACGCCATTTGAACGGGTGCCGGATTTGTACAAGTCCAGACAGTCACAGGCTGATAGTAAAAATGTACAATTTATTATAGACAATAGCCACTTTATTTGTCGGGCATAAATTGGTGGATGACCTGGAGAAGGGGCAGCGATGGGTACCTTAAAATTTCGAAAGTCTCGCTAAAATATTGCAAAATCTCGGAATCTCGGCATTTTTTCGCACGTCTCGGAGTCTCGTTTTTCTCGCAATTTTCGCCGTCTCGGAGTCTCGGATTTTATCTACCGCGGTCTCGGAGTCTCGAATTTTTATTTTATCATTCTGACTTGTAAGCAAGGCATGATACTGTCAGATGCAGGTACATCAACCCCAGGACTCACAAAATTTGAAGACTGCCTTGTGATGGCGAAATTCCCTGCAATTGTCAACCTCGTCCCAGGGTCTTCTCGGTCGTTTTTCAAAATGGCGGTTGACTCCAGAGAAGACCCTGGGGGAGGCTGAGTCACATGACCACTGTTTGAAAACATGGAAACGAGGTTTTTCCTTTGTTTCGAGATGGACACGTGACTCAGCCTCCCCCAGGGTCTTCTCTGGAGTCAACCGCCATTTTGAAAAACGACCGAGAAGACCCTGGGGACGAGGTTGTGCAATTGTCGCTTGAGAAATACAGTAAAACTATGACAGTCGTCTTGAATTTTTCCCGTTAGACGAAGCGAAAAGGCTCGGACTCGGATTTCGAAATTTGTCAAAAGTCTCGGGCTCGGATTCTGAAACGCGGGTTTCGGCGTCTCGGCAAGTCTCGGATTTACCCATCGCTACCCCTTAGAGAATTTAGCGGGCTAAAATTGTTATTCCAATCAAGAGTATCGTTCAAGTACCTCAAATGAATGTTCCTCTAAAGTTATAATAATAACGGCTCGCGCGCGCGCTAAAATGGTTATGAGTCGAGCCAAAACTATATTTGCGCCCTCGAATATCAATCTATGTTATATTACACTAGTTGGACGCTTGTCTCTCAGGATAGAATAGACTTACCGGTCACGGTAACTCGGGTCGTTGCCTCAATACTGAAAATACCAGCAGTAGTAGCCTTACAGATGTAAACTCCACTATCTGTAGTCTTCAACCCTCGTATCACCAGACTTCCATCTCGCTCTTCATAACGTCCAACCGGGAAACTACCGCCCTGCTTCCGCCACGATACCGCTGGCTTTGGGTGAGCGCGGGCGCTACAGTTCAAGGTCAATCTCCCACCAATAACTCCTGACACTGACAGAGGAGGTCTGGTGACAAAGACGGGGATGGCTAAAACTACAAGAGACACTTTTGCCATGGCGGTCCCTAGAGAGTTCTGAGCTTTACAGATGTAGGGATCCGTGTCTTGTTTTGTTACTCCTGTCAGCCGAAGTGTTCCCTGTGATATACGTGTCCTCCCCTGGGGAAGAGAACCAAACGCCTTCAACCACGTGATTTGAGGCTGAGGATGGCCAGTCACTTGACACGTCGGTAGAGTGACGTCATCTCCTTCTTTGACGTAGATTGGTCCTCTGGCCAGTGAGATACGTGGACGCGCTAAAAAGAAGGAAAAGGGACAACAAATGTGAAGGATGGCCATGTTGTTAAGGTAATTCCCCTGAAATACAACTTGTCGTAGAATTTTTTTCTTAATTTGTCTATTTACTATTTAGCATATAAGAAATGAAAATATGAAATAAAAAGAGGGGGTGCCCATGCTCGTTTAGTAACTGTGATGCCGCAAACATACCCCATTTTTAGTGCCTGAGGGCTATTTTGTGAAGGAATACGTGAAACAAGAAAATTGTGATAAAACGCTCACTAATGAAGCAATCCAGTTCGCTTGCAAGTTTGAACAGAACTGTTGGATGCTTCACTACCTAGGACGAACATTGGAATGTT
This sequence comes from Scolanthus callimorphus, assembly GCA_033964015.1. Taxonomy (NCBI): domain Eukaryota; kingdom Metazoa; phylum Cnidaria; class Anthozoa; order Actiniaria; family Edwardsiidae; genus Scolanthus; species Scolanthus callimorphus. The sequence goes on from CM066917.1 coordinate 2,916,078, forward strand.
CAATTTTCTATGTGTGTTGACGCTACTCTTGAAAATGTGCAAAAATGTGCGCACCGCTCGTGATAATTTGAGAGTCTTTGGTGTCTCATTTTGGGGCTTTTTATGACGATAGCTCAAAAACTTGTCGTGGAAATTTCTTTAAACTTTTTTTTATAACAGGGGGATGATAGTCTTATCAAAATGGTAAAATAAAAATGGGGGTGCCCAATCTTGTTTTCGCGCAATATCCCAAAAAGCGACTTTTTCTTGGTGTTTCTCGCTCAAATGGGGATATTTAGCTTGCGCGCGCGCGCTGGATTGCGTCATTTTCGAACGAATTGATCGCGCGTCCATGCGCAGAACAGCGTGCGCCGTGCAAAACAAGGGAATAACCTTAAGCTTACTGAGAACCTTCGCGCACGTTATTCGGAAAAAAAATCATACACGTCCTTAGTGTAAGGGGGGATATTAACTAGAAGATTGCCGCCTGTGAGCCCGATATTGATTCCGAGTCGCAGGTAAACGATATGTCTGGTAAGTCAGTGCATGATTCTATTATTATATCCAGCAAAGGGTTGCTAATTGCCTGTCTTAATATAAATAGATTACTCACTCATATTGACGAATTAAGAGTATTTATGTCACAACAAAAAATCGATATTCTAGCAGTTAATGAAACAAAGCTTGAACAGTCAAATCAGGACAACGAAATTTACGTACCAGGATACGAAATCGTAAGAAAGGATCGCCCAGTAAATGGCCAATTTGGGGGAGGTGTTTGTTTTTATATCCGAAGCAATCTAAACTACAAAGTCAGAAAAGACATCGAAAACGAGAAACTAGAATTTCTTGCGCTTGAAATCACAAACCCAAACTCAAAACCATTTATTGTGGCTACCTGGTACAGGCCTCAAAGAACGCGATGGTCAGTGCCTGAAATTTTCGAGGCTTTCGAGGAAACCATTGCAAAAGTAGACGCATTAGGTCTTGATTTTTATTTAGCCGGTGATTGTAATGCAAATTTATTGCCGGGTGCTTTGGATTCCGATTCACGGTCGTTACTAAATGTGTTAGACATTTTCGGCCTAAAACAATTGATCACAAAGCCCACTCGTGTGACGGAGACCACGAAGTCCCTGCTGGACCTTTGCATTACAAACACGCCTGAAAAAATAACAAACTCGGGTGTCAGGCATCTAGGCATAAGCGACCATTCACTTGTCTATATGACCAGAAAAATCTATTACAAGAGCAATGGTATTAGAAAAACAATAGAGAAACGATCACTAAAAAATTTTAACACCGTAAATTTCCTCGATGACCTCGAAAACAAACAATGGGGAAAAATAGCCTCAATGAATGATGCAAATGATATGTGGAATCTTTGGAAATATGAATTTATGAGCTGTGTGGACAAGCATGCGCCACTGCGTCAAATAAGAATAGGAAAAAAGCGCTCGCCATGGATAACAAATGATTTGTTATCCAAGATGCATAGGCGCGATTTTCTTAAAAGAAAAGCCGAACAAACAGGTGAGAGCGTAGCCTGGAGCGAATATAGAAAAGAAAGAAATACAGTGAACAATGCTATTAAAACAGCAAAGCGCGACTATTTTACAGATAATTTCCAAAAAAATAAGGGTGACATGCGTAAAACCTGGAGATTAATCAATGAACTAAACTCTCGCCAGCGAAAATCTACAGTTATAGCAGAGCTAAAAATAGATGGAAATAGCATTACCGGTGAAGATGATTAGCAGACGCAATGAACACTCACTTTGCTAGCACCGGCGAGAGGTTGGCTCGTGATATTCCAAATATTGAAAGTAAACCAGAATCATACTTAACCCAAACAGAAAAAAGCTTTACTTTTAGAGAAATAAGGGAGACAGAAGTATGTAAGCTGATAAAGAAACTTGAGAAAAATAAGGCAACCGGGCTGGACAAAATTCCATGCAAGTTGTTGAAATTGGCAGTAGAAATCATATCGCCTTCTTTAACTTTAATTTTCAATCGATCAATCAGCAGTGCTATTTTTCCAACAGAATGGAAATTGGCAAGGGTATCCCCAATCTTCAAGAAAGGCGCAAAAAACGATCCTGGCATATAGACCTATATCTGTGTTGTCAGTGGTTACCAAGATTTTCGAAAAAGCCATGTACAACCAATTATACGAATATTTAAACACCAACGGTTTATTGAAAAACTGTCAGTCTGGTTTCAGATCACTACACAGTACCTTAACGGCGCTTCTAGAGGCAACAAATAGCTGGTCGATCAATATCGACAAAGGGCTACTTAATGGTGTCATTTTTATAGACCTTCAGAAGGCCTTTGACACAATTGACCATGAAATAATCATTACGAAGCTGAGGTACTGTGGGGTGGATAATCATAGTTTAAATTGGTTCAGGTCATACTTGAGTGATAGGAAACAGAAGTGTACCGTCAACGGACACATGTCCAGTTACTCCACCTTAACATGTGGCGTCCCACAGGGGTCTATCATCGGTCCGCTTCTGTTTCTCATCTACATAAATGACTTATCAAATTGTCTCGAAACGTCAAGCCCCAGAATGTATGCTGACGATACGACCATAAGCGTCTCGGCTTTGAACCTCGAAGACCTTGAAAGCCAAATCAACATGGAATTGTCAAATTTAAATAAATGGCTTAAGGCCAATAAATTGAGTCTTAATGTCGCAAAAACAGAATTCATGATTATTGGTTCAAGGCAAAGGCTCAAAGCAAGAACGAATGGCCAGAAGCCATCTGTCAATATAGAGGGGAAAGAGATTTCGCAAGTAGATTCTACTAAATCCCTAGGGCTATATATAGACAAAAATCTGACTTGGGGCAAGCATATTTCAGAAATATGCAAGAAGATATCCTCTGGCATCGGTGCACTAAAACGCGTAAGACCGTTTATTTCAGCAGGCACCGCAGCCGATATATTTAAGGCGTTAATCGAGCCGCATTTTGACTATTGTAGTCCAGTCTGGCATAATATTAACGGCAAACTTAATGAAAAGCTTCAAAAACTACAAAATCGAGCAGCCAGAGTGATCACCAAGTCAGGTTATGATACTAGATCAGCTACCCTTAGAGAACTCCTGCAGTGGGACGCTGTTGCCACCAGGAGAGGAAAACATCTAGGGGTAGCGATGTTTAAAACACTGCACGGTCTCTTTCCCTCATATCTAAATGACATATTCGTCTCCTGTGACTCTAAATACAATTTGAGAAACAGCGAAAATAAGCTAGCTCTCCCATTGCCTAAAACAAACTATGGAAAACATAGTTTTAGTTATTGCGGGGCAAAGCTATGGAATAATTTTCCAAGTGAAATGAGGAGTGCTAAAACTATTTCAAATTTTAAAAGAAGCTATGATAAGTATTTCCCAATACCGGGCTCACACACGGCAATCATGGAAACCAGTGTCTTGTAACTTTTTTATTTGTTATCTGTACGACTGATGATTTTACCGTGTTTAAATAAATGTTATGTATGTATGTATGTAGTTTAATCAAAATATGCCAACCTATATATTGTTGGAAAGCTTATAGAATTGACTAGCGGGCTATGGCAAAAAGAAATCACTTATCGATACCTGTAATTTTTTTAAAGCATTGATTAAATATTTTGGTGTGCTATTTTCACGAGCTAACGCTCGATATTTGATCGCTGTCGAACTGCTGGACCATGACTCCAAAGTAACATATTGTTTTAATCCTGAAAGGTGTTTCTCAAAAACCGTGTCTGCGATTTTTTTAATTTTGTTTACTTCAAAAGTTATGAACTTTTAAAATTTTTAGAGCGTGAAAATTCTACAAAATTTGACCTTCCAAATTTAAAAGTTCGATAACTTTTGAACAAAGCAAAATTTAAAAAACGCAGACACGGTTTTTGAGAAACACCTTTAAGGGTTAAAACAATGTGTTACTTGGGAGTCGAGGTCGACCTTTAAAGAAATTCTAATTATGAAAAATTGTTTTCTTTTTGCCATAGTTCGCTAGTCCATTCTATAAGCTTTTCAACGATATATAGGTTGATATGTTTTGGTTAAACTAAGGACGTGTATGATTTTTTTTTCGAACACGTGTGCAAAGGTTCTCAGTAACCTTAAATATTTAATTGTTTTTGTTTCCTTGATTGCTAGCTTATATTTGTAAATTGAACGCAGGGGCTTGCAGTTAAGCAACTTGTAGTGCACTGCTCGACAAAATATCAGCATCTTCTACACCAGTGTCCCTCCCCGTCAGCTTCGCATATCAAGCCGAGATAAATGTGTCATTTTTGCAATGCCCACTCGTGCGTGACGCGGGCTACCTTTGTAGGCTCCTGGGGACCGAAACAAAGATGGCGGCCAACACGAACAGCGTTTCTCTCCAAAATCTGCATGGTTTGACCGAACGTTTTGACAATTTAGGGTAAGAAATAAGCTAGAAGAAAAACATCTAGAATTCCAAATATGGTAAGTAGAAACTTCCATATAAGGACATTTAAGAAAACGACATTTCAACGAGAACAATCTTGATATGCGATCAAGAAGCTGGAACAAGGTAGACAAGACACCACAGGAAGCCCACTCGATCTCTAGCGAGACGACAACATTATCTTGATATGCTAAATGTTTATTTTTAGAAACACATTTTCCCATTAAATTGAACAGAGACAGGAGCTCGATAGAAGCAAACTTGTATGGCACTCTACGTAGTGCAACCACCCTCAAGCTATACGATTAAAACGAACGGCAATAACTGGTAGTTTTTAGTTGTAATGTTCACCTTACCATGGACCACTACGCGGGCCGACTGCTTGGCCTCGCCCATAATACTTTTCGCGCTGCATTGATACGTTCCCGTGTCATTTGCAGTCGTGTTTACTAGTGCCAGTCTTCCCCCCTCAATCAATGATCTCTTTTTATCAATCAGGCCTCCAACTCGACTCCAGCGCATACTTGGTGGTGGAATGCCGCTGGCTGAGCAATGGAATACTGTGGTCTCAGTTTCGTTCACTGTTAATACATTTGGAGATATAACAACTTGAGGTGATGAAAGAGAAGGGCCTGGGTCTCCCTTAACTCCCGGTATGCCTTGCGGACCTGGCGGACCTCTGTCTCCCGTCGCTCCTTTCGGACCTCGAGGTCCCGTCATGCCTTCCTTGCCGTGTTTACCCGACATTCCTTTCGGTCCTCTTCTTCCTCTAGGACCACGTGGGCCGGGAGGGCCTGGGACAAATACTGTGTGTCTCCTTGCGTTTAAGAGTTTCAAGATTTCTTTTAAAGTTCCTTGTAATGTGTCTGTTCCATTTTTTCTGTGCCGTTTAGATCGTCTATGAGTGTCCAGAGTGTTTGCCACGTGCATTGCTGATGGTGGGAATAAAAACAGCACTGGTTCAATGGCGAGTATTTCAGAACAACATACCTGTCAACCTAACTTCGTCAAAAATTTTGAGATTCTCCCTCGCGTGGCAAATAAATACAGAAACTGTATGAAAAAATCCTGAGAGTGACAATGCGGGTGATACACAGTAAATGTATGAAAATTTTCGCAAAGACCATGCGGGTGACAGGCCTCAAAATCTTGTGACACCCGCCTAATGCGGTTGAGTTGACAGCTATGGAACAATTTCATTCTTTCAAAAAATAGTTTATCATTCAGTCGTTGTAGTACCGAAGTTGTTTTCATCCACCCTACTCTGCATTTTCTGATATACACAAGACTACCAAAAGAGTCGATAATCTTGCACGAATCAGGGATGCTCGAATCTCGTTTTCTGGCAAAAAGAGTCCTAAAGTGATGACGTCACAAAAACAAAATTGTTGATTTAGCAATATTTGTTCCTTGATTTCGAAAGGGCATATCGATTGAAAGCTACACACCAAAAATGAGGTGAATCGGTTGAAACGCGATCGAGATATGGCCCGCTGAATACATAATTTTCTTTAACAAATCACTGTATTTTGGACTCAGTTCATAACTTTATGAACTGAACCAAAAATACAGTGATTTGTTAAAGAAAATTATGTACTCAGCGGGCCATATCTCGGTCGCGTTCAACCGATTCACCTCATTTTTGGTGTGTAGCTTTCAATCGATATGCCCTTTCGAAATCAAGGAACAAATATTGCTAAATCGATTTTTTTTAATTTGTGACGTCACACTTTAGGACTCTATTAACGCCAAATTACAGAGACTGTATGAGAAAATATTTGATCGTCTCGATCTCGAATTTTTAAACTTTGATCTGTCACACCATCCCCATCTAAAAGAAGTAAAAATTAACAAATAGGATATTTTTCCCTAGCACATGAATGTTGCACAGGATTAATGCAAAAATGACCCCCCAGCAAGGGGTTCCCTTCCAAATTTGCCAACAGCGAAAGCGGATAAGAGAGACGGTCGTGAGCTAGCGACCGTAGTACGTAAAAGTAGCATAAATAATTATTGTTAAATGTTTCTTTACAAATCTACCTTGGCCTTCGTTTCTCTCTTCAGTAAGTTCTGTATCTTTCATTATTGTCGGTTTGTCTACGACCTCCAGTTGTGTAATTCGCATGGCGTGTTGTCGTAGAGTGATTTCTAGTCTTATGAACTCACCACAACACAACAACACCGTCAATACAGCGACAACAGTAGCGTTTGTGGGACACCGGGATGGCTTTTCTGTCATCGTATTTCCTGCACTACGGCTAGAGAAACCTGCAAATGGGATGCTCTAAGACTCGAGCTGGATTGAAGCTATGGCGCAGTAGCGAGACGAACGTGAAATCTGATGTTTCGCTTGAGGAAGTAAGGTCAAATGATGACAATATACGGGTTACCTGTGGTATGCGCTCATCTGTGTCCAGAGCTGGACTACCAGGTTATACATATCGGGCTATAACGTTTGCGTTTTTTTGCCGATTCCAGTTATTCTTTTTGTAAATCAAGAACAAATGACCCTAGATTAGCTGCGAATTCTCCGATTTTTTCAATCTAAGTCACAATTCTTAAATACAGAAAGAGGACCCCATATAGTTTTTAATGCCCTCTCATAAAAAAATCTTGCAGATATTTTCGGCTTATGTATCAGTCAATTCTAGCGGTGACCACCCCCCCCCCCCCCCCTCCCCAAATGAAAAATTGTCCTTTCGGCTGAATGCACTTGAGAGGACTGAGTCAAGTCGCGCAAGCTTCTGGCGCGGCCTAGTGTGGGTATTTTAGCGTGGTTACCAAGCCACAATCAATGGCGACAGATCGAGAACTCGAGTCTGTGATTACTGCCAGTTTTCATTAAGAATTTCAAAGTTTTCTTCTGCATTTGCCTGTCAGTTCCTTATAAGGTAAATGATGCCAAATATGGCTTTTGGTCGTGAAGTGTTAAAAAACGACAATTTTTGGTTGGATATTTACTAAATAAACCCCTTCTGGCGGCTGTAATATCGGCGGATAATGTCCAAGGATGAAAAATGGTACGAAAAATGAACAGTTGGCCGAGAAGCGAAGCTTCGAGGGCAACTTTGAAATTTTGAGGACCATTGTGAACGTGAGAAAACCACTAAACTGCAGTATGGCGCGAAAAGGCAAATCGTAAGCGACGATTGGCTAAGATATTTTTATTCGAGCTGTGATTGGTTGACACAAAAACTGTCAATCAAACCCTAACGTGGGGCTAGAAGGCTAGAAGAAACCAGAGCGAATTCACAAAACAAATCTACAACGCACAAGTTCTAGCGCTTTCCTGAGTGTTTTTCTACAGAAATCTATCCCAGATTTTGGGTTTTTGGGGTTAATTAAGCCCGGTGCACACTCGCGACATAACGACATAAGAATGTTATGTTGCAACGAAAACAGCATGGGAAAGTAATTGAAAAAAATCGATATTTTCCATGGAACATCATTAGATTACTTCGCCAAAGCAATCTTATGTTATTCTTTGTAGACTTCAACGTTTTGAAACCACTAAATTTTGATCGCGTGATATTTTCCTTATGTCGTTATGTCGCAAGTGTGCACCAGGCTTTAATGGTTCTGCTGTGAACTGAAGTTTAAATTACAGACGTGAAATGCAGAGTTGGAAAAATTTAGCGCTGTTGATCGAACTTAAGTCGGCTTGCTGCTGGACTACACTCGAAGTGGTTGAATTTTGGTTGAGCTGATTGCAAGTTGTTTTTCTATTTGCCAAGCTACGACAAAATGGTAAGTTTAAAAACAATTCTTTTATCGTCATTTTGCTCTTTTTTGTTTAGTTCTTTCATTTTTTTCCCGAATGTCAAACCGAATTAACTTGGATTTAAACAACAACAAAAAACTAACAACTTTGTAAACCATAAAACATTCACGGCCTGTTTAGTCGACTTTTTGTGTTTTCCGGTGTCGCCTCGGTCACATTTCCGTATTTCATCAACATTCTTAGACAAAAACCTTGGTTGCTTGTTTTTCATTATTTTTTAAACAGAAAATATCCAGTTTTTGCTTAAAACATTTCTCCCAGGACGGATATCACTTCCTACGGACAATATCGTCTGATATCTGTCCTGTGAAATGCACCACGTGATACGTTTCGACCAATGAGCGCGCGTTAAAATTGATCACTGGGATATAATGTTTCATATGCACACCACTGCCTTCCCTGGGGTGGGGAATTTGAAAAGTTTTTGCTTGCCCCGGGGTCGGGAGTTGTTTTTCCCCTAGGGAAGGGAGGAGGGAATTTTGGTTCTCTCATCTCAAGCGCGTCGAGTTTTGCCGGAACTACAACACCAGTTATAACTATATCGATTGGCAGTTACAATGTCCCACAGAAAGGCTTGAAATAGTTTTGAAAACACTAACAGCGATGGATCTGGATCCAAATTGGATGCAATGTCCCAATAAAATCGAATATAAATAGAGAGAAAGGACAAAACAGATAAGATTTGTGCCGACGTTTCGGACTCTTTACTTTCAGTCCTTCATCAGGGCGGTTACAGAAATCAGTTACATATGCATACGCGTATATACAAACGTACCCTGCGCGCGCAGACAAATTCTGAATGCGCGCGCTCAAAGAGGAGAAAACGAAACTGAATACAATGGTACAATTTAGTAATAAGCTAAGTCTAATGAGTTCTAAATTTCTTCTCTAAGGTTAAGTCCATCAGGGCTCATGGTTCTTAACTTGTCGATCCAAAGGCCCTCGACAGAAGTCAGATCCTCCTGTTTGGCCACCTTTTTAATGCACGTCGGCACAAATCTTATCTGTTTTGTCCTTTCTCTCTATTTTTACTTAATGTCCCACAGAAAATAACGCAGCATAAAATATAATGCAGAGCATGGCCCCTATACAACACGTTTGGGGAAGACACATTTGCAAATTTCGCAAAAATCAAGTAACATAACTGCGAAATAGTTGCTCTGCAAATAGAATGAAAGTAAATTTCGCATGGAGAGAATCCGGAGACAATATAGCGAATGGCCTAGGTATGTCTAACGACATTGTACTAATAGCGGAGCCCCATAGCTGCATGCAGGAGGAAAGGAAACAACACAAAAGTGTATATGCATCGACCTGTTTTGTGATGGACTTCCGGTTTATTTACTTCCGTCCGTGGTTCCGTCGTCGCACACAGGCAACCCATGACCAGTTTTACAGCGGAAGTAAAAAAGTTTATATCTTGGGAAGGGATGAAACTCAGACAACCAAACTTGGGTGAAGTTGTCTAAGTGGCAATGGGAGTGCGATGGCATAGTCACGTGGTATGACGTCATCGATGACGTCATCAAACGCGTAAAGGTTTATATCTTTGGAAGGGATGGGTTTGGTTGTCTAAGTGGCAAGGGGAATACGATAGCGTGATCACGTGGTATGACGTCATTGATGACGTCATCAAACGAGAAAAGGCTTATGCCTTTGGAAGGGATAAACCTCAGACAACCAAACTTGGGTGAAGTTGTTTAAGTGGCAAGGGAGGTACGATGGCGTGATCACGTGGTATGACGTCATCGATGACGTCATCACACGAGAAAAGGCTTATATCTTTGGAAGGGATGAACCTCAGACAACCAATCTTGGGTGAAGTAAGATGACGATGACGTCATAAAACCAGAAAATGTATAAATCTTGGAAAGGGTAGCCTGTGTACATCCGCTACTAACCTACAAGAGGATTAGTAGCGTCTGTGAAATACCGTTACTAATCGTGTTCAGGTCACGCAATGAAAAATGAATTTGCATAATAAGTTAAAGTCAAAAAACATGAAGCGTTCCCCGCGCTAGAGTTGAATATTGAATTCACTATTCCATTGCTGATTTCATTATTCAATCCAAATGCATTTTTCATTTCAATATTAAAAAATACCTTAGCTTTTGCAAATCGAAACTCGCTTTTTGTCTAGGATTCCATGACAGCGCACGTTTTCTTTTGCACTTTGGCGCCTGTGTGTCTGTTCTCGAAACATTCTGCACGCTTTTGCTCCAAAAGGGCGTGCGTTGCCATAGAATCATAGACAGAGAACGAGTTTTAGATTTGCAGCGACTATAACGTGTCGTGAGCCAATCAGGAACGAGTCCCCGAGTCCTGGAGAAGGAATTGCGTGACCTGAACACGATTAGTAACGGTATTTCACAGACGCTACTAATCCTCTTGTAGGTTAGTAGCGGATGTACACAGGCTAGGAAAGGGATGAACCTCGCACAGAACCAAACTTTGGTGAAATTATCTAAGTGGCAAGGATGATGGTAGTGTTTGGTCACGTGGTATGATGATGACAAGCCATGTACAATGGCTGCCTTTTGTCTCATTAACACAGAAAAATATGTAATGTATCAGTCAATTCTAGCGGTGACCATCCCCCCCCCCCCCCCCCGGGGACAGCGTGGGGCATTTGCACACCACTGCCTACCCTGGGGTGGGGAATTTTGAAAATTTTGCTGGCCCCAGGGTCGGGAATTGTCTTTCCCCGGGGGAGGGGGGTGGGGAATTTTGGTTTTCTCATCTCAAGCGCGTAGGGTTTTGCGAACTACAACACCAGTTACAATAACTATCGTTTGGCAGTTACAAAGTCCCAGTTACAGAAAATAACGCCACATAAAATATAATGCAGAGCATGGCCCGTATACACCACGTTTGGGGAAGACACATTTGCACATTTCATAGTTAACGTCTTCTATAGAGAAGAAACAGATTTCACAATTTCGTCTCCAGTCTCAGTGGAAAAACATAAAAATGAATTGACACTATAAAAGAGTTCCAATTTCGCAAAAAGTCAAGTAACATAACTGTGAAATAGCTGCTCTGCAAATAGAATAAAGGTAATTTCGCATTGAGAGATTCCGGGGACAATTTGCAGAAATGACTACAACGGCGAATGGCCTAGGAATGTCTACCGATATTGTACTAATACCTTAGTATCACTTCTTTATTTATATTTTGCCTCACTTTCAGTGAAATGAGAACTCGTTCAAAGACGAGAAAACTAAAGAACATTTACTGAAACGAATTATAAATGCTCGGACACTATAAATGGAGTTGAAGTTTTTGTTGCGAAGCTTTGTCACGCAGAGTCGATGGAATCTTACCGTCTTTTTCTCGTCCCCGGGGTGGGGCATTTTTCCGCTTTTTGTGTTCCCCGCCGTGGGGTATTTTGCATTTTTGCTAGCCCGGGGGCGGGGAATTTTCAGTTTTATTTTTAGAAATGACCAAAATCACGGGGGTTGCCGGGGGGGGGGGGGGGGGGGGGGGGGGGGGGGGGGGGGGGGCATGGTCAGCGCTGGAATTGATTGATACATAACCGGGAGCTGCGCTTTTAGCCAGTGGCTAAATATATATTACCTTATCAGAAGACTTTTTGCGCCACTACATTTTTATAAATTTGTTTCACTTTTATTCAGTGAAATGAGAACTCGTTCAAAGACGAGAAAACTAAAGTACATTTAAAACGAATTATAAATGCTCGGACAGTATAAATGGAGTTGACGTTTTGAGCGGAATTTTTTGTTGTGAAGCTTTGTCTACCCGGCGAGCAGTGATTTCCTCCTCTCTTAGGCCGGCCACGCAGTGTCGATGAAATCTTCGTCTTTCTGGTCCCGAGGGAGGGGCATTTTTTTGTCTTCCCCACCGTGGGATATTTTGCATTTTTGCTAGCCCGGGGGCGGGGAAGTTTCAGTTTTATTTTGGAAATGACCAAAATCCCGGGGGTTGCCCGGGGGGGCATGGTCGCCGCTGGAATTGGCTGATACATTAAATCTTGGCGATGCTCATTCTGGCCAAGTTTCAGAAAATTCGTAGGTCAGAAATGTATTAGCGAGGTCGATGTCGAAGGCGCAGCACAAATTAAGCCTTTCACTAAGGCATGAATGTAAACATTTCCTGCGCACTAATAAAAGCATTACCAATCAATTTTTGGAAAATTGACAACTATTCTTTTGCTAAAAGAGCGGGCTGACTGTGGTCTGTAACGAGGCTTGGCTGCAAAATGCGTGGTTACGTAGGCAAACATTGGCACGTTTGCATTTGCGTTCTCCTCCCCCAGACGAGCGGCACGAGGGATCGAAATATTTCTCGAAATGGAGCCTGTTTTCCCTTAAAGCGTAATTGCCATTGTGCTAACAGCAAAAGGAATGATAGAAGCAATAGTTTGATGAATGTTTGATTGCAAATGGTGTTGGACGAGCGAAAGAGGCACTTTTAAGCATCGTAAAGCGGCAGTCAGAACAGCGTTGTTCAGGTAAGAACGGTAGATGCACATTTCCCTTCCCTGCTAGCAAAAGGAACTTCTTTCCGTCAGTGCTCGACCTTAACTTTTTTGGCCACTAGTCCCAGGACAAGTTTTTAGTTGTCCAGTTATGGTATACAAAATTGTGGTCAAAAATAGACCAATTAAGGAATGGTCCATGCCTCGCGTGCGTATATCCAGTTCTGGAAGCACGCGGATAGTTGAGAGAGCACGAAGGTTATTTAAGAGCGACTCAAGCTAGCTGAGTGCTCTCTCAACTATCCAAGTGCTTCCAGAACTGGATATCCGCAGTGCTAAGTATGGACCATTGCTTTTATAACATAGACAACGAAGTTTCGCAAAATAAAGTTGGAAACAAAACGCACGCAAACAACAATCGCCCATGACTTGCAAGAAAACTTAAAATCATGCTCAAACGGGAATAAAATGCGAATTTTCCAATTGTTTATTGGTTGAAATTATAGACCTGGATATACACACGTTATAGTTACACTGTAAGTGGACTTTTCAAAAGCTAGTGGAAAATAATACATCGCCTTGTATGTAAGCTTACTCACGTCACAGTGGAAGCAACATCGACATCGTTGCATTCAACGCTGAATTTTTACAAGGAAACCCTTTTCAAATTAAATGACAAAATCAAACTTGAATATTTCCTAGAAAATATAATGAAACAGAGTCTTTTCTGATTCTCATATTTTATTATGAAGTAGCTGATTTCAGGGTTAAAAAACATCAATCCCAAACAAAATTAATTAGGATCAATTGATTTACTTACCTGCTAACTTGTTCCTTTCACGAATATTTCACATGACAGTTTTGTGGCCGCTGAAGTAGAAATTCTTCCGGACTTGAATAAAACAACACTCAAAACAGTGCCCTCAAAACTTGCACGAAAAGGAGCAAACGTTTGCAAAAATAAACCTATTTATCAGTCATCGGATTTCCCAAACTACATAAATCCATCTGAAACAGGTTCCTTTTCACTTGCTTTCAATTTCCAGAGCTTGTTTTAGATCCAGGGTGTTGTTTTTGACAGCTTTTGTGACATTAGCGAGCCAAATCTAGCCTACCGTTTCCCTTGATTCCGAGTGTGACGTACTCACTATGGGAAATCTCTATGGTAGATCCATTTCTTTCACATAGAAAATCAGCAAATCAGAGCACATGTTATATCGTGTCTATGTTATAAAAGCCTATGTACCGGTATACGAACCATATAGAGCAGTTTTCACATGACTTTCCACGCAAGAACTGTGACCATAACCTTAAATCTCAAAGGAAATACGGCATGCCACGCTTTCATACAGAACGGTTCCGGCACTCCTTTATGCCAGCCATGTGCAGTCGTGTTTTAAATCAGAGTTAAGATTTTTATGCAAGATATAGCCAAAGAAGCAACCAGGCTGTGGAGTAAGTGCCATAGCTTTATTCCTGTCAGATAATTGAACGATTCTGCCATTTTAAAGAGTATTTTTTAGGTCATGAACGACCGTAAATTTCACCCATGTTCTTGCGTAAAGCTGAAAACTGACCCATAAGTGACAAAATAATGCATTGCTGTCGTAGCACGACCACTGCCTGTGATTATTGCAATTGCTTCTGTTTGTGATTGGTCAAGAGCATGATCTTTGATCCTTCAGCCAATCAGATCCCATAGAGAACACAATTACTTGTGATGGTCCTCGCTCACGAATAGGAGAGATTGTGAATCACCTTGCTCTCTGATTGGTTTTTGTTGAATTACCATTGCATTTGATTGGATAGTGAATTACTTATAAATTGCTTTCACGACAGTCATGTGAAAACCACTCTAAATGTAACTTGCCCATTACTCATTATAATCTCTAGTAATCCACTATTCTAGCAGCCAAAAATATCAGCAATCGGAGCACGTTTTCTGGAAAAAGCCGGCGATTAAATGTTAGTACATTTTTCCTGCGCTTCATAAACGTCTTTTACATTAAACGCTCAAAACATTGCTGCTTTCTGTCAAAATTGCTCAAAGTTCTAAAAAAATCTGTTTTAATTTTCCTCTGTTTGAGAAGTTTCCGGTTGCTTTTTGCAAGACCTGGTTGCTTTTTATGAGTGTCATTGCATTTTTTTGGTTCATGGATTTTCTCATTACATCCCATATTGTTATACTATTCTTTGGCTGTAATAAAATCCAACTTTGTGGCATATTGTGTCGGGATTTTAGGAACAAGGGAGCCCAAACTCAGTTTCAGTATCAAACTACAGACTTTGTATCAGACTTTAAATTCTAAATAAAAATCTTTAGAAAAATCCATGAAACTTCCTTGTTCCTTACTGTTTGTTGTTTCCTTGTTGTCATGGATTTTTTAAAAATATCGGTTCACACTCTCTCTACTCGAGTGTGAGCTGATTTAAAAAAAGCAGCTCTACCATATGACAACAAGGACACCTAACAGTATTATTACATACCTAGGTGGTAAAAGCCACGAGACATGAAATCATAATGACTTTATATCAAATTTTATCATTATATGCTAAGTATGTGTCAGAAACATATAACTCAGTTGAAACATGTAACGGCGCACCATGCTGTGGATTATTTGTGGCGCGTTTATGACCATATTTGGTCAAGAATGAACTCTCGGCTGCTTACCCAAGCAGGTTTTCTTTTCATAATATTTCATTTTTTTCTCAAATTAAGTAGAGCAATAGTGGTAAGTGATAAATACTAACATTTAACATCTTGAAGTCTTGTAACAACATTATTTTCAAAGTCTGTTCAATTGTTTATTCTGTGAATATTCCGCAGCTTGGTACTAAAGCAATGTATGTTTGTTACATGTTTCAACTCACTTATATGTTTCTGATGTACAGTACCTAACTTTCCTCTGTTTGAGAAGTTTCTGCCGGTTTCTTGCAAGTGTCATTACATTTTTGATTCATTGACTTTCTTATTACATCCCACTTTGCTGTTACTATTTTCTGCCCATTATGAAATCCAATGCACTCTAAAATAAACATGAAATAACATAATGACAAACTAGCAGAACATGGTATAATTATATTA
The DNA here is from genome assembly GCA_033964015.1 of Scolanthus callimorphus. Classification (NCBI taxonomy): domain Eukaryota; kingdom Metazoa; phylum Cnidaria; class Anthozoa; order Actiniaria; family Edwardsiidae; genus Scolanthus; species Scolanthus callimorphus. Next base: position 2,931,798 of record CM066917.1, read on the forward strand.
TGCTTTATTGAGCTGTTCAATAGAAAGCCAATAGAGCTTATTTGACCACTAACAGCAGGAGTTATATCTGCTCTACTGTATAGATAGAAGACCATTCCCTGAGGAGGGAGAGGGGGGGGGGAGTGGAGTGCATTGCCATAATTTTATCTAGATGAAAAAAATGAACTTACTTTTCATGAAATAGATCTTGCTTGCATCAAGCTCAGCCCAATTATAGTTACGATTGATTGGTGGAACTTTCCCCGCAATTTTAGTAAACAGTAACCCCATCAACTTGGTGGCATATCCATCTTTTTCATGGAGGCGACAATACCAGACAGCACCTAAAAATAAAAGAAAACCAAGCACATTGTAGTAAACAGCATTATGCTAAAATGTGCAGTACTAATAATTACTGCTGTACAGTGGAACCTTCGGTTTTACAATCCTCCTGACTAACGATATCCTGATATTACAATGACCATTATACAGTAGGTCCTAACAGCAATGTTTCATCTTTGAACTCTTACAAATTAATGATACTCCTGATTTAACGATGCAAGCTGCCATGAAATTGGGGTTCCGCTGTAGCACCATACATTACAACCAATATATATATTTTATTATAGGCAAGTTAAACAGTTCCAGTTATGGCATTCAACAATACTTACATCCATATTTTCACTTTGTGATGATGTTGCTGTTGAAGACCTTTTGAATGACCTATGAATTTAATTAATATACACACACAATCACTTTTTTAAAAAATCTTGGGTTACTTGTGTGCCCCTCTCTAGCTGCTGGCCATGCAAACTGCATGCTGTCATTAGTAATGTCCCTGGTAATCATTGTGTTGTGGTTCCAGAAAATATCACCCCCTCCCCTCCTCATGGATTGAAAAGGTTCTGTGGTTGGGGGGTAATTTACCTGATTTCTTCCATTTCTGGAACCACACATTTATAATAACTTAAAGACAGCTGATGGACATGGGGTTGGAATTCCCAATTCGTACACCACAATTCAGTTTTCCTAATTAAAGAAGAAGCCTTTTTCTTGCCTCATTTTGGTCTTTTTTGAGAACAATATCTCGTCCATGATTTGCTGTTTTAACAAATGTTTTGAAAGTCATCAGGTGCTAGTATAACTTTTAATAATTTTGATGACAAAATTTAAAGTTTAAAATTCGAATGCCTCTGTCAATGAGTGGCGGTCATATTGTGAAAGTTGAATATTTTCAAACGTTTTTCCCTACTGCTTATCAGTTCGGCAAATGCCCTGATTAGGGCATATCCTTACGTCACGAATCCCCATTGTCTTTGCAAGCCACGCCTCAAATATCATAACATATGGTCATGTGTCATGGAAAACCAATATGGCGGACACACTGAAGGTGCGGTGAAGCTTTCTTCGTTCGATTTTCTTGCAATTCGTGTAAATATGGTTATTTATGGCCTTGGAAACATTAGTCTCAGACACTTCTCGTTAAGGTCAAGATAAAATCGGTTTATTGCCTGCATTCAAACAGGATTTCACTTCCCTACTCGTACGCCTAGCCTGGGCGACGGATCAGAGTAAAACCTATCGAACTTGATAAAGAAGCAAGCTTAGAAAACAAACCCTCCTAGAAAAGAAGGTTCAGGAATTTATGAATCTTAAAACGAGGAAGAAAAACATGTTGGACAAAAGTATATAAAATAAACCATTCCATAATCTGTTTGCATGACTCTTCATACTTGCTGGCTAGAGTACTATAAGTGGAACAGACTGTTAACATCGGATTTACTCCATCCCTTGGCATTTTTAGAATCACAGCTAAAAGTTATTCCATAATCAGGGACATGCATCCAATTTTCTTATCTTTTAAAGCCCTCTCCAGTTTCATGGCTTTACTTATAGGTACTCAGAGCCAAAAGCAATTTGACCCACGTGCTGCACTGGTTTAATTACTTTTCACAATTGTGCAATTCCAGAAAAATTCCATACCCCACCACGGAGGGAATTGAAAATTCCAGAGGGGTGAGGGGGGTCAATTTACGTGTTATTTTCCATACATAGAGGATTTTAACGAATTTTATCTTCCAGTTTGAAAGGCTCTCACTCGTGAGATAAATGTTTAACACGAGAAGATAAAATTTGTATCTCCGAGCGGTCATGTATCTCCAAGCGATTTGTATTTTTCTTTAGAACGTCATTAATTGCATTCCCTCTGTGGTGGGGGTATTGACTTTTTCTGGAATTGCACATTGTACAGTCGCAAAAATAATCTACACTCCCATGTTGAGGAACTGGAGGTTCAGCACCCACTTTGAAATTCCAGTGAATTTCTCATGACCACCCTGAAAATTAAATTTACTAACCCTGTAAACCCCTATTTTTGGGATACCCAACCTGAAATTCCAGTGTGTTTTGATAACTGCTCATCTTGAAAATTCTGAGGTCCTTGACTGATAATAAATGCAACTGCTCAGTACAATGGAGCTCAAAGAACTGAATGGTGCATTCATTATGTGAAAAACAGCTGTTACTATTCCCTGAAAAAACTTGTTGATTATGAACAATTATTGGATGAAGATTTTTGTGATATCCAACATAAGCAAATTGAGACAAGTAGAATCAGCTGAGGCTGTGAGGCCAAGTCTCAGTCAACTTGCGGAATTACCACCATATGCATTGTTATGTGACCTCAAAATTTACTTTTGCGGTTGGAAATTCTCAGCAAAGGAATTGTAATGTCAATTTTCTTGAGCCAGAAAGTTATAATTCTAGGACAGAAAGCCAAAGGATAGCTTACAATAATTTTGGTTGATTCTGAATCAATGTTATACCACTGAAGTAGCCAAATCCAACGTTTGGCTGATAGCTGAAAATCCCAAACTGTCCTTGCAACAGAGAATGTTTAGGTCGCGTAGGAATGCATACAGTGGTAAATAATTATTTTATACATTGTGTTTTTCCAAAAAATATCCATACCCCCCCCACGGAAGGGTGTTGAGAAATGACCCCCCCTCCCCTCTGGAATTTCTGAAGAAAAATACAGTATTTGTATGGAAAAGATCAGGTAAATTGACCTCCCCACCCCTCTGGAATTTCCAATCCCTTCCGTAGGTGGGGGGGGGGGGGGGGGGGATGGATATTTTTTGGAAACACACATTGTGGAACATGACTAATCGTCCGCTAATATATAAGTAACAAGCAACACATTTCATTTAAAGATCTTGAATGAATGAATGAATGAAGAATGAATACCAAAAAGCCAGATAAAATTTGTAATTTCAGGGTTCTTGGCTCTAGCAGAGTTCCTTGGCATCTGATGAGGTTATCTGTAATAAATAAATAAACATGCAATAATTACTAGTATATCTTAAACATATTGTTCAAATTGCCCTTGCATACAACTTGCCCTATAAATACTCAAACAATTGTTCTGAAACACATGTATATTTGTGGGGTTTTTCTTCAAGGAAAGGGTTCAATTGTTTTCTAATATGAATGTGCTTTAAACTACCATGAGCACCAATAAGATCTGAAACCCCCGAGGTTGCCTCTTGCTTTGCTCCCATTTCAAACCAGTAGCCACAGAAACTGCACAGCCTCTGATATCCTTTGACGCTTTCAACCAGCTTGCGTACCTCAACCGACATTGACTCTCCAACTGCAACATCTGGGAGACGGGCACAGATCCTCTTGATGACTGTGTCCACTTGAGTTGATGCCACTTCCAGCCTCCATTCGCAGGGTATAACTGCCCCACCTCCTGACCTTTTGTTCAGTGACCATGACTGATGGCCAGGAGGTTTGCGGCTCCTAGGTGGCATACCAGTAACAAGCCTGAAAATATAAACATAATGTCAGATATGGTGGGAATCCAAAACATTTCAGGTCACATTGAAGGGGAAATTATTTACATACATGCCTGTTTTTTGAACTGTAAAAAACTACACAGGGTTCCACGGCCTTGAAAGGTCCTTAAAAGTCCTGGAATTTTGAAAGCCTGAAAGCGTGGGAACGCTGATACATCAATCTTATCCTGAATAAGGAAGCCGATGAGGCAATTAAACTTTTTGATTATGGATGCACTCTACCTTGGTCTGTAGGACCTACATTGGGCTATGCCATAAAAATTTTTTACCCCCCCCGGGTTGAGGACCAAGGAATTCTTCAGGGTAGGAGCTCGAAGGTTGAAATAATTATTTGGGGTAGCAGCGATTAGGACTAAAGAATTCTTGGGGGTCAAGGCCTGAAAATGCAAAATTCTTGGGGGTGACTGTAAACTTCTTGGGGGTAACTGCTGAAAATTCGACAAAATGAAAGAATTCTTCGGGGTGAGCACATGAACTAAAGAATTCTTTGGGGTAATCGTATTTAGTAGGTCCTCGACCCGGGGGGTACAAACTTTTTATGGCATAACCCATTGTAGGTGAGGGGTGGGGGGTCACTTTTCAACAGCCTTCTAATGGGGCATGGATATTTTCTGGAACCACACATTATCACTTACATGTAATCTGTGTTGATAAATCTTGCAGGAAAATCAAAGTGTTCATTTACATTAATAACTACTTGGTAAGATTTCCAGCTGTGACTGAGATTTGACTGTATATGAAACATTTGAGGCTTAAAAGAGAGTGGATAGTGTGAAATTGGGGGAGGTTCAAGATTCACCTTCCCTAATGTCCTTTCCCTGAATTTTTTTCTTTAAGGAAATTCCTGGGATGAATTAAAGAAATGCCAAGGTCCAATTACATGCAGAATTGTAGTTTCCAGGGAAAGTAATGAGAGCTTACCCTTTAACATTCATAGCTTTCCCTTCGTCCATGAGATCCCGCACAGTCTTGTTCAGAAAATACTGCATGTGGCCCACCTTTTGCCCCATGACATCCCTTATCATATATGATTTCCCCGTGCTTTTGCTGGTCATAGTGGCATGTAGATGCCGCTCATCTAAATCCCTTGGAACAGTGCACTGAAAGGGCACAAGGATCAGGGTTTTGCTTGTCCTCCTTGGACACGACCACGTGCGCGCCAACCGGCAACTTGATAAGGTAGTCTTGGTATCTAAAAGGTCCATTTGAGACTTCATTAGTACAACCCTCAAGAGAACATTATTCTCATCAAAGAAACAGATACATACCCCTTAATATTTCTTTGTCTCGATGCTCTCGGCTCCTACAAATATAAATTAAGCGTCTTGTTTTGTCTTTGTTTCGTATACATGTGAAAGTATAAGAGCTTTGCCACTCAAAAATCCTGACTAAACTTACATATATTGCAGTGAATTGCCGAGAAAATCTTAAGCTATTGACACGCACCTCTTTTGGCCATACTTTACTCCTGCTTGACTGCTGTTTAGATCAAGATTCGACGGACGAACAGAAGAACAACCAGACTTCACAACATGAAGAGCGGAAGGACGCAAAGCGAGTTTTCCCGCGAAATTTCTCATGGTCTCGCATGCTGATTGGTCAGTTCTCTCAAAACCTGTCATTGACATCAAAATACTGCAACCTGATTGGTTCCCGATTGGTTACATGTCAAACTTTAACTTTCCTAGCACCTCGGTTTCAGTGTTCAGCTCTAACCAGCTAATTCTTTAGCATTTAGCGGCAAAGATTTTACTGTTTATATAATTCTCCTCGTGAAATCGAGTAGATCCAAGACCTACAATAACGAATTCGAGACATATTAATCTTCTTAAAAGAAGATTGTATATCATCATTTATCTGGAAATTCGCGGTTGAATCGGCGATTTTTCTGGTCATGTGAGATTTGCTGCTGAAACGAATACCTGGCGTGAGATTCTTTGATCAAGGAGTTGTTGTATTAACTTGAATTTATTTCATTTTTGCCGTAGGAGTGTTCCTTCTAATTCCAATAAACAAAAGCGGCTCAGGGGGAGAGAGAGCGTGAAATTCAAAAGTGACAGCAGAGCCCGAAGTAAATGTCTATACGAGCGACAAAATAGCCTATTCAAACAGGGCTTCAAGTTAAACAAAATGACCGGAGCCGATGTTTTTATCGTCGTTAGTACAAGCTAACAGAGGCGATTTTTCGGGACTGGAAAGCTAAGAGAGCAGTACATGTCAGGCCAGCTAAAAAGCGATCACAACTGCACAGAGGCCGAGATAAAGAACAATGGTTCAAATGCCCACGATGGAGAGTTGGCAGGAGTAGCCCCATTAGAATCGACCCCATCGCCTTCCAAACTTCCCAAGGGGAATAACCCTATCCTAGCTGTCGTGGGTGCACCGAAATCCAAAAGAGCCTTGGAGTTCAAAAACAGCCTGGATGGCAGAGTAGCTGCTTTGATTTCAGACAAACCACAGCCCGTGTTGCTTCCCCAAGAACTAGCTAGACACCAGGCAGTTATTTAACATTAAAAAACATTATTTTAATATGTTAAAACAACAGACTATCGTATAAACAATTTAAAGAGTTACAGTTAACAATTTCATGTAATGTGAAACAGAACAGCATCTGGCCTTCCCCACTCCAACTACCGTTTTCTTTTATTTAAAATGAACTATTTCATTCAAAATCTGAACCTCCCAACAGAGGAGCTATTTTGGACAATTTAACAAATTATCAATCTTCCTTCCAAATTTTGAAAAAATTTGCCTACCTCCGAGGAAATCCCAAGGGGAAAACAAGTGCCTGTTGAAATTTAGTCTCCTCAATTGGCAGTATGGAGGAATATTGAAATTGTTGAGTCACTGATGGAGCTAGTTTCTCATGTGATCACATCTGCAGCACAATATGGAAAATAAATAATAAATCAATTAAAGTGCATCACAAAACCAACATGCTATAGACTTAACATCATCAATATTCTGACTTTCCGCAGCTATTTAAAGCTAGCTCTTTTCATCTTTTATGACCTATGGACTCTCCATGGAACCCATAGTTTTCTACCCACTCCCACTATCATTATCTTCTGTTTCAGCTGTATCAGCAATAGCTGCTACAGCATTGAGTTCATCAATGGCATCCTTAATTTCATTGTACAAAGATACCATTTGTTGTTTTTGTTGGTCTTTTTCCTGGCCTTTACTCTATTCAACTTCTCTAAAAAAGTGTCTTGTGCACTGCTATCTAGCAGAGTACCAGTACTTAGAATGCTGTCTATTTTGTCAAGGATCTTTGGCTTGCTCAATTGCCCTATCTCTTCTGCTGCTAGTCTGTCAGAAGCAAGAATATACACTTGCTTCATCATAGGGAGATCTGTGCGCTTACACTTATTCAGAATGACCTGTTTAAGCACTGTCCTTCTGTTTTCTTCAACGATAGTTGTCATGTTGGCTAGCTCCTTGTCTAAGACTTTTCCATCCAAAGACACATGTTGCACTTCCTTGTTAGGCTCTGTCAGGTACCTATGGTCAAACATAGTCCTAATTGTGAACCATGGGGCTGCTTCCCCTTCCTCAAGACGTTTTCCCATATTGTCAGTCTTAATGTATTTACTGAAGAAACAATACACTTTTGGCTCCATCATTTTCACCTCAGCTTGAACCTTTCCTCTTTCCCTGTATAACTTTTGTTAATCATTCCAAGAATGCATTGCTTTAGTCTAATTTCCAATGAGATGGCCTTTGTGTGACTAGTGGTATTTTGCTTTTACCATTTGATAGATGCATTTTATTTGAAATGTGTGGTTCCAGAAATTATCCATACCCCCCTACGGAAGGGTATTGGAAATCTGGAGGGGTGGGGGGGTCAATTTACCTGATCATTTCCATACAAATACAGTAAAAACCCGCATATAAAAGAACAAGTGGATTAAGAACACTCAGGCTGAAATTTGGCCACAAAGGTACCTTATACATAAGAACACATGCAGCCTGAAAAATGAAAATTGTTCTTGTATAAAAATGTGGCTGCCAATTAGATTCTAGTACAGTAACCTACTGTGGTAGAGTACTGAGTGGATCAATATAATGTGCTACACCATTGCACACAGATTTCTACAGCAGGTACGGTATGGGGATTTCCAGGGTGCATTTAGCAATTGGTTTTGGAATAATTGTTGTTACCTTCTGTCAATCACATTGTTTATTTGACTGTTGGTAATGTATGCAGTATTTTATGTTAAGAAACAATTTTAAGAACACCTTAAGAACATTTTCAGGCTGATTTTGCAGAAAACACCCAATGTATAAGAACAAAATCAGCCTGAATCCCAAAAACACCTGTTCTTTTATGCGGGTTTTTACTGCACTGTATTTTTCCTTGGAAATTCCAGAGGGGTGGGGGGTCACTTTCCAACACCCTCCCGTGGAGGGGGTATGGATATTTTCTGGAACTACACAATGCATTTTTGGAATGAATAATAAAATCATCATGCAACAATCAGCTTAAAAGGCGCAGTTAAAAATCCAAGCAGAACATTTGCTCTAATGATAGACAATACAGTATAGCCTGCTTTAAAATACAGACAACAAAAACTCACCTTTCTTGTCGGAGTTTGACACGCCATGCCAACACCTCATTGTCAAGGCTCTCCCTCTCTCTACTATGAATACCATCAGCCTTGGGGTCTCTCATATAATCAAAACCAGTAGAGTGTCAATTCTGGCGCGAAAATATTGGTCGCGTAGTGGCGAAATTTTGATCACGTGCTCACTATTTCGTGTACTACGTGATAGATATTTTTCAGACCTAGGTGCGAGTCGACGTAAACAACTAACTAAACATGACTGAAAATGTCGAAGCCTTGGAATCTTTTCTGCTAGCATGAATGTGAAGAGTTCTTTTCTAGAGTTCACTAGCAATTCTTTGGTAAGAAAAACCTTTTAAATTCGTGAAGAGTCGTTTCGTAAAAGCTGACCCTTGAACCGAATGTTAGCCATCTTGTCACAGCAGACAAGAACAACATGACACCCAGCGGGAAAAAAACGTTAATCACGTGGTACACGAAATAGTGAGCACGTGATCAAAATTTCGCCACTACGCGACCAATCTCTTCGCGCCAGAATTGACACTCTACTGGTTTTGATTGTATCAAGAAGTTTAAACGTTTGCTGTCTAAGCTGTAAAAAACAACAAAAACAACAACAATCAAATCATTTTTAAAGTGGTGTTCTGTAAAGATGTTGCATTAGCCAGTTGTTCAATAAAGATCTAATGCAAGTGCCATATATTCTCTGTATTTAAAATGTTCCCAGTGAAAAAGCACAAGATTTAAAAGAAAAAAGTGTGGGAGAAGCACATGATTTAAAAGAATAAGGTGTGGGAGAACGGGATCGACCCCCTCCCCCTCCAGACTATGGTGTACTAATGTTCATACATTACCTCATCTAGGCTGTCATGGTTCCTAAATATTGCGAGCCATTCCTTTGCAGTCATCGCCCCATGCTCCCTGTGGATTCTGTGGATTCTAGATGTTGCTGTACTTCTTGTGGGGCAAAGGTACGGAGGCACCTGAAAGAAAGCAAATATCTCTCTTCAAGAACTGCAGACCAGGTACTTTAATCAAAGTGAGGCTACAGTATAAAAGGGAAATTTATCACAAGGAAGAAAAAGAGTTCACCATAAATTAGATGTTTTTTTTTTTGGGGGGGGGGGGGGGGGGGTATAATTTCATTTGATTATGTGCCTAGACAATCACTGTTGCCACAATGAAGAAATCATCCAAACAGATCTGTCTAAGCAAATATCTGATTGTAAAATATTGATTACAATGGGGGTTTGACTATCATGAGTCTGTAACTCTCACAGCCCCCTATTAATAGTTACAGTGGTACATCAATTTGTCACTTTAGTAGGAATGTAGGATATGTACCTGTCTTGAAGCTCAATGAGCTGGTATTTTGATGTAAAAGGGTGCCAGCTGAACAATGGTGCAAATGCAAGGAGACCACATCGTACATATGATGGGTTGTTTCTTCTTATGCCAATATGGTACAGCTCAAATCCTCCCACATAGCGCCAGAGCATGTCAAACTGGAAATTATAGTTGACATTCTTGATGCCAACAGCCCACTCGTATAGGTAGTCATTTACTGACACCTTCTTGCCCTCTTGCAAACGTTCCCTAACATATGGTAGAAGAAGCTCGCACCAACTTCCTTACAGCATGGTCTTAAGTAAAGTCTGTGCATGGTGATGATTGTTTGCACTTTTTGCATATTTTTGTGCTGCTTCTGAGGCGAATCCCATCCCTCTGGCAAGGGATGACATGCAGATGTCCCAATTCAGAGCAAATAAGTTTTCACCATATTCATCTCCACGTGAAGTGGCCCTATTCTGAGAACCACCCAATCAAACTCTTTTACAGCATCTTGTTCATTGCCCCCATGGACATTCTTTACATGTCGGGTCCAGTCTTCTGGGAGAAATGAGGTACAGGAGGACTCAGTCTGGTAACACGTCATGCACATCTTGGTAGATGCAATCAACTTGACAGCAATACTGTAGGGACAGCCATCCATAGTAACAGGAAGCCATTCCCGTTCACCAGTTCCATATCGTCTGAGGCCTGCCGTTTTTCCAACATGTCGCAGGACTTCAGCTACAGTTTTAACCGAGGCTGGGTTGAACACAGGGTCAGACACAGATATGTTGATAGGATGAGGAGGATGACGAGACAACACTTCAGGCCACTCAATGATAAACTCTTCAAATCTTGTTACGAGATGCTGTGAGATGTTTGCCTGGTCTTCATTGTCATCATCTACTTCTATCACCACCTCATTTTCCTTGTGTCGGTAGTTGAATTCTCTTAGGGGTGTTATAATTGCTGTGCCCAGGATATCTTCACCAGTTAGTTGCTGCTCTGCATTCTTCAAGTCTACACGACACTGGTGGTTCACTCACTTTCTTCTCTTTTTCTACATCTGTGTATTACAGTTGGGGCAAATCCTTGTGGTCTTCCTCTTTTCGATCTCTGTTACTTTCAGATCTATGTCATCTTGGAAGGTCCCCCTGTCTGTCTTCTGTTGCTGAGCAACAACCTTTTGTAGACATCTCTGAAGAAACCTCTTGTTCTAAAATGCATAAAAGATTGATTATAAAAGGCCAGTATTGTGTTTTAGGAACACATGTTATTTCATTTTAGCTAACACCAAGGAGAGAAACATTTCTCGAAGTTCATAAAATCATTAAGAAATGTCTGTAAGCTGAAATTGACATTGTTTTACATCCTAAACATGAACTTCTTCTTGACTAGGAACTTGAAAAAATTATTTTCCAGGGTTTTCAACAGAACTAAACGTTGATGTCACTGAAGTTAAATACTTACATACCGGTACAGGCTTTTCAAAAAATATCCAAATTGCTTCTAATTTTAGCCCATATTACTCTGGCAGATTCCTTCTTAATTTCAAAGCTCACAGATGCACACATTTTTGATGATGTCCATTTCATTTTACTAAATATGAGAACTTTGAAAATTTGTTTCCATGTTATTACACTGCAGAAATGATTTATAACAGGCACAAAAGAGTATGAAATGGAAATTATCTTACTACACAATTTTTGGGAACTTTGTACTCATACTGGTAATGGATGAGCATTTTAAAATACCTGCTGCCTCAAGACTTCTTTTTCATCAGGTCCATATTCTATTGACTTCTCTAGCACTTCGAAGTGGACATCTGAGAGAGTTGGCATCCAGTTCCTGTAACAATATCCAATGAACAAGGAAGTAAATATCATTCATTCATGATGTCCTAGGGGAGAGAGGTCTGTGGACTTTGGGATATGATATCATTCATGATGTCCTAGGGGAGGGAGGTCTGTTGACTTTGGGATATGACATCACAAAAACAAACAACAAAAATATGTCAAGGAATGCCTACTACTGTATCTACTGTATCTTGTATTTGCCCAAATACCTAGAGACTTCAAAATCAAATGAAGAAAATCATAGTAAATATCATACACTTTTTCTGATACCCCACAATCCTCGACAGCACTTTTTAACATCCCTTGATTGGGTAGCTAAAATTTACCCTCAAACTGAAGTCAGACGTCAGGACAGACCCTCTTACACATGATTCAAACCGCAATAATTAAAATCATAACTAGCATCGTGTAGGTTTTGAGATTAAAAGCATATAAAGGAAATATGAACACTGAGTCTAAGATAAAAAAGGGGGGGATCAAACACAACTTCAAGTAGAAGTTTTTGTTCACCTTGGAGCCAGCTTTGCTTGCATTTACAGTTGGCCTTCAGGGTTTATTTCCGCCTGACAAACACTTGTGACGATGCTAACCCGACATTTCTGGCCTACACGAACTGTCCAGGTCTTTTTTTACAACTTGGTCGTTGTCAATCGCAACAGCACAGTCTCCTTCGGGAAAGGGTTAGGGTTCGAGCTCAAAAGGTCTAGCCAAGATCTTAGAGTAGTGTAGGACCCTGCAGGAAGGGTCTTGCTAAGAACAGTCACTGCCAACTAAGAGTGACTAACAGCAAACACAAATAAATTAATAAGGAAACTTGATGGTAAAACTGCATTAATTCCGCAAACGTTATACATGTGTTCCAGAAGGAGACATTTGAAAAAGTCACCCTGATTATCAATGCTCAACCCCTCAATGGCACTCAACCCCTCAATTCCCATGTGTGTGCTCTATAGGCCGGGAACAGGAAAATGGTGGCCATGGAGCACACCTCGTACTTTTCAAGAAGCTCGGCATTTGATACTGATAGTAATGAGGCAAATACAGATTCGAGTGATTGTAGACCCTAGGCTTTAGTGTGTTTCAACACCCATAACAAATCACCTGGGTAGGACAGAATGCTAGAGGGTACATGATGAAAGTGCCCTGGCTGCGGAGTTGGATAATGGGGACGCCCTAGTTGGCTTAATCCGGCATTGGGGACGGGTTGCAGGACTTGATGTGTCAAGCCGGCAAGCCTTGGTGTGCCAATTCGGGGTGGGTAGGTGTTTGACTGGTGGACACTGGGTTTAAACTGTGGCATCCTAGGACTTGCTTTGTTGACTAAATGCTGGTCGCTAGCTGCCGCCCTTGGCAGCACGTTTTTAAGTTGGGCTTGATCGTTAGCGTCAGATAGCCGTGGAATGACTATATTGTGTCATCGTTTTTCTCTTCTCGTACCTTTACGGCGAGTCGTTGCAGGACACTCTCCTTTGTACCCAACCCCGGCAGAGCTGTTGCACATTCGTACGTGACAAAACTTGTCAGGTTGAGGGTGTGGCTGCTTCATTTATACCACCTTTAGAACAACTTTACCCCCCACATTTCTCAGCAACAGCCAGTGAGCGTGGACAGATCTTTGCTTTATACCAGTCGTCACAGGTGGTCTTGCCATTCGCTTGTTAATGGGAAACAAATTAGGGCTTGGACTTGTGCTCTCTTTTGACTATGAACGAGTTTCCTTGAAATATTACAATTGCATCTTCCTTTTGAAGGATCTGGCTGGCTCCTGCGAACATGTTCATTAAGGATAGGAGAGAAACACCTGTCAATCCTAACTCTTCGGGGCTACGGACAGGTTCACCGCCAGTGTCACCGGCAGCGCAGGACTTGGCTGTATATATTACGAGAATTTCTTCAATGGATATAGTGCTGTCACCAAATCCGCGCGGGTTCACTGTGGTTTTGAATCTCGTCTCAGGACTCTCGGCCAGAATCGAAAAGAAATGGCGACCAAGGGAAGGAAAGAGAAACTGAAAAATGCTAGCTCTTTGCTTTCAGACCTCGTCGAAATGCATCCCGATTTTTTCCAAAACGGAGACTTTTAACACTTATCATTTTAAACTTTAGTTACTTGAAATATACTTTTTTGTGAGGGTTTTTACATAAAAATATCCCTTTAATTAAACGTATGTATAAGTAATCAATAATAGAATTAAGTAAAGGCCCTTTTAAGGTCTCTGTAAACCCGTGAGGGGTGTCTTCGGAAACAAATTCTCGTCGCGTCGCAATTTATGCTATTATAATCAGCTATATATCATTTTAAAGCTAAAATACTGCTCTATCTTATGAAGTTTTTTTTAGGTTAGGTTAGGAAGTTTAAATTTTTCTTGTATTTTTAAGACCCCGAACTAAAAACTACCTAGACCACTAGTGGTTTGTTGCATCATTTCACACTTTGTCGGATTTTAATATCGGAGAAATCACAGGGAGCTCACCTTTACAGTTAAAATCAAGCGGTTGTTTCATCGCTTGTCTCTTTTTACGAGGTGAACTGCAAAACCGTGTCAGCGATTTTTGATATTTTGCATATTTACGAAAATATTAGGTCGCGAAGTTGAAAGTCGCATTTTTTACAGTTTGTGACCGCAAAATGTATCATAAAATCTTTTTCAAGTAAAAAATCAAATTCCCTCACACGGTTTTTTTAGTTGTGATCATTTTCTAGCAACACAGAAAATTTGAGGCCGATATCAGGAGCTTCACAAAGGTGAAAATTTGGCCTAAAATTAAAGTGCTAGAAAAGCGTGTAAAGTTAATTAAATTACCGAAAATGAGTGGCGGCAATACAAAAGAATGGGCAATGGAAGCCTAGGAAAACAGTTGACGCGTCATTTGAGGTTTTAGAAATATACTTTAGGACTCTATGAAATGAATTTCAGGAAAAAAGTCATGCAGCGCCACATGGATCCGAAGAGCTGCCAAAAGAGCAGTAGCAACCCCGGGAGCAATCCATTTTGCATAAATGCGACAAAGATCACAGTGAATTTCGCAGAATGCATCGCGCTCTTCCCCAGGCCCACTGCGCTCCCGTCCAAGATGGCGTCCACGCATGATAGAGCAGTCTGGCGTGACTTGAACTGCTTTTATGCATAATTCGGCCTTTTGAGGATGAAATCAGATCAAACAGGCGACCTTCTTTCTCGTGACCTTTATTACAAGCACGATCTGGTATTGTTTGATTCATTTTCAACGTCTTGTTTACCTGGAAATGGTCCTTGATGTTCGGGTCAGCGAATGGATATGTCTTCATGCTGTGTTACAAGGTCCATAGCCGTGAACATTCTTGTTTAGTGATGGAAAGGACTTGAGGAAGGCAGATTACGGGCACATGTTTGCACAAGCGGCGATAATTTGACTGTGTTATTGTCTCACAAATGACAGACCATGTTGTTGTTTCCAAGCTCAGGACTCATGACAATATAAGCAGGTAGACATAAGTGTATCTAGGAACATTAGTGGATGTAATTGCTAGCTTATTTTATCAGATTGAGCTTTTGGCGAGAAGAAATAAGTCGAAACATTGGAAAATGTGGTATTTCTGTGCTTTTTGGTTGTATTCTATGCATCGCCAGGGACATTGGAGTTTGATTTAGGCCAAATGACACTTTTTATTGATGATCAGATATATGCTGAGAACAATACAAGTGATTGGTGCTATTATTTCTATGAATTCTTTGGATTTAGTGATAAAAGATCTCTTTGGCCTAATGACTTATGTGCCACCATGCCTAATAAATGGCCCTGAAAAGTAATTTATACAGAAGTGCCCAATTTTTTCTCAACTGATTTTGTTAGTACTAGGGTCAAAGTCATTTGTGGAAGTGAAGTCATTGCCAGATCTTGTTGCAGGTAAAAAATAATACTTTCTAAAAAGTTTTTTTCAGTAGTTCTTTCCATCTCAAAAATTGGCTAACACTAGGGCCAGGCCCTGCTCGTCCAGGCAAAGCTATGCCAACGACACATATATTTTCTGAAAGGGCATTAACAGTAGATAGTTACCATGCAGTTTATTATTTCAGGAATTATATTGTCTTGGTGAAATAACGATGATAATACAACTCCCCAAAACATGAAAATTTGGTGGCCAGAGGGCCAAAAGTGGACCCCCTGTAACTTTGAAACAAAATACCAGAAAACAAAACCAAAGTGGCTTTTGTAATATCTCATCAAACCTAACTTCTGACACAAGTTTGAAGGAAATCGGTTGACCCTCACTTTTCCTGCCTGGAACACTTTCTTAGACAATGGCTCTTAAGCTCCTTCTATTCTGTATTTGACACATTAGCAGGGATAGTCAATGAAATATATGTGGGCGTATTAGACCGTTTTTTTTTAGACAGAATATCAAAAATTTCGGGAACATCGTCTTAGGAAGAATTGTGTTGAATGCAAGCAAGTTCTTTGAAAATCTTCTCCAGGTCTTTGGATTTGCAAACAAGCGATGCCAGACTGTCAAGCGATCGAAGTGGACTGAGCATCCTCTTGTTACCTTTTCTGCGAGTTCTTTACCAAGAATAGATACAAATCCGTTGTACTCTCCATCAACGAAATCGACCATAATCTGCTTTATGGACCTGCCATATCTAAAATCGTGGTGATCTTCGGTAACTTTTTTGCTTTTGCTTTTGAATGTCGTCGCGTTTCCTCTCCATTCTGCTTGTCGCCTAAAACTCTTGCAACTTCTTGACACTGCATTGTGTCGGGGTTGAATGGAACCCGGTTGGGCAGGTAAGTCGTCCTTGCAGGTGTAAGCAATGCCTGGGAATAGTTTTTTTGCTGTGCTGAGAAGTTGTAGCTGAAAGGGAGGCATAAAAATGCATGGTTTCTATTCGGTTTAAAATGTACTCCATGCCATCCATTTAGTAATTCCCCAAAGTACTTCGTTCACTTTATTGGACAATCCACATTTTGGACCATGTTGATTTTCAACGTTTACTCTTGTCATGCCGTTATCTATAATTTTAAGGTGCCCTCGAGTGGACTTACTTGAGGTTCCGAGAACATGGACACTAGTTCGACGTATTCCATCAACATTTCAAGTTGCCGGTGATATTTCACCTCGAATTGACCCAATGCCACACCCTTTTAATAAATCGTTTGTCGTCAGAGAGGAGTTTTTTCTGATCTTCAGTTGCATTTTTTGTGAAATGTGGTGAAGTCTGGTTTATCGTGATTGTGAGATGTTCCTGGGACGATGCACATCCATCTCCTGCCGTCATCGATCTCGGACCAAAGATATATAACTTGTGCTGGACAGTTACCACTTTAACTTAGCTTGTACTTGTCGCCATGCAGTTGGCATTTGTTAGCTTTTTGTCGATTGGAGACTGTGTACAATCTGAATGACTACATCCTTTCACGCCTACGCACAGGACTTGTTTTACTCTCTTTTCCAGCGACAGCCATATTGCACGATGTGTGCCTGTCTTATCGACCAAGAAACCTTTATAAACACGCGAGGTTGAGCATGAAGCTAAAACCTTATCTTCTACCTGTAGCGTTGAGTTTCCTAGAATCAGGACGGTTCACCTCCGACCCGGTTAAGGTCCTTATAGTCTTCCGAGAGTATTTCAAAAAATATAAAGAAACGCTCACGAAAAAAAATATTAGCAGAGACCCTCTCAGAAACTATTATGCCATTATGTAATATATGAAATGTATATATAAAATGTATTAAGCACGGCCATTGTGCATGCAAACAGTAGACCCTTACGAAGCCGAAAGCCGAAACCGATTGGTTAATGTAAACAGTAGACCCTTACGAAGCCGAAAACCGAAACCGATTGGTTAAAGAATAAAAAAATATATAATATTGGGTAGGAAACAAAGCTACCAACTTCTGCCTTCCAAGGTACTTAACAACCAGCGAGTTCTTGGAAGCAGACGAGGTCTTGTTCCCTGTCATGTGAAAATATTTTCATATATAAACCTGGTTAATGTACACTGTGTACACAACTAAGACTGCTTTGGGCCTTGAAGGGTAGCAGTTAAGACATTTTTTGCTCAACATCTATTTGAATGAAACGGGTAGAAGTGTAGTACATACGTGCATCGTTTTTGATTGTTGAACATTAAGTGCTGTCCAGGAATCTTTGAACACAGATCTGTACCTGAGCTCTGGGACACGAATCATTTCAATCCGTTTGGCTCTTGAATTTTTTCTGTTCCAAAGCCCTATGATTGTCTCCCAGCCAAAATGGGCATCACGAAGTAAGAATTGCTTTTTCCCATTCAACTGAAGGCAGCAATTGTGCTTTTCAGCTGAAAGCAAGACAAAATTCATTCGTTTAATTACAAACTTCTTGTCATAGATCTTATTTTAAAGTTATTTTAAACCTAAGATAGAGCCCAGCATATATTCTTACTAAAATCCTCACACTTAAAATATTTTACATAATGTATTACGGTGGCTTTATGAATACGTCACGAGAAAGACATGGAATAAATATTTTTCCCCTGTAAAGGGTTTAAAAAACGCGTTTTTATATATGGTGGGTCATCTGCCTTCGGATTGTTATTCATTCCATACATCCAAGCCTTTCCCATTGACAAACACTTCATGACAGTCAAATTGGTACTAGCACAATCAAATATAATAGCCATGGTCCCAAAGCCATACAGGTGAAGGCTGTGAATGGTTTCGATCAGAAAAATGATAACAAAGGTATGCTTCATTCCTGCTTCGCTTGTATAGTAATGCGGAACCACATCAAATTCTCTTGTGAGGTCTCTCCTGAGAAATTGGAACAAATAGGATGTTCTGATTTCCCGCCCATTTGGGTCATTACCAGAAACATGTTTGAGTCAGTGTCACATTCAATACAGAAACATATAGACTAAAACTACAATGCTTAGATTTTCTCGCGCTGTCAGCGATGCGTCAATTTCTTTCAACAGACCTCGTGAAGAGTATTATTATAGCAACAACCTAACGCTAAAATAAATTATTGTATAGCTGATTTAATGGTGTCTATTTGCAATTAACATACACGGCCTAGACTCCATACATCTTCACTATTTTGCGAGCGGGAAATAAAAATACATGGTTTATAACTCGCTAGTAAAACCAGAATCCTCCCCGATCGAAGTAGCGACGTCGACTTCCACAAGGCCTGTACTTTCTCTCAATGGCATCGTTTTTGACAATAAAATAGATTAAATGGTGTCTATTAACATTTGTGCTTTGTAGCAGCTGTAATCTGCTTGAAATTCAGCCATCTTGCCACGATAAATCTTCAAAACTCGGTTGAGTTCGGAAGGCGAAAACACAGCTAAAAATTGACTATCGAAGAGTCGCCATATTGAATAACAGGCCCTAATATAGTTAGGGACAGAGGTAAAGCTCTATTTAATGCCTCCAAAATACCTCAAATAAGCCCCTTAGTGGGACCATCTAGCGAAGGGTCTTTGCGAGACCACAAATCGCGCGGGGGCGGAAATTTACAAAAACAGTTTCTAAACTAGTTTTAGAAGTATTACTAAAAATAAAAAAAGAGTTTGCAAAAGAACTTCCACAAAACAGAATAACTGCTGAAAAACAGCACGGGAACAGCGCCTCAACCTTTCTTCTAGAATTATTCTCTCCACGTTATAGCGCCGTAGAAGAACATTTGCTTCTCTTTGAACTCGCCTGGCTTTAGATAATTCTAGGGCCTCAACATCCTTGTAAAATCCAACGGCGCCCTCGTGTTGAGACCCGGGCGACCATCATCTTGAATACGCAAAGGCGCTCATGGGTGAAACCGCTGACTACTCAAAGGATGTCCTAAATTTCTGGGGCCGGTTCCTGAAAGGTGGATTAGCGCTATTCTAGGAATAAATTTGCTAATCCAGGAATAAATTTAATCCTGGAATAAAATCGAGTTCCTGAAAGCGGGAATAGCGCTATTCCCGGGATTAAATTTAGTACAACTCGCGAGCAGGGAATAACTCGCTAATCCAGGAATAAATCCGTGAAAAACAACACAAAATATCATCTAAACTCACCATTTTACTCACGTTTTCTGCCTTATTTTCACTTCATTGGACAGTAGGTTGCTCCATGACCTTAGAACGATGCTTCAACAAGATGACTGAGTGCTTTTTAGCGTTCCTTTGTTTATTTTCTCACCATCAAAATAGAAAGATCGACGATGAAGTTCGATATCTTTCTACCGTGTTCGGAAAAAAAAATTTCTCGTCGCTGATCACATTTAAGAAAAAAATAAACCACATCAAGGTCGAGAATGATAATTAAACTAGACACTTTGTTGTATTGTCAAGGGAAAAAATACCTTTTGATTATTGTTTTAGTTTGTTTTTAAAGTGAAATTAAATTTTCTGCACACCGCCATTTTGTTTTTTGGGGCCAGTCTCCTCACGGATGCACAGGACGCCCAGTAATAGTTGGCTTTTGCACTTATATTTCAGCCAATGA
Organism: Scolanthus callimorphus; assembly: GCA_033964015.1. NCBI lineage: Eukaryota > Metazoa > Cnidaria > Anthozoa > Actiniaria > Edwardsiidae > Scolanthus > Scolanthus callimorphus. Next base: position 2,951,848 of record CM066917.1, read on the forward strand.
AATCGCTCTAAAAGCAGTCAAACCGGTTTATGTTTGTCTTATTCCTGGAATAACTAATCCGGGAATAACTTGTGCTTTCAGGAACCGATATTTATTCCTAGAATAGCTAATCCTAGAATAGCAGATTTAATCCTGGATTAGCCGCTATTCCTGGATTAAGTTAGTCCTCTTTTCAGGAACCGGCCCCTGGTGATTTTGAGGTCCTCATACAGGTCGTGCAGGAATATCATCAGCAGCAGTACGGCAGTAGATAATGATTTTAGCTGGTCAAGAATATGCAGCATACCTCCTATTAGTCACTATGAAGTTTGTACACATTACGTTTGTACACATTACGTGTCCATTGGTAAGCTGCTTCAGGCCAATCCTTTTGCTGCTTGTGTCGTGGTCTTGTCCACCACTTTGCCCAATGTTTAAGCTCCTTCTATTCTGTATTTGACACATTGGCAGGGATAGTCAATTAAATATATGTGGGCGTATTAGACAGGTTTTTTCAGACAGAATATCAAAAATGTCGGGAACATCGCCTTGGGAAGAATTGTGTTGAATTTGGCAAGCAAGTTCTTTGAAAATCTTCTCCAGGTCTTTGGATTTGCAAACAAGCGATGCCACTCTGTCAACCGATCGAAGTGGACTGAGCAACCTCTTGTTACCTTTCTGTGAGTTCTTCACCAAGAATAGATACAAATCGAAATCTGCTTTATGGACCTGCCATATCTAAAATCGTGGTGAATTTCCGTAACTTTCTTGATTTTGTTTTGGAATGTCGTCGCGTATCCTCCCCATCCTGCTTGCCACAAACTATTTGCTTGACACTGTATTGTGTCGGGGTTGAATGCAACAAGGTTGAGCAGGTAAGGCAAGTCGTCGTTGCAGATGTAAGCAATGTCCGAGAATAGTTCTTTTGCTGTGCTGAGAAGGTTGTAGCTCATAGGGAGGCATAAAAATGCATGTTTTCTATTCGGTTTACAAAGTACTCAATGCCATCCATTTGGTAATACCCGAAAGTATTTCGTTCACTTTATTGGACAATCTTCATTCTGAGCTATCTTGATGATTTTCAACCTTCTCTCTTATCATGCCGTAATCTATAATTTTAAGGAGCCCTCGAGTGGCTTTACTTGAGGTTCTGAGAACATGAGCCCTAGTACAACGTATTCTATCAATATATCAAGCTGCCGGTGATATTTCACCTCGAATTGAGCCAATGCCACACCCTTTTAATAAATCGGCAGAGAGGAGTTTATCCGAGAGCTGCTTTGATCTTCAGTTGCATTTTTTGTGAAATGCGGTGAGAAGCTGGTTTATCGTGATTGTGAGATGTTCCTAGGACGATGCCTATCCATCTCCTGCCGTCATCGATCTTGGGTCAAAGATATACAATACCACTTTGACTAAGCTTGTACTTGTCGCCATGGAGTTGGCATTTGTTTGCTTTTTGTCGATTTGAGACTGTGTACAATCTGAATGACATCCTTTCATACCTTCGCACATGGCTTGTTTAACATCAATGAATCAATCATTTATTTATTCATTCACTCACGTCACATTATACTATTATTTTGTTTACATATTTCACGATAAGTGGCGAATGAATGGGGTTCTGAAGGTAGCAGAGCTTGTACATTTATAGAACCCCTTAAACTTTATAATTTGATTACTACTATAAATTCATGGCTGAGCTTAAGAAGTTATTTACAATTCAATTTTCTTGATAATTACAGGTGATCATGATAATCAGAGTAAAAGCTAATTCAAATCATAAATAATCATATTGTGGATATATATTTCATGGCTCAGTGGAATACGCACAAGTCTTCTAAGAGTTGTTTGCTTATTCCACAGCTTTTTCCCTTTATATGATATAGATTGTTGCCCAAACGAAGATCTCTTGAATTCTATGTAAAGGTGAGCATGAACATGAACTCTCTCTTTTCAAGCACAGCCATATTGCGCGATGTGTGCCTGTCTTATCGACCAAGAAACCTTTATAAACACGCGAGGTTGAGTCGGAAGCGAAAGCCTTATCTTCTACCTGTAGCATTGTATTTTCTAGAATCAAGGACTTTTCACCTTTGACCCGGTTAAGATCCTTATGATCTTCCGAGAGTATTTCTAAAAAAGATATAAAGATAGAAACGCTAAAAAAATATTAGCGAAGACCCTCTCAGAAACTATTATGCTATTATGTAATATATAAAATGTGTATATAAAATGTATTTAATACGGCCATTGTGCAACAATGACGAACCCGAAAGGCGAAACCGGTTGGTTAAAGAATAAAATATATATATATATAATACAGAGTAGGAACCAAACTACCAACTTCTACCTTCAGGGTACTGAACTACCAGTGAGTTTTGGAAGCAGACATGTATGTGAAAACCATTTTAAAATCTTTTTTGTCCCCTGTCAAGTGAAAAATATTTTCATTTATTATATAATAACCATTATAAAATAATTTAGATAGTACGCGCGCTCTGATTGGTCGAGAGCCATGCTTGCATTTCCCTGTGCAAACACAGTTGTGACGTCGCCCACTGGCGAGCTTCGGGCCGGTAATTTGAAATAGCTTTTGGAAAAAAGTAACATGTTTTTAGGCAAAATCATTTATTAAATAAAGTCATATTACTTGGACATACATTTGATAAAGCACATTGAATTCACTTAAAGCATGAGATCCGTGAAATAATATTGTTTTCGCTTCTTTACCTGAGCTGAGTTCGGCTCACAGTTGGACAGTCACGTTCAGTCTCGTTCTGCAGATCTTGAAAAAAATGCTTCCAAAAGTAATCCTGGATCCTCGTATAATGTTTGACAAGACCAGACGGTACAAATAAGTGGATTCCTTCATTCTTTTCCATGCTTGCCGTAAATAAAGCGTTCAAATACGCTCTTCCAAGCAGTTCCGCAGCCAAATGCAAGTTCTTGCTCGGGAGAAATTCTTTCATAGACGAAGAAACTGGGCCAACACACATGTAAAACAACGGCTTCTGTACTTTTAAGTACTTAAAGTCTTCTGTTCACCTTCTGTCGTAATTATTTTGTGTTTTGAAAGGAAGAAGCCTCCATTTTAAGCCACGAATGTCATTTTAAATCCACTTCGCTTGCCGCCGTCTCAGAAAACTTTCAGTCCGATCAGAAAGAGATTGACAAATCATGCGATAGATGGAACGCTCTGATTGGCTGATGCAGCCTTTTCATCTGTATGGAGAATTTAGAGTCTCATCCGCTTCAAAAACTTACTATTCCTGTCCACGCAGATTTTATTTATGTAGATAATTATTTTATAAAACAAATAAAACACAGTTTCCGTGACTTCACAGGCTTATGCAAACCTCGATGTGGTTTGGAGAATTCTCGAGCAGATGCAAACACTCGCCTTCGGCTCGTGTTTCCACTGATCTGCTTTCAATTCTCCCAACCACATCTCGGTTTGCATAAGCCTGTGCAGTCACGGAAACTGTGTTTTATTTGTTAAATGAAATAGCAGATGAGCTTTCGCGCGCAAATTTGATATCTTCACACGTGAAGATAACATGTTATTTCCACACGTGGAAATATCACTGTTACTATGGTTACCTTTCGCACACGCGCCAAAAGCAGTGAACTTGAAGTGTGTGACGAGTCGTTGTGATTTCATTATCAGTGAGGTTGTTGTCGAGTTTTTGTACCTCAAAAATGGCTGTGGAAGAAACCCCTCAATGGAGTCTTGATATTGTCAACGAGAAACCGAGATTCGCCGATGTCAGTAAAGAGGATGTGGACAATATTATATTATCAGAGGAGAACCAGAACACGCGAAAGAAAACAACGTACGATCTGAAAATCGTGGAGACATTTCTAAAGAGAAGCGCCAAGAACAGCGAGCAATTGAGAAAATTCCTCCCGTGGAGCTAAACGGTTACCTGAGTGAGTTTATCATAGCAGCTAGAACGAAAAAAGGCGACGAATATGAGCCATCTTCTCTTAGAGGAATTCTGACAAGTGTTGACCGTTATCTCACTCGCTATGAATATGGAAAAAGGCTGTTTTTCAACATTGAATTCACGAGACTGAGGGATGCTCTGAAAGCGAAGCAAAAAAAATCTCAAAAAACAGGGACGAGGAAATAAACCCAATGCCACATCTGCCCTCTCCGATGAGGAAATAGATATTCTCTACCAAAAACATGTTTTGGGAACAAGCTCTTCGCAATCACTATTGAACACCGTGTGGCTGAATAATATTATTCACTTCGGTCTCCGGGTTGTGCAGAGCAGCGAATTTTGCGTTTGGGGGATGTCGTTTTGGAGATAGATAGTCAAGGAAAAGAATATCTGGTTCATACAGAGAGGCAAACTAAAACCAGGCAGGGACAGGATCCACGAGATGTGAGAACAAAGCCAAGAATATACGGAAACAAAACATTGAACCTGAACGCAATCCATTGCAGGCTTACAAACTCTACAAAGACAAGCGGCCTCAATCAATGCCGGACGCACCATTCTATTTATCTGTGAACTACCTCCGAACCGCAGTTTATGACAAGCGGAGTGGATCCCCTTGGTATAAAGCGCAACCTATGGGCGTAAATAAACTGAACAATATAATGAAAGACATTTGTGAAGCGGGAGGGATTTCCAGGAAAACCAACCACGCCGGCCGAAAGACGCTTGTGCAAAAACTACAAGATCACGACATCCCGCCAAACCAGATTGTTCAAATTAGTGGACACAAAAACCTCCAGTCAATCAATAACTACAGTAGCCTCCGTAGCAGGCAAATGGAGAACATTTCTAACATTCTCTCTAGCAACACAACGAGTCATGAAACCGAAGCAGTTTCGCAGAGAGCCGCGGCAGAGTTTCAACTCTCATCTACTGTACAACCGCGTAATCAGCTAGCACTAGCTGCAAGTTCATCTACTTCAACAGTGCATGAAAACCAGCTGCAATCTATGTTTTATGGGAACACAATATCAGGAGTTTTTAACATCAGCATTGCCTCGTCACAGCATGCTATTAGTAGCCCGGAAATTCCAAGAAAAAGGTTTCGGCGAGTGAAGTGGATCGAGTCAGACAGTGGCAGCAGTCAAGAAACCTGACTCAAACACTAAAGACATGCAGTTAAGTCAAAGAAACATTTGAAATATGCTGTAGTTTTATTTAAGCTTTTTTGCCTTTATAATTATAGTATTGGTTTATTAGTCATTTCGAGCCATTTTAATTGTTCATCTTGCTGTTAATGAAGCTGTGCAAAAAGTTCTCTCACTTTTTAGTGGTGCAAGAAGTTCTCACTCTTTAGATTCAATAAAAAACGAAATGATTTTAAAGTTGTATGCTATTTTCATTAGTTATTATATAATAAACAGAACATTACATGGCCGCTTGGAGATACGAATTTATTTTCTCGTGTTGAAAACATATCTCATTCGTTCGCTGCGCTCACTCGTGAGATATGTTTTTCAACACTCGAAAATAAAATTCGTATCTCCGCGCTGCCATGTAATATCCTCTATATATAAACCTGGTTAATGTACACTGTGTACACAACTAAGAGTGCATTGGGCCTTGAAGGGTAGACATTTTTTGCTCAACTTTTATTCAATGAAATGGGTAGAAGTGTAGTACATACGTGCGCCATTTTTGCTTGTTGAACATTAAGTCTTGTCCAGGAATCTCTAAACTCATATCTGTACCTAAGCTCTGGGACACGAAAGTTTTCTGTTACAACGTCCTATGATTGACTCCCAGCCAAAATGGACATCACGAAGGAAGAAGTGCTTTTTCCCACTCAACTGAAGGCAGCAATTGTGCTTTTCAGCTGAAAGCAAGACAAAGTGAATATTCACGGATCACTTTGATTGCACCACCGCCAATGTCATATATTGTATTACTTGCTCCCTTTGCCGCATGATCTATATAGGACAAACCGGTCAAATGCTTTCTACGCACTTTTGCCAGCACCGTAATGATGTGAACAAAAATGACCTTAACAACCAGTGGCCCGACACTTCAATCTTCCCGGTCACACTAAGGATCATATGACTGTTTGCGGTGTTTCTCTTCACAACGGGTCTTATCATTCTCGCTTCCAGAAAGAGAATAGACTTATTCTTTCACTCGGTTGCCGATCACCCCACGGCATCAATGAATTTTCTCTTATATCTAGTTTTCTACATGTCATCATATTTCCTTTTTCTTTACTTTTGTCACTAGTTTGCGATTTCAATGGCCCATGGCATCCTTTGTTATTCTTAACCAATTATCACCTTTAGTCATTCCGAATGTTTATCTGTTGCCTAGCAACAGCTCTGCATTACTATACAAACAGCCCACTCCCCCTGTTTTATCTCTTGCTCCGACGAAGGGTTAACGCTCGAAACGTCAGGAAAACACCATTTTTTAATGGCGTTTAACATAAATCTCAACCTTTGGTTGTTGTTGTTCATGTTCACGTCTCCGCCGACCCAGACCGCCTAGTTTTCCCGTAAAACTAGTCATACCAAAGTGAATATTCATTCGTTTAATTACAAACTTCTGGTCATACATGTAGTTCTTACTTTAAAGTGGGGAGCACATATAGTTTCAGAAAAGTTTTTTTTTTTGGGGGGGGGGGATGACTGACTAATCATTTTCTTTTTCAAAAAGTGTATGCCTCTTTGGGTGGATGGCATTGCAGGGTTCTGTAGAAAGTTCCCTGCTGCTGTTCCATGTGGTTATCTGCAAAATAATGCACTTATAAAGGTGCACTTATAAATAATGCACTTATAAATAATACACTTATAAAGGTGCAAACCTAAGACAGAGCCCAGCATATATTCTTACTAAAATCCTCACACTTAAAATATTTTACATAATGTATTACGGTGGCTTTATGAATACGTCACGAGAAGGACATGGAATAAATATTTTTCCCCTGTAAAAGGGTTTAAAAAACGCGTTTTTATATATGGTGGGTCATCTGCCTTCGGATTGTTATTCATTCCATACATCCAAGCCTTTCCCATTGACAAACACTTCATGACAGTCAAATTGGTACTAGCACAATCAAATATAATAGCCATGGTCCCAAAGCCATACAGGTGAAGGCTGTGAATAGTTTCGATCAGAAAAATGATAACAAAGGTATGCTTCATTCCTGCTTCGCTTGTATAGTAATGCCGAGCCACACCAAATTCTCTTGTGAGGTCTCTCCAGAGAAATTGGAACAAATAGGATGTTCTGATTTCCTGCCTATTTGGGTCATCACCAGAAACACGTCAGATGTTTGAGTCAGTGTCACATTAAAGAAAGAACGAAAGATTTAATGTACGACGTTTCAGAGTCGTAATGACTAACTATGAATCCGAGCTATGCGACATGTAAAGGGAGCAGGAAAGATTGAATTTGCATACTGAGAATGCCGCTAAACAAACATTTTGGCGCGGATGGAATCTGATTGCACATTAAGTATTCGTTTGAGCTGAGCGCAACAAAGTTCTTGCCTTTTCACAAGGCGAGACATCTTTTTTACCATTCAGTAAAATAAGCTCACACGAGTCTGCCCTTGCAGTTCTTGTATACACCTGTCCCTTTTCTGTGTCAATGACATTTTAGGCCCTTTCTTCATATATCGAGCAAGTTTTTAACTTTAAAATCCTCCCATTTTCTTCAAAAACTTGTTCAAACCTGTCAGGATTCCCTATACACTATCATTGTAACTTATTATTACTGTATATACATATGTTTTCTTACATAACTTATGAATATATAGAATGTATCACTATAACTTATTATTACGGTATATACATATATTTTCTTCACTAAGTTTGTACAAATTACGTAATTCAGCTCACGGGCTGCAAAGTGATTTTAAATAAACTATCTATCTATCTATCTATCTATCTACACATGGGAACCTCGGCAATACCATCAGAAATAAATAAAGATCAGGTGTACCAGTAAGTTTAGTTGGTATCCGTGAATGAATTTTAGAGTTTTTTTGATCTATCACCTGGCCATGTAGAGTAACTTGCCAACAAATTTTCCATGACTGTTACAGTTCTGAAAATTACAGGATGGAGGCAATCCGTATACTCCATTATAGAGAAATTCATAGTTTTCATTGTGCCTGAGGTATTGCGCTTGAAAGTCCACTCGCCACAGCGTGACAGTTCACTCATGTCAATAGTAAGGGAATCAAATCCAGAGACTGGAGGCTTAGTGTACATATGCGTATCTGATAAGGCTTCTGCAAATGTCTTAGGATTATCGATACCAATGGTTCTGTGTTGTCAGCTAACAAATTAACAGCAAGAGATGGCAACACTGAGAGACTGCTTTCGCCAGTTTTTTGGAACTGCTGCTGGTCTGTGTTTCGATGAAGTCAAGGCTACTTCAATCTCCCTTGCTGGTGACCATATTTCTCCCCTTTCAGCGGCCAGTGGTGTACATCATGGGCACAATGCGATACAGTCGGCTGACCAGCACTGCAGGCGCAGATTTCTAGGTTTTATCAGCGGGAAGTAGCGCGGGCGCGGATATTTTGGACATTCCAATATGGCGGAAACTGCAAGGAAACGACCACAGGCTGGCTATTTCAAGCAATGAGACCTTGTAACTGACGCATTTTTGGAGCCCAAGAAAGAGCAAAGAAAAAGTAATGCCCGAGGAAGGTTTTATGAAGTCGAGAGGGTGATTTCGAGACGATCCGCTGGTGGAAATGTAAGTTTTTATTCGTATCACACTTTGATATTCGGTTTATTCGACAGACGCTTGTAGAGGCCTTCATATGCGTTGCTTATTTTCTTCTTCAGTATGAATATTTGCTGAAATGGGTAGGGTACAGCTATTTTGTTTGTAGCTGGGAAGAGGAGGCGAGTCTTACACCGGAATTGATACGGTGAGTCAAACAGTCTGGTGAATATATGACATGATGAAATCGGTTTGGAAATGTTTTCCTCCTGTACTTTTATAGGTTAATTAAATTAAATCTAGACATAATTATCGATCAGCCATACAGTTTATTATTTTATTAAAAGTGAATAGTGCTATGTTCAAAACTTTAGCATCAGTGTTATTTGAATGAAAATATTTTATAGTTTTAAGAAACTCTATTCCACTATTTTCCTAAGCTAATTCCAAATAAAAGCGAACATTATTACACAAGTTTCTACCGTAGCATTGGGGGGGGGGGGGGGGGGGGGGGGGGCGGCCTCCTTGAGTCGCCAACTGCGCTGGGTTCTGGTGTTTTGCTTTTTGGGAACACGGCTTGATTATTTATGGTATGCGTCTTTACATTCTGGCTAGCACTGCTCCCGGCCTCTGCTCGATTCCGTTCTCATATGGAACCACGGTTATTTATTTTTAATAATGGCTGCCTTTGGCAGCGTGACTCGCCTTATTCTAATTATTGGCATTTTTCTCGGGCTCAAGTCTTCCAGCAAAAAGACACCAGGAGAATTTAGGCTTATTCATCAATTATCTTATCCCCCGGGGTCGTCCATTAATGATTTCATACCGAAAGAATGTTCTTCGGTATCTTACGTCTCCATCACGGACGCAATTGCGTTACTCAAACAAGCAGGGTCGGGTGCATTTATGGCTAAAACGGACATTCAATCGGCTTTTCGTATCGTCCCAATGCATCCCGACGATTATCCCTTGCTAGGTATCAAATGGCAAGGCTTATATTTTTATGATAATGTTTAGCTATGTCTGAGAGCTGTGCCGCTTTTGAAAAGGTCAGTTCTTGTCTCGAATGGATCGCAGCTACGCGCTACGGCGCTTCCGGGGTGTTACATATTCTTGACGATTTCCTATTCATTGTCAAAACCAAGGCAAAATGCCAAGCGGACTTAACTACTTTCCTCTCCTTATGCAAGTTTTTGGGTACACCTATTGCGAAAGAAAAAACAATGGGACTCAGTTAAACAAGAAGCGAGCCTTCCGCCGGATAAATTAGAGCGTTGTGCAGGGCTGATGAAGTCCTTTCTTAAACGCCGGAAAGTCACTCTCCGGGACCTTCAATCACTGATAGGTTTATTGAATTTCACGTGCTCGGTCGTACTGCCAGGGCGAGCCTTTTTGCGCAGACTAATTGATTTAACTTGTGGTGTCAAACGACCATCTCATCGCACAACTCTTAATAAGGAGTCTCGATTAGATCTTAAAATGTGGCTTAATTTCCTTGAACATGTTAACGGAAAAGGTTTTTTCCTCAGGTTATGACTCTTGTGCGAGATCTTGTCCTAACTGCCCTAAAACATAATATTCTCTTTCGTTGCCGCCATATTTGTGGTCTCGCTAATTCTAAGGCGGACTTAATCTCGCGCTTTCAAGTCGCTCAATTCAAGCAACTAGCGCCGGAGGCCGCAGAACATCCTACGCCCATTCCAGAGAACATTCTGCCGGCGAATTGGCTTGTAATCTGAACGAATTACTAGGCCTTACCTTAACTGCGGGGTCACGGCAAGTATACGGTAGAGCGTGGGTCGTTTTTAGACAGTTTTTTTTACACACTTTTATAACCCACACGAACTTGTTTTGCCACTCAGCAGTTATGTTCTGGCTACTTTTATTTCTTATCTAAGCGCTAAAAAGCTTGCCGCATTTACTATCACCTCGTATTTATCAGCGATCGGCTACGTGCACAAGATGAAAGATTTCCCAGACCCGACTAAACTTTCCTCATACAAAAGTTTTGACAGCTGTCAAGAGGCACAAAGCGCCTGACGTACGTTTGCCTATTACGATATCGATTTACCAACTCATCCATAACACAGCGGATTATTTTTAAAGTGATGTTTTCCGTCGCCTTCTTTGGCTTTTTTCGGATCGGAGAATTGGCATCAAAAGGCCCCGATTTTGCGTGTAGGATATTACAGTTCGGGGATTTGACCTTCCCTGATGACAATCATATCTCTGTTACGATAAGAGACATAATATTGAGTCGTAGCACGTTTTATGTCTGTCCGGTTCAGGCCTTGCTAGATTACTGCTCTGCTAGGGGTTCACGTCCTGGCCCTCTGTTCCTTTTGCATGGCAATGCCGTTTCAGTTCATTCTTTCAACACGCAACTGAATCAATGCCTACACTTTTGCGGACTCGATACGTCTCGCTACAAGAGTCATAGCTTTCGCATTGGCGCAGCATGTCACGCAGCTCAAAACGGTTATTCTGATGCGCAAATACGTTCTTTAGGTCGTTGGAAATCTGACGCTTTTAAGCTCTATATTAGGAACGAATCACTTATTGCCAACTAACCGATGTGTTCTCTCGAGCCTTAGAAGGACAGTTTCATGGGTTGCTTCACAGGTTCGGGTGTAACACATGGGTTCCATGTTTGCAGATTACGGTTACCGAGTATGGGCTGTACTCCAAACCGTAGCGCGTTACATTATTCGCTAGGATCCCCTTTTGCTTTTCTGGCTGACACAGATTATGGCTACGGGGTAGCGCTGTTCTCTCTGACCGCGGTTGAGTTCTATTTGTGCCAGGGTGGGGCGGGCCACACGGTGTGGCCTGTGGCGGTTTTTCTCTCCCCACCTTTGCTGAAAGTCGATGTATATTTTGAGTTATGTAATTTGCGGGTCAGATTAAATGTCACGCAAGTGGCCGATTATCTTCACTCGGCTGTATAATTTTCTTGCCTCCTTGTATCAACCTAGCACAGCGCGAACAGAACTCAGCCCAGCCATTGCTAGCGAGAAATTTAGACTAGGGAAATTGACTGAGATAAAAGCGAACATTATTGCACAAATAATGGGATTTATCTCGGTCAAGTGCCCTATGATGAGTACATGTATTTAGACTAGATAATGAACAGGCATCTGTCGACGAGCAGGTTTGAGGGCGCGGTAATACCACAGGCATGTGACTCTTCCCACGTGCGGAGCCCTATATAAACGGGCACTCCTTAATATTCTGTTTAATATTCTGTTTCAATTGTTTTATCCATTCAATATTGCAATAGTCCTGTTGCCTTTAGCGGTCATCACATTTTCACCAGTCTGGAGTAATGAAAATGAGAGCAAAACAAAGTTTGAATTCCTTGTCATTCGTGCCCCATCTACATTAATCTTTATCTGTATTTTTGTTGTATCTTGATTTTCAGTTAAATATTCTTCAGTGTGTTGCTTTATTGTGTCTTCAATTGAATATACCTTAGCACCAGGCTGTTTGCCTGGAAGCCTGACAATGTGGCATAAATCATTTAAATCACTTCTGCATTGCTGAATCAAGTATGATTTGGGCAAGCCCATTGTTGCAATGGATAGCTCACGATAGGAAGCATCACCTACACAGAATTTATCAAGAATAAATAAAATTTCTTCAATTTGCTTCTTTTCATCATCTTATAGTTTACTGTATTTTGATTCGGTCTCTTCCTGTTCACCCTGGTCACCAGTAGATGCATAATTGGTTGCAGATGACTGTGGCTGCTGGTCTGTTTTGATTGGTGTATGCTGACTGTTCGCCTTTTGCCTGTAGTTGTCTCCTTTATTATTAGTTTTTCAATGTCTAGGCCAAAAGACTTGCTAAACCACAAAGCAATTTCTGCTCTTGAAAGAAAATTTTTCAAAGTCCTTGCCTTATTTTTGGATTCTGACAATGATTTCCCTTTAAATATTTTGGTATCAGATGACTTCTCCAGTTGAACAATATATTCCTCCAATTATTTATTTGTGTCTTGCAAGTGGCTAATGACAACATCTTTTTCACTAATTATTTGGGTCAGTTAAAATAATATTTCTTTTCCTCCTCAAGGTTTTCATACCTTGTCTTCCACAGTTCAACTTGTTGCAAATTGGAAATCTCTTCATTTATGTCCTCGTGTGACTTTGTCTGATTATCAAATATCTTTCATCCGTTCATCCAGTTCTTTTCTTCCTCTTCCCTTTGTTTTTTTTTTGTATAGCATAACAACTTGGCTAACAATCTTAGCGAGACTGTTGTTTATTTCATCTCTTATGCCCTTGTCGTCAGTGAAACAAACATTGCCGCCTTCAAAGACCTTTCGAGCAGTAAAACATTATCTAGGTTTTGTTTGGTGCATACCGATGGCTGAGGGACTACCGCCGAGAGAATTTTGTCCCACAATCGCAGTGTAGGATAGGGAATTTTCAAGGTAAAAAGAGGCTTTCTTTTCAGATCTTTTGCTGCGTAACTAATATCAGGATCACCGAGCTTAACATTTCTGATAAACTCTCCTTCGAGGTAACTTTTTTCGTCCGACATTTTAAGTTTTTATTTCGACATTTTCCATCTTGCGAAATCCTGTAAATATTGCATAACTTTCGTATGTTGCCCTGTGTTATTTGAAGGGGTGGTTGCGTATTCACATGGCTCGAAAGACGAAGCAAACATGGCCGTAGAGATGCGAGTCAGAGTGAACTGCGAAACGAGCTCTGTAACTTTGTGACGAAGCCGCGCTGGCCCTTTAAATTTGGCAAGGGGAACAAGAAGATAATAAGCTATGAATTACTGTGTTTTGAACGGCTTTTGGAACCATTCAAGGAGTTATTTTCTGCAGTGTTTTCGAGTTCATATCAGAAATGAACACTTCAATTCCAGATACAGACTTGCGGAAAATCAGAAGGAGGCCACAATTGCATATATTTGGACACGAAACATCTACTACTTTCCCGTGGCTTACAGACAAAGTATGGCGGAAAGTGTCGATTTAAAGGAGAATTTTCATCGTTCTGGGGAACCATTTTAGACGAGTTTATCCCACGTAAAATCGAAAAGGTAAGGGATATAAGGTATGGTTTAGTTGTTTTGGACTTACCGAAATTTAGATGGCGCATTATTTTTGTAGCTAGTGTGATTTCAAATGTGTGTTTGCTTCAAAGTTCACTGTTTTCTCTGCATTTCGAAGCGACGCGTAATTTGAGACTACTTGAGCACCAACGCGCATGCTCTCCGTAAATGGACGCCATCTTGTATCGTATGGTGCCCCATGTGTTATTGTCGCATGTTCTCCATTTACAGATCCAGCTGTATTACATTGAACTTCAGGAAGATCTTTATCAACCAAGTCTTGTTGTAATTAAAGATGACATAACAAAATCAGGCAACATGAAACAATTTAGCCATTAGAGAAAGCAAATTCTCTTTTAATAGCGGAGCTCCAACGCGGGCCGACGCAAGCGGAGCACCATACCAAGCACAAACCCCATAACCTTTTTAATCTCATCAAAATCTTCCTACTGATTCCAAATAAGAGTAGGTTGAACTTTGAGTTGTGGCCACGATTTACCGATTTTGCTCGATTTTTGTGTGCATTCGCTCGTAAGGCCTGATCGTTATAAATTTCAGTGTCAAGTATTTTTTAGCGGAGCACCATACCTAAGGGGAAAACGTATAGTATACTATCGAGTTGATTTTTGAAGGTCGCGGGCATTATGGACCATTTTGATGACATCATTGATGAGTAAGGGCACGTGACTTTTGTATAGAGTTCCTCTTCCTCTTGGGTAGCTGAACCACGGGAGATAAGATAAATTCGTTATAAATTCACGAAGTAATTTATGTATTATAGACTCATTTTGCTTGCAAATTAACATTTGTGATTTTACGAAGTAATTCATGCATTGCTGGCTCATTTTGCTTGTGAATTCTATGCAAAACTTGATCATTTCACTTCTTATTTGCCCCTTACCTCTAAATCGAAGTTCTTTTCAGCGTATGTGACGTGCTTTAGCCATTTATCCTTAGTATTTGGCTTCCTTCAGTCCCGAGACACACGCTCTTTGGTTGTGTTTGTTCAACGGAACTGACGGTTTGACCTCTCTGGTTAAAAAGTAACGCGCGCCAGGTAATGAGTAACCCGCCCTTTTTCGCCCTCAAGAGAAGAGAGACAGGGCAAGGAACTCCCTAGCTTCCCTTTGTCTACCCATCAACCAATTACCGTGACCTCTTTTGACATCAGCTAGGGACAGTGATGAGTGATTTTGGTCTACCTGGAGCACCAGCGCCTGGCTTTTGCTTTTCAACGCGCGTTACAGCACTCAATTACAGCACTCAATTGGAAGTGATTAGCACTGCCATCGAATCCTCTCGAGAAAAGACACCAAAGCGAGTGTTTTGCCCACACATTGTTGAGGACGAGTTCCATTTTGTAATTTATGCCAAAAATATGCATTAGCAAGGAATGATTTACACTATGCTCCTAAATGTCTCTACAAAATTGATCCAACCAGACTTCCCGAAAAGGATCTATTTATGTTAATCATGAACCCGCCAAGGAAATTAGCTAAAATAGTTGCTGAATATGTTTCCAAGTGCTTTGAGTTAAGGAACGCAGAATCAGTCACTTCTGAGGATATTGTCTAAAGAATTGAATCTCTTGAAATCATTTCCAAGGCGTGGCTGCTGGCTTTACTCATTATTAATATTAGTATTCATTTGACAACTAAGGGTCAATTGAACAAAATTGAATTGAACTTGGTGGGGGTTGGGGGTCGTGGAGGGGGTCAGGGGAGGAAAGGAGGCGAGTGAGAATAAAAGAGAGTGGAAGGGGGGTACAAGGAGGGCTTGCAGACAGACCCCCGATTTGATTATTTTCGCAAACTAATTAAAGTTCGATTCCCTTTTCACAGTGACACAAATCCTAATTTAAGTGCAGCTCTTGATTTGAAAGAACGAATTACCTGAATCGGCATTTCATCAAAAATGAGTATGCCGCATCTACCAAAAGGCCCCAACTGTTGATCGTCGGCTTCACGCTTCATCCAGCTCATTCGATTGGTGGTAAGACCTGGACTATTGTTTACTGCGTTCTTATAGTAGCGGAGCATACGTCCAGATGGCAGTGCCAGTAAGCCGCTGTTCTTCAAGGTTTCGTAGACTTTGTTAGATCTGTGCCAAAGCTGGAAGCAGGTTCTTAAGATGCTGCAACAAAAAAACAAAACAAAGAAGCCCACACTAATAAATGGAGCGGTTCAATTATCAATATCTTGTTCGAGCATTTTAAGCTCCGCATCGCTCACGGAAACGTATTCCACGTCATGACTCATGTACGAAATACTATCTTATAAAAATGTTTCGCATTTCTAATCGTCCTCGGTCAGTAAATACAACTATCCTACTGAGTTTGACTTTCATTTGAAAGGGTTATTTGCAGGAAACCATTTGTGATTACTGAGAACAACCGCCTGAAAGTGTACCTTGGATGCCACTTAATGCTCAAATATCTGAACCAAAAAAGATTCTGGTCAAAGCTGTGTATATGCATAAAGCGTTATGTGATGAGTCCCGCTCACTACTAAGTAGCTGGGCAAGCTCCTCAGCCAGATTGAGCAAATCATCGACAAAATCATTCCTCGCTAAGTGCTGCCGCAGGTGGCTACAATTTGAAGAAACTAAACTTTCATTTCTAGGAGGCAGGAAGTGCACAAGGCAGTTGACGGATCGATGGCACTAACTTCCCGTTAACCACCGTCGTCGTTTTGGAGTTTTTCCACATACCGGAAGCATCTTTCAAGAGACCAATGTTCCTGAACTCTTCGTTTTTCAAGCCCGGACATGACCTGAGGTTCTCCAATGCTGTTAATATATTTATCTCCGCTGGTACTTTGAGGGTATTACACGTTAACTGCCGTGTACTGGGATGGACCTCTTCAGCCGAGTAGCACTTCCAATGAGACAACAACCCCGATGACTTCATTTCTTTAAAATGCTCAAGCACTGTTACACTTTGACATCGTGGTTAAAGACTATTCCACTATAGTCGCTCGCTATAAAACTGAGTCACTGTATACCTTATCGCCCTTCTTTCGGCGGCGCTTTAAATTTCGCGAAAATTTACTCAACACATTTCGCGAGGTTTTATTTTAGCGATCGCGTTCAAAAGATGTGTTTGCAAAGAATTAAATTTAGCGTAATTCATTATTCCGATACACTTTTTTTTCCTTGTATTTATAACAATTCTATCGAGAAATACTGCATTTTTGCAAAACTGAAAACGAAACTGAATTGTACTGGCTTATGAAAAGTGATTAATAGTAGTTAGCTCGGGCGTTCTCCTTGTTGGTTAAATTTCCCGATAGAAAAGAAAAAAAAACGCCGCGAAGCTTTAATGAATTTTTTCATCGCGAAAAACGCGAAAATAAAAGGAAATAAGCCAGCTGATAAAAAAACACGATGCGAAACACGCTCAAAATCCCGCTAATGTTTATGAAACAGTGCGGCACTAAAAGTTAATACTTTTGGCAGAATGCACTGCCGTTGTATGACTATACAAATATAAATGGAAATATATGATGATAAGGATACGTTCTTGTTGAAGTACGCTTCGAGCGTACCCGCTTCCGTTGTAATCCGTTCCGTTCCTCGCTACACGCAGCAAATCCCTTTGACTCGCAACTCTTTTTAAAAAATTGAATGCGCTTCTGAACAAGCGATTTCATGGCTGTTGATTACGAGAGGATAAAACCGTTATTGTAAGCTTATTTTAAAATTCCCGAGCAACGAAAACGCTGAAATCGTTAAACAACTTACCGGTTTGAATAATCTACTACAGGCCCGAGACGATTAACGGTGAACCCAAAGCCAAGCATCCTTTGGATAGCAGCATAAACTTGCTTAAACTCTCAAATGAGTATCTAAATGTACTGATTGCATTCCGTGATCTCGAAACTCAAATGCACAACGGATCACACTCGCTTTGGTGTCCTTTCTCGAGAGGATTAGATGGCAGTGCTAATCACTTCCAGTTGAATGCTGTAATGGATCTGTGTACACAGTCCGCGCGTTGACAAGCAAAAGCCAGGCGCTGCTGTTCCAAGCTGATGTCAAAAGAGGTCACGGTAGTTGGTTGATGGGTAGACAAAGGGAAGCTAGGGAGTTTCTTACCCTGTCTCTCTTCTCTTGAGGATGTAAAGGGGCGGGTTAATCATTACCTGGCGCGCGTTACTTTTTAACAAGAGAGGTCAAACCGTGAGTTCAGTTGAACAAACACAACCAAAGAGCGCGTGTCTCGGGACTGAAGGAAGCCAAACAGTAAGGATAATTGGCTAAAGCACGTCACATACGCTGAAAAGAACTTCGATTTAGAGGTAAGGGGCAAATAAGTGAAATGATCAAGTTTTGCATAGAATTCGCAAGCAGTATGTGCCAACAATGCATGAATTACTTCGTAAAATCACCAATGGTAATTTGCAAGCAAAATTAGTCTATAATACATAAATTACTTCGTGAATCTATACCGAATTTATCTTATCGACTGTGGCTGAACAAAGCAGTCGAGCAAGGGAAAACGAAGTCAAACTTGAACATGAATAAGATGAACGACGACAGCTAAACTCTGCTGAGGCATCCTGTAGAAAAGCGTGCGAATAGCATGCAGCAGTTGCGAAGATACAGCTAAGACTGCCTAATTTCGGTTATAGCAGAAACCTGTTCTGTGTCTTATCTCTCTTAAGCTCGTTTCGGCAGAAACGGGGCGAAGTGAACTCGGGAATCCCCAGAAACATTTGCTTGGAAAGAGAAAGGTTACTGAGTATCCTTCTGTACGCGTCGACGTTGCCTGCCCCACTAGCAATCGCATCACCAATTTACACTTCGACGGTAGTCCTTGCTACCTTTTGCATCTTGGCTATGGTTTCCATGTGTAGTTTTGTCATCCAGTATCTGAAGCAGACACGTTTCTTTGAACTGGTGGTCATTTGTCCATAATATCGATGAATGGCTGGATTTTGTATAAATAAGCCCAGAAATCAAGGTGAAAACTTCGTAAAATATTCAGTATGTAACCTATTGATGTCAAATTCCACTCTGAATGGCAAGCAGAGTCTATTTTTTATTTGATGGCCTCCGTTCTCCTAAATATTTATCTGATCGAACTAAAATTTCCACATAAGTTATAGATCCACTAGAGGTAGAGATAGATGAAGTTTGAGCGATTTCGCAAATTTTTGAATTTCGCGAGTTGGTGGATATTTACAGACGAGCGCTCTTAAAGGTCTCTGAGTCTCCACTATGAGTATTCAGTTTTAAGGGTCTGTGCTGATGCAGAAGTAACAAAAGTGCATAAATTAACAAACAAATGGCAAAGGTTATAACATTCCCTCTGGTCGGAAATGAATCCTTAGTGGCCGCACAAAACAGCACGACCCACATCGTGTTTTGCAGCGCCAGCACATGCTCATGTTCGTTCACAGTTGTGACCTTGGTTATTAAAATGTCTGGCGGTGCGGGGTTTTCAATCTCCAGCAGCCTTCCATTCTTTTCAGCATTCTTCATGGGCGATGAAATAATGCTTTTTAACTCATTGGTGGGATGCATCCCCGGTCTCCAGTCCTTGAGTCGTTCTGCCAATTCATCAAAATGGATCTGTGTCTCCCCCCGAAGAGCCTCAATAAGGCGGCCAAAGAAAGCGGCAAGCCCCTCGATAACTCCCGATCCTCTAACGTGTTGGCCTGCTCTTAAGGGGGGGGGGGGGGGGGACTTCACTATAGTGAAACTATAGATTGCTAAATCAAGAAGCACAGAAATGTCTTCCTGAAGGGATTTTCGACCTTTTTGCTGAAGCAGCAGACGCCATTGTGCTTGCACGTTGGATATGTCTATCGTGGTGTAACCACATGGAAGCAAGGCCTGACATATCTGTTCTTTTGACCAGCGATATTTACTAGAAGTAAGGGAGAAAACCACTTCAAAGCTTGTTCAAGAACTCACTTCAAAATATATCAAGATATGCCTGCTGCGAGTTCGCTCTCTTTCCTCAAGCCGATGTATGACATTGCCATTTGGCAGTACTTGCTGATGCTAGGTACGAAGAAACAACCTAAAGTGACGTATTAAAGGCGTGAGATCGTGGCAAAATTTTGTGTAAACTGCTGGAGATGTCGGCATTCGACCACATTAAAATAATGTTGGAAGAAGCAACTGAAGCCACAGATGGATGGAAAGGTGGAGAAACAGCAACAAAAAATATGTTAGAATGGTCCCTAGACCAGTGGCTAGGAAAAGAGCCAAGCTACCCATGTAATTCCGGTGCAGTGTACACCATATTTATTGACTGTTATACTGTAGAGTCCCACTTATAAGCCCAAGGCTTAGCCATAGAGGCTACAGTGTGAGTTCTAACATTGACAGGAAAAAGCATACTATGTTTAAGTAGTAACAATATTTACACAGCATTATGGCTCTCAATTTTCTTCAGAAAATGCCTAAGCACATTAATCCCAATAGAATAATTACAACTGAAGGGGTTCTTAATGTAACCAGGGAGGGTTTGATAGGTTTAGCTCATAACTTGGAGGGATTTGTGGGAAATTTTGCTAACAGCCAGGAGGGCATATGCATTGTAAAGTGTAGCTCACTTTAATGGATGTGAAAATTGATGGTCAGCCCAAACAGGAAGCCATCCATACAGGGTGGATTTAGAGATGGGCCCTTCTTTCTCGGGATTTACTTTATTTGCTGGAGGAAACTTGAAAATTTTCATCAAATGTTTTCACTATAATTACAA
Source organism: Scolanthus callimorphus (assembly GCA_033964015.1). Lineage (NCBI taxonomy): Eukaryota > Metazoa > Cnidaria > Anthozoa > Actiniaria > Edwardsiidae > Scolanthus > Scolanthus callimorphus. Next base: position 2,972,290 of record CM066917.1, read on the forward strand.
GGAAAATATAATATTCTAGATTTCCTCTGATTTTCATGTGCCGTTAAATTGAGCTCTCATCCTGTTGCGGTATTGATTCCTATAGATGCCTTCCTCACATTTGTCTTTAACAAGTACGGGGGGGGGGGGGGGGGGGGGGGCGATTTTTCATGGGGGGAATAAGGAAAAATGCACCACATGAAAATTTTCATCCAATGTTTTCACTATAATCACAAGAAAATATAATATTCTAGATTTCCTCTGATTTTCATATGGCGTTAAATTGAGCTCTCCTCCTGTTACGGCAGTGTTTCCTATAGATGTTTTCCCCTCACATTTGTCTTTAGCAAGTATGGGGGGGGGGGGGGGGGGGGGGGTGGGGTGGGTAAGTAAAAATGCACCAGGGATTAGGGGGCAGAAATATGTGGAATGTATAGACAATCTCTGAAATATAAGTTGGCATTTTATCAATCATCCATATTTCATTTAACTCACTGAGATATTCGGTGCATAAAAATAAAGTGACGTGTTGTTCTATGAAGGCGCTGCAGCGTCAGAAAGAAAAAAAATAGTTTAGGAAATCCAGTCGGCGTATCATAATTTTTTCAGCTCGCATGTATCCACAATCGATATTAGCGTTGTTTTGAGAAAACTTCCGAACTTCCGAAGGAGCTTGCTTTTTTCTTCGTTGATCAATAGCGCTAAAACAACCTAAAATCAATTTTTGCACTTTTGCACTTTTCCATAATTGTTCTAAAATTGGGCATTTTCCAGGAAAATCATTCAGTGTTTTACCTTTTCTGGTCATTTTACTTAAATTTAGTACTTAACAACAGCAACAAATGTAACAAATCGGTCATTTCTGCGAAATATACCCTCTCTGGGTTGCCTTGCTATAGGGACCTTTTTCCAGATTTTTGATAAATCACTGCCTCGGAAAAAATATTTTTGGGTCAAAACAAGTATCCCGAAAAATGGGACCTATGATAAATGTTATGATAGGCCTTTATCGGTCTTTTTAATGAAACAGGCAGCATACGCTATGCCCATGTATTGGTCGTTTTGATCGGTCTGGGGTTAATGGTGTTGGTCAACTTATCCGAAAGGGACTTTTTTGTATTTTCTAAATCAGCAAATGCGTAATTCACCCTCTATTTGACCGTTAATGCGCGCTCCATCGCGTTTTTCGTTTGCCATTAGACACTGGAATAAGAAAACGTTCATATCATATACTTTAGGAATATCAGTGGTCGTTCTTGCAAAGAAATAGTCCGAAAACGAGTCATCACTGAATTAGTATTGTTTTTATTAAATGGGACGTATCCTGGCTATCAAATATCGAAAGAGCATCCATGGTTCCTACTGAAAAAGGGGCAATTAAATTTATATCATACTTTACCTGAAACCTTGAAAAGGGGGCCATTCGACGTTCCAAGTAATTCCACAAAATTTGCCGAAAAGACAAACAAGGATGAGCAGACGCAAATTTTTGCGCTCTGTCAGGTTCGGACAAATTTGTGTAGAGAGGCGTGTAGGAGGACCAGCACAAATTTGTGCTGTTCTACCTTGTTCGCCTCTCCACACAAATTTGTGCGCTCTGTCAGCATTACACAAATTTGTGCTAAAAGGCGAGCACAGATGAGCTGCACAAATTTGTGCGAAAAGGCGAGCGGAGCGAGCTGCACAAATTTGTGCGCTCTGCTGTGGGTTCACACAAATTTGTGCGAAAAGGCGAGCGAAGAACAGCTGCACAAATTTGTGCGAAAAGCGAGCGAAGAAGAGCTGCACAAATTTGTGCGCTCTGCTGCGGGCTCACACAAATTTGTGCGAGAAGGCGAGCAAAGATGAGCTGCACAAATTTGTGCGAAAAGGCGAGCACAAACGAGCTGCACAAATTTGTGCGAAAGGGCGAGCGAAGAAGAGCTGCACAAATTTGTGCGAAAAGGCGAGCGAAGAAGAGCTGCACAAATTTGTGCGAAAAGGCGAGCGAAGAAGAGCTGCACAAATTTGTGCGAAAAGGCGAGCACAAACGAGCTGCACAAATTTGTGCGCTCTGCTGCGGGCTCGCACAAATTTGTGCGCTCTGCTGCGGGCTCGCTCAAATTTGCACGAAAAGGCGACCAGCACTTGTAAATTCTATGTCCGGTTTTCACAACAACAAGGCGAGCAAGAATGAACTACACAGATTGCGCACTCTGTCCGGTTGTCATAAATTTGTGCGAAGAAATGAGCAAGGATGAAGCATTCACACAAATGTTTCTGCTAAAGGATCACATGTTTACACTAAGACTCCTTTTCATTTGCGTGCTAACGAAAAAGCACTTCTTTTTGGCATATGTAAAATTACGATGTTAGCTCGCCTTGACGAAAATCATCAAGCGATGAAAAAATTAAGTAGCAATGCAAGTGTGACAATCTAAAGTTTATTTCAATAGAGAATGTGGATATTCGTTAATTGACTATGACGCCATCTCTTAATAAGTGTTTTAGCCTGCGTAGCTGGCGGTTTAGTGGGGGTTTTAGCAGGTTTTTATCCGCGAAATGTTCGTAGAAATCTTCGGTAGCTTGCTTGTTGTTCGATGAGATGGCCGCGCGAGCGCTGGGGCATAGTGCGCCTGATTAAAATTTTTTAACCAGGCGCACTATGCCCCAGCGCTTGCGCGGCCATCTCATCGAACAACAAGCAAGCTACCGAAGATTTCTACGAACATTTCGCGGATAAAAACCTGCTAAAACCCCACTAAACCGCCAGCTACGCAGGCTATAAGTGTTTTGAAGTGGAGTAACAACGGGTTGGTAGTACAAGAGTGGTACCGTGATTTAGCCACTATATAGCGTCTTTCTCGGGTAAATATTTGACTACATAAGCATTAGGCAGTTGCATTAGCTAGCCTATTTAGTTGTTTTTTATGTATTTAACTGTAAATGTAAGAGAAATGGCGAATAAATTGAAATTGGAAAATTGAAATTGCATTTGACTTAATATCCACACCTCGAGTTGAGGACCCCCGGAATTCCAAGCTGTTTTTCTTTTCTTTGAGGACAGTAGTCTGAAATTTCCTCTGGCAGGGAGAAATACCAGGATGGATAAGTAAAAATACCATGAAATTCCAGGAAGTCGTGAAGAATTTCGCTTGAAATGGTGTGACTAATTTTCCAGGGTGTGTAGCTTTTCCTGGGGTCGACCTCAATAGGATGGGGTGCGGATTTTTTTTGTGCGATTTTACGTTCTCGTGTCTCTCCCAACATCACGCGTGCTGTATTGCGCTGATAAAGCCATAGAAAGTTGTGCTCTAATGCTTAACTAGTAGTATCGTCGCTGTATATCCGACCCTAAATTGCTTTTGGGCAATTCTCAAAACTTCTGGCGCATTCCATTTTCAATGCTAAAATAAAAGATCTTCCGTACTTGTACTATCTAAGTGGTTGCTAGCGACTCCGTTTTCCGAGAGGAGAGGATCAAAAAGATGACCAGGGAATAAATGGAATGGCCCTGAATTTGCCTTTCAATGACTTTTAACGGCGTACCAGCGTGAATGTTAATATACCTATTTACCGATACGGTGGCCATCTTGAATTCTAAAGAATGGGATGACCAGGGTGCAAAGTCACCAAAAGGTTGAACGACGTGATTTTTTTCTATAATTATCCGCGTGGGTATTCATTATCGTAAAAGGTTGTTTGTTTTTAGATGTTTAGCCACTTGAAAGCTTTGGGAATAATTTAAAACTCATCCAGATAGCTGAGCATATACTATAAAATTTTTCAGCGTTTGCACCATGGCCATCCAATAAAATTTGTTGCTTGAACTATAGAATCCAAGATGGCCCGTATCAGTAAAAAGGTCTATTGTGCTACAAGTAGCCTAGCTCATTCGAAGTCTAGGGTGTCCTCTGAATCCTGGCTCTCAACTTCCTTGGACGCAGCTGTGTGCCGTTTCTCTCTGGGGATCACTTGCAACGACGACACATCACCTTCTTCTTGAAGTGCAGGCAGACATGGCATCAGCTAAAAATAAATAAATAAAAAATGCCTTTAGGCCTCGAAATATCCGGAGTTGAAAAAATAACTCAAATTTGCCCATAAATGGTCAGATAGGTTTCATAGATTTGGTCGTAGCAAGTTCTGGTAAGCAACCAACACCCACTTTTCTAGTATGTGACTGCCAGTGGTCGCTTATGAGAACCTCTCGTAAGCGACCAGCTCCGTTAACGACCACAATTTTCAATCCCCGAGGTGGTGGCTTACGGCAGCTTTGACTGCATGGCTGACCATCCACAGTACTACAGATGTTTAAGGTTACTGAGAACCTTCGCGGCACGTCCTCGGAAAAACAATCATACACGCCCTTAGTTTAACCAAAACATGTCAAACCTATAAATCGTTGGAAAGCTTATAGAATGGACTAGCGGGCTATGGCAAAAGAATTCACTTATTGATGCCTGTAATTTTTGTTAAAGCATTGATGAAATATTTTGCTGTGCCATTTTCACGAGCTAACGCTGTCGAACTGCTTGACCCTGACTCCCAAGTAACATGTTGTTTTAATCCTTAAAGGTGTTTCTGAAAAACCGTGTCTGCGATTTTAAAATTTTGTTCAGTTCAAAAGTTATGAACTTTTACAATTTTTAGAGCGTGAAAATTCTCTAAAATTTTACCTTCAAAATTTAATAGTTCCATAACTTTTGAACAAAGCAAATTTTAAAAACACAGACACGGTTTTTTGAGAAACACCTTTAAGGATTAAAACAATGTGTTACTTGGGAGTCCAGGTCCAGCAGTTCGACAGCGTTATCTCTTGAAAATGTCACACCCGAATTTTTAATAAAACCTTTAAAAAAAATTATATTTATGAAAAAAATAATTTCTTTTTGTCATAGCCAGCTAGTCCATTCTATAAGCTTTCCAACGATATATAGGTTGACATATTTTGGTTAAACTAAGGACGTGTATGAATAACCTTAAGAACGGGGAGTATTGTATGCAACCTGACCTAAATCGTGTAGAAATTGTTTTGCAGTTCTTTTGGTTGGTAAGAAAAGGTATTGTAAAATCCAAAAGAGGTTGAGCAATTTATAGATGGTTAGCTGACATACAGTTAGATGTGGGCAGATTCTCTAATATCTTTAAAATGAGCATTTGTCTCTTTTTTTGGGAGGGGGGGGGGATGGGGGTGTAAATCATAACAATTTTAAAAAAACAATTGTGGGTCACCATTTACTGTGAACTACTCAAAACACTGGCAGATTAGGTTCTTACCCAATCTAGTTGCACTATGAGTTTATATCCAAACCAGGTAATATCAGTTTTTAGTATGTACCAAATCAATGAATAGTCATTTTCGCGAGCTCTGATTGGTTCCTGAAATAGTAGATATCAAACACTATTAACTGTTTTGAGAAAACTCTCAAAATGGCGGCTCATTTCGGGCGCGATACTGTGTTTTGAATCTTTTAATCACAGCGGGCATAAATGCGCGCCAAAGCAGTACGTTCGCCAGGACTTGAGTCGCGGTCAGCGGTTGCATATTTCTGTGATAGTAGCAAGATGGCGGCGCGTTCGAACACGGAGCAGTGCAAAGGAAGGATGTTTTTCTCAATATTTATGATGAGTTCAACCGTCATACCCTGCCCAAGATGAGGAATTTTGCAAGAAAAAGCTTCAGGGGACGTTGTTGTCGAGGAACAAAACATTTACTTTACAGATTCTCTTGAATTTCAACAAATGAGTTCAACTCGTGTAAACGTTCGCTACCACGTCTCCTATTTTAATCGCGTCTTCCTCTGTAAATTCTTCCTTGCAAATTTTCGTCACAAGCGATGATTATGGCTTACAAGAACTGCCTGATGTTTTAGCAGAAGATAGCGATTGTCATATTTCAAGATTTGCGTATGCTGCCCGGTCATGGAGTGTAATTAAGATACAAGAGTTTGTAAAAATTGATTTAAAAAACTAACACCATGAAGAACTGCACTGGGACATGGACACATGGAGAAGTGTATGCATTCTGCATTACGGGAACTTGTCACAGTCTGACACATGATCTAAAGCATATCAGTATCCAATGAATAACAAGAATATCAGAATTACCAGAGCAAAATTGTTGCTAGAAATGACTTCCTTTGTGTTATTGTGCCTGATTTCAGAACCTGTGAGAAGCTATATCTTAGAGCTTAGACCTTCTATAAAAGCTTTCATTAATACTAGAAGATAGGCCAATAGCATTTAAGGTAAAATGATAACAAAAACTATGGTATAAATAAATCAAGTAATTCCCATAAAGTTTTCTTGAATAATAAAAAAAGACTAAAAATACTGTAACACCTGGAAGCTCAAGAATACTTATGTCTGAACTTGCATACATTCTAAACTTCACTTGCTTACATGCATGCTCACAGTTTCTTGACATGTGACATGAGTGAAGCTTGGGATAACTCTAGTACCATCCAGTTTAGATATTTCACCCTCACTGTGGCAACTAGATCTGTCATGGAAAACATCTCTGCCTCTTTTTTGAGGGGGATATCTGGCAGGACAGTATTGTAAGCAAGTTGGTTTGTTTGATTTTGACATATTCTGTTTGCTTATATTGTCTCCTAATTTAATAAGTCAGAAAAATGAAATAATTGTATTCTCTATTTTAAACAAATACATCTATTGACAACAACTATGCCATTTTTTGCCATGACTGTTAGTAGATGAAAATGAGCCAGCACTGTAAAATGTTTTCAAAGTAGCTGATCAAACTCTGATGACTACCAGCTTTTTTGCACTTTGTGATATACTTGTAGAAGAAGTTATATAGATGACAAAAAACAAAGAATGTCAACATTGGTCAAATGGATTGCTTCAGGCTTTAATAAAAACTTAGAAGAAGTTATATAGATGACAAAAAACAAAGAATGTCAACATTGGTCAAATGGATTGCTTCAGGCTTTAATAAAAACTTTTCATCCACCTATGGGACAGTTGACTGTCATGTCAGTGCTCTTCTGCACTTATCAGGTTACTAATTTATTTAGCTGGCACTTGTTCCTCCATGGAATTCCCAAAGCATATACAATGGTCCTCTATCTGTAAAACTAGTTCCAGTAGAAGTTTTGCAGTTTTGCCATTCAAATTTGAATTAATTAACTCTATAGCAGCATGTTACAATTATGTCAAACAAAATTTTACTGAATTAAAAATGAGGTCCTATGTTTTGCCCTGTTTCAAGCTGGCCATAATAGTTTATGACTGAAAAGCAGACCTACTCACTTGAGAGCAGTAAATGACACAATATATTTTGTCTTCTTCAAGTAGAATTTAGCTACTATGGATTCTTCAAAAGCTTTCTACTACTCAAGGTCAGCTGTCTCGGTTTTGGAAACTGCACTGCAGATAACAAAAGGAATTGTGACTGATATAAAAATCTTGATGTTACCTTGCAAGATCTAGTAAACCACCACCCTTTTAAATGGTCTGAATGCTTTGAAAATTATATTTATCAATCTGACACATGAAATATATATAGGTCATAACTGTAATATAGTTTTTGTGTGATTTGTTGTATTTTCTATCCAATGCTATTACCTAATTTATTTTGAAGTGACTGACATGCCTTATTTTTTCATCCAGTCCCATTTGAATTCCTGATAATTCTCCATCTTTTATACTTCTTATATGTCACTTATTTTTTACAATTCAAATATACAGTGCAGGATTCTGTAAGTATACAGAAACATTTTGATAGACACTATACTAGTGTCACTGAATTTAAGCATAGAAAAATATGCAGGGGGAAAAATTACACAGTATAAGACTTTGAGCTATTGTGTCACTTATTTTTTTTTTTCAATTCAAATATACAGTGCAGGATTCTGTAAGTACAGAAACATTTTGAAAGACACTGAATTGTATAAATATAGAAACATTTACAGGGGGAAAGATTGCACAGTAAGTATAAGTTTAAGAAATGGGCCTCTTTTGTGCTGAGAATCACTTTCCTTTCAGTTAAATGGAAGCTTCTCCTTTTAGTTACTTTTGGGATAAACAAAAGCATAACTTCATGTGGAAGTGTCAGAACATAAGTATATTAGCTTACTTTCTGAATGATTGGGAAATTGGATTTACACTTTGATTTTCATTTCTGATAAAGATGTTTTCTAGATGCTGTTCAGACTTCTAACTTGAGTTAAGCTTAAAAGCATTTACTACTATATACATTCTGAATTCTGAGCAGAAAAAAAAGATTTATCAAACTGCAGTGGACTTATGATACAAGTTTCTTTGAGCTGTAAAGCTGTTTGAGCAATTTTGGGGATGAAATTTTAGAGGTGTAGTGTTTAGTTCAAGTTCACTGACGAAACGAAACGCGCGGTTTGAGCCGCTCGGATGTGAATTAAAAGAGCTAACTTTTCTAACAATTTTTACAATCGCTTCGGGTGGTAAACGGATAAAAAGGAAATTAATTTAAGCACTGCATACTACAAGGAGGATTATTAACTCGAAATATCTTCAACTTATCTGTTAAAAGCGAAGTGCAATTTATCCACAGAAAGATTAAGCTTACAACTGACACACGAAAATTAAAACACATGGCTCCGCAGTGAAAAACCCGCGAAAGTGACAGAAGAATCAGGAGGAATGTTTTGATATTTCTGTTGTTCAGTTCTTACCTCTTCTAGCCAAGACTCTTCCTTCTGAATAAGCCCTAATTACTTCACATCTATACCATCATTATCTTGCTGAACTGGAAGTATTCCACTCGCTGCCATGCCTTTCGAAATTCTTCTCAGCTCCGTAAGGTTTTCCCATTTCATAAAACCTGACCAACTGATTCTGAGCGATATTCTCGTCCAAAACACAGATTTCTAAAGAACTAGAAATGGTCTCGCGCGAAATCAAAACAGAAATTCAAAAAACTAAAAACATAGCGTTTCCGTTTGAAGACTCAAGAATGCACTAAACATTAACTCAAAGGGATTAGTAACTCCGTGGAAAAAGTAAAACAAGGGTCAAAATAGCTGCTGACGACTATGTTCTGTGTTTTTCGAATTTTGCCACTTTCCAGTAGAGCAGAAATCTGCCTTCTGTTTTCCGAAGCCCGTCATGTTTGGTATCAGAACAAAGCTGCTTCCTTCGGCCATGGATTCCCGCCTTCCGATCTTTTCTTCGGTAAACGACGAGTGAGAAACGAGCTGCCGAAGTGGATTGTCGGATGAATCCGCAAATTAGTCACCAGGCTACCAAAAAAGGCCTCACGTCCGAGCCCCAAAGCTGCCACGATTCAACGTACTGTTTTGGCGCGCGTTTGTGCCCGCCGTGTAATCACCATATTTTATCTACTGATTTGGTATATACTAAACCAACTATCCTTTAACTATCCCTCAAGGTCGGTGCCTAGCGGTGGGTATATACCTCAACGCTTCGTGTCTCAGTATATATCCACCACTATTCACCTCCCCTTTGGGGATAGTTGTTAAATATCATGATTTACTGTACATCTTTACAGTATCTAACTTGGATCCTCTGTTACCTTTTCTTCAGTTGCCCCTTTCCCAGGCTGACATTGCGTATACTTCCATCTATTTTGTAGCATTTTTTGAAGCCATAATTTTGCCTCTGACTCCTTGTTTCTCGGCTGAGAGATGGCACAGTAGCATCAATCTGAAATAATAATTATTGTAAGAATGTATTGAAGAACTACACTGCAACCAGCTACACTCATCAAGTCGACTATTTGACTAATAGAAAATGAGAATGAGTAGTCTAATTGTTTTAGTAGAAATCCAATATAGCATAACTACCTTAGAGTTGCTGCTAAAACATGATTTTAGAAAGTTGTGTGCCAGTGTTTTTGCTACTCACTATCTATTTAACAATTAGACCTCGAGCTCGAAAGGGCTACAGACCAATAGCCCATAAGGCCGCAGGCCGAGAGAATTTAACCCAACTAGTTGGACAAAAAAAAACGTTGAAATATCACCAGAAACCTTGAAAAAACAAGAGCGGCCGCCATTGTTTTCATGTTCAAAATCGGCGCTTTCGCTACTAGAGGTCTATTGATAATAGTCCCCTAGTAACATAGCCAATCAGAATGCAGCATTGGCAATACAGTAAAAACCCGCATAAAAGAACAGGTGTTTTGGGGAATCAGGCTGATTTTGTTCTTGTATATTGGGTGTCTTCTGCAAAATCTGCCTGAAAATGTTCTTAAGGTGTTCTTAAAGTTTTTTCTTAACATCAAGTACTTGATTGGTAGAAAGGTGACAGTCATTTAGTAACAACAATTAGTTGTTAAGTCTAAAAAACAATTGATAAAATATATACTGGAATTCCTGCTGTAGAACTGTGTGTGCATGGTCTAGCGCATCATATTGATCTCCTCTGGGTACTCTACCACACAGTGGGTTACTGTACTCAAATCTAACTGGCAGCAATTTTTTTATACAAGAAAAATTTTCATTTTTCAGGCTGCATGTGTTCTTATGTATAAGGTACCTTTTTGACCAAATTTCAGCCTGAGTGTTCTTAAACCACATGTTCTTTTATGCGGGTTTTTACTGTAGTCCACTAGTTGGGTGATACTAATATGCGATAGACAGCGAGCAGCAGAGCCAATCAGATTGCAGGATTCGTGATAGTATGCGAATGGGTTTCTACTAATTAACAATTAGACTATGAGTTGAGTTTTCTATGAGTCAATAGATAGTTAACGAGGCATGTAGCTCCGAGTTCACTATTTGACTCATAGAAAACAAGAACGAGTAGTCTAATTGTTTTACTAGAAACCCGCTTGCCTACTACCTTCAAGTTGTTGCTAGAAGGTATTTATTTTCATAGTTTTAGGAAGTTTTGCAGTAGCATTTTTGCTACTCACTAATCTATTACATGATAGACAGTGAGTAGCGGAGCCAATCAGATTGCAGGCTTTATTTAGATACATATAGGTGTCCCCGATTAGTGTGCCACTTGTGGCATGTTAGAAGTATTTCGACACATTATTGACATTTGATTGATTGATTGCAGGATTCATGATAGTATGTGAGTGGGTTTCTACTAAGATGCCATAGTAGGTTTCGTGGGTAGTATGCGAGTGGGTTTCTTCTAACACTAAATACTGTATGAATGCAGGTACTAGTACACCCAGGACCAGGAAGTAACATCAATAACTTCCGGAGTGTGATGTATATTCTATAGGTAACAAACACTCGCCATAGAAGAAGACACACCCCATTTAAAATCTGAAATTTCACTCATTTTCAGAGGCTTCTGCCATATCTCGTCAGACATTGCATTGTCTCTAACAAGATTCTGCAAATAAATATTTATTATTTAATAGATTTGTAGTAGCAATTTTACATTCTAATGGATCATACTGTAATATACAAGCCGAATCACACAAAACTACACGCCTTTAGCTTTCTCCAATGTAATAGCTCCAATGAAAGCTCTGAGTCCATTTTCCACATACACATAATCAAACCTTTTTTTCATTGATGAATTGATGAACTTATGCTTGAAATGTATATTGAAATATGTATATTAAATTAGTTGGACGTCGCTTTGAGTTGTTTTAAATGTCAATAAAGTTATAATTATTATTCATTCCATTGGATAAAGGTATCCAGAGAAATTCTGTTCTGTTTCTGTTCCTGAAAGTATGGATAGTGTTATCCCAGGGTAAACTAGCGGATAAATGTATCCAACCTCGCGATCGAAGAGTGGACTCAATTCGCCACATGTCAGCCCTTCTAAACATGTGCATAACATACATGTACAGTATTATATCCCGACTCTTGCTTACGATAAAAGATTGGGCTAAATCCGTGCGTTGGAGGATTAGAGAGTGTAAGCAAGGGTCAAGGACGTAAGGGCGGGCAGGGTGGGTTTTCTTTGGCCCTTACCCGCCAAAAGGCACTCTCACCCAAGTGGAGGTTGTTACCCTCCCTGCAACTTCGGCTGTGTTGAGAAGATGTGACCTATGTTATACTAGATAACATCTTTTCTAGTGCGCATGAGTCGGGACAGTATTATATCCCGACTCTTGCTTACGATAAAAGATTGGGCTAAATCCGTGCGTTGCGTACTCTATTACAGCGGGATATGTATTAGTCACTAGTGTTCCCCATCCTATTGTCATTCCAAACCACTAAATTGCCCAATCCCAATCCCACTCCATTTGGCAGGGGGCAGTGATCAGGAGCATGTCCTATTTTCTAGGTGAGATTCTAACAGGTGACTCTTTCGCCGGTGAGCTCTGAGGGAATGCTGGCTCAAACCCGACTAACTGATTCAGTTCTTCAAAACGACCAGTTGTGTCGACAGATGCAGATGCCATATTTGCGGCAGCCGAATCAGGCTGGAGTGACTTGTGGAGCTGCATGTAATATTTTGCTATTGCTGAGGACTTCCAACCCACATGGTCCATAATATCATTGAGGGGGGTCCCCGTAAGCGCCAGTGTGATTGCACCCCCGCAACGAAAACTATAGAGGGTCTTGTTTGTTAGTCCTGCGGCGGCGAGATACTGCTTAAGTCTAGCCTCCGCAGCATCGGGGGTGAAGGGGTCGATAAGGACGGAATTTCCCCGAGTTGCCCTGAACAGGGGACCGTTTGTGATCGTTATTTTGATAGCGTGACAGATCGTGAAGTAGTCGTCCAAAGCTTTTACCGGGCATATAGTCTGATTTGGATGTCGTGCTATGGCGAATACATTGGAGTCGCCTGAGCGAAGAGTTTTTCCGAACACGTGATTAAAGAGCAGCCCTTTATCATTCGGAAAGCGAAGGATCTCGGAGGCTTTGATGTGTGCCAGATCGGAAGGGCGGTCACCGGAAAAGAAATGCAGGGTGAAATAAGCTAAGTCCCTTGAGTAGATGTAAAGATGAATGGCGTCGGTCTTAGGTAACCGTAGTTGGGCTTCAATGGTTTGGCATAGTAATATGAGGTCCCCAATGAAGATGGGCTCGGCCTGTTTTGGAAGGGCTCGGGCCTGTAGCTGTTCCTCTGTTAGTGCTTTTAGATATCGCTTGACAGCCGGGTGCGCCGCGGGATTAGGGACAAGTGCTGCCCAACTATTTGACTCCGACGTGGCCTCGATATGGTCTCGAATGATGGCGCGTATCTGACCAATGTATGAGTCCACCGTTTTGAAGGCCAGTCGTTTGGGACAATGACAATTCTTCCCGGTTGGGGCCTTCCTACCTTGGGTGGGACAGGAGTCTGCGTGGACCTGAGTCTTAGAATCCTTATCCTTCCAGATAAGAAAGTATATAATATCTCGAGGGGACACATCGAACAATGTTTTTGGGGGCGAAAGGCGGTCCAGGAACGTCAGGAAGTCCGATTCCAAGGCACTCTTCTTCCGAATGTATTTTGACGAGGTAATGCGGAGTTCTAGTTCTCTACGCCTGTTCTCCAATGGTCCTGTATTCAAAGCGGATGAGGTAGCTGCCTTGCTCCTCACAGGACGGGCTGTTCCGCACGACTGGCAAAACACATAATGAATGTCGTTCTTAGCGAAGCATTCTGGACATTCGGTTTGGAGAACTTGTTTCCATACAGAAACCGGTGCCTACGAGGGAAGACGCGGGATTAATAATGCCTTACGAACTTATCGAGGGGATAGGCGGAAAGCGGATAAGTTCCAGGGCAGAGGCAGCTGGCGGGGTTTTTCGAACCCTGTTGTTTTTGAAGGCCATAAGAGGGCGTGTGTATCTCCTTTCTCGGCTAGAAGGTATTGGGCTGTCGCGTGTTGGCGAATGATTGGCCACCAATAAGGGCGTGGTCTACAATCAGGGACCACAACAGTGGCTTTTGCCTTCGAAGTAATCAGGTACGTTACCACCGGACCAATCAGATATATTGGAGGGAAGACGTACCCATTCTCCTGTCGTCCTGTCCGGTCGCGACATGGGTCCTGTGCAAAAACGTTCACGCCTGCCGTGTTAGGGGTGCGAAATGGCGTATAATGGCGCGCACATTGACTGTTCGAGTCCAACGCCATCAAGTCAACCGTGTGAGGACCTGCCCAATCCTCCAGGGAAGACCACAGCTGAGGCGACAGCATAGCATCTGCATCAGACCACTCGCGTGAGGGTTGGTCTGCCGGGTTTTTTGCGCTCGGTATCCAGTGTAGCGAAAGCGTTATATTACTGTGCATGGTAAACTCAAAGATCGCTTTGAGTGCAGCGTTGACGCCTTGGTTACGACATCCCTGTCGTGCCCAGGCGTGATATACTACCATGTTGTCCACATGAGCATCTACACGAGTATTCGTTACCTGCGAAGAGAAGGACTGTAGTGCGAATAGTAGGGCGTAAGCCTCCTTAGTAGCGATATCGCTAGAGCCCAAATTTTCCGCAAAATAGTCGCCCACTTTTTCCATGCCCTCGGAAAGCGTTAGCGTTGCCCCCCATCGAGATTGAGATGCATCAGATGCAAGAATCTCGATTACTTTATGTTCCTCAGTGCGCCATGGGACGCACCCAGTCCAAGAGTCGACGAAACGCCAGTGGCGAATTTCGGTTGCGAGATCTCCCTCCATTTTGATTGCAGGGGATCCCTGTCGTTGGCATACTGAGATGGCATGCGCAACGGCTCGAGTATACAACTGAGCGGCCGAACCATTAGTGTTAGAGAAATGCATTTTCCTTGGAACTTTTGTAGCATGTTTAATGTTGCATGTTTCTGTGAAAGCAATTCCTCACGCAGAGCTACAAATTTTGCTTTTTGTCCTCTGGGATGGAGAACGTTTGACGGACAGTGTCCACTAGATGTCCCAGGAATATCAATTGTTGAGAAGGGGTGGAGACGCACTTTTGGATGTGCAGGAAATATCCGAGCTCTGTCAGCACGCTTGCGGCTACATAAAAAGCGCAAGCAGCCGCCTCCAAACTTGATGTGCGTCTCACCTGAGACCCCCACAACTCACCCAGATGTCGGTCATCGATATACTGAGAGCATGGGATACCTAACTCTCGCATTCTACTAGTGGCGACCGAACCGAGTGTTTGGTAAATATACGGCTTTCACGCCAGCCCTGTGGAAGGGTGCGCCATACCAACCACCAGCCCGCCCATTCTGCGCCCATGTAAGGCTGACTGTCTTCTGAAATCAAAAAGTGGTCGAAACCGGACTTATCATCCATTTTCGTGTGATAGGAATCGCGTGAAAGGTAGCGAGGCAAGTTGATGACTTGATCTAAGGAGAATGGGCACTGGCGCATAAAACAATTGAGGTATTGCTGGTCATGAACTAGACGAGGTTTTTGGGGTTCTATACTGAATGGCATGACAATGGCTGGGGGAGGTGTTTTCCCCACTCGACCCCAAACTTTGATTGCCCCCATGGTGATCTTTTTCTCAATCTCCTGTGAGACTATGTCTTTGTAGAATTTGCATTTTGCATTGTTTCTGAAAATAGCATTAGGTGGAAACGAGTGGTCGTACTGCTTTTGTCTATAGCGCCCATGGAAAGGGGTGATGAACTGTTTTATATTCACCCCCTTAGTGATCCAGTCTAGAATGTCCTCTCTCTGGGGGTGACCCCGAGACATACGTTCCCAGGCCGCCCTGTGGGAGTGCGGCTCTCCTGCTAAGAACGTGTTGGGATCTCGTACCCAGGCGTCTGTCGCTGCCGCAGGACACGTGCCGAGAGCGACTGCTTCTAAAGGCGGTGCCGTGGAAAAAGGAGTCGGTCCTCCCGTCCCCAGAGGCCATCTCATGAAAACGATTTTTCTTTTACGAAACTCAGCCTCTGCTTCCAATGGGTGGAATTCACAATCCATTTCCCACTGAGGAACCGATGCCGTCTAAAAAGGCAAGGGGTAGAAAAAAAGAACAACTGAAAGAATGTGACTTACCCGGGGAGGGGAGGACCGACTCATCCCACGGCTTGAATACAAGCGCGCATTAAAGGTTTTTTCACCAGTCAGTGAGCAACCCTGGATGAGTCAACCCGCAAGGTAAACTATGTAAAACTGTTATACTACCACCAACACTTGTTGACAGCTAATAGATTTTTATTGGAAAAAAAAAAAAGGGGGCGACCTCTTCTAACATATGTACGTTAACAACTTCTCTCAATGTGCACTTATAATAATATTGTACCCGGCGTGAAATTCATCAATGAAGGCACAATGAACGTGAAAACAGAACACAGAAAACTAATAAACGCCGATACAAGTCGGACTAGAGTCTAGTCCAATTCTAGTTTTTTTTGGGTGTGGCTTGATAGTTCTCTCCGCGGCGTTTACTACAGTCGCGAGCGAGATGACCTGGCTCGTGGCAGGCGTAGCATCTCTGCTCGTAGTGCCCTTGACTTCGGGAGCGCCACCCGTAATCACGTCTCGGGTAGGGAGAGGGTCGGCCTCGGTCCGCGCGGAAGGAGGGCGCGCGCACGGATCTCTGTTCATATCTGCGCACAAGTTTATCAGCCTCGAGTTCGGCCTCAGTTGCCAATCCGCCGAAAATCGCTGACCTGAGGTCAACCTGTTTTCCGGATTGCTTGGTGTAAGCGAGCCTGTCCCAGAGGGCCGCGAGTTTGGGGTAGTCCTTTTCGTTGGCGGCCTTCCCTTCTTCCATCACAGAGCGCAGCTTCTGTAACGCCACGCTATCGTTGAAGTCGATAGCATGACAGTAGGTCTTCAGTTCGTTGCGCAACGTTGTAAAACGCCGAGCGTGATCTGTGCCCTTTAAGTCAGCGAGCTCGGATTTCAAACCCTTAATAAGGCCCACCAGTTCCTGAAAAAACAAATACACAGATACACGTGTCAAACTCCTGTCGTGTTCGCCCTTTTTTGTAACTGAAGCCGTTCAAAGGCTAATGCAACACAGCAATCGACAACTGAGATATAATATGGGCGCGCCCTTCTCTCATTTCGCGATAACCTCAATGTAATTAACATCTTACTCGTCGCTGACAACGGACAATTTGTGCTTTGAGAACCAGGATAAGGTTTCCGAACTCCCGAACATCGATATCATTCATTTAATTGTTAAGGTGCGAGCAACGTGTTCGTACGAAGAAAAGCCATCAAGTCACCGCAAACCGGGTGGTTCATTCACGAAAACAATATTTGTTATCGGTAAAAAAAAAAAAAAAAAGGGGGACGGCAATGCCCATCCCGAGGCATGTATGATACAACGTACAGCAAAAACGAATTGTACGAGAATTTTCGCCAATTTGTCGGCGATTATCCGGGCATTACCCTCCACGTTCAAAGGAGAGAGAACGTCTGTCCCGCCCTAACTTTATAAGAATGTAACACAATACACCTATGTGAGGTTACGCTCACGTGGATTGAACTGTGAAACCTGTGATTAGTTTATTGTGTTGATCTATCAGCTCTCACTACTAACATTTACAACGCTGGGTAGGATAGTTACGCGGATAATTCCCAGCGGAAACGTTGTCCCACGTGTCAGTGCTCGCCACTGTATCGTGTTGTGCTCACTTTTAACCCTTTGACTCCAAAGATCTACATGACGCTTCTCCTTACTAAAAACAGTACCATTCCCTATACACTTGATGGGAGAATTTGGTGCTTTATATGTACCTTGTCACTTATTAGATCATTCATGAAATTCTCCTCTCTTGTTTCCTTGACAATGTCTTGATATAGTTGGGAGAAGTTGAAGGGTGATCACCTCTGGGGCTTAAAGGGTTAATTAACCTTCGCGAGTCTCGCTAGAAATACGCGCTGAGTGCGCATTCAATAAGACCAGGGCCCAATCATTACCACCCTTTCAAACGGCACTCATTTTGTCGCGTTTGCCTCACCCCCATATTGACAATGTCACCAGTATTATTGCGCTGGTCACGCACTCAAACATAAACCCACCAGTGTTTCGTGGTGGTCAGACTCACGTAATACAAATGTATCTATGATCTCGCCCGTTTTCCTGGTGGTAGCATGCAAATTTCACATACTGTTGGAACGCTCTCTCGCCAGTTTATCGTGGTGGTCGCACATGCAATTTGCAGACAACTCTTGGGACACCCTCTCGCCAGTTTATCGTGTTGGGCGCACACGTAATATACAATATACACACATGTTCGTTTTCTACAATCTCGCCAGTTTACCGTGGTGGTCGCACATTCAATTTGCGCAACTCTTGGAACACCCTCTCGCCAGTTTAGTGTGTTGGTCGCACATACATACACAGATGCCCGTTTTCTAAGCTCGCCAGTTTATCGTGGTGGTCGCACTCTAATGCCGGAGTTGCTCGCACCCGTTTAAGAATGCTAGTCGTACACTTATCAAACACAATGAGATGAAATTAAAACACAAGGGAACTATTTATCCGGTGGACATTCACTATTCGTGTAACGAATAAAAATATTGCCCGCATTCCTAACATGCGATACGAGCCGTTGATCGTACGAGTCGTACAACAAACAAGAAATAGAACCCGCATTCCTTAGCTTGCGATAAGCACACCTAAAGAGTACACAAATAAAGTTTGCTCGAAGACGATGGGACGAATGTTCAAAAGGCTACGAAAGGTACATAGGAAAACAAAAACCCATACGACGAACACGTTATAGCCTTGCAGGTCTGGGGCGTACGGCAGTGACAGTATGGGGAAAAGCCCAACTAATACTATTTTCCCGCCTTAATGTCAGGAATGCTCTAGAGGGAGCATTATATTCGCCTAATCACAACACGCCGTATATGCAAGAAGGGACATCACAACTAACCTGATATGAGGCTTTTGATGGGCTCACATTGGTATCAGAGGCCGTTGAGGCCGGCATAGGAGCCCCAGAGCCTGAAGAAGTAGATGAAGATGTTCCCGCCGTAATATTGGTGGAGCTGGAAGACGTACTAGTGCTTGCCGTGCTCGTGGCGGAGACAGAAGCTGGGGCTGGACGTACCGTGGTCACCGACACAGTTTCAGGCATAGATGGAGTCTGGCTTGTGTTCTCGGCCATTGGTTTTGCAGTGATAGCTACAATTTGTAGAGTGCTGGTTTTTCGCGTCCGTAGGCGGAGGTGTGTGAGAAGATGTGACCTATGTTATACTAGATAACATCTTTTCTAGTGCGCATGAGTCGGGACAGTCGTTTGCATCTAAGCTTGAACACGACACTATAAAGTTTGCTAATTGTATGTGCAAACATCAGAGTTAGTCAGCCAGAACGGTTAACAGAAAACATTTTGGTGCACTAAAGCAATCCAAGTTTACCATAGTTATGCAAACATCACCATTCTGGCTTACTAACTCTGATGTTTGAACAGCCAATTAGCAAACTTTTTAGTGTCATTCACCTTTGTCACATAAGCGCCATCTTGGATTTTTCAGCCGATTTATTCAGCATGGAAACGAGGCCAAATGGGGTGCTTACCATATTGGTCACGAAAAACCGATAATTTCGGTTGGGATTTTCGGTTGGTACGAGATGCTCAGCTTAAGAGGTTGTCTCGCCGTTCCAGTTGGAATAAACCGATCGGAATGATTTGTACTTTTGGTACTCCAACCGGTTTTATGACCAAAGTAGGTAGCCGATCCGAACCGAAATGCGAATGGTAAGCACCATTCCACTCGGTATTCATCCAACCGGGGGATATTTTGTACCATTCGACGCTGATCAAACCAACCGGTTTTCCTTTACCAATATGGTACAAAAGTTGACTAGGCTACCAAAAAGTACTCCTTAATCGTTTAAGAACCAAAAAGTTTACTGGTTCACTTTTTTCTGCTTTGCCGGGTCATTCTGCAAACAAAATGGCGGCGCGTGACAAAGGCAAATGTGTTCACGCTTAGATGCAAACGACTGTATCAGTCTTTTGTGCTTTAATCGATTGCACAAAACGGGGCGACTAAGTGGCTAATGCTTACTCATAGCAGGGAATTTACGTGACGTTGATGACTCAAATCGGATCGATCAAAACGACGATAAACGTAGCTTGGAGGTTTCAGCTTTGATGATCAAATAGGTTTCTGGTATCGCCGATTTCTTAGCCTAACAAAGAAGTCTTCAAGCCAGACATGGCTACAATATGCTAAGCAGGATACAAATGCTATTTAACTTAGTTTTAAGGAGCAGATCATACCTGCATATAGCGTCATTTTCTTCATTCCTTACGGTCGAAGATTCTTCTTCTGTTGAAATTGTCCGTTGGAATTCCAGGAACTTGACCGTTTGAACCGCTCGTGAGTGCTGATTGGCTAACCAGAAACATTCTTCTTGGTGATTGGCTAACAATATTGGGAACGAAGTTGGGCCAGCGGTCACGACCCACCCGAAAAATGGCGGTTGGGAACACTCGAGTCGAAGGTTTTCAGGGATAAATCCATGCATGTTCTTGTCGTTTGTTTGGCTGTATGGAAGGGCGAATTAATAAGCAAATCGATTATTTGCAAAGTTTCAATATCCAGGCTAAAACCGTTAGTAAACCTTGGAGAAATTGATTACGATAGAGGCAGATCTGGATGGATGTGGGATTATGCTAAACTGCAAAGCTGAACAAGCTTACTTTAAGTATATGATCTGCAAAGAAAGATATTTGAGAGATTGGAGAAAAGGATGTTTTGCTCTAACCTGGAAATGAAATCATGACTTCTCGATGAGGTTCACATGGCTCTTAAATGGAGATCGAATGCAATTTAAAAATCATGCCATGCTTGCTGTTCTTGAACAGAGTGGTTTTTGGCTGTAAAGCTGCAACCGAGCGTATGGCGATGTAGTTTGTTGAAGTATAACAAGGTAAGACTTAAGACATCAAGTTGGCAAACTAACAATCGTTTGACCAAGTTAGGGTTTTAAGTGACATAAAAAAGCAAAGTAAATGCAGGAACATAATATGCAGTCCTACAGGATTCAAAGTACTAGCAGCTGGCTACTGGTAGAACTGATTTATTACTTAAGGTATGAGTATACCTTTGAGGGGTCTCGCGGGGAAAAAAATCGTATCACGTCACAATTTACACCACAAACGTTGTTCATATATCATTTTAAAGCTAAAAGATTGTTCTATCCGATGAATACTTTTGTTTTCTTTATATTGTACATGAACATGTATTTTTTTAGCTCTAAATAAAAAAGGACAGACATTCTTTAAAAAGTTCCATCTTCTTCCAATTAAATTGCACAGTTCCAAATATAAGCAAAATCTATTCTTAGAAGGCGATCTAAAAAAAGGTGTGCGGGATTTTTGATTTTCCTTTTAAAACATATTTTATGCTAATTTTTGTGTTAGCATTGCCAAAAAATATCGATTTTCAACCTTTTTACGTGATATTTCCGCAAATACGTAAAATATCAATAATCCCGCACACCTTTTTCAGATCGCACTCTAAGGAATACATTTTGCGGAAATCTGGAGCTTTTAACATTAACTGGAAGTGGCAGGAACTCTTAAAAAGTAAAATTGGTACTATTCCTTTGAAGCACAAAATGACGAAAATGATTCATCAAATTACCGTTGCATAGAAATATACCACTTAGTAAGTAAGGCCGTTCCATAAGCTTTAAAACGATATATAATTGGCCCTTGTAGTGTAAATAATGACACGACAGTGATTTTTTTTGCGAAAAAGTGACATCCCTCGCGCAAAGGTATACTCATACCTTAAGGCCCGTTTCAAACGTCGATCTTTTGCCGCGTTGAATCCAATTGTTAGACATTTTATTTCCAACTTAGAGGACACTTGTTTAGTACAAAAGGTAAATCTAGCTGAACCATAGCCGAATATCATGAAATGTAAAGTTTGTTTTCCTTTTTTATTTTTCCTTTGCCTGTAAAATAGAGAAAACTAGTCGGCTGAATTAGATTCGATGCAGCAAAAGATCAACGTTTGAAACAGGCCTAAGCAATAAAAATACTTTCCGCTCTCTGGTTTCTTACAAACACGAGGGGGATGTTGGGAGAACTGATTAAAATTTGAAATACACGAGCCGGAGGCGAGTGTCTTTCAAGTTTTACCAGTTCGACCAACATTCCCCGAGTGTTTGTAAGAAACCAGAGGGCAGCGGAAAGTGTTTTATTGCTTTTAGAAAATAACGTACACACTCGCCAAATCGTTGCGTGACAATCATGTTTCTCACATCTCTTACAAACACGCCTTTTAACCAATCAGAATGCGCACATTCACCATATGAAATAGGTGTTATTTTCTAATGCATATTATGGCATATATGACATTAAGAATAGACCTAGTGGGAGCCTCCCCAACACAAATTTCAGGCACCAATAAACTTGAATTGAGGGTATGAAAGGACACAAGTGGTATTCGCCTCAATAATTCACAATGTAATTATTTCATACCATAAGGGACTGGTCATAAACTAGAGGGTGGGAGGGCTGGTGCATTATTTAGGTCTACATGTTTTTGGGAAGCCCTCCCCTGACAAGATGCATGAAAAATGTTGGCTCTCCATGCAGTGACATATTTAATGGTGACTTTCCCCATCATTCACCAGATTTAGATATTGCTAAAAAGACATTTTTAAAATCTACTTTCAGCAGGTTATAATAGCAGTGCAAGATTCAATATGTCTTTCATACCCGAAAGTTACTTCGTCTGTGTATGTTTTACATAGACATTATCTTGCTTAAATCCCAGATAATGATTATCTTGCCAATTTGAATATTGCTTACATTGATAGGTATTGGCAGAAACATATAAGTGAGTTGAAACATGTAACCGTGCAACAACCTGCGAACAACTCGCGATCAATAAACACCATATTTGGAAAGCATCAGGTTCTTCATTTTGCCAATCAGCAACAGGAGGTTTGATTCATCATATTTTCTAAAAATAATGTGTGTGAACTCCTCACAACAGATCAAAAGCACAAAATGAGTAATATTTCGTATCTCAGAGCTTAGTTCACTGTTTTAATTCCATGCTCAAAATCTATTCTCGTAATATTATGGCTGATTTGCCATAGTAAATAAGAGTGTGCAGACAACGCTGTTTGCATCAACATGCGTGCATTCACTTCTAAGGGAGCATTCATTATTTATGCCAGTTCAAATGCATATACAATCCCCAATGGTCTTATATGAATTTTGATTGGCTGCACGCAAGGGCATTGTTTTCCAAATATGGTGTTTAGTGATTGCAAGTTGTTCGCTGGTTGTCACATCAGATTCATTTGTCTATGACACGTTTCAACTAAGTTATATGTTTCTGGTATTGGTAAATATGCTAGTCCGAAGGTGACAAAAAACAAGTTTACTTTTTTATAACTACTTTGGAGTCTTTCACATCAAGTATCGTTTCTATGACAACAAGTCACTCGCATTTTTACAAATCAGGATACTTTTTTATATTTAGTTTGGAGTCTTTCACATCAAGTATTGTTTCTATGACAACAAGTCACTCACATTTTTACAAATCAAGAAGGAATATGATAGTCCAAAGGTGACAAAACATGTAACACTTTAATAAGTAGTCATAAAAAAGTATATTCCTTCTTGATTCATGTGTAAAAGTGCGAGTGAATTGTTGTCATGGAAATGATACTTGATGTGAAAGAGTCCAAAGTTGTTATAAAAAAGTATATTCCTTCTTGATTTGTAAAAATGCGAGTGACTTGTTGTCATGGAAATGATACTTGATGTGAAAGACTCCAAAGTAGTTATAAAAACATAAACTTGTTTTTTTGTCACCTTCGGACTAGCATAGGTAAATCTAGGATTCTATAACAACGTCGTACCAAGCCTCCAAAAACTCAAAAAACTGGGGGGGGGGGGGGCATATCAACAACTCAAGTCAGCTTTTAGGGATAGTTTAAATTCTCTTCAGCATGAAGTGTGACAAAAATTTAGAACCCAGCATGTGAAATTACCTCAAGTTTGAGGAAGTTTGAACTTTGATATGCAGGGTGCAAAATGGGGAGTTTTAAGGATTGATTTGGGAAAAACCATGGGGGCACAGGCCTCTGACCCTTTTTTTACATTACAATGTTTGCTTAAAAAAATAATAAGCCAAATTTTTTGACCCTCCCTTTTTCACCTGCATGAAAATTAGAGGCCTTCCCCATATTTGCACCAGCCCACCCCCTCTAATTTATGACCAGTCTCCCAGTCCCTAAGCTATCAGCAAATAGTTTAGATAACTATGCCGAATGTTGAATGTAAATCGTGAAATTTCAATACAATCAATAATAATCCAGTACATACATTTTAGGCTTAATCCAGACACAAAAATATGTAATTGGACCAACCCCTTCCCCTTCATCGGTGTTCTAATGGTCCATCCTTAGATAAGCTAGGAAGTCCTTTTGAAGTTTTGATATTTGAAAAACTACCTGCACGTAGCATTTCTGCAACCACAATTGTTTAGTTTAGTTATGGGATTTTAACAACCTTGTAATTTCTAAGGGATAAATAATGGCCATTTTGTTACTTTTATCTTCAGTAACCACTTTTTAATGGCACACACTATCCTTGCAGTTTTTCAGCATTTAATAATGGACATTAGTCGAATGTTGTTACTATTATTGTGTATTCTTGCTTATTTACATCAAAACACGGTCCAGTCATTATTCATTAGATAATAACACGTTTTAAAGTCATTTTTTTTAAAATTAATGTTTACCTTTTCTACCTAATAAATTCAAGGAACCTACTGCAAACATCACAAGACAGGGACTACTTACATACCAGCAAGTGCAGTACGCTGGATAATGGACGATCTAATTGAACGCGTGAGGCGTAAAGAAACTGATGAAACCCCCCAATTGAGACAAGTGATACAAGAAAGTGCTCAGCTGGAAAATGGCGAAGGGATTCAACTGGTGAGTAAAACACACCCATTACAGGTTGACAAAATGACGTTCATATGTAAAATATATGGGTGAGCACAGATTGTATGGAATTGCATTCTGTGGACGTGCAGCGTGTAGTAAAAAAAAGCGTCCACAAGAGAAACAAAATTGGATTGAGTGTAATAAAAAAGGGCCGGGTTAAGTTTTCAGACTTTTGAGCGCATCCACTTGTATCAGTAAGCCAAAATGCTACTTTTGATGTTATGTTAGTTGGTTGTTTTGTCCATTGCGCCAAAATGGACACACTTTAGACCACCAAGCGCACGCTCCTATATATAAAGGACGCTCTTATCTCAAATAATCCTGTTTGATTTGCGTGAGTATGCAGTACCATAATTATTACTCGAACAGAGCAGTGAGGTGTACCGTGCCGCGGTCCGCAACGTTATGCTTACAAAAAAAAAACAGCAGGCCAGGTTCCGTGCCGTGTCCTTGCCGCCGTCGTACCATTATCACAAAGCAACGCCCTCGAAAAAGCGGACGCAGTTTTGGTGTGGCCATTTTCTGGGAAGGCCATGAGAACATTAAGACGATTTAAATTGGAAATCTGTAATAAATATTGAATTGTTCCTCAGTTGTAAACAAAAGAAAATACTCATAGTTCATTAGCTTTTTGTGACAACATTGTACAGTAAAACTAATCATCGAAGAAACAAATAGTTTGACACTCACTCGCGCAGCGCTTGTTCGTAAAATATTCTTTTACCAGTAATATCCTCTTAATTTATTATTTATTTATTTTCTCGATTTTCCTTCCGCAGATCTACACGGGATCTTACAGGACGAAGCGCATTTTGCGACCTCGCAAGTGACACTGTATTCAGCTTGTCAGTAGAGGACACCGTCGACCGAAAAATAGACAGTATGACTACTACCGAAGTATGGCATTAGTTTAGATTAACAGTGTGTCAAGAAGAGAAAGTTAAGTTAGGGGCTTAATGAATCGTCGAGCCTCAAGCGTTCTATAAGACAATCCGTTTCACGTTTTCGAACGCCGCATCACGGGTATCACCCTAATTGTACTGCCGGCTTATGCAGAAAATTGGTACTGGGCGTACTTGAGTCAACAACCACCAGGAATATTGCAAACAAAGCGATTGGCGCAGGTTTATGGACACATGCGTTTCTTTCTGATGGTAAAGTGAACAAGCGCACTCCATGTGGTTGACAATAGTTTATTTGGAGAGTCTTCCAATCTTAACTCTGTGCAGCTCATCTTCGCTCGCCTTTTCGTACAAAGTTGTGTGAGCCCGGAGCAGAGCGTACAAATTCGTGCAGCTCATCTTTGCTCGCCCTTTCTCGAAAATTTGTGTAAGCCCACAGCAGAGCGCACAAATTTGTGCAGCTCATTTTTGCTCGCCTTCTCGCACAAATTTGTGTGAGTCCGGAGCATAGCGCACAAATTTGTGCAGCTCCTTTTTGCTCACCCTTTTCGCACAAATTTGTGTGAGCCCGCAGCGCACAAATTTGTGCAGCTCACCTTTGCTCGCCTTCTCGCACAAATTTGTGTGAGTCCGGAGCATAGCGCACAAATTTGTGCAGCTCCTCTTTGCTCACCCTTTTCGCACAAATTTGTGTGAGCCCGCAGCGCAGCAGAGCGCACAAATTTGTGCAGCTCATCTTCGCTCGCCTTATCGCACAAATTTGTGTGAGTCCGGAGCATAGCGCACAAATTTGTGCAGCTCCTCTTTGCTCACCCTTTTCGCACAAATTTGTGTGAGCCCGCAACGCAGCAGAGCGCACAAATTTGTGCAGCTCATCTTTGCTCGCCTTCTCGCACAAATTTGTGTGAGTCCGGAGCATAGCGCACAAATTTGTGCAGCTCATCTTTACTCGACATTTCGCACAAATTGTGTGAGCCGGCAACAGAGCGCACAAATTTGTGCAGCTCGCGTCTGTCCACACAAATTTGTGCAACCTGGCAGAGGCACACACCTTTCTTGGGTGTCTGTACAATGTTTATGTGGAAAGGCTGATCAGCTGCAATGTGTATTTCAGGGTTCAAAAATTCGGTGTTAAAAGGACAACCTTACGTACATTTGTGTAATATATTGGATAATTATAGGGCTAGAGAAAATTGAACATTTTCCTCATATATCTTTGTAAGTATTGCTGCTTCAGTTCGCACAGTTGAAAGGTTGATATAGTTTTTGATAACTACTTAATGTGTTATTGAAATCGGGCAACAAAATAAAGAGATTACGCTGTATCAAAGTGTCCAGTTTTAATTGTCATCCGTGCTTTAGCGGAACCTGTGCTTCTGAACTTGCGATATCGTACATGTCAGACAAACACTTCGTATGCATGACAAATTTGTCCAAAGGAGATAACACAAGCAGTACGTTGTTAGGGTGAAACGGCACGAAAATAGTGTCCTCAAATTTAGAAAAGGATAATGTCATACCCTTGCTGTGAAAACCGGTCATTTTGTCAAAGATGTATAGAGCAACCACCATTGAAAGCCCCTTTCTGATATTCTGATAAAGTGTATATCTTGCACAAAGCTACGACATCCACGAATAGACCGAAATTGGACAAAAATTTTATAATATTTAAAAGTGTCCATTTTTGGCAGAAATTAAAGAAAGTGCAAAAGTGCAAAAATTGATTTTAGGTTGTTTAAATAGTAATAGTAATGTGAGAACATTTTACAAAAGACTGAAATAATTTCAGCGTAATCATATTTTGGTTGCTGGATAATTCCATTTTTATAATAAGGAAGAGATAGTGTTTTTAAATGCGTCGCGGTCTTGTTGTTTAGCTTCTGTAATACATTTCAACTTTTCAAAAATGAATAACTTTTCGATGTAACTCGCAAATATCTGGTATAAGTTGATCGCGATTTAGGCAGGTTTTTAAGAATGATAAGAACGGACGCAATAAGAACAACGTATCTTATACGTTAGTTTGTTCGTATTAGACTCGCGGGAATCCTCGGCGCGGACGTTGCTATCTTAAATCTTCTAAAGAAGTCAACCAGAGAAAATCTTCGGCTCGCAACCAACTTTTTGCATACTACAGTAATACGAGGGCATTCGTCACCCACTAAGCTTTAGCGCTTAAGAAAACATCTAAAAAGGCCCTTGTTCTCTCACACATCCCTGGTAAAGCTAAATACATAAGATGGCATGTTGTAAAGCCGTCGGGGTAAAACGGACAAGGAAAACAATTGAACAGAGGTGTATTCAATTTATTTACAAAAGAGATCCGGCTAGATTACTACAGAGAGGTTCTACTAAAATTTCACAAAGAAATAGGTGTTCGGTAGAACATATAAGCAAACAAAAGGAAGCCTGGCGCTATTGAAATAATCAACCAAAACACGCTCAGTAAACAAAAAGCGCAAACCGCATTGTTTTCTAGCTAATTAGTTATTGTGATCGTGGAGAGCCAGACTTCTATAAAAAAGTACCTAGAGTATGTTTACTCATTCTTCGACTTAGTTGCAAACAACTATGACCAAACGATTGCGAAGACCTGCTGGATTTTACAGCCATTTTGGCTACGATGAGCCACGAAGCATCTTCTGTGCTAAGTACCGTCCCAAAGAGAAGCCTCCCGTGCTAGGCATTTTTGAAGTCGATCGGATTATGGAAAGAAAAAGGTCGGAAACAAGTTCTTGTACAACGTGGCATGGAAGTCCTACTCCACAGCGGAAAATACCTGGGAACCTGAACAACATATCCCCGACGAGCTGATCGAGGCCTTCGAGCACCCTCACCCTCCTGAAACCCACGTCCAAGAAGCTAGAGAGCGCCTCGCTGCTGTTTTAGAGAGTGGACTAAAAACGCGGCTAAGTTACAATGAGACGCTGATCATGAGGCACGATGTCGTACGAGCACTGTTTCCCCGAATGCCATCAGAACTACGAGCACAACCATTCCTTGCAGTTATCGAAGACCTGACGGATGCAGGCCTAGCACCGTTCCTGAACAGATATATAACAGTCACTGGCGGCCAATGCTGTGTAACTTCTCCAGTTTCCATCAAACGTATCTTGGGACGATCAGCGAGATTCCTGGATGCACAAGGGAAAAAAGCTCCTTCTCGGCTCACCGAGAAAGTCCAGCTCAAGTTTAGCAAACATTACGTTAGCGGGCGAGCGAACTAGCAAAGACCCAAGATAACACACAACAATACAGCTCTTTTAGGAGCCACCACATGAAAAGAAAGTCATGATCAATGCTTGTTCAGCTATTAAAGGTCTCTTTATTGGCCCACGTGTCCCAAACGATATTAATCCCAAATATCCCTATCATTAAAATAATTGAATGATCCACATGAAGTACCTTTGCGTATTTACAAAGTTGCCAAAGTACTATCGCGCGCGGATAACAATTTTTACAAATAGGAACCTTCACATGTACGCGAATTGCGATATTTTCAGCATTTACACTTTGTTGGATTTTATATAAGATGCACAGGCATATAAAACATGAACGAGAACTTTATACATTATACACTATATTTGCATTATTATACACTATATACATAGCACCACCCTATTTGCTCAGTCAGGCTGACGTGTTTGGCCGGCGTGCTCTCAGCACTTTTGTTCCTTTGGGTGGGGGCATTCGCTGTCCTGTGTGAGAGAAAGAAATAATATGTTAATTTGTGAACTTCTTGATACGATGAAACCGGAAACGTCGACTTTCACACGTGAAACACAGCAGTGTTGAAAATATATTTCGCGATGTTCCACAGCTGTTAAAGCCCTCGGTTAGCTCCGTATACAATGAAGCATCCAGTATCATGAATATTTGAATAAAAAATATCATGAATATGTTGAATTTTAGAAAGGAGTAAAAAATATCATGAATATGTTGAATTTTAGTAAGGAAAAAGGCAAACAAAAGAACAATACGCACCGTCAAGTTGGTCCTTGAGCTCCTGGAATTGTTCCATTATTAGCTCCATGTTGAGATTCTACAGTATTCTATTGTATCTCGCGTTGTGTTCCAATGGTCCATTCTAGATAAATAAGAGAGGAAAAAGAAAAACATAGCTTCGACCATATATATTAAAGGCTATTTTGTACGATTTAAAACGGAACTCCTCAAAACATCCCAGGGAACCGACTATTATTCTTATTGTGTGTTTTACAGGGACGTCGACGGACATTACTCTTGATTGCTAACAAAGAGCCCGAGGATATAAAAAGCAGTTTCTGTTACCTGGTCAGCTTGATGAATACTTCCCTCTAAAAAGTTTACGAGTTCCTCGACCCAAGCGAACACTTGATCGTCCCCAATTTCGATTGCATGGCGGGGGTTCTAAAAGTCAAGGGGATCAACAACAAAGTCACAGATTGACCCCGGGTTATTCACTCACCTCATTACTGGTGCCTGATGTGGAATCAGCCATCGCAGAAAGAAAAGACTGTTGAAAAACTTGTAGGAAACTTGTAGTACAAACTAATACTCTCACACTGCTCGCAACTAATGTTGAATCCCGGACGCCTGTGGAATCCCGGCCGCCCTGTGTTCCCTAACCAGCATGCATTGCGTCACTCCCAAACACCAACCAAAATGGCGGACATGGCGTGAAAATCTTGTTGTGGTACATTTTTTTCAAATAGCCTTGGAAAAAGCCTAAAAGTTGTAAAATCACTGCTAAAATGAATACCGTACTTGCAAATGATCAGTCAGTTGTTGCCTCATTGTCCTCAGCTCAGGAGTCTTGACAACGAGTACCCGTGGCAGGTTAGTCAAAACTAGTAAGATTTTTCATCCAAGATTAAGAATTTCAAGGCTGAGCAGACCTACACGCACTAAACCCATGCAACGATATTTAAAGTAATGGACAATTCCAGCAAATATATGTACCCCGGGGGCGGGCAGCATTTAGAAATTTTGAATGGGAGGGGAATTCTGCCTGCAGAGGGGGTTTTCAAAGCTGGAAGCTAGTAAGCTTATATTTATAACCTCTCAGGGATTCTATATGCATGGGTTTATTTGGGTTTAAATTTTGCTATCTTTTTTGAGTTATCCCTTAAGGGTCCTATTAACAGAGCACTTACAATTAGACTACAAGTTTTCTATTAGTCAATAGATAGTTAACAAGGTGCGTAGCGCCGAGTTGACTATTTGACTCGAAGAAAACAAGAACAAGTAGTCTAATTGTTTTAGTAGAAACCCACTAGCATACTACCTTCGAGGTTGTCGCTGAAACATATTTATTTTCAAGATTTTAGAAAGTTTTCTGCTAGCATTTTTAGTACTCACTATCTATCACGTAATAGATAGTGAGTAGCGGAGCCAATCAGATTGCAGGATTCGTGATAGTATGCGATTGGGTTTCTACTAAAACTTGTTTGCTATCTCTAAGGTTTAAATATTTTGTCTGCCACACCCAGGGGTTATAGTCTAATTTCCTGACGAGCACCCAATGGTTTTTAGTATATTTTCAGAAAGTAATTATCATACCTTGTCCACTGAAGTGCTTGAGACTACCAATGCGCCGAAGAAGAGCAGGAATGTGGTACACCATGATGTGCATGTAAGGTGTGATTATCACGGTTTGGTCATACCCTGGCCCTGAACCAAACATAGAGACCATGTGCTCTCCCATGCCTTGACCTTTAAGCAGATAAGAAAGCATGGTTATAGATACAATCCAATCTCTGGTTTCTCATATTTTCTAATTCCATATAAAGGAACTTACAACATACCTTCTGCTCCAGCTCAGTGATTTGATCTTCCTCCAGGTGGTCTTTCTTCAGTTTATCAAGAATCTCTTGGATATCCTTCATTAGTCACAATAAAGTATTGTATTTGACAAATTAGCTCAGTTTGCAAAGCATCAGCTTAGACTTCTTTCCCCTAGCATTTACCTTAGTAAGTTTTTGTTGCTCACTTGAGTGACTGTACATCATACTGTATTTCTTACCTTCCATAGTTTCCTTGTCTTCTCAACTTTGCAGGCTGGAAGAAACTGTTCAAAATCTTGAGGGAGCCTTTGTAGTATTCGCCGCTTTTCATTTCCCAAGAGAGATGTCCACTCCCACTTGTTGTTGTTCTTCGTGACCCTAAGAGAGACCCCATGCCCTTTGACACATTCAAGAAATCTTGTTAGGTGCTCTGGTTTTCTCTGTGATGGTCGTATTGTCATCCTGAAAGTAATTTTAGAATTTTGAATTTAGTTTGACTTTATATCCACCTTCTTGGTGTATGTGTTGGTGTCTTGTATTACAGCCCAGCCAACTGAAATGCCATCCAATAGGTATGGAAACTTCAGCAGGGTAGTAGAATGTGAAAATATAACTTACATCATCCCACTTTAATACATCAAATATAACCAGTCAGTTACACGGAGCATTAAATGGAGCTCATCAGGGATGGTATTTTGTAGTGGAATCTTGAAGAGGGCTCACTGTGACAGCCAGGTTGTGTGGACCAGTTCTCACGTGTTCTTGACATCGGTGGCCTACTGTAGAAGTCACTGTCGCAAGACATGTCACATCTAATAGGAAAAAAAGCAATTTGCATTAACAGCATAGTCATACATTATAGAGCAGATTTCAGATGACTGTCGTGAGTAATTCGCAATTACTTTGTAATTACTCCTATACATTTTATTCAGAATTGGTGTTATTATACTTTGCGATTGGTTTTACTACAGTCATATGAAAACTGCTTTATCATGCATTTCATTGCATTCCAGACTCATGCATTGCAGTCTCCACTCCAATGATGTAAGAACATACCGGTCATCCTTGTAAATTGTGCACCAGATGCAGCTGTTGTTGGATGTAGCCGCCTTCATGCCATTGGCAAGAAGTAAGAACTGAGAAAGAAGTAAGAAGCAAGAACATGAGTAATGTTCGGTTATTGTGTTGTTAGAAAAAATAGCTAGCTTAATGTTCTAGTACTTGTCATCACGTAGTCACCTCCAAGATACCACTCAATATCCACCTTTTGGTCATCCACTGTTAAGGAGCCTTTCTTCGACCAAGCTGTTTACATCAGCAATGACATTGGCAAGGGATTCTTTAAGGTTGGAGTACTCCTCATTTGCCTTTACTATTGCTACAGCATGGTTCCCTGAAATCAATTTAAAAATAAATCCTTACTTAATGACTTTTAAAAAATAACTCTAAAATTGTGACATAATCCCTTCAAGCATATTATGTTACTTTTAATTTCAAAATATAGAGAAATTCTAGTTTACCTGAACTGGATAGACAAGATTGGTCTTCAGCAACAATGGCAAACTTCAGGATAAACAAAGAAGTACTATGTGACATCACTGCACCATCCCCATATAGCTTGACTCTTATCTTTCCACTGTGGTTATTATTTGTGAGGAGCTAGAAGTGAAAAGAAAAGCATGTAGATATAATAATAGATTTAGCCACTGCCTAAAAGCGGAGCTCCCCGATACATCATATCAGGAGTCCTGCGGCAGGGGAGGGGTGCTAGCATGAAAAAATATTATTATGGAATGCTATTTTTTGAAAAGCACAACGAAGTTTACTCACATAATTTCGGATTTCAAGCTCTAGTAGCTGTTTGATTGGAAGTTCTGCTCCTTCAGAATTCCCTGGCGTTCTTTTGACATCCCATTCACTGTTCAGGGTCTTCATACAGCCTTCGACGATGTACTTCCTGGGGAGGGACTTCTCATTCTGGGCCATTTCATGGTACCCTTCCATGGACACTGAGAATCTGTCTAGGATATAAAGCACTGTCCGCACTTTGTCTTTTTCCTCTTCACTTAACTTGGCATAAGCATCTAAGAGACAACAGCAGATATTTAATTAGCAGTCCTTAAAGTAGTAACAACTAAACAGAATAACAACTTAGGGTTTAGAGTTTAACTTGTCAACAACAACTTGACCCACAGGCATTAGTTTTTAGTTGTTGATATCATTTACTTGTCGATAACTGCTCTCGAGAGATGAACAAAAAGTGTTTGTAGTTGGTGTATGGGAATGCTACCTTTGACATTAACATTAGTGTTGTCCTTTTGGTGTTCAGGTTAGATGACATCAGTATCTTCTAAATCAAAATAAGATATAAAGATTGATATAAGCAATACATTTAATAATAATTTTTTGTAATCTTAAATTGAATTTATATTAGCTCAGTTAAACTGTGTGTTATTTTATAACTCAAAAACACAAAAACAAACAAACAGAGATTCTTATCCTTCTCAACCACAGCATCAGTGTTTTCATGGAACATAGATA
This sequence comes from Scolanthus callimorphus, assembly GCA_033964015.1. Classification (NCBI taxonomy): domain Eukaryota; kingdom Metazoa; phylum Cnidaria; class Anthozoa; order Actiniaria; family Edwardsiidae; genus Scolanthus; species Scolanthus callimorphus. The sequence goes on from CM066917.1 coordinate 3,006,226, forward strand.
AAACAAAGTACCATTTTGTGATGTTGATACGTTATTTTCCTCAGACTGTAGTAGCCCAAATGTTTTCGCAAACCAGAGCCCGGCTTCTGCTCTTTCCCTTATGAAATAAGTTAAAATTGAACTTTTTAATGTATGATCTTATTTTGTCAGTTGTTTGAATACGTCTCCTTACCTCAAATCTTTCAAACGGCGTTGCTGTTGACGTTTGCCAACTTCGCTGAACGCTTTTCCGATCCGGCCTTTTTGCGTCATGGCATCATAAAGATGGGCTGACTTTTCTGCAATTGAATAAATTTGCCTTAGCGTGGCTACTTGTCATATCGAAAAAAAACTAAATTAGACCTTGTTGTGTATTCTTGTTTAGTTTGAAGAGGCTTTTACTTTATTTTGTAGGTAGATAATTTTTCTTCCGACGGCGGTTCCGATGCGATGGCGAGAAGAGGTCTTCAGTCGATAGCCGAGGGAACTCAAGTTGCATTGCAGCAATTCAAATATATCTGTTGGGTGGGCCATTCCGCATCTTCTCCACTGCCAAAGTAATTCTCCGTTTATTAACAGCGTATGAGGCTGGCATTCGAACAGTGGAACAGCCATGTGGATGAAGGTTGGAGTGATCGGGGGTTCTACGAGCTCTGAAAAGAGTTCCCGATCCATGGTTTCCTTTTCGAAGACGGATGACATTTTGATGTTCGTACTGATCGAGCGTGTGATGTTCTGAATTATGTTTGATTCAGTCCCTTTAATCAAGCTAATCACGCGCCCGCGCTTTTTGATTCACTTTAGATAAGATAATAGAGTAATCTCGAAAGAGCTGAGATGTGAGTTACAAATTCTATAGGTACTTAAGCAAATTGTGGCTGTATTGTGGCTGATTGAGCTCTGTAAAGGGCCATATTACAATAAATTAACGCACATAGATGAAAAGTCTAAAAAAAGTTACAGAAAAATACGCGCAATTTACACAAAAGCAAGTGAAATGAGCTCTGTAGATGTTCACAAAACATTTCCCTTGCGTAAGTTTTTTAAAAAGAGCTTAAACGCAGTTAGAATTAGCTCTGAATATTTTCTCCATACAAAGCAAAGCTGCACAATACGTGAAATACATTCCCAAAAAAGTTATGTTTTTACTAACGCTACGGCAAATATACATCACGGAAATTATTTACTGATCTCTCGATTCCAAAATCCCGATAGTAACAAATTCGTAGCGCCTTAGGTTTTTACAAATTTCAGCAATATCACAACCAATGTGTACGGTTTTGGTCGTTTTTCTTTGTAATTGAGGCTAATTAACTTTCGAATCAACCGCGGATATGCTTCAATGACCCAGATGTATGTCGCTGGATTGTGCCCGATGGGTCCCGAAACAGCTGTGGATTGTCAATGTTCTGGTGTCTGGGTCTTTGCTTCAAGCTCTTGCAGCTATTGAAGTTGTTATATTTCACTTGCCACAATGAGATTACTGGTGCCAAAATGTGTGCTGGTGACAGTTATGAGACAGTTATGGGTTGATAACGTTATAGGAATGGGGACTTACTTCGTAGTCATAGCCATCTGTTATTCTTCTTTTTTTTTTTTTTCGTGCGCCCAATCCAGAATATGGTGCCTGATGCAATCTATATAGTCTATATGTCAATTTATAGCAATCAAAATAATATAAATGACAGTGTGGGACTTTGGTACAGGCATTGATTGTTTTCAAACAAAAAAAAAACAGTCTTTCTCTTTGAAGAAACTTAAAGGCCCATAACCAACCGACAGTCTTTGCGGCGGACTCTTAGCCAATCAGACCACCCGAAAAACAATGGGTCAATTTGAAAACAAGAAAACGGAGCGCAAAGGCTCCCGGTTGGTGATGGCCTTTAAACATTTACTGCTGACTTTTTCCAATTCCTATTTCCGGAATAGCACAGCTTCGACACTAGTTCTTCTCGAGGAGACTGTTCTTCTCGTTATTTTTAAAGAACTTTATAATTTCCCGGCCAGATCTTAGCCGCCTCTCTTATGACAGCACCAGTTCTGCATGAGACAGTTCTCGTAAGAGACAGCTAAGTAAATAATAATATGGTCCAAAACAAATGTGGCATTTACTGAGGTTTAGATTGCCATAGGTTTGAATCATATTTGGTTAGATTGTTCAAAAAACATTGTGGCAAACTTGTGCCAAATAATTTTTCATGGCTGTTATTTTTGTCATGCTCAACCAGCAACACGTATGAAAAAATATTGGCAATTGAAGCTCCGTCATGAGATCTAGAACTACTAATTTTTGCTGGTTGAGCGCAAAAAAATTACGCAAGCCTTTTTAAATGAATGATAACAATCCTAGTAGCCATAAGATTGTATTATGCCTCCTTTTTGCAATGAGATATAGTCTGATATGTTGGTTCCCTGTAATTCCTTGAGCTAAAGACAATTATGGGAACCCAAAACATGAGAGATTTGATGGGTGCAATCAAAGAAAACAGCTGTCACCTTTGAGAAGTTGTCCCTCCTCTCCAAAATTCCTTTCCAGGAGCCATGATTGGACATCTTCAGAAGACCAATCTAAAATTATTATAATCTAAAACATTTGTTTGATAAATTTTGAGCCTCGGGTTTTATTCGGAATTGGTGTAATTACTTTACGATTGGTTTCACTACAGTCATATGAAATCCGCTCTAAAGCGTTTTAAATTTGGCGGCAAAGATTTTCAATAGTGCTAATAGTTTAATGACAAGACACGCCGCAATGAACGATAGTTTTTCAGTTGTTTCTCCCGCTTTCGGAGTATTTCTCCCGCCCATATTTCTAGGAGAACCGTGAATCTCCCGCTTGTTGTTCACTTGAGGTTAGCATCTCAAAATTCTAAGATCTCCTTCACTCACTGAGCCGTATTTCAAATTCTCCTGAACCACGAAAAGCGACGCGAAGAGCAGCCCAGAATGGACACAATTTTGAAATGTAACTTGCTTTGACACCGGAAGGACGCTTCGCGTTGTTTTCTACAGCCAGATGAGTTTTAAAACAACCGAATTTTCCAAGAGAAACAATTGAACACCACTTCTTCTTGAAAATGAAGCAGAAACGGCGGGAAAAACCGCTGGCCTGCGCCTGGGCTTCCGTTAATGGACAACAATTCTGATATCACATAAAATTTCATATTGTTGTAAAAATATGAGTGATTGACAAAAACAGATACTGAAACAAAACAGTAAAATACTTGTATGATGGGAGCATTAATTAATTATTTATAAACTGTAGGTTATATTTAACGTTAACCCATACATCAGATTTTGTATGACTGTGAAAAGTGTCGTGACACGGCACTTCACGGCACGGAACCGGGCCTGCTGTAAATTGCTATATAACCGAAGAAGGTCGCGTAGTCGTGTCATGGCCGAAGCGTGGCACAATGTTGCTAAGGCACTTTTAACAGTCAAGTACAAAATCTGCCCTAGAGGCTGAATGGTCATATGAATGATTGAAACATTTAATAATCATTTTCAAATTACCTCTCGTAAAGTTTCTGTTCTAGTGACGAAAGAGATGCTTTGAGAGCGGCTGGGCAGCTGTTCCAGTTCCAGGCCCTGGACTGATCCGTTCTGATCTTCATGGCAGTAGTCTCGCAAGACATTCGCTTATTAAAAGTTATCAGTCTGGCGAGAACTGCCTTCGCCAGATCGAGCCATAGGCGGTGGTCTGCCTGAGGCTCCGACTTTAAGGTCTTGCCTATTTCTTCGATCCTGCGGTCCAAATGCTTTCGGAGTGCCTCTAGGTACTCTGCCAGGGGAAGGTATTCCACCTTGTTATACATGTTGTGTCCCAAAGTGGCCAAGGGCATAGAGGAAACCTTCTAACTCCATTCGGCATTGTACAGCTGTACAAACGTCTTTTTGTTGCGATTGGTCCTTTTCCCGCAGGGGTCAAATAAGGCATTGGAGGTGGCGAACTTGATATTGTGCCCGAGCTTCAATGCCAATGAATTGTCGAAACAGCAAAGCTCTTTCACGGATTCTATTTTGAGATCAAGCTTGGACGTGTCCAAGAATGACACCAGCCCTCCGTTGAGTTGGTCTTTCTTATTCAGCACCATTAGCAACCTTGCTAGCTGCTTCATTCGCTGTGAAACATTATGGTATTTTTCTTCCCCGTCTTTTTCAAGCAGAGAGGCGCCCACCTTGCGTATCAATTCGTCTTTCCGTCCCAAAACCGATACCCCATCATCCTTCATTTTTGCTAACAACCTCGCGAGGGCCCTTCATGGGGATCTGTGCTTATCCATGTAGCTAGTCAAGTTGGTTGGCCTGAGGCATTTGGGATTTTTTATTCCAATTAAAAAAATTATATTCAATGCCACTTATTAATGCTGTAAGAAATTCAACATAACAGTTACCTCGGTTTTCATCTTTAACATTCCTCGTCACCTCCTGATTGCAAAAAAAAAGAAACAAAATCAGTCCACTTGAGGCTTGACTAATTCTCAGAAGGAAATAGGAACTGTAGAAATAGGCCTGTCTATTTCTACGGAACTAGTGCTAGGTATGCACTTCTATGTTCTACCCTATGCATTACGTGAATTTTTTTAGGATTTCACTGGTCACGAAAACCACAACCCTAATCCATGTGGGATGCTTCTTCTGTATCTGCGCATGTTTGGTTCTGTATCTGCCCATCCTTGGCGTCTACATCACACTAGCCATACTCTCTGGGTGTCGAAATTTTTCATGACTACATTTTATTTTGTTTGAGGAAATTGTTTGAATAAATTCTTAACAGTTTCCTAGTCTTAAACGAATAAAACGAATGCGCCTAAGTCTGTCGAATTAGATGACTAGTTCCTTAGTTGACTTCATGACGGCGTACACTATGTATAGCGCCTAGTCCTTCCTACTCGTAAAATTTAATTCGTATTGACTAATTCAAGTTATAAATTTCTGCATCTTGTAATATAAATTTCAGAAGTGATATATAAAACTCGCTTTTCGTGTTTTATCGATTGATATAAACACTCGGCTTCGGCTCGTGTTTATATCACCCTATAAAACACTCTAGCTCGTTTTATAAATACCACTTATTTCTGCATCTTGTAATATAAATCTTGTAATGATATGGATGCAAAAATTTCTCGATTCTGATTGGTCGAGAGCAGTGCAATTACAAAAGTAATTTGCACTCCAAAAAAGTAATTGCACTCAAATGAGTGCAGGTATTTCATGAAGCTGATTGGCTAAATAAACAATGGATTTTGCTAACGAGCCAATCAAATGCGCTAGCTGTCACGCCACTTGATCTGTTTGAGCCTTGTCAACAAGATGGGAGATCGATAGATGGCTTTGGATGGAGGGAGAAATTCGGTTCCTTTTCATGAAAATCATCTTCCGAAACCCTTGGCAAGCAAATGTGAATTCCTTATGGACTTGAGCAAGACTTGTTTTAGTTTTCATTCTTTGCTATGGAAGGATATGAAGGGAAATCTTCGTTGACTGTGAATCTAGCAGCGGGAAATGCCAGCGATGAAAATGAACTACAAGAACACATGCGATACGGACAGTTTTCCGGATCAAATTCCTGTCAATCTTGGTTGTTTAGCTGTTACTAGAAAGTTTACACAAGAGAAGACTTCAGGTATGTCTTCTGTGGAACCTACAATCTGATCGCATAATAAAGTGTCCACTTTCACCGCACCCTACTTTCAATGTTGAGAGCACTGCGAGTAGAAATTTAGCCCGATTTGCGTCCGAAAATGTGACTTCATTTTTCACAATTAAGGAGGGGAGGAAAAATTCTGTCAAAAAATGAAACTGGACACTTTATTTTCTTCGTCAGATTGTCTTTATAAGGGGTTATAGGGCGCTTTTCGGGAGAGTAGTGTGACGGGTGTAAATAGAGACAACGCACGCGACGAATAGAACTGACGCAGTTCAGGATGTTTCTGGCTAGTTATTTTGTTATTTATATGATAAATCGATGAGGGAAGTTGTTAATTTTGGAAATATAGACTGTCTAAATAGTACCCTTGTGTTGTCAAACTTCAAAATTGACGCGTTTTCAAAAAGTCATTGTTTGAAAACGATGATCGTTCTAATGACGTTTTCCAGCGAGCTCAAAGCTAGGATATTTTGTCATCGGAAAGTGCAGGGACTGTCACTTAGAAAAGTGTCAAAAGTATTCGATGTATCAAAGTCAACAGCTTACAAATCAGTTAAAAATGTAGTTGTTTGTCGAGAAAGAGAATTACCCTTTGATGTTAACATTAGGGTGCCATTCAAAAGATGCTAGTCACATGACATGTAATTATGCGTACAATTCACAATAGGACGGTGAGCCATCACAAATATATTGCAATTTTATAGCTTCATTAACTAAAATCCTAATTCTAACTCAATTCTATACTAGACACAAATTTACCCGAAAAGTTTATCCTCTTTCTTTGCTACTAGAATGTTGGATAACGCGAATAAGATCAATTTTTCGTGGCGCACCGTCAGTCTAAAAATAGAAACACGTCTACTCATTTTTCTTGAGAAACCGACGGTGCGCCACTGAAAAGTCGAAAAAACTCGCGTTAAACTATAACTTTATTAAGCTTTGAATAGCGTAGAGCCTTCGATAATCTTTACTCTATAAGGCTGCGAGATTTATAGCTGAATATATTTGCAGGGAAATTAATAACTGTATTCTGAAGAATGGCGCACCGTCAAATTCGATTACAAGGCATGTAAAAGTACAGAGCTCATTAGCATAAACAACTGTACTGACAACTTTTTTTGTTTGTTTGTTTGTTATTTATCTCTAAAAGGAAAACTTTGTAGCTAAATCTTGATTAATGTTTCAAGCATTCTGGTCGTGTTTAAGAGGATCTTCTAGGAAAAGAGAATGAGTTCTGCGAAGTCTCAAACTACAACTAGTCACAAAACTCTAGTTTCTGTCTCCCCTCGGAAACCATTTAGCAGCAAACACCTATCAACCAAACACAGGTAACGCTCAATACCCTCACGACACAATAAAGTAAGTTTCTATTTGTTCGCCGGTTTTTAGCATGTTCTGAGTATATGTTCTCTAGAAATTCATACAAAGAAAAAGGCGCCAGAAAAAACAACACATATTTCGACTCTTTTCATTGTTTTTTCTTATATTACTTAGAGTTACTAAACTAAGTAATTACACCAACAAGTTTACACACCATAACTATGCGCTGCTACAAAAATATAAACCCGTTAACTTTGCGCTTTGCCGTTGGTCATTACAACTCGAATTTGCCCCCTTTTGCGTTACATCCCGTAGTATCGAATACAAATACAATCTGATCGCATAATAAAGTGTCCACTTTCACCGCACCCTACTTTCAATGTTGAGAGCACTGCGAGTAGAAATTTAGCCCGATTTGCGTCCGAAAATGTGACTTCATTTTTCACAATATTAAGGAGGGGAGGAAAAATTCTGTCAAAAAATGAAACTGGACACTTTATTTTCTTCGTCAGATTGTAGCTATGTTCACCTTTCTGGACAATATTCTGCCCGTTTTTGGTGACCGAAATGCACAAACAACTAAGCTTTCAAAAGCAATTCAAACTGAAAGAAACCAACCAATTCATTAATTAATACAGCCTCTCTTATGTTATTTTGGAATCTGAAATAAAGTTTATGATTGTCAAAACAGAATTCCACCTGCTTCTTGCATAAAATAAATTTGTTGTGTCAAGTATATTTATGTCAAGTTAGGTTTCGTAAACTTTGCTCGCTTGTCTCGCACGCGCTCAGTGCATTTGTGGCCGCTGCAAATAAGGTCTTCTCTGAAAATTTTTGCATCCATATTATTAATAAATAATCATACGACTATTCTCGTTCAATTTGGGATTAATTACACTCTCGTGAGTTTTTCAAAAAGCTCAAATTGCACTCGCCCTTACTTTTTGAAAAACTCACTCGTGCAATTAATCCCAAATTGAACGAGAATAGTCGTATGATTACCTATACTAATATAAATTTCAGAAGTGATATATAAAACTCGCTTTTCGTGTTTTATCGATTGATATAAACACTCGGCTTCGCCTCGTGTTTATATCACCCCATAAAACACTCTAGCTCGTTTTATAAATACCACTTATTGTGTGTACGGGAACACCCGAACTGGCACACGTATACATGTTTCGGAGAATATAATCAACGTATATTCAGCCTGCCGATTAACTTGTGTTCGCAGGGATTTTAAAATTTGGACCGAACCTTGGATTCCCTTCAGGATAGGGATGATGATTAACATTGGCGAAACTTGGGTGAGCGGTGGGTTCGATATCAAAGACAGCAGGAAAAAGTGACTCTGTAGTCCGGCCGTTGACCTATAGTTTTTCAAGTTTGCAACGGGGTTACCCTCGACGTAATGTATGGCCGCTTTAATTTTTTTGCGGATCGTTGTTAGTAATGTTCTGTGTCTGCTTACTTCAGCCAATTCTTTCTTGTCAATATTATCCCAAAAACATTTAACCGCTGCGTAAATATAAACTCTTACTTAATCATCTATTAGGATGACGAACAGAGCGATCCTGAAACAGAAGATGATCAAGTAAGTGTTTATATTTACGCAGGGATAAAGAACATAAAACGCTGTATTGGGCTCTTTGCCATTTCAATTAAAGTTTAAATACTTGTTATACAAAGCCATCCCAATGGGCATCCCACGCGTGTAACTTTCTTGTATACACACAAGCCATTTCAGTGCAACTGAAACGAATTGTCACTTTGGGATCTAAACCCATCAGCTTAAAGAATATGTTGCACTACATCGTGCTGCAAAATATCGGCAGGTTCCGAAAACGGGAACAGTTTTTATTTCGCTGTCGAAACTAAGCTTGCAAGACGACATCTTCAAGAGCTGATAAGCATAGAGATTAACATAACTTTGCATAAATTAAAAGCAGAAAACCGGACGTGACGTCAACTGATGTACAGAGCTGAAAGGCAATATGGCGGAAGGTATGAAGAATCGGGGAGAGGGGCGCGGTTTTGTATCGTTTGGGCTACGTTTATCGCTTTTAGATAGATCCAGGCTCGGTCAGATGGACGAACAGTGTTAGAAAGAGGATTGTATCCGGAAATGTGTCTAAGAAAGACGTAATTTAGCGTCAAAATCTGAGTGAAGCTGTTGACTAACGACTTCGCAGCACGTGGCAGCTCAACCACAACAAGCAAATTTTGTTCGTCTTTTTTGCACAACACCAGGAACCAGACAAGTCCAAATATTTTGTTGTGAAGATCGTTGGGCTATGTTATTCTCTGGTAGAAAGACCCAATCTGGGTAAGTTTCAAGAACAGTGTTTGCAAGAGCATTATTCGCAATATGTCGAAGGGTGGAGTTCGGCGTTGAAAAGCTGACCCGGGTGAACGAAATCACTTCCTTCAGCCTTCAGGGCGACCTCAGCAAGCATTTTTGGGACCCTTTCGTCGGAATCATGAACTAAACAAGTCGGGTTATTTTCTTCCAACGACTAAACTGAATTAGTTATTATTTCGTGGTCGGCATGAAGAGGGCAGAATTGCTTCGAGCCTCGATGAGTTCTTCAATCTCTCCTGTCCTGAATCACCGTTTAATTAATTAAGAAGCACATTGGTCTTCAAGCATAAAATATGTGTTACACAACCATTGATTCTTTAATCAGACTGGATAATACTATTTGTTCATCGTCGGTAGTTATTTCCTACTGTGATTTTGTTGTCTTGTTGGTCGAGGAAGAGTCCATTTCGAGTCCATCATTCATAATCGCAATTCCTTCGAACAATCGAGCCATCATATAAGAAACCGTATCTTTAATCTAAGCACTTAAAGTAAATAGTGGAGATTTACTTTTGTGTGAAGATAGTAACGAGTTTAAAACATACATGTATGTAATAGATCGGCAAGTGATATGTACTACGTACATTGTAATTCAATAGAGACAACAGAGGGGTCTAAACTAGTTTCACAATAGAATGAACATCTGGAGAGGACGAATTTTTCGATACCCCATAAAAATACCTGAGAGTCGATTTTGACCCCTAAAAAATATGTCGACAAATAGGTCGACATGTGAAGAAGATACGGAGATACTGTAACAAACAATTTACGTTGTTATCTGGAGCACAATTAGTAATTTTGATACCAAAGAAACAACTCTCTTATTCTTACATTGCAGGTATCTGCAACTGTATAGGGTATCGTACTGGGTTTTCAGCCCTTTGGCTCTGGGGTTGTACCTAAATGTGCCAATTGTTGCCAACTGATCTGGCACAGGGAATGTTTTTGCAGATTTTCGCTGATCCTTACTACAATTGGTTGTTAACGGTAATTCGAATTTTATCCCCTAAAATGTACCAGAGGCTGAACCCCCAAAAAGTGCAACGAGCTTCCCCACCCTGACCTCCAGGGGGTCAGATCTCAGAGGCTCAGCAGCCTCAGTCATCTCTCTTCCCTAAAATGACGAATCCCCCCACCTCACGGGCAAAATGAAAGCACCACCAAAGGTCGCAAATTGCCAACCCCACCAGGAAAATCGGTATGCCCAAGCCCCAATTAAGTCGCAACAATACCGAATACTTCCAGTGCATTTCCAGTGACAGGTGCATTATTTTCCACCTAAGTGACAATCCGCACCGTTATTCTCTAAGCATTAATCAGCCCTACCCCACTGGGGAGCTGTGCTAAGTTGCATGGATATATTTTATTTTTCCCATGGGTGAGGGATGATATAACATTTGACATATCACAAGATCTCAAGGGTAGGGTTGTTTGACAAAGTCTTGCAAGAGGATCTCGTGCAGACGTATCTTGGACTAAATGAAATAAAGTTTGTAATAATATTGCTGTGATAATTTATATAATCTTAAATCATTGCCTTATTTGCCACCAGGGGATGTGGTATTTCACACCACATAGGCGGCACGGGGCCATAAAAAGTTGAGGTGCTAATGTGCTAATTGGTAAGGATGTATGGGATTGAAAACACAAAAATACAGTTAAATGTATGAAAATTTTCCGAAAAGTAGGGTGCTCGAGCATCCCCTTAATGTATGGCTCTGCCGCCTATGTTGTCCCCTGGGCAGGGAATTTGACATAAAAATGGGATGAAATCCGCCTGGGTGAGCACGGGTAAGCTTAACATTGACTGGTGCAGTACTCATTCTCTGGCTGATTCTTCTTCCGCTTGTTTTTTTTTTTGCCGGTCTTGTCTGTACATAGAGGGTCAACCAGCCTAGGAACTGCTTTATGTATAATTGCTTATAATCATGTTGTGTGATGCATTGAGCGTCAAGCCCATCAAAGGTAAACTTCCCAGTGCAACATAGGAATTTCTCGCAGCAGGGAAACTCACGTACACCGGCAAGGTGTTAAACACTGCATCCCCCACATTTGCACCTGGAAATATGTATTTCAGGTTAGCTGGAAATGAAATTAGGACAACAAATACTTCCTTAGAAACACTTTGTACCAGGAATCGAGAAGATCAGTCCTGTCGTATCGTGCAGCTCCTCATCGTTTCAGCATCCGACGAATCCTCACCAGAACTTTCGCTGGCCAAAGGCTCATTTGTGTACGGTTCCAATGAAGTTGCCATGAAGCCCTCTTCTTCTTCCGATTCCATAGAAACAGAGTAATTAGAGCGCTTGGATTCGCTTTCGCTAGACGACATTACTTATTTAGAGCTCTTGGCTAAAAAGGTAATGCAATCAATAATTCCAGTCATGAATCAATATTAATTTATTGATTGAACTCTTTATCTATCGACATTAAAGTTATCCTGGTGTCATACAGTCAAGAGTGATTCAATTAAAGCTACTATTATTACCATCCAAGTGTTGTGGACTAGCCACAGCGTTTTGTTGTTGAATCCCAACAGTTTGACTGTAAAGGCTGGATAAGTCTGGCCAATATGCTGATAAGAGGGTACAACACTGCTTGACGCGCTATTCTGAGAGCTCTGTGCTGGTATTTATTTACTCAGGGAAGATGCTAGGACTTCAGCTACCGTCTGTGCAATTGAGGAGATCACCTCTTGAGAACTGGTAGGGTTGGCCATGGGCATCTGTGTGACGTGTAAGGTCGTAGCACTAGGTTGTGGGTCCTCAGAGGCAGTTCCTTCCAGTGTGACTGTAGGCAAGCTGACACCCCGTGCCGTTCGCCCTCGTCTGCTCTCTACCTGCAGTGGTGTGGTTTTGCGCCGCTTCGAGCGTCTAACAGGTGGCATTCTGTAACTAAAATGTAAACTACTGGAAAACTGTCGCAGTGCAATCAATAATTGGAAAATACTCTTAAACTCTTGTAAGCATCATTGCAGTTGTAGGACCATATTTATAAAACTTGTTAAGGTTGATTGTTGTTTTGTATTGTATTGTATTGTAAATCAACAACCTGACATACCAGGGCAAGCATCCCGGCCATTACAATGATGCAGTCCAAGTGGCGACAACCGCCAAACATGACAGATGGCTTGACAGGACACCATCTCTGAACAACACACACCTGCATCCCTGCCATTACACTGATGCAGTAAACAATTGTTTTAAACCTTGGCAGGCAGTTCTACTAATTGCCCCTCTCGCGCAAGGAAATTTGTTTGATATTGCCGACAAAAATTGCATCTAGGCAATTCTGCATACAGCTATTAGTAACGTTAGTTGAATGTGTCCCAGATTACACCTGATGGGGCAAGCATACTTACTTTTCATGGTTTAGCAGGACCAGGACCCAATCATGGTTTAGGAGGACCGTGGATAAATTGGTTTCCCAGCCACACCCTACATGCGTTTGTTATGCATTTACTATAAATTTTGCTGAAACAGTCTTATATGGTGATATATGCCTTTCCCTTTGTTTAAAGTTTACACACTTGGGTTTAGCGGGACCGGCAAAAGTCGTATCGGGGGTGGTTTAGGAGGACCGGGACCCCAACCTGGTTAAGGAGGAGCAGGCATAAATGGCGGGTTTCCTAGCCACATCATATATGCGTTTGTTATGCATTTACTATGAACTTTGCTGATGCAGCCTTTTCTGCTGATAATATGTCCCTTTCTTTGTTTATAGTTTACACACTCCGGCGAAAGTCTTAGTCGTGGTGGTTTATCAGGACCGGGTTGTTGGGTTGGGTGGTTTACCAGAACCAAGGCTTTAACCCTAATACAGATCAAATGTTTGATGGTAGCGCTGTGCCGCTTTGCAAATCGGGTTTTTGAAAGATCTATTTAACAATAAGTCACCGAAGGTAACGTAAATATCGGCGAATATCGCCTATTTGCGCGCTGATATTTACGAGCCTGAGGCGACTAAGTTGTTTTAGTTTAATTGCTCAAGTGACTGTTAAGATTTTCAACAAAAAAAATCACTTCTTCTTTAGTTCCACGTAATAAAGTGCTCGCACGATAACCACTGCTAGTCAGGAGGCAAACGCCAAAAAAGTAATTTTTTTACAGCCAAAGACGCTCAAGCGTCCCCCTCTAGAGTGCAATAATGAGTTGATTCTTGGAATATTGGTTCCATTATTCGATTCAATAATGCATTTGGCTTGGGAAAACGTATTTCGATATGAGCTCGGATTTCGGCTAGATCACCTTCCTGAACCACGCTCCGACACTCTTAAGTCACCTTTATGCTTCTTGGAATATCCCTGATAATACTGATCAACAATTTCTTCTCTAAATGAACGAGCGAGAGATTTACCAGGCTCGCAAAGTCTACCAGGGCCGCCATATTGGTAACAAAACTCACAAACAAAAGGCTCCCTGTGGATGTCACCATATATGGAAGTGCCTCCGCCGCCTATCGTCCAATCAAAAAGCGAAAGCCCAGTTCAAATCGAAAGACGTTTTCCCAAGCCGAAAGTATTATTGAATCGAATAATGGATCCAATATTCCAAGAATCAACTATTGCCCTCTATGGGGGGACGCTTGAGCGTCTTTGGCTGTAAAAAGTTTTGAGTAGAAGCAGGAAACATAGCTTAAAATCTTCCAATTATCATGCTGATTAAGAAAAATGCTGTTTCCACCTCAAAATGTTTGGTCTTTGTCATTTAAGGGGAGGATTTCTATTGGCGCTTGCTCCTGCAACATGGAAATGAGGCTGAAATGTAAACATACTTGTATCTCCGATATTATTGAACGAAATTTGTTGAAACTCACCAGCTATACTATTAGGATCGACCTGAATCCAGCAAGGTGATTTGTGTACGTTAAGAGGGTCACGTGACTTGTCTAGCATGGAAACGAGGCTGAAATGTAAAACATGCTTGTATCTCTGGTATAATTGAACAAAATTTATTGAAACTCAGCAGTTATACTATGCAGATCGACCTGAATCAAGCAAGGTGATTGATTATAACTTATGGGGTCGCGTGATTTGTCTATCATGGAAACGAGGCTGAACACTTGCTCAATGAATTAACAGAACTGAGTCAAACTTACAAGAAATAATTGTTATTTATCATGCCAGTCACGTTTATGATCAAACATGGAAATAAGGGGGTGCTCTTTCTTCTTATTGAGATGAGGCTGTACCTGGAGCTGAGTTGGATTAATAGAAAAGAGGATTTAACAAAATATTTAGCACAATTACAAGACACGCATCATTAGTTTTACTGGCCGACTGATGGCTTTAATTTATACACTGGACCATCATCAAATTTACTCTTTTTATACGAACATGCTGTAATAGTGCTCTAGACGTTGCTCTCTAGACGTTACTCTCTAGACGTTACGCTCTAGACGTTACTCTCTAGACGTTACTCTCTGATGTTACTCTCTAGACGTTACTCTCTAGACGTATTTAACCAAATCAGTTCATGGGCCTATGTGTCAATCATCCTCGGCGTCATCGTTTGCTGCCACGTTTTGGGGATTTCTGCATCTTAAAGCGCCGTTACACTTGCAGGCTTTTGAACAGGGAAGGTTAGCCGTACACAGGTGCACCGCAGGTTCGCACAGCTCTCCTCACTTGAACACCCGCAGAACGCCAGTTGGAGACATGCTGCTGAAACTACCTAGAAGGCCGCAAAGTAATTAGTATTATATACTATTAAGTGCTACTCTATTTAAATAAATATAGTATTGTTATATTTTTATTACCTCTTGGGTCAGCAGCTTTGGTTCTAGGATTCTCTCATCGCCGAGGTACCAGCCATTATCATCTTGAGGGCGAGGAATGGACGGGCGAGCATTTTGGGCCCTTTTCCAAACCATGGCTTGGTAATTGGCCCTTCGGATGTGCAGGTGTAGGGCATCTTGCGTAGGTGGTAGGGTGTCAAGGTTCTTTTTGACTTTCCTAAACGCTGCTGCCCTTTCCCGGTTTATTTCGACTTCCTGTGTACCCTTGTTATACAGTTGACACACGAACGCCTCAGCTTCAGATAATGTGCGTGGGATAGGGGGGCTTGCTTCGCCAATAGATGTTATCCGGTTTAAGGTCTGCTCATGAAGCGCTTTCCATGTTTTTGCCTTTCCTATCCCCGCGAACTGACTTGTGGTATACACACCCAGTCATAGCATGGAAGGCTAAGAAGGACTTCCTCCTTCCTCCGGAATTACTATTCTGTGGACTGGAGTGAACCGTTTTATTCTTGAAGTGCCAGAAAACATCCATACCTCATCACAAAGATCGTGCCGGTGAGCCAAAAGAAGGACAAGGACATCGGTATCTCGACACATCACATTGACTTGCTTATAACCTCTGACAGCTGCATCTCGTGCATGGAGGACTATCCTTGTGTCTGCTTCTTCGTGACTCGAAGATAATCCTCGAAGATCGTCTCTAGTGGACGACCAAACTCTCAGTATCGCTTTAAAACCCCCACTCACAACCAGCTCACGACGAGGGTGTGGTTCGTACCGTTCTGAAATCTCTGTGGATAGGAAATGGGTAAGGCTTGCTTTGTTTTCCTCGATGATGATATATTTGTCCCAGCTGCCAATCCTCTGGTCTCGGCTTTCGACGTCTTTTCTGATTCCTCTCGTCTTCCCTCCCTTTCGCTTCAACCTTGTGCTTTCTTTGATCG
This sequence comes from Scolanthus callimorphus, assembly GCA_033964015.1. NCBI lineage: Eukaryota > Metazoa > Cnidaria > Anthozoa > Actiniaria > Edwardsiidae > Scolanthus > Scolanthus callimorphus. The sequence continues at coordinate 3,022,223 of CM066917.1, forward strand.
AATTTGTGATATACTGATCAGAAACTACGTCAACGCTTGTGCACTGTTCCGAGAAGTGAGAAGTGACGAATTTAGTGAAATTATCGCTCCACTCCGAACGCCCCAGCAGTATTTCCAAGTGACTGGACTGCTGCCATTCCATCAATGATAGTACAGGTTTCAGATTGATTTTGTGGGGGCTGACCCTGGCTGACATTCTCCTGTAGGATGTTACCCAAATCAGACTTCCCTGTAGCTTGGCGTAAACCTCCGTCTAACGTTGCGATTGACATTGGCACAGGCGAAAGTTTCCGTTGTAACAAGGCGTCCACATCTACATCTCGGCCGGACGCAACTACAACTCTTCTTAGGAGATCCCTGTCTGCCTTGATGACTGTCTTGCTTTTGCCAACTGGCACAGACACCGAATACAAAGTCTCCAAGGTTTTCAGTTTTTGCTGTTTGATTGAGTCGTGAAACTTGACATTCTTGCTGATCAATCTCTCTTGAAGAAGTCCTGCAGTTTAGTCTTGCCTTTCTGCCTTGCTTCCAACAAATCTCGTTTGATCTCCTCGCTAGCAACATCGCCAGTAGTGACTACGACTAAGTTCTCTGTCTGACGGAACACCTCATACTTCGAAAACTGTGCCACAATCTTCAGAACATCCTCCTCATCTTTCTTCATCCGTGTTTTTCCGAGGTCTTTATGACTTGAACTTTCGTTGAGTCCACTGACGACGCCAAACATTGCTCTCGTATCCTCGGACAACTGCGCGCGTTCGTTGTATGTCAAACACCAGCGATCTGTCGCTGAGTCAGTTCGCGTGATTCCTACCAGGCCTCCTGCTACTTTGCCAGTCTTGTTAACATGTTCAAGAACTTGATCATCTGGGATTTGGTTGAAGGTTGTAGTGGTTTCTTTTGTCTGGTGAACCTCTGGTGCGCTTTGTGGTAATGCCTTCATATCAGCTAAAAAGACCGTTGCCCATCGTGTATAGTTCACATGATCAAACACAGCAAACCATGGGAGCATTTCAGCAATACAAGATAGGTAAAGATCCCAGTCTCCTTCTCTGATCGCCCGTGTAAACCTTAGCAGGATAGAAACTAACAGCATATATTGCCTCCAGTAACAAAACGTGGGATTATTCTGATGTGCTTTATCAAACTCGTTAATTATATTGACCACATGCCCCATCTCATCCAACGCAAGCTTATATGCTGGGGAATCAACTTTTGTAGAGCCCTTGTCGTCTGTTGTAAATCCAGATGCCAACTTAGCGGGAAGACTGGCTAGTCTTCCGTCTGAATCCTTTCCTTCATCTTTAACCAACGACATGAAGAGGGGCCAAAGAACTCTCCATAGCGCCTCATAACTTAATTTGTGCGCTCTTGTGACACGGTTCTAGAGTTTTCCTTTCAGAATGTTCCCTGCTGTTGTCTCTACGAAAACCTCACTTTCCACCCAAATATCGGAATGCCTGAGGATTCGAGGAACTTTCCAATGACTTTAGAAAATGTCATTTGCGTATGGAAACCACCTAGAATAAAAACGACATTCTTCAGCTCCTCTGACTTCTCCCACTGGAGCATTTTAGCCTTGTTATATAAGCCCTCGTCCATCGTTACAACTGTATATTTGCCACCTCTCAGAGCCGTCGTTGCCTTGCATCTTAATATAACGGTCCACAGAGTTTCATACTCATGGGCTGGAGCATTTACTATCGGCATCGGACCAACGATCGTCACTTCAGGTGGTTCTTTGTCTGTTGTAAGCTGGTTGAAACCAGACCATCCAGGAACGTTCTGGAGCTCAGGCTGTTGCTGGGATAAACGTCCTAAATTCCATGACAACTCCTTCTTGTTTGACTCGTCGATTTTGTTTTTATCAGGTGCATACCATTCTTCCTTTGCTTCTTGGTTAACTGGCTCTGGTTTGTTTTTTTTACGATAACGTCCTCGAGCTCATGTAGCTGATTAGGTAGCTCTACATCCAAACGCCTAACAGACTTTGGGGTAATGCGAACTTCAATTCCCGATTCTTCCCCTTCTTCTTTGCGACGGAAAGCTGCCACTTGAGTTGCATGAAATGTGCCCATTCCGCTTAGTGTCTCCTCGTTTATATCTATATTGTCCACGGCATATCGTGTGTAGTCTGCTGTTGTTTCTCTACAGAAATTACGTGGAACAAAACATTCCCGTTGTCTGTGTATTTCTCAAGCACATCATTTGCGATGGTATTGTCCATTCTCAAAACCGTCTCATAGCTTACAGAATGGCCAGCAGAGTACAGAAGCTGTACAAGTTCTTTTGATCTTGTGGCCTGATGTATAGTAAGGCCCAAGCCTACATGCTTAGGTGTTAATTTTCGACCTCGAGAAGCTAAAAATAGGATATCCTGGCAAATACTTAAGACTTTTGTCTTACAATATTAATCTTCAACGCCATCATCTTGGTGACCTGTGCACAGCAAATTGATTAGTGTAAACAAACTATCTGAATTATTTTCTCTGCACTCTCTTGACTTATGTCTCTGATGCAATCATGACCAGCATAGAATTAACGTCATGATGGACCTTAATTGCCAGTCGATAAAGCCAACTCAACAATTCTGCATTTAAATCTATATCTTCGTTGGCATCACCAATCATCTCATCACCACTTACATCCTCGTCATCATCATAACTATCTTCCTGATTGTTTGATTCTTTCTTGATAGTACCAGTCGCCTGATTGCTTGACTGCTGATTGTCCGTGGAAGCTTTCGCTTTTCTCAAAAAGCTTGCATAACACTTTAGATGGTATTTGCCTTCTGCGGCAACCAGGTCATTGATTCCTCCGAGTTTACAGCTAATTTCTTTGTCTACACCAGAAGCTGCAATCTTCAAAATTTTGTTCGATGTCTGAAGGGTTTGCACATTATTTAAGACATGCTTACGGCTATTATTCTGGCAAAGCATACACTTATTCCAGTCAATAGGGCTGGTCGAAGATCTCCTCGACGCAGGAACCTGTTCTTTTTCGGTTTCCCAACTACTCGACTGCAAGCGCCTGATATGTCCCTCGTTTGTGAAGGCACTGTAGCACGCTCTGTGCCACAGAACAACATTGCTACCTCTTTCCTTCAGTGATGTTGCTATTCTGGAACAATTGTACTTCGTATCTATACTTTCTCTGATACCAGCACAATAGACGATACGTGCTATGCCGTGGTCAGTTCCTTTAGAAATCGGAATTTTTTTCTTTGGGAATTTACCCTCTTGACATATTACACATTTGTTCCAATTCACTTCTTCCTCGTCCTCATTCTTCTTTTCTAAAATAAAACAACTTCTGATTAATAGAATATATAAAAGGCGATGTCTGTAATATCTCTTTCGAGCCAAATATTCTTCTTCTTCTGATCAGTTTACAGTTTGGTTACCTAAAACAATTCCGTAATCTCGTACTCTAGAATTCCAGTTTTCTAAGAACATTCTAGCATTTACAGACAGCAAAAATGTTACTGACAAATATGTATAACACCTTTGAAACCCTTGTTTTGTACTTACAGCTCACCTTTTCTTTCAATGTCCTCTCTATTCATGCTGCCCTCTCTATTCATACTGTAAAAACAAAATAGCGGCCTTGTGTTGACTCGCTTTGATGCCACAACCTCGCTCTCGTGTTAGCCTCGTTTTCATGTAAAAACTTGATGGCTGTTATTTATTAACAGCAAGAACAAAGAAATAAAACCTCGGAGTTTCAAATAGATAATCTATTCCTTTTATCGTTACTTTTTTTTTAAAAAGTCACGAAAATATTAGGAATTGCTGATTAAACAAAGGAGCTATTGGCCGAAATTTTGGGAGTCTCTTTTGTAAGCTTGACCAGAAACTTGATTGGTATGATAAATAATAATTATTTTTTCTGCTTTGGGACCATATATAAAGCACACCTTGTAAGTTCTGTTTATTCAACGACAGTTCTGTTTATTTAACGAAGAACTACAAGGAGCCGATTTTTTCAGGCTCGTTTCCATGCTAGACAAGTCACGTGACCCTCTTAACCTACACAAATCACCTTGCTGGATTCAAGTCGATCTACATAGTAAAACTGGTGAGTTTCAATAAATTTCGTTCAATAATACCGGAGATACAAGTATGTTTACATTTCAGCCTCGTTTCCATGTTGCAGGAGCGAGCGCCTAGAGAAAACCTCCCCCTAACTGACAAAGACCAAACATTTTGAGGTGGAAACAGCTTAAAATCTTCCAATTATCATGCTGATTAAGAAAAATGCTATGTTTCCTGCTTCTACTCAAACTTAAAAAAAAATGAAAAATAAGGACGTTTTCTGAGTTTGCCTCCTGACTATGCTTTCAATGTTATATTCAGTGATGTTATATTCACTGCTTTTTGCTTTCAATGTTATATTCAACGAAAGCAGTGGTTATCGTGCGCGCACTTTTATTACGAGAAACTAAACAAGTTGAAGTCTTATAGGTGAATATAGCAAAATATGATGAACGTCTCGACCATCGGTGCGCGGAATCGCTTATGTCTATATCGTTTGTGAAAAAGTAATATATAGATTTAGCCACTGGCTAAAAGCGGAGCTCCCGGTTACATGTTTCCGTGAGAATAAAACATGGTTGTCATGGGTATATTGTTTGTCACTGTGGACTGGCTGTGTGGAAGACTATAACCTACCCAATGGAATGATTCTAACAAAGCACAAACATACCATAAAGAGAAAAGCTTTTATTTGTCAATATATTCATAAAAGATTCAAGAAAATACCCACCATGGAATGAGCAGAGAAATTCAGAAAAGTTGGTTGCCAATTTTGGTATTTATATTTATCCTGCTTTGTATGTATTGGAAATTCCAATAGTAAGGGAAGGAATGGTAAGGGGAGGGCCATCCCAATTCGTGAGCTTTTCAGGGGAGGGGCCATTTCCATTACATTAATTGTCCTTTTAAGAGCTACCACTTTATGAGTTACGGAATTGTTCTCGGAGGGCTTGGAACATAACATTACACAAAGGTGAGTGAAGAGTTGTACCTTTCCTAGTCGATCCCATGCACATTACATGAATGTTTCCCTAAAAGACGCATGAGAGGGCATCTTTTTTAATTGTGTGGTCCCAGAAAATATCCATACCCTCCCTCTCGAAAGGGTGGTAAAAATACAGTATTTGTGTGGATCCCCATCCCTCCAGAATTTCCAATCCCTTCCATGGGGGAGGGGTATGGATATATTGTGGAACCACACTTTGCTGAAATTCCCAAAGAAAAAAAAGCTAGCTACCCTATGTTCAAAACCCACCATGTATGATGTATGGTTAATTTGGTTAACACAATTATGTAACAAAAGATTTTAACAAGCTGGAGATTTATATGGTGCAAATGAGGAGTTTTGATCAGTTCATGGAAATCTAGAGCAAGTAATCTATTGTTTTAATGTTCACAAACCAGATGATCTAACAATCATGGATACATTTTCTTTTCAAAAACACAAGACAGAGTCATGAGCAGGCTATACTAATTGTTTTGTATAATATCATCTTAGTACCTCAGCTATAATTGAATTGCAGCAGCATTGCATTCTCACTAGCTGGCATTGGCTAATTGTAGACAAAGTTGGTTGATTCATTTACATCCTCTTAAATAACAAAAGCACTGCAAATGCATTAAACTGATTCTTGACAAGTATTTAGAAATCATAATACATAGACATTAGACATAGACATAGATAGTCGTTATTGTGACAGTACACCAAGGGATGCATGTGCCGTTATTACAATAAAGTATCAAAAAAGTGTAATAAATGTAAACTTGGAAAAGAAAGAGGAGACAAGGCGATGCCATTACATATTGTATTCTAATTCATGGATGGCAGGGGGGAGGAGGGGGGGGGGGGGTAGCCCTTGCCCTTCCACTGTTTTCTGTAAAGTTTTCCCTCTTATCTCTCATTGCCATACATAGTCTCTTATGAACTTCAAAGTCTGTTCTGCAGTCCATGTAATACTATTTATATAATTTTTGGCTTGTCCAAGAGCCATTTCTGGCTGCTGCTTTGTCGCTGAAATTGAAAGAGAAAAGCAATAAGTCTGATGAAGCTTAAAGACAAATCTTCTATTTTCCAGTCTTAAATAATACCATGCATGGCTAAATGGATACTATACATGTACATTTTAGTGATGAATTCATGAAATCAAGAATGAAGCACACATTGAAAAAAGATTTGAAGCATTTTAATCTGTCATTTCAAGGGTAAAACAGTACTTGATGATTTGGTTGTTTACATTTTTCCAAGGTTATTTGTTTGATATCTTTTTGCCAAAAAATATTTCCATTTACATGACCAGAACCTAATTCTAGATGCAATCACAAAATCTTGACAGTAATGTATGCTCAGTATATATTGAGTTATATAAAAATAAATAATAATTTATTGATTTATAGTGCGCTTTTTAACATATAATGATCAAAAGCGCATTACACGGTATCTAACTATTAATATAATCTAACTTACATATTATGTACAATTTAAAATATATATACAATAAAATTTAGGGATAATGGTAGATACAAAGGTAATGAATAATATAAAATACATAAATTATTAAAAAGTTATATTTAATATATTGACAATTCTGATAGCTCAAAATTGTTTTCTTTAAGATGTTTTAGGGCTTAATTTTTAAGCAGGAGCTGAAAAACTCTACTTAAAATTATACTTATGAGTTTGATAGGAATACAAGAAAATATTTGAGAGGTAATCTGGGATTCCTCCATTTTGGGTTTTGTACATCATCAATGCTAGCTGTTTGTCCCTCCTGGTCTCAAGATTGTCCCACTCTAGCTCATCCAGTAAATCCCTTGACCGTTTATCATAATTTGAGAATATCAAAACCCTGGCTGCCCTGTTTTGGAGTATCTGGAGGGTGTTTGCCATCCCTTTGCCACATGTCCCCCATACAGCACTACAGTAATGAAAATATGGCTGTATGAGGGAGTTACAGCCCTGAAGGGATGCCAATGCAACGTTGTTGTTTCTGCATTCACTAAATTAACATGCTACCTATGCCAAAATGAAATTTTTTGATCCCAGTTGGGAAATTCACACATTCCCACTTGGATCTCAGATTTAAGCTTCGATCCAACCTGAGTTTTCATTTAGGTCAGATATAAACACCTTGGGTATCTTCAATAGTCCAGTCTGGTATTATCTTCCCTTCAGGGTCATACTACCTCCCAAACAGTTGGGAGCGAAAAGAGATTAGTTCATCAATAAGTACACTGCACGTAAAATTGCCACTCTGACAGTCTACAATCCAACATGGGTGCAAATAACAATAGGATTACCGTAGTTTTGTAATTAAGTTTTTGTTTTCTTGAGTTATAGACTCAATTTCAGTTTTCTACTTCTTAGACATGTCAACTTGTGAAATGCAGAGAAGAGAGGCCTTTGGTAGCAGGAAAACAAAAACAAATGACATAATTTTCCCATCCTTACCGTGTTTTCTGGGAGAGGAAATCCAGAATGTCGAATTTTAGGCGAGGAAAACCCGCATAACCTGCAGTTGTGAGAGGAAGTTGGCAGGTGCCAAAAATACTAGCTTTGCCTCAAAGTCTTGGTTTTCTCTTCTAGTTTTCATTTTTGTGACATTCCTTCGCTTTCCAAGACATGACACAACTCGGTCGTTCGGTCTTGGACTATTAATTAAATAAAGGTTTCTGTTCTGTTCTAAGTTAAGTCAAATCCTAAGTTACTCCTTTCCGATCCTGCCGATTCGCGAGTCGTCTCGGATTCAAACTATCAAAATGCAATGTTCGATATACACAATGAACAGCGACGTTTACCTTTATTCCTGTGTGTAGAAACAACTTTAGTGTATCCTGCCTGAACTCCCATCTCCCTATAAAGAAATTACAAAGCGAGTTTAAACAATAGAAACCCACCTTTTACGGATCCTCCATGTAATTTTAGTCCCCCAAAAAGCCACTGTTCTATTATAAACGCCTTAAATAACAAAAGCACTGCAAATGCATTAAACTGATTCTTGACAAGTATTTAGAAATCATAATACATAGACATTAGACATAGACATAGATAGACCACGACTGTAGTGTTTCATGTTTGTCATAGTTGGCTGCTCGCCGAATCTCGCCTCTCGGCTTCTTGTTGTCAACGAGAAGAACTCTTTTGACTTCTACATACACTTGTTGCTCCGAAATTTGCGTAGTACGATTCTAGTTGGTTCTCACAGCCGCTCCCAAGTGTAGTTTCGTCTTGTGCATTGGCCACGAATCGAAGTAACTCAATATTATAAATCTTCTCGGTTTCTTTCTTGGTTTCCTGTAGTGTGACGTCAGTATCGAGCGAGCAGCGCCCCATGACTACCTACCCCTCCCCCTGTCGCGTCGCTCGGCTCCATGTTGTGACGTCACCGACGAGTGATCGCGAACGCGCGACCATCACCAAAGCATCGACCACTCACCCCTCCCCAATCATTCGGGTGTCACTCACTTGGCGGCGCTATGTTGTGACGTCATGCCAATCTGTGACGTCAGGCCTCACGGCACGCACGGGAAATGGCGGGAAATCTCGACGTCGAAAATTCACTCGCATCCCTTTGCGACATGTGATGCTTTGGGTACCCTGTGGGAATATCATACATGCGCTATATTTGTGATCGTTTGGACGCTTTTTTCTTAGGTATGGTGCTCCGCTCTGCGGCTTTTGGCCGCAAAGGAGCTCCGCTATTAGCCGAATTCACACTAACAGACGAGTTCCCGTCTGAGACGAGTTTCTCGTCAGAAAAAAATGTCCTATCGTATGTGAATTCTAGTCGAAAATTGGTCAGAAATTAATCGCCAAACTTCAAAAACCTTCAAAACGTTTTTTCGTGTGATCACAGAAGGGAAACTCGTCTCAGACGGGAAACTCATCTCTAGTGTGAATTCAGCAATTGATATAATTAACATCGCGTCGCGGTATATATCCACCACTATTCACCTCCCCATCGGGGGATAGCTGTTCTAGTATATACCAAATCAGTAGAATAAAATACGGTTTTTAACAGATTCAAGACGCAGTATCGCGCGCGAAAAGAGCCGCCATTTTGAGAGTTTTTCAAAACAGTAAATAGTGTATGATATCTATTATTTCAGGAACCAATCAGAGCGCGCGAAAATGACTGTTCATTGATTTGGTATATACTAAATAATGAATATTTGTTCAATATGTTTCTCGTCAAAAACGTAAGCAGCAAATAAACGAGTCTTTGCAAGAAAAAATAACACACACGCTTGGATCCTAAAAAAAGTTTTAATCACGATAACAACAAATGTCAAATTATATCAACGAAATAAGACGTGATAGTAAGACAGTATCGGACGACAAAGAGATGGCAGAATTATTGGAACCAACCTGACTGCCTAGTTTTAATTTATTGCCAAAAAAGATTCGGACTAATTATCTCTGGTTGATCGTGACACTGGTTTGAAAACCTGACATTCGGAAAGCCTTCGTCTTCTTCATTCACACCAATGCTTAAACTAGTTTAAAGGTCCGGGGGGGGGGGGGGGGGGGGGGGGGGGGGTATAAAAAAGACGGGAGGGTCCGACGTATTTTTTTGGGTATGAAATTTGTAGTAAAAGTATCTTTTGGGTTGAAAATTCTACCTGTTTATTTTTTGGAGGTTGAAAAATCCGCGGGTATTTTTTTAGGGGTTGGAACTACTTCTGACAGGCTACAATGGGGGCCAAAAATAAGTAAACACTTACTATCCAGGCTGTTCCCCGCTCCCCTGTTCAATGTTGTTTGGTGCGCGCAGCGTTCAATTCAAATTGGCATACTCCAACATTGGAAGGGGAACGGGGTGTTTACGATACTTTTGTCCGCCGCTGTCTGAGTGAAGTAACGCATGCGCACTAGCCTACTTTAGGCACTTGGAAAAATAATACGTGACTGTCTGAAATCACACGCAAATGAGGGCTTATTTGTTGCCCCTAAAGTTTCCCCAAAAAATGGTGTTTAGGAGAAAATTTATTCCTAAACCAGTGCTTTCATATTATTCAGAACATACAGAACAGTTTTTCAAACGCTTCTGCTCGATTCTTAAAATATTTCGCTTGATGTTTTCTGTCGATGTCATCGTTTTGCACGGGGTGTTTGAGCTGATAGTTTGCACCAACTGCGAAGTTATTAAAGGCAAAAAATCTTACAGCTAGTTTTAACCACGAGATTCTAGATAAAAGGGAGAGTTTACGATTCTCAATCCGCAGCACGGGGGAAGTTTACTTGTTTGTTTGTTTGCTTCTTAACGAGATACAGCACTCGGTCTGGTACAGGGCCATGTGCCATCGGTAAATGGTTAAGTTGCCGCCATTTGACTTAACCATTAGAAAAACCTTGGTTCTCCGGGATAATTGATTTCAAACTAGGATAAAAATATCACTATATCTTCACTAACACTACATTATTTGTTCTCAACCAAAAAGGCGACAGAAAAATACAGTTTTAATGAAGTAAAAAGCGTGGTAAACCATTAGCGACAATATAATATAAAGAGTAATACTTGTCTTCTTATCATTATGAGCAGCTTAACCATTCAACTTAACCGTAATATTTTTCTTACATGCTCAAAGGTAAACAAAGTTCTAACCCTGTATGTCGAATATAGCGCTAGACTGCTAGCCATTTCAAAAGCTTAAACTTTAAAATGTGGATAAAACGAAGACATTTTGGCGAGTTTAAATGAACGGTTAAGTCGGTTAAGTGTAATGTGGTGGTGCTTGTTTAACCATATGTATTTGCATATTTGGCGTCCGTAGAAGGCCCGAGGTAGTTGCGCATGGAAAAAGCATCGAGTTAATTTCTTGTCATTGCTTTTGACATCTCAGAAACCTCGCTTTTGAACATTATTCTTGCTTTCGTGAGATGTTTCCATTACAATAACTAAACTGATAGCCTTTGATTTTTTTGTAACTGAACTTCCAGAAAACTTCGCTGGTAACTCGCTAGTAATTTTGAGTCTGATTGGCTTTCCTTTCGTCCTATTATTTGTACAATTTGTCCTAAGACTTTAACAATACTTTATAGATTTCAGTTTCGAATATTACTACATTCTCTTAAAGAATTAAATCGGCCAAATCTTCAAAACACACACCGATGCTCAGCCTATTGCGCTCCTTTGTCAACCGTTAACTTTGCTTGATCCTTCTATCGTGAATTATAGTACAGAGCTCGTTCTTCAGATAATCTGTTTTATTTTTCTCCTCTATAAGTTGCCTAAATTTATTGTGCTTTCATTATGAGACTCAAATCCGTAACTTTTGCCTATGTTAGCGAAATTTTGAGCAAAAATGTATCGCGTAATGACAAAAAACCCGGCTCTTGCGCGACACTATTAGGTCACGTTATCCTTGACTAAACTGTCATTTTGACGAATGCCAGGTATCGATTTCAGCTCAGACAATGGGGGCCAAAAATAAGTAAACACTTGCTATCCAGGCTGTTCCCCGCTCCCCTGTTCAATGTTGTTTGGTGCGCGCAGCGTTCAATTCAAATTGGCATACTCCAACATTGGAAGGGGGAACGGTGTGTTTACGATACTTTTGTCCGCCGCTGTAGCTGATCATCAAGATACTGCCTGCTGAAGTTTTTTTTTTTCCGGGAATCATAATGGGACAAGCATCATGTGTATGCTGGTCTGAAATAGGCCTTTTTAGGCTAAAAAAAGTTGCGTATTTTTTGGGGTATCAAATTTTGGGAGGAGGTATTTTTTGGGGTATAAAATTTATTGTTCAGGTATTTTTTGGTATGAAATTTAGAGCTCCGTCAGACCCCTCCGTCATTTTGATATCCGAGTACCCCGCTGGGTTAAATGTACTTTAATTAAACGGGTTTAAAAGGCGATTACTACAAAAAAAAAGACTGTATTATACAAGTAACTAAATAATCCTTTAGCTTGTAAGGGTTTTTTCCGAACAATAAACTTGGCGAAGAAAAACCTTGTTTAACTAAACGTGTATGAGTTATTGCTGCAATTTTCATAATTCTGCAAACTATCAAACAATTGTTTTTGGCTTCCGTCAATCAAACGATTGAACAGCTCTCAGGTGTGGATCCAGTAATTTCAGAAAAGGGGGGGGGGGGGGGGCGGGCAGTGAAAACATGGACGAAAATTTCCAAATTTCCTCCAGCAGATACAGTAAATGCATGTGAAAATTTCCCGAGAAATGGAGGTCGCGGCCCCCTCGGTCCCCCTCTAAATCCGCCCCTGGCTCTGGATGATTTCACACAGGCTGTGAGAGAATTTTGAACTAATGTGGACTACCTGTGCTTCAAGGCAATATTTAAAACATACGAAATTTAGAAAATATCCATGCGCCTGTCTGAAAAGGTTTGATGAACGGAAGCCAAATGCAGTTTGGCGTTCCAAAATGTTCGCAGAATTATGAAACATAATTTGTAATTTTACTGCTTCTCAGGCACTAGACTTTCCTGATTTCATACTTCCTGATTTCGCCCTCAAAGTTCAATGATGCCATGGTTGATTTTTAGCTGTCAATCAAAAGGCTGGATTGGGCCTCTTCAGTGGGTCGAAATTGATTGACACAACAACCAAAATGGCTCAAAGCTATCCGTTGTCTTCCTTGCCTCTAATGTTAAACTTTCTGGTTCAAGAAAATTTACATTACATTTTTCTTGCGTAAAATCGCCAATCGCTACAGTAAATTGTGAGGTCGCGTGGGGGGGGGGGGGGGGGGGGGGGGGGGGGGGGGTCCCATATTTCGTCGGGCGGGAGTGCTCGTCGGGAAAATAACATTTCAACCCTAAAAGATACCAATCTAGGTGTGGTCCACCAGAATTTTAACCCCTAAAAAGCAAACTTCAAATCATCCGTCAATTAAAGTGAAAATAAGGGAAGCCAAAGTTTGAAACTTGCTACAGCAAATGTATTGGAAAATCTCTCGAAATATCCGCCCCTGATCTAGTCAACCCTAATGGGCCAATGCCGTTATCTAACCTTCTCGCGAAACACTACTAACACCGAATCGGATTATGGCGGCACATGTGAATAACTATTGTTTTCACGAATGAAAAACGAAACGTTTTATTAACGTTTAGTTCATGTCTCACCGCAGAAATGACCACGCTACGCGCCCTTCTACAGCTATTTAAAAAAGTTGTCGCTCGTTGCATGGCCCAGGAATGGTATCATGGGAAGAAAACTTCTCGTTCTACTGATTTATTTTGCCGTTTTTCTAGTCGTACCACTTACCCATACTACCTAGCGGTATTGGCGCTAAATTAGTTTAGAATTAGTCACGGCACTAATGTAAACCAGCCAAGTGGCTGTTTAGTTTTTTATTCGTGAATAAATAAAGGATGATTGATTGATTGACAACCTTTTCTGAAATAGCCGTATACCAATAGGATCATAGCCATGGTCATTGTCGGTAGTTTGAACGATCGCAGCATTCAATTACATAAAACAATTAAAATTTAGGAAAATCTAATAGGAGTAATATCGCCGAGATTCTTCGTAAAAATGAGATTACCTGACGTAATAGACTGGCCAAGGGCACCTACTTGATTTCTTACAAACATGGCCAAAGTAGACTAGGTGCTTTTGGCCAGTCTGCTACGAGTAGTATAGTAGGGGCCGAATTACCCTTTTTTTTCGGAGCCTCGGAGCTTTTTCGGAGCCCGGTGCGGAGCCGCGTAGCTGTTTTCGGAGCCGCGGAGCGGGTGAGCCGGATGACGTCACAGACTATTTTTTTGCGGGTGAGCATGCGGGTGAGCCTGGTGGTGAGGACCCTATTGTTATTGCAGACAATAGAAGGATACCCCACCCCCTACTTTATTTCTCAAAACACAAGCAAGCAAGAGCAAAGAGGGGTGGTCACCAGGTCTTTTGTTCTCGGAAAAAAAGAGGAAAATATAGGCACTATCTGTATCCATCTCACAGTGTTCAAAATCACACACAACTTTTAAAATGTCAAAATAAATGTCCCTCCTTTAAAAGAAGGATAGCTGTCAGTCCTACAGAACCCTTTTACCCCTTCAGAACCATTTAAGAACCCCTTTAGAACCCTTTCAGAACCCCTTTAGAACCATTTAAGAACCCCTTCAAAAGAAGGAAAAAATGGCGTTTGACGAGTACGAAATCGTACTAATTTTTGGGTCAAAACATGAAAACGAGGCTAAAGCGCAGCGAAGCGTGGAAACCCTTTGGTTACCTTTTGGTTACCCTTGGTTACCCTTTGGTTACCCCGTGGCTACCGTTTGGTTACCCCGGTGTTTACCCTTTGGTTACCCCGTAGTTATACGTGTCCCTCCGTAAAGGGTTCTAAAAGGGTTCTGCGAGGGTTCTACCGACGCCCAAAATAAACAGTCTAACATAGACTAACATAGTCTAACATAGTCTAGTTACATGACTAACATAGTCTAGTTACATAGTCTAACACAGTCTAGCTACCTAGTCTAACATAGTCTACAATCTGATCGCATAATAAAGTGTCCACTTTCACCGCCCCCTACTTTCAATGTTGAGAGCACTGCGAGTAGAATTTAGCCCGTTTTGCGTCCGAAAATGTGACTTCATTTTTCACAATATTAAGGAGAGGAGGAAAAATTCTGTCAGAAAATGAAACTGGACACTTTATTTTCTTCGTCAGATTGTCTTTATAAGGGGTTATAGGGCGCTTTTAAGGATAATAGCGTGACGGGTGTAAATAGAGACAAGGCACGCGACGAATAGAACTGACGCAGTTGAGGATGTTTCTGGCTAGTTATTTTGTTATATATATGATAAATCGACGAGGGAAGTTGTTAATTTTGGAAATATAGACTGTTTAAATAGTACCCTTGTGTTGTCAAACTGAAAATTGACGCGTTTTCAAAAAGTCATTGTTTGAAAACTATGATCATTCTAAAGACGTTTTCCAACGAGCTCAAAGCTAGGATATTTTGTCTTTAGAAAGTGCAGGGACTGTCACTTAGAAAAGTGTCAAAATTATGCGATGTATCAAAGTCAACAGTCTTACAAATCAGTTAAAAATGCAGTTGTTTGTCAAAAAAGAGAATTACCCTTTGATGTTAACGTTCGGGTGCCATTAAAACAAATGCTGGTCACATGACATGTAATTATGCGTACAATTCACAATGGGACGGTGAGCCATCACAAATATATTGCAATTTTATAGCTTGATTAACTAAATTCCTAATTTTAACTCTATTCTATACTAGACACAAATTTACCCGAAAAGTTTATCCTGTTTCTTTGCGACTAGAATTTTCGATAACGCGTACAAGATCAATTTTTCGTGGCGCACCGTCAGTTTAAAAATAGAAACACGTCTATTCATTTTTCTTGAAGAACCGACGGTGCGCCACTGAAAAGTCGAAAAAACTAGCGTTAAACTAGAACTTGATTAAGCTTTGAATAGCGTAGAGCCTTCGATAATTTTTACTCTATAAGGCTGCGAGATTCATAACTGAATATATTTGCAGGAAAATTAATTACTGTATTCTGAAGAATGGCGCACCGTCAAATTCGATTACAAGGCATGTAAAAGTACAGAGCGCATTAGCATAAACAACTTTACTGACAAGTTTATGTTTGTCTGTTTGTTATTTATCTCTAAAATGAAAACTTTGTAGCTAAATCTTCATTAATGTTTTAAGCATTCTGGTCGTGTTTAAGAGGATCTTGTAGGAAAGGAGAATGATTTCTGCGAAGTCTCAAACTAGAACTAGTCACAAAACTCTAGTTTCTGTCTCCCCTCGGAAACCATTTAGCAGCAAACGCCTATCAACCAAAACACAGGTAACGCTCAATACCCTCACGACACAATAAAGTAAGTTTCAATTTGTTCGCCGGTTTTTAGCATGTCCTGAGTATATGTTCTCTAGAAATTCATACAAAGAAAAAGGCGCCATTGTTTTTTCTTATATTAGTTAGAGCTACTAAACTAAGTAATTACACCAACAAGTTTACACACCATAACTATGCGCTGCTACAAAAATATAAATCCGTTAACTTTGCGCTTCGCCGTTGGCCATTACAACTCGAAATTGCCCCCTTTTGCGTTACATCCCGTAGTATCGAATACAAATACAATCTGATCGCATAATAAAGTGTCCACTTTCACCGCACCCTACTTTCAATGTTGAGAGCACTGCGAGTAGAAATTTAGCCCGTTTTGCGTCCGAAAATGTGACTTCATTTTTCACAATATTAAGGAGAGGAGGAAAAATTCTGTCAGAAAATGAAACTGGACACTTTATTTTCTTCGTCAGATTGTAGCTACCTAGTCTAACATAGTCTAGCTACATAGTCTAACAGTCTAGTTACATAGTCTAACATAGTCTAACATAGACTAACATAGTCTAACATAGACTAACATAGTCTAACATAGTCTAGCTACCTAGTCTAACATAGTCTAACATAGACTAACATAGTCTAGGTACCTAGTCTAACATAGTCTAACATAGTCTAGCTACCTAGTCTAACATAGTCTAACATATGCGGGCGTCCTTGCGGGCGCTGAGGCGGGCGTGACGGGCACTGTAGCGGGCGTGACGGGCGTTGTAGCGGGCGTTGACGGGCGCTGTAGCGGGCGTCACAGCGCCCGCCAACGCCCGTCAACGCCCGCTACAGCGCCCATCAACGCCCGCTACAACGCCCGTCAACGCCCGCTACAGCGCCCGTCAACGCCCGCTACAACGCCCGTCACGCCCGCTACAGCGCCCGTCACGTCCGCTACAGCGCCCGTCACGCCCGCAAGGACGCCCGCAAGGACGCCCGCAAGACGCCCGCATATGTTAGACTATGTTAGTCTATGTTAGACTATGTTAGTCTATGTTAGACTATGTTAGTCTATGTTAGACTATGTTAGACTAGGTAGCTAGACTATGTTAGACTAGGTAGCTAGACTATGTTAGTCTATGTTAGACTATGTTAGACTACAATCTTGGACAAAATGTCTTGGCAATTTCCCCAAAAAATGACCGAAATGACGTTTCACTCCTGTCCATGCGTGATTTGTACCCCTCCCCCACCCCCCCTATAGTCAATGTTGCTTGGGTCCGTAGACAGATGATCTAGAAGTTCCTCAACATTGATTTGGGGGGAGGGGGGGAGCGAGAATTGGCATTATCCGTATGTATTTCAGCATACCCACTGATTTCTGCACAAAACTCAAAATTTTGCCAACAATTTTGTCCAAGATTGTCTGAATAGAGTTCGTAGGATACCGGAGAAATGTGTATGGCCCAGTAAGATCTTTTATATGAAAACATTACTTGAGCGCGAGAGGTGTGACGCCATAGCATTCTACTGCTTAATGGGACGAATTAGGTTCTAATTGGGGCGTCGTCACTGTTACGTGGATTACAGAAGTAAGAATTTTTGTAACCAGATATGGTGTTTCGCCGCGAAATCCAAGGCGGAATTAAGGCGTATATCCTTTACAGGATAAGAGATGCATGCCATAAGCCTATAGATGTTGCAAGAGATACCGGAGTCTCGTTACGAAGCGTTTATAGAATAAGAAAAGAGGGAGTTCGGGCTTTAAGAAAAAAGAATCGGAAGCCGAGCTCTGGGCGTCCAAGAAAGATAACTGCCAAAACAGAGAGGGTACTTATACGACAGTTTAATCTTTTGCGTCACGAGAATCCAACATATGTTCTGGAAGCCTATTCGAGGCATGTGGTCTTGATTTACGCGAAGTAAGTAACAGAACTGTACGCAGAAGACTACACGATCACGGTTACGAGTATCTGCAAAGTAGGAAAAAGGGGGTATTATTGCAAGGGGATATAGAAGAACGCTTGCAGTTTGCCAAGGATGTGAAAAAAACCACACAAAACGACTTCTGGACTTCAGAGATAAACTTTTATTTGGACGGTGTCGGGTTCTATTACAAGAGAAATCCAGCTGGACAAGCTAGAGCACCACAGGGGCGGATATGGAGAAAAAAATCTGAGGGTTTAGCGCTGGGATGTACGGCTAAGGGAAAGAAGGAGGGGTCGGGAGGGAAAACGTGTAAGTTTTTTGTTAGCATCAGTTTCGGAAAAGGGGTAATAGCATGCGACCCTTACGAAAAACTTAACGGGGATTTCTTCAGAAGTTATGTTATGAAACATTTTCGCGGACTGTTCAAAAAAGCACAGAAGGCCCCCTCCAAACTTTGGCTACAGGATGGCGATCCGAGTCAAAATTCGGCTGCTGCTAAACGGGCATTGAGAAAAGTTAAAGCAGAACTGTTCCCAATACCGCCAAGAAGCCCCGATCTCAATCCTATAGAGAACGTTTTTCATCTGGTTAGGAAAGAACTTAACAAACAGGCACTGACTCGCAAAATTAAGAGGGAGAGTTACAAGGAGTTTCAAAATCGCGTAAGGGAAACAATTCTAGCATTTCCAGTAAACATCATCGATAATATTATTGGATCGATGGATAAGCGGATAGAATTGATTATAAAAAGCAAAGGCAACCGAATAAAATACTAAGCAAATAACAATTCCTTTTGTTGCATGCCAAATCGTCAGATGTTTCCCGCCAAAATAATTCCGCTACTTCCGGTCTTTTCTCTGTCTACTTCCGGTTTGTAAACCGTTGACATACGAAACGATATTTTAACATCTTGTAATTATGTTTTTTTGGAGTTTGTTAACTTGGAGAACAATACACTGCTATGATGTCTACGATGCACTTGACTAATTACGGTTATTCTAAGCTTAACAACGATTTCCAACGGTTTACGCCTGATTTTGCAGGAAATTAATTTATGAGCATCAAATTTCATTTTAGTAATTTTGACACCGTAAACCGTTGAAAATGCTGGAAAACGTCTCAACAACTCGAATATTTTTCCACTAGTAGTGTAAGCTCACAAATGTAACCGTCTATGTGAAAAATCTAAGTCAGGTTGCTATGTTCTCACGAGAAATAAGGGAAACTTACTCTTTGAATATTTTCGGAGTCTTTTGGTGTTAATTAGGAACAGACTAGACTTGCGAAGCACCTACAACATGGGTTTACACGGCGCTGCCTCGCCTCCGAAATCTGCGCTCTAAAGTTGAACGTTCTCCACCTGACAGCCATCATTTCACTCTCTCGATCATCCACAACTCCGTTCTTAATAAATGTAAGTGGACGCTTGGTTGTTGCAAATATCGGAGTGTCGTCACTGAGCTGGATATCGTGACTAAAGTGTGTTTTCGGTGCTGGCAAATGAACTACATCTCCTTCCAATAAAAGCAGTAAATCGTGCCAGGGAATCATCTGGGCACTCCAGCGGAAATCATTTAGGAAAATGCACTCCTTATCCTGAACCCCTACCCAGGCAAAGCTGCCCGAGGCAGGGTTAGTAAAAGTGTTAAAAATCAGAGTAAGCGGTTTTAGGATAAAAGTCTTTGCACAGTTCGCTGGTCCAGTAATCATGATGTTCCTGTATTTACCGCGGCCTTTCAAAAGCAAATTCTTTATAGCTTCAGCAAAGCCATTCAATTCAATATCATTACTTTCAAGTACTTCCTTGGCGCAGTTAAACCAGTCCCTTTCGCTATCACACGTGCAGTCCAATTGTTTTGCGTCTTGTAGTATTTCCATGCGCGTTTTTCTCGCTCGCTCCAGTTTTTCGCCCGCCCCTTTAATCTCCCAGGTTGTATCAATAATTTCTTCAACCGTCTTCCGTGACCTGTTAAGTATAAACTCCATGAGGTCTTCTTTTCCCTCAGACTTTTGTTTGTAAGCAAGTGCCTCCAATCCCGTCAAAGCTTTTATATTTTTACTCAACAACACTTCTGATACTTGTAAGACAGAAAGTCGTTTTCTCTTGGTTTTCTTACTAGACCCACTTTCTCCTTCCTTTTTATCAGAATTTTTAGCACGACCCCTTTTATTTCTGTTTTCTCTCACCTTTTTACTGGCCCTAGTAGTTCTCGGCTCATAAAAGTTCGTAAGATCAGGGTGTCCTTTGCTTTGTTCGTAGTCTAGATCAGTTTTAGTGACATAGCGCCAGGCACTATAGTAGTTACAGTAATCCCGACTTGAATAATTTACCACTATTCCATATTTCTCCTTCAGATAATCTTTTGAACATTTCCAACGCCTGACTCCTTTCAGCTTTATGGAAACATGAAAATGAATCCCTCCTTGCTTGTGTTCTTCTTCAGAGCAACACCATTGAATGACTTTGCCCCCGCCATGCTCGAACGACTCACCAGCATGTTTGCAAAATCGCGTCGGTTTTTTACTTTATCTTTATCTACTTGGCTATATGTAACCAAATAAACAGATCTTATCTCGTCTGGAAGCAATCCAGGATTCTCACTACTAGCAGAAGACTTTTCCGAATCAGAATCGTACTCGTGCAACAACTCCACGTTTACAAAACTGGATTGCAGCGATAAACAAGGCGCGTCCAGTCAAGGGCAGTGTCCATAGGCACAGGCTTCCCAAACATGTGAATTTCGAAACAAAGCATGTCCCACGTTTTTAAGTTATGAAAGTCATCTTTTTCGAATAAATAAGGCCTTCAATGCATTAAAAAACCTGCTTGAAAATAGGAAAACAAGTCTACTGTATTCAATATACAACAAAACAACAAGACACAACCGGTTCTCCTTAATCATTTCGCTAAGAGAAAGGGGTGCACCTTTTGCCCCCAGACAATCTTGGACAAAATGTCTTGGCAATTTCCCCAAAAAATGACCGAAATGACGTTTCACTCCTGTCCATGCGTGATTTGTACCCCTCCCCCACCCCCCTATAGTCAATGTTGCTTGGGTCCGTAGACAGATGATCTAGAAGTTCCTCAACATTGATTTGGGGGAGGGGGGGAGCGAGAATTGGCATTATCCGTATGTATTTCAGCATACCCACTGATTTCTGCACAAAACTCAAAATTTTGCCAACAATTTTGTCCAAGATTGTAGGTAGCTAGACTATGTTAGACTATGTTAGTCTATGTTAGACTATGTTAGTCTATGTTAGACTATGTTAGACTATGTAACTAGACTATGTAACTAGACTATGTTAGACTATGTTAGTCTATGTTAGACTGTTTATTTTGGGCGTCGGTAGAACCCTCGCAGAACCCTTTTAGAACCCTTTACGGAGGGACATGTATAACTACGGGGTAACCAAAGCCTTGTTTTCATGTTTTGACCCAAAAAAATTAGTACGATTTCGTACTCGTCAAACCCCATTTTTCCTTCTTTTGAAGGGGTTCTTAAAGGGTTCTGAAGGGGTTCTAAAAGGGTTCTGAGGGGTTCTAAAATGGTTCTGAAGGGGTTCTAAAAGGGTTCTGTAGGACTGACAGCTGTCCTTCTTTTAAAGGAGGGACATTTATTTTGACATTTTAAAAGTTGTGTGTGATTTTGAACACTGTGAGATGGATACAGATAGTGCCTATATTTTCCTCTCTTTTTTTCCCGAGAACAAAAGACTTGGTGACCACCTCTCTTTGCTCTTGCTTGCTTGTTGTGTTTTGAGAAATAAAGTAGGGGGTGGGGTATCCTTCTATTGTCTGCAATAACAATAGGGTCCTCACCACCAGGCTCACCCGCAAAAAAAAAAAGTCTGTGACGTCATCCGGCTCACCCGCTCCGCGGCTCCGAAAACAGCTACGCGGCTCCGCACCGGGCTCCGAAAAAAGCTCCGAGGCTCCGAAAACAAGGGTAATTTGGCCCCTACTATACTACTGCTACGGCGGGTGATCTCGTTCTTCACGAAGAATTTCACCGCCGTCCACGTGCGGTCGCGTAGTGCTCCTCCGGCTTGCGCGATGCAGTCAGCACGGGGCGCTTTCCCTGGCACCTTTCCTCTTATGTGATCACTGAGGGAGGTGAAAATTGCTTTCTTCTCGCCCTTTGTCCAGGGCCATTTGATCGCTAGACCTGTAAGAACAAAGCGGGTGAACGGAAAGTTCCCATGAAGATATGACATTGACAATAAGATTAGGTATACCTTATGATGTTGATTTTATATATTTTACCGTCAAACTAGCTTGGCCCTCTAGAGACTTTATTTATTGCCTTTTATAATATAGCTACGGTATAACGCGCGCTATGATTGGTCCAAATCCATGCTCTTTTTAAATCCATGCTCTTTTTCACCGATAAAGTAATAGTTCTCCCCTTTATATCATATAAAGCATTGGAACAAAGCTTTCTTTAACTATATCTGTGATTAGAGCCTTCGCGTCTGTGGCTCGTGAATTTAAAACGTTCTCGTGCCTTTCCCAACATCACGCGTGCTCTATTGCACCGATAAAGTAATAGAAAGTTGTACTTTAATGCTTAAATATTAACTTGATCCTATAGACTTTCTCTAAGTTCCATATAAAATATATAAAACTGAAGTCAATTTAACAATGTCATTGGCATTTCGTGGTATATACACCACGGCGGAATGTTGTAATAAAGTGGTCAAAATGCTATGGACTCACTATTATAGC
Source organism: Scolanthus callimorphus (assembly GCA_033964015.1). Taxonomy (NCBI): domain Eukaryota; kingdom Metazoa; phylum Cnidaria; class Anthozoa; order Actiniaria; family Edwardsiidae; genus Scolanthus; species Scolanthus callimorphus. The sequence goes on from CM066917.1 coordinate 3,044,671, forward strand.
GGAGCTCCAGCGCGGGCCGAAGGCCCGCGCAAGCGGAGCACCATACCTAAGGGAAAAACGTATACCATCGAGTTGATTTTTGAACGTCACGGGCATTTTGGATCATTTTGATGACGTCATTGATGGCGTGAGGGAACGTGACTTTGGTGTAGAGTTCCTCTGATGGTCTTTGAAAGTTTGTCCAAGTTTGGCTTCTAGAGAAGCTTCCCTTCGGGAGATATGATTTTTTCTTTATTTTTCTGGTATTAAACCTATAGTGTCCGCCGTCCGTCCGTCGTCCGTGTACACATGGGAACCCTGTGGTATGCAAAGAAAAATTATATCTCCTCAAGGGAACATGCTAAGACAGCCATACTTGGGATATTTTGTCTATGCCACAAGGGGGGTGCTGTAGCACGGTCACGTGATGTGACGTCATCGATGACGTCATCTATGCTTGAAAAATGAATATCTCGTGAAGAGAAGACTCTAAAACAACCAAACTTGGGTAGTGTGGTCTTGGTCACCAGATGAGGGAAATGAAGTGGTCACGTGATGTGACGTCATCGATGACGTCATCTATGCTTGAAAAATGAATATCTCGTGAAGAGAAGACTCTAAAACAACCAAACTTGGGTAGTGTGGTCTAGGTCACCAGATGAGCGAAATGAGGTGGTCACGTGATGTGACGTCATCGATGACGTCATCTATGCTTGATGAATAAATGAATATCTCGTCAAGAGAAGACTCTAGAACAACCAAACTTGGGTAGTGTGGTCTAGGTCACCAGATGAGCAAAATGAAGTGGTCACGTGATGTGACGTCATCGATGACGTCATCTATGCTTGAAAAATAATATCTCGTGAAGGGAAAACTCTAAAAGAACCAAACTTGGGTAGTGTGGTCTAGGCCACCATATGATCGAAATGAAGTGGTCACGTGATATGACGTCATCGATGACGTCATCTATGCTTGAAAAATGAATATCTCGTGAAGAGAAGACTCTAAAACAACCAAACTTGGGCAGTGTGGTCTTGGTCACCAGATGAGCGAAATGAAGTGGTCACGTGATGTGACGTCACCGATGACGTCATCTATGCTTGAAAAATGAATATCTCGTCAAGAGAAGACTCTAGAACAACCAAACTTGGGTAGTGTGGTCTAGGTCACCAGATGAGCAAAATGAAGTGGTCACGTGATGTGACGTCATCGATGACGTCATCTATGCTTGAAAAAATAATATCTCGTGAAGGGAAAACTCTAAAAGAACCAAACTTGGGTAGTGTAGTCTAGGCCACCATATGAACGAAATGAAGTGGTCACGTGATATGACGTCATCGATGACGTCATCTATGCTTGAAAAATTAATATCTCGTAAAGACTGTAAAGCAACCATATAAACCATGTACACATGGGAATCCCTTTCATTCACATAGAAAATTTTATAACCAGGAGCTCCGCTTTTAGCCAGTGGCTAAATCTATATATTATAAGAGGACATAACACGCAAAATCAGAGGGCATTTTTAGACCACAACAAAAAGGCAACAAATGTTAGCAGAGCGCGCACGATCAAACAGTGTTTTCATTTGTCCTTTTAGAGCGCGCGCTGATGATGAAGGGACATACTTTTATGCTGATTTCCTGAAAAGCGCGTGTTGGGTTACCAATGGCATTATAATAATTAAACAAGTGATTCCGCGCGCTGATTGGTCGAGACATTCGTCTTATTGGGCAATCGCAAAAAAAATTCGCACCCCCTGTTGAGGACCCCAATCACAGCTACCCACCCTGGATTTTTTATTTGGAACTACCCAGCCTGGAATTCCAGTGATTTTCTCATGACCACCCTGGAAACTGTGCTTACCCACCCCGGAATTTCGTATTTTAAGGGTCGCCCATCCTGGATTCCAAGCTCTACCTCAACCACCTACCCTGGAATTCCGAGCTCCATTTCGACCGCCCACCTGGAAATCCAGAGGTCCTCAGCAGTGGGGATGCGAATTTTTTTGCGACTGCCCATTTTGCTATACAACATTGAAAGCATCGGGGATCGCGCACACACATTATGAACAACTAAAAATACCCCTAAACGCGAATTTGATGTCGAAAATCTTCAAAGTCACTTGTGTAATTATTCTAATACAATTAGTCGCAGCAGGCTCCGTAAATATCCGTAAACTTCTACTTCGTCTCAACATTGGCGAGCTTGATCTAGTTTGACTGTAATAAAGGCCACTGCTAATTTATGCTCGCTTTTTATAAAATGTTGTATTTAGGTCCTGTTCAACGGCAAAGAGGACGACAACAGCAGACAGCAATAAACGTGATTACAAAAAGTGCAAATGTGTGAAATGAAATGTCTTGAAACGTTTTAATTTAACTAGGATGAGAACGAGCCGTAGGTGACGAGCCGTAGAACTCTGGGTTCGAGAATGCTCCTATACGAGCGAGCATACCTGGTGCCATTCAAGGCAGAAATCAAAAATGATATTTTATTGCTTTTTGTATATTTACGATTGGCGGTTTATTTTCGTTCAACTGTGTGTTCTGTATCCTGTGGGATGAACAATGATTCCTGTGACGCATGAAGAAGACATATAAAGTAGAACAAAGACCAGAAGAAGACAAAGAAAGAAGAACATAGACCTGTCACAGGAACCATTGTTCTAAAGGGCGTCTCCCCCAAGATACATCGTATATAGTTGAACGAAAAAAAAAAAACAATCGAAAATATTCAAAAATCAATAAAATATTAACGGCGCGCGCAAAACCCATAAAGATACCAAACTTTGCATGCCAATAGTTTTCAGTAGTTTATTAAAGATAAGATAATGGAGGCACGCTAAATTTTATTCGTAGCGAAAGCTAGAACATTTTTAATATGAACCATTGTTTTGCCATTGGCAGCGATTTTTGAATCCTTTGTTATTCATGAGCTCTGCGGTATCGTCCGTGTTTATCGAGTATAGCACAGAACTGGGTAGAAAATATCATGCGAAAATTCAGAGACACGCTTCTTTTTACACATTCGACAAATGAGGTACCAATTATCTCGATCTTTTTTAGAATTTGTTGGTCATTCTTGAAACATTTCATCAAATCTCAGTCAGGCTATTGTTTTACAATATAAATTATAACATTCCAAATCAACTGGTCCTGACATTTTATAACTCCCCAAAAACTCTATTGAGATGTTCAGCCGAAGTCGGTCAAATCAATCCATAGTTCAGAATTAATAGCAAATGTTGAGCTGCTTTGGCATGACATTCAATAATCACCAAAACCTCTAAATCCATTGTTCAGGCGCGAGTTGTTCAAAGGTGGATTAAATTTAAACCAGGTTTAGTTCCGAACAAAACCATCGAGTCGAGGTAAATAATACTGGTTTAGAGCTAAACCCCTTTCGAGCAACCGGACCCAGAATTAGAAACTGTGAGCTGCTATGGCTGTGCAGTTTAGAGAACAACTCGAAAATTAAAAAGCTAAGAGCTTTAAACCTCTCATTAATAACAATGCATTCAAAATGGCTGCTATTGAGCAAAACAATTGTTCACCCTAAAATTATCTAGCTTTCGCTACGAAAGAGTTCTAGCGCGCCTCCATATCTACGCTTTAAAATACTTTGAACAACTATCAACTGGCAAACAATTGGAGCCTAAAATGCGCCATTTCCTCGAAAGTTTGCTCTAATCCGCCGGACTACTTGTGGTTGATTTCTATGCCTTGAGTGGCACTTTAAGCTAACTTACTTTTTGCGCTTCTCCTCGTGTCCTTCGTTACCGAGCCTGCAAAAAAGACCACGTAAATGAAATAAAGTGGACACTCCCGTAATGCGGACTGGTTTCGGAGAGGGTCTTATTTCGACTGGATTGGGAGTTCGAATGGATTGCATATAATTACATGAATCGTCAATGCAAGAAAATATAATTTTTGGACAACGTTTCTGGTGTCGGTGCCTGATTTTTCCCGAAGACATCATAATGCTTTGGTGATCTGTTTGGTGGACATTCACTTTTACATCGATAGATAGATAGATAGTTTAATTCCATAAAACTTTGCAGTTATGCTTGTATTTCTCTTAGCGTGCGCACTTGAATGGCTTTCCAAGAACGTCCGTGCGAAGAAACATGGAGCTCGGCGAGATTACGTTTTTGCTATTATGAAAGCCTAAAGCAGTGATCAAACGGTCTCATTAACTCTCATCCGCTCTCATGCACTTAAAAACACGTTCAGTTTTTGTCCGTTTGAATAGTATACAAAGTAACGTCCGGTGGATCGTTTTCGAGGATGACGTCATTTTTACTTGCGTGACTTGAGACGCCACTTTTTTCGCTCATCACGCAACGTTCATGGTGGAACCCTTACTTTGTATACTACTCCTTTGATCGCGCGGATGAGAGTTTTTCATTCAGCTTTTGTATTACTATTACTTGGTAAGCATTTTCATATTGGTAAATATTTATAAAATATTAACGGCGCGCGGTAAACACATTTTTCTTTCGTTACTGTTCCTTTGGATAATTGATCTTTTTGGTAAAATGTAGTTGACTTCTGCCTTTAGTGGCACTTTAAAAATTACAAGTAACCCTGGCGTGTCGTCTCAAACCAAATCGAACTAAAAAAAGCTCGAACCGGATCGGACGATCCGAGGTTCGATTCGGTTCGATCTCCGAATGTTCGAACGACACGTCGGGAAGTAAGGGTGCATTAATTTGGGGGGATGTGTTCATCATACCTTCAGAACTGCCTTCGCTATCAGTCTCGTCGTCCGTCATCTCTGAGGTCATCTCTGGGTAGGTAAATACGTTTGTCAAAGGAGGGACGCTGTTTAGTGTATACGTAAATCTTCTTTATTACTCAGGGTACTTAAGGCGACTGTAAACCTTCGAAGGTGCCCTTCGCTAAAAAAAATCCCTCGCGCGCGCAAACACAATTATACATAATATATAGATTTAGGCAAAGCCTAAAAGCGGAGCTACGAAAACGTAACATAACTTGGCGAGGTTCAGCAACGCCATAGCGAAATATGTACAAGCCATTATTTTGGGATTGATGTAATTGATTCGCACAACATATATAAATGTCTTTTTAATCTTTGCTGCCCCAATTTCTGTTAACATAATCTCACTTACAGTATTTTCAAAGAAATATCATATTATAACTTGTAGCTGTTGTATATTGAATCATCAAGAACATTTACTAAAAAAAACAAAAGAAATAACATGACACTGTTTAACAAGGTGCAGTAATTGTTTTGTCTATTACAGCATTCGCTATAAACTTGATTCTCTAAGCTTTAGAAACGTTTAAACAAAAATTAACCATGCAGGTGCAATTACATGAATATAACAGTTAGAGGGAAAACCTACTAAAATTCACAAAAAATACAATGCGGACATACGCTGCCCGGTACGTAAACCTGGCATTAAAACCCATTGCGCCATTGGGACAAAAATTCCAGGACCGTACTCCTCGACGAATGCAACGTATGGAGCTCCGAGGAAGAGCTTTAAGCTAACAAATGCATTTACACGTTATCAACTACGTTCTGAACCAGCTTCTTTACAATTTCTTAACCAGCGCGTGAGAGAACTGAAGGACTTTTTCGAATAGTTTCATCTAGTAAACAATTTGAATGTTTTACAATAGACAAAAGGAATGAGGCCAATGACATAATTTTACCAATGTGATAATAGCTTCAAGCCGTAATCAACACGCTTTCCAAATACGTTATTCCTTTGGAACGCATTGTTCTCTGTCCTGAGTATTAACGTGTATGGACATGCTCATGGTAGTGACGAATTGAATCTACATTTAAGATGAGATCGCCATCCACGAGCACCCATAGCAGTTCTTTCCAATCTTGAGGATGGCTTTTTGTGTACTATGGCAATTTTCAATCGGAAAGCGTTGCAGTCTTGATTGGACGTTTGAATCTAGCAGATGTATAGGATAAGAAAAACACGAATTAGAAGCGCTATATCTGTCTTCCAACCACAGTCACGAATGGCCATATTTTACCCACCATTCAGAAAAACTATTACTAAACATTTGCAAAGACTAAAATCAATTGAGAGACCTATAACAAGAGTGGCTAACAGCGTAAGTGGATGCCAAAATGGCTTTAGGCATTGTTGCAAGGAAATAGGAGGGAGATTATGACAGGGTGTGATATCTTACCAAAGTATTCAAGAGGAACACTCCCTTTGTATGAAAGTGGCTCTAGAGATTCTTTGGGCGCTCTTCAATTTCTGGCAAAGAAAACAACAACAGAAAAAAAAACAAGCAGAAAAAAACATGCGTATTTATTGTCTCCATCATGTGACTGGGAGCGGGGGTTGAAATGTGCAACGAGTACGCGAGGATGTTACTACATCCTAAGATTTGAAATGAACCAGTCACCAACGGGGAAGCGCCTAACGCGGATATTCCGGGTACAATGATCTTTACACAGTTTTTCGTGTCATTACGATTAATTGTTCACTCACGATTAGTACTTACAACGTATAACCACGCAGACTTGCTTTTCTGCCTATTCGATTAGATTGAGTGCTGATGGTTTTATATATAGAACTAGAAGTGACAAAACATAAATGTTTTTAAACAAAGTATAGATGAGATAGTTGTTGTTTGTTGATAGGGAAACCGAGTGTTTGAGAGCGAGGAGCGAGAGCCAGAGGTCAATATTTTTCTGGCCAGGGTCAGAGTTCATTCTTTGTGATACATTTATATCAAAACAACACGGGAAATAAGAGACACGGGAACAAGTTTTCTAGCTAATAAAAGACTGACAGAAATAAACATCTGGCAGGGTAATTTATATACATCAACGGCAACTTCCAATTGTATATTCGTTACACGTCCCTGGCTGAACTTAGCCTAATCGGTCCCCTACTCACCTCAAACACATGATAGGTCGAAGGCATTGCAAACTTAACAAACAAGTTAAGTTAGGGCACTGGCCTCTATCCGCTGTCATCCGGATTCTATTCCTGCCTTTGGGCGTTACAGTTGTTTTGTCTTCTGCTTGAGTCGTGGTTGAGACTTGGGTGGTCATCGTGGGTTGAAATTGTTCGTCTTTAATCTAGCGTTTCAAGTCTTTCGGATGTGATAACAAACCGAGGTCCTGTCTTTTCGTTAACATTCAACATTGATGTGTGTATTGCGGTATGCAAGTGCTTAGAAATTTGGAAGTAATACCCCATTCGGAACCATTATTAGTTAAACATAGTTTTTGTTTCGCCTCGCAGCTTGTGCAGCTTTTTCCTAGCTCAATGATCAATTTGTAACATGTACAGTAAAGTTAATTAGGTTTTTCCTTGAAACAATTTCTTCTTTGATAAAGCACATTTAAACCGGATTAATACGTTTCAACTAGTTTAAGCCCCTATGTGAATTAGATTTAACTTGAAAATACTACAGAGTTATAAATCTCTCCCGTCTCGTCAGTGTCTTTAGAGATTACATCACGATTGGTGTTCCCTGACATTTACAGGTCGCTTGTTATCATTAGAGTTTAACCTTTTCACTCTTGTCTGATTGTTAAGAAATGAAAAAAAAAACTTGTTTTAGAAAAAGGAAAATACAAATAAATGAAAATTTGTTTGGTTTCATCTGGCCTCCACATCCAGACATTTAAGGAAACATAAAACCCCGACTGGCTAGAGGAGGCTTTACTTAATACGGCAATTTTATGCATGGCTTCCTGCCCTCAGCCTTCAAACAGACTGATTCCAGCATAAGACCAGTCGGTTTTTTGCTGTGCATGGCCAAGGCCCTCAGCCACACTGCTGATTCCAGCACAACGACCTGTGTTTTGTTATGCATGGCCAAGCCCTCAGCCAATCTGCTGATTCCAGCATAACCAATGACTCGCCGTATCCCGAGTCTCACAGGCTAATAGTTCAGTCGCTTAAAGCTACAGTCATAGATTTAGAGAAGAGAAATTTTTGCATGTATATTATTAACTATAAAATAAGTGATACTAGCTTCTGAGAGTGAAAATATGAGTAGCCGAATAAGTTCTATATTAAAACAGAATAAAAACGCTCAATGAGGGCGTTTCGTGGCACCATAGATCCACCGTTATATCTGCCAATGAACTATAGGCATTGTTTATTCCAGCTGATATCACCTCACGGTGTGCAACGTAATGTTTGTCGAAACTTAACGGTCCTAAGTTTCCAGCGAGAGATTTTTAAGATCCAAAATCTAGATTTAATCATCGTACAAGTCAAACCCTGGACAGTAGGAATTAACATAAGGTAATAATTATTTTCTGAGGAGATGACCTTAAGTCTTTATGATTAAATACAATCTTTTTATAATCCTTTTGGAACGCTTGTTGATGCAACATACAAAGTTTTTTTGACTGGTTAATTTTAGAGGAAGAAATCCGCTGGTTTTAAGAGGTTGATTTTGCTTTTACTAGTTAATTTCTGGCCTCCTCGTCCAGAGATGAATAAACCTAACGAAACCACAGTGTAGAGGAGTTGAAGTGATACGGCAATTTTATGCATGGCTAACCGCCCTCAGCTTCTAAACACAAGCTGATTCCAGCATAACACCAGTGGTTTGTGTTATTCATGGCCAAAGCCCTCAGACACAATGCTGATTCCAGAATAACGACCTGTGAAGTCTTGTGCATGGCCAAGCCCTCAGCTAACGCGCTGATTCCAGCACAACCTGACTCGCCGTATTATCGAGTCTTCCGGTCTCACAGGCTAATATCTACCATCGTCATCAGTACGTCTCACAGATGATAGTTAGGGATGCGTAGAGACAGCATCCTAGTATTACAGCTATTTCAATAAACTTCGTCGGAGCAAACGTGACCACACTACAGAAATAATGATGCAGAACTGTGATAGAATAAGAAAGGAATCAACATAGCCTGCGTAGCGGCTCTAAAAGGGAAGGGGAGGGAGTCGGGGAGAGCGAAAACCGGCTATTTGCGGTTTTCGCTCTCCCCGACTCCCTCCCCTTCCCTTTTAGAGCCGCTACGCAGGCTAGTGTTTACCCATATTCCATAGCGGTCTGGACGCGTAGGCTAGAGCGCTTTGCCGACAACGTTTCTTGAAATAGCTGTATACATGATCAAACTTGGCATAACACAACAATCGGTCTCGTGTTTGTTATGCATGGTCCTGCAGCTTCCATCCACTCCGGAATAGAGGATATACATACCGTTCTCAAAATCAATCATCAGAACGAGATTGGACCCAAGCTACTAGCCTTCGAAAGGTGTCTCCCTCGTATGCAGGCGCCAGAGAATCTCTGCTACGACACTCTGTAGCCAACGCATGCAGTCTTTCCATTTCTCTTGCTCTCGCTTGGGTAGTAGGGTATTCACAAGTCGGAATCTATCTTCATTGATCAAAACATCCTCGTGAAATGCAAAGTCAGGATCGATTTGCTGTCCTCCAGCTGATTTAGCTCTTGACAGTGCAACGAACAGTGCTCCTGGATTCCTAGCCTCAAATGCGTGCTTACCAGGATGTATAACGACATATCTGAAAGCTTCACCTTCACCAACGGTCATGCCCTGGCACTTGTGAATGGTCGTACCCCAAGCCAATCGTAGAGGAATCTGCACGCGCTTGCATCTACATAAGCACTCTGTAGACCTACTAATAGGTACAATGGGAACGGCTTTAGGGTCATCCTCGATATAGGCCGGGCCTCTATATCCATCAAACCGTACTAGTACGTAATCGGGCTGCGGGGAGGGATCATCTGTAGGTCGACGTCCATTCAAGTACACCAAATCCACAACTGTGCCGACTGCTCCGTTAAACAAGCCCCACTCTGCCTTGAGATTTGCAACAAGCATGACCTTACTGTCACGGCATAGGTAAAGGAGTTGCAATAGTCCGCCTGTCTTGTTGCTATCAGCCTTCTGTGTGTGTCGTCCATTATTAACAGCTTTGATCTTCGCCACTGGATGGCCAGGAAGCCCATTGCATTCTAAAAGCTTGCTTTTGTTTCGATCCCATTCCAGGCTATGCGTCGGAAACACGAAAAGGCCTTCACTGTCCATTCTTTGGAGTAGTTCCTCTCCATGCGTTCTTCTGAGGTTGTGCCATTGAAATTGCTGAAGCCATCGTATTTGCTCCGGCGTTGTTTCATAAGATCGCATGGACATAAGCACGTCACGTAACTGCACCTCATCTTCCGACTGTCTGACAATCTGTGTCAGTTCCACGGCGGTGTCAAACTCTGTCCAAACCAGCCTTCCGTGATTTGAAGGTGCACTTCGAGCATCTTGAACGTACACCGGTGTGTCGCACACAGGAGGTAGCTGGACGTCATCTCCCATCATCACAATGACTGGAACACCTCCCCATGACTGCTCTGCTGAGTTCCCTCTGTTCATGGCATAACGTACGTGCTGCTCCATCCATCCCATTGTGATGCGACCAAACATGGAGCGCTCGTCGCCAATTAAAACCTTCAGGTTCTTACATCTTTCCTGGATCGTCTGCAACACAGTTCCAGAAGGGACTGCTAGCTCATTACACGACTTGCCACCGGTTGGAAGTGACAGAAATCGGTGCGCAGTACTTCCATCCACTAAGTATGCAGAATTCCCTGTTGGTGTGATAACCTGGATAGAATCATTTGTTGCAAATACCTGCCGCACCAGTCTTTGTAAGCACCTGATGACGTACGACTTTCCAGTCCCGCCCGTCCCAGATACAACTAGACGAAGTGGTTGATACACATCTGATTCTTCTATGAAGTTCTTCAGAGTGAACAAAACTAGACCTGCAATCGATCTCTGTTCTTCGTTTAGAGTTGAAGGGCTGACATCTGGCAGGTCCACTTCTTCGTCGTCTCTATTGCTATTCTCGTCCTCTTTCATGCGCTGCTCAAGCCACTTTGTTGGGTCGTGTTCAGCAGGTATTTCGACGGAAGTGCTGCTCCAATCATACTGTTCTCCTCCATCGTCGTATTGGAAATCTCTCTCAACTCCCTCGAATGATCTACTCGGGCCTGCATAAACATCTACCCAGTCTGGTTGTTCTTCTGCTTCATCTGCAGCATTCTCTTCTTCTTCTCCTTCTACGAATGGTTCTTCTCGTGGGCGTTCTGCAAGCTGTTGAGCCTTCCACACTGCTGCTTTGACGAACATTGGGCATTGCTCAGTAATAACAAACTCTTCAAAGCGATTGATCCAAGACTGCCCATCCCTTCGTAGGTCCTGAATGCTGAACCAGCTTGGTGAATGCAAGAGAATCATTGTTCGACAATAGTCTTCATTAAGTGGCCATGTTGCGTGTGTCGCGCCACCACTTACAACTGGGACCTTGCCATCTCTTGATGCATACTCATACCATGTACACTGTTCCTCGCGCGGCCTTGCTAGGTATTTATCCAACGGAGTACTCTTTGTTGCAGTGTCACCATTTCGCTCTAGACGTCTAGATCCTGAAAGTGAAACATAACTAAACTGTCGGCTGCAGTGGTAAAGCTTCAATTTACTCCCGTTTAGTTCAAAGGATGCCCCTGGGCCGCTAACATCTCGCCTTCCCACGGTCTTCATCAAAAGCTTTGCACAGATAGATCGTCCAGATACTTCATCAGCCGCCTCGGTTGTGCTCAACATATCATTGAATAGGTCAACCGTTGCACCGGTTGGCTCATTGTCTTTGCATGCATACCCACATACATAGTCAATCACAGCCATGATTTGGTCTGCACTTGGGTCTTCCGGTGGGGAGTCTGAAAGTATAAAGCTGACATCCCCATTCGCTCTCCAAGACTGTAACTGATATCTCGAGTGCTGTACAACACGTGGGTGATCGCGCGGAAGCTCAAGTCGGGGGGCGCCATTGTGATCCTGAACTATATCAGGCGACTCCCGGGATTCTTTTCCTCTGTGGAATTCAGAACCAAACTCCATTCGGCAAACACGTTCTCCTGGCTGCAGTCCTGGTTCTGGGTGCCGTGGCGTTCTTAAGCAGTAGTCAGAACAACAGTGCAGTCCTACTCTGTTCACTAAATGCAGGTGATCTTCCAGAATTGCCTCCTGGGTTGCATCTACATCCATCAACATCTTAACAAGTGGATCCCGATCATTATCAAAAGGCTGGACTGGGCCTTCCGGTGCTGGCCAGAATTCCTTCCTTGGCTCTCCTTGTTCATCTTTGCCAGCGGGATGTGAAGCTGTCGTTGCAAAGTTCTCTTCAACCCATTCGCTAAGTCTCCTTACGTAATCTTCGTCGTTGCAACCCTCTTGTCGGGCGTCGTACATCAACTGATGTGGCTCTCGATCCTCTCTCCAGCTGAGCTGGTGCCAGTGAATTTGGCCACGGGACTTTGCAAACTCATATCGATACCAGTAGTCCTCCACGCCAAAGACGGGCTTTAGAACCTTCTCGTGGTAGCATTGAGTACGCATATCAAAGTATGACACTACAATGTGTGTGTTCTCCTGGACAGCTTTGAAGCGTGCATTGCTGTCTTCTTGTAGACTGACGACTTCCCCAGTGGTCTGCAGGATGTATTTCTCTAGGAGTCTCCTCAGTGGCGGGAAATAGAACTCTGCACAGCTCCCAGTCATAAAAATGAAGGTAATCCTCTCTTTGTGTTTACCATAAATTCCACCAATGCGCGAAGCTCTCTTCGCCTCTGATGCCAGTACTGAGAAGTGCCTCGCAGCTTTGCTCCAAAGTACAGTAGCTTTTTGGCAATACTGGTGTCCCCTCTTGTCAATCGCTCTTGCAGGTCTGCAACAGTTATGTGAGGATCCCCAAGCTGTTGATCGACAAAGTATCGGCTCTGCTCCAAGGCCTGCTTCCTCATTGTCATGTTGTGGACCACGAACTTCCACACTTTGTGTTTAGCAAATCGTCCATCTTGGTACCACAGCAAGTGTTCAGCCCACTTATTGAGATCTGTACATGTTCTAGGCCGATTAATGTGGTAGTCTCCCCTCCCTGTTGGAAACAAACAGGGGAACGCCATCGTAAAAAATATGGGGTTGTGAATTCAGATGCTGGTACTTCACAAGTTGTCGGCCAAGGAATCACTGGTCTCTGTGGTCTCTGCCTCGCTGTCCTCGGATTTCCATCATTGGTTTCTTGTTGTCTTGCATTCGATGCAAGTTGATCCACAGCAGATTGGATTCGTTCTTGGACATTCACTCCTGGTTCTGGGAGTAGAACCCCTGACACCGTCTCATTGTCCTCGTCATCAACTTCGCCAGGATCCATCTGCTCCGGGGCCGGTCCTTGGTCATTTGCATGGTTGGCGTCACTAAATTCTATTGTTCGTAGCTCAGGCAATTCATCATCTTCGGGAAGACTTTCAATGCGCGCTTCGTCAATGATTATATCACTGTAGGCAGGGTTATTGCTCTTTAACCACCTTATGGCTTTTTCCACGCGCTGCCTTCTGACTCGGAAATCTTTGTGTGTGTCATTGTTTCCTTGCCTTCTCACTCGAACGATATCAACTTCTGCTGGTAATCGTGGGAGAATTGAAGCAGGTTCCTGTACCGCCTGTGGGAATGCAATACAGTGGCCTTTCGCAGCGATCCCCCCATGCTTCAACATATGCACGTGTATCGCTGGTGCCAGCCTTGCTATCAGCATTTGCTCGGCATCTGAAAGATCTGCAAGCTCACGTGGTACCATCCCTGGATCCATGTTGTTTCCATCTGACCAGAACTTTGGTTGGTGCTTATCACGCTTGCATATGCTACAGCAGTTACCTTGCGATGTACTGGAGCTGTTTTGAAGGCGTCTTTCTTTGCACTCATTGCAACAAGTAAAGTCATACGTCAATTGCTCAACTTCAAAAGCTCGTATAGCACAATAAGCATCATCTTCTTGTTCACTCGACCCTGATGGTGGAGGAGGCGGAAGATCCCCAATTGCTTCACGAAGCCTTCTTTCCTCTTTTGCTATCTTCCTCTGGTTCCTACGACGCCGATTTCGTCGCAGTTCTTCGGTTTCCTGCACTTCCGTTGGTGCATACTGGTACTGAACTCCCATTGCTCTCGCCCTCGCAATAAGTTCGGCGTCTTCTGCAGGAAGTTCATTGTTTGATTCACGGACATGCTCGTGACGTTCAGGGTGATTTCCTGTCAAAGAATGATGTTATGTTTCATACAAGACATGATCAAGAATAAAGGTAAACCTTTTCTTTTAACTTAAAATCACTGATTGCAAGAAATGTGCAAATGCAGTAATAGTTTATACACCCCCTACCCAAACAGACAGTAAGAGGTTAAACTTAATACTCTATCGTCCATAGATGAATGAACAGCCTGGCTCTGATCAGGCGTGAAAGCGTGGCAAAACATGGTGAACATTCATCTGACCTCGAAGAGAGATTTTGCAAAGTATAATCGCTAGATTGTGGGCTGTTTTAGTGTTCCGATAACACCGTTTGCCGTTTTTCTACTACTATCCATTTCTTCTTCAATAAATTGTTACATTCCTTGTTGTCGTTTTTTGGTTTATGGTTTATGCTAGCTTGCTTACAAATCATTCTTCTGTAAACTAACTAAAAAATTGGTCCAGAATGAGCCACTTCATCTAGACGTTATGATTGCTACAGTGAAGACTACTATTGCCAGTGCACGTTTGACTTGAAAACTGGCAATACATAGGCTACTCCTTTAGAATGAAAACACGTAGGACATGCTAGGGGATTTTTCAATAAGAATCCATAAAGTACCCCGGGCCATTCCATTCTTAAGCCACCCCCCCCCCCCCCTCACTACAGAAGAGGTCATTTTCTTTAGTAACACCCTTGGAAATTCTTGCTCTACCCCCTCGGAAATACCCACGGAAGAGGATTTTTTATTGCACTTCTTCGAAAGGGGGGTGCGGCAAAAAAAAATAGAATGGCCCTCTCCTTGACTAAAATAAGCAAAATCAATAATACTAATAGGTAAGTTCGATCCCGGCCCTATTAATTTGGTTAATCATAAAATTTAGTGAGAAAATAGACCTGTATTGAGTAGAATCCTATGATATTTTTTTTTGTGTAAATTGAGGACGAGATATCATAGGATTCAAGTATATTCAAAGCGTTCAGTCGGTAAATTCCGCCGAAAATAGCACTCAAAAAGGCGATATCGCCCTCGTCGCTGCGCGACTCGTGCGATATCGCTTTTTTCGAGTGCTATTTTCTTAGCGGAATCTAGCCTCCTGAAGCTTTGAATAATCCTATAGAAACCCACTAGCATACAATTGCAATCAAGTATTCATCAAATGAAGTGAAAAGTGTATCCAACCAAATGATAACAATGTGACTTCATTTTGTGCAGAAAAAATACCAGATCCAGAGCTGAAAATTACTGTCCCACCAAAATCGCCAAAATGTCCGACCTAATTTTCAGATAATATGTTCGGCCAACTTTCCAGTAGAGACAACCAAGAACAAGTTAAATGTACATAGATTATATTTTGTCCGCTTAAACTATTTCCAGCTCTAAAATTTTTGAGCACAAAAAGTATTTTATGGCAACTCTCCGAGGTAATTTATATCTAGTTACTGTTATTGCGTGACATAACGTCACGCGGATGGGGTCAGTGTAATGCCATTATTTACTATTCCCCCTCTTAGGGGTTTTGTCCTTAGGCATGCGATTGCCCTGAGGCGGGTATCAATTTCCAGCATGCCTTGCTTTATTCAGCAGCTCACTTGAAATACCTTACAGTAAAATACTCCAATCTTAAATGTTACCACTCCATCCCCCCATAAAATAGAAAACACTGGGTAGAGTTGTTATCCCCCAAGAAATACATTATCCCTTGGATACCCCCATTCCTCAGATATTGAGTACCCACCAGGGCAAATATTCAACTCAGTGCTAAATTGTTATTAGTTCACACTGGATATTAATTTTAGTACCGGTATAACTTACTTTCCTGTTCAGGATGGACCTCTAATTCCGTGCCTGCATTACTCTCTTCCTCTTCACTGCCTCGACCTAGGGCAAAAATTAATATGTAATATTTCAAAAACGAGTTCAAGTGTTTCATTGGGTTTGCAAACAACGAGAAAACCATTGAAACACGAGCGGCGTAGCCGCGAGTGTTTTATTGTTTTCGAGTTGTTTCTAATCCCAATGAAACACGCAGAACGAGTTTTGGAATTACTTCGCACACAAATAAAATACACAGTTTATATCATGTTATCCAATCACGCTTAGAATGTTAAAGAACAAAAACGTGATTACATAAGCCCAAAGACCAAATTTGCTGATTACAAAAGCCCTTTTTTTCAGACAAAGAAGCCTTCTAATCAATTGCTAGATTGTACAATCCCTTGTATATGCTAATTGAAACGCCATTTCACCTTTAATATGGCGCAGTCAAGGTTTCGTCCGCCAAAGACTTAGGAAGAAAAAGAAAGTATTTGCGGGCAAGGATAGCGGTATCCACCCAAAACTCTCTTCCAAATCGTGTGCGAGATACGTCGGTACCTGCTGGAACGAAAGCCCAACCTGGATTTTAATTTCTTGGATGGCAACGACAAAGTTTAGTTAATGGCACACTTCTGCTCCAAGCATGTCATTACCACGATATTATATAGGATTATTCAAAGCTTCAGGAGGCTAGATTCCGCTAAGAAAATAGCACGAAAAAGCGATATCGCACGAGTCGCGCAGCGACGAGGGCGATATCGCCTTTTTGAGTGCTATTTTCGGCGGAATCTACCGACTGAACGCTTTGAATATACTTGAATCCTATCATATCTCGTCCTCAATTTACACAAAAAAGAGATATCATAGGATTCTCAGTGTAATTTGGAGAGCTAGAAAGCAGTGAATTCACTAGGAGCAACCAAAATATTAGCCTACGTTTGTTAAGAAAGCTTTCGACTGATAAATTAACAGCGTTTTGGCTCAAATTAAAGCGGATGGAAATGGATTGCTAGTTTTACTTGCTGAAAATTGTTTGGGCAAACTAGATTCGAGTGCAACAACGAGTTGGCGTTTGCTTGTTCTGACGGGACGAGCGGGCAGGATTGGTGTTAAAGAACAAGAGAGATGAAGCTGCCGATCAAGACAATTGAACATGTTATTGAATATTTGTGTTTGAGTATTCTATAAATATGCTAATTAAGAACTCATATCACTAGTGTTGGAAATCGTTTCCAAACACTAGTGATTTTCAACTGGTGTTTATTGGGTTTCCAAAGTCATGCACCTGACCAAATGCAAGAACCCCATTGGTCAACACCCTCATGAATAATTAATGAGTTTGAGAAATGTTATTTACCGGCTGGGAGGTCCGTATAGGGAAAACTGTGACCGAGGGCTGGAAAATGTTGACCGAGGCCAGAGGCCAGTTTTTCCCTGTACGGACCGACCTAAAGCTGGTAAATAACTTTTTCCAACTCTAAAATTTGATTTTTTTATGAAAACAAGCACGTGCAAATGGTTACCGTGAACTAGGTCAGAGATAGGAAAATATTGCCCCTGTGCGCATGCTCTAAGAACCAATCAGAATGCAGAATTTGTTACCATGGCCTCTAGGAAAAAAAGAAATATATGTTATTTACCGGCTTTAGTTTGGTTCGCACAGGGAAAAACTGTGACCTCGGCCTGGAAAATGTTGAAAGTCTGAGGGCCTCAGGGCCTAGGGCAACATTTTCCAGCCCTCGGTCACAGTTTTTCCCTATACGGACCGTCCTAAAGCCGGTAAATACATGTAACTTTTTTTCCCAACTCTAATATTTTATTTTTTCGATGAAAACAAGCATGTGCAAATGGTTACCACGACCTAGGTCAGAGATAGGAAAATATTGCCCCCACGTGTGCTCTAAGAACCAATCAGAATGCAGAATTTGTTACTGTGCCCTCTAGAAAAAAATAATTACAATAATGAGTAAAAATAAAAATTATTACATGCTTGAAGGAGGAAAATCATTCAAGAAACATTTTATTATTTAACCTTTTAAAAATTATATTATTTATCATTTTATCATTTAATTTTCATCACCCCCCCCCCCCCCCCCAAAAAAAAAAACACTCAGGGCAGAGTTGTTATCCCCCCAGAAATACATATCAATTAGATAGAAGTTCCTAAGTTGTTATAGTTCACACAGGGTATTTTAGTATAACTTACTTTCATGTTCAGGATGGACCTCTAATCCCAATCCTGCATTCCTCTCCTCTTCCTGTTGACTGCCTCGACCTAGGGCAAAAATAAATTACAAGAATAAATGAGACTAAACATCATTAAATTGCTTGAAGTAGGAATGGAAATCACTTAATAAACATTTTGTTATTTAAACCTTTTTTTTTACATTTTATTATTTTATCATTATTTTTCATCAATACCACCCCCCCCCCCCCCCCCAAAAAAAAAATAGAAAACACTGGGTAGAGGTGTTATTCCCCCAGAAATACCTATCCCTTTGATACCCCCATACCTCAGATAATGAGTACCCACCTAGGCAAATAGAGTCAACTCAGTGCTAAAATGTTATTAGCTCATACTGTGTATTTTAGTATAACTTACTTTCATGTTCAGGATGGACCTCTAATTCCATGCCTGCATTCCTATTCTTTTCCTCTTGACTGCCTCGACCTAGGGCAAAAATTAATAGCAATAATAAGTGACACTAAAAATCATTACATATTGATTGAAGTAGGAAAGGAAGAAACATTTTATTATTTAACCTTAATTTTTAAAATTTTATTATTTATTATCTTATCATTTAAATTTTATCAACACCCCTCTCCTCCCAAAAAATATAGAAAACACTGGGCAGACTTGTTATCCCCCCAGAAATACATTATCCCTTGGATACCCCCATACCTCAGTTACTGAGTACCCACCAGGTCAAATTAGTCAACTCAGTGCTAAATTGTTATTAGTTCACACTGGGCAAGGACAAAAGGCTGACCCCGGGTCCATGGACACCCTGGTAAACTAGTCCATGGACCCCACATCAAAAATATTTTAAGATGGATTTTTAGATGAAAAAAATATATATTGGAGATTCTCAATTCTATATTACAATTATAATGTTTTAAGCCCCGGGGGTGGGGGGGGGGGGGGGGTACTCAGATATAAACATGATGGCAGGGGTCTGACATATTTTTTTGGGTATGAAATTTGTAGTAAAAGTATTTTTTTGGGTTGAAAATTCTACCAGGTATTTTTTTGGGCGTTGAAAAATCCACAGGTATTTTGGGGGGTTGAAAGTTCTGACACGCTAGTTGAGCATCAAGATACTGCCTTAAATTTCGGGAAACATAATGGGACGGGCATCTTGTGTATGCTGAAATTAAATAGCCTTTTTTAGGCTAAAAAGATGGCTATTTTTTGGGTATCAAACTTTGGGAGCAGGTAGTTTTTTTGGTATCAAATTCATGGCTCAGGTATTTTTTTGGGTATCAAATTTGGAGCTCCATCAGAGCCCCCATCATTTTTGTATCTGAGTACCCCCCTGGGGTTTTAAGCCATTTCGAAAAGACTTTGTTGTGGAAAGCCCGTCAAACTAACTTCCACTGTGGATGAGGATACTTACACTACCCCCCCCCCCCCCCAAAAAAAAAAAAAAACACTCAGGGCAGAGTTGTTATCCCCCCAGAAATACATATCAATTAGATAGAAGTTCCTAAGTTGTTATAGTTCACACTGGGTATTTTAGTATAACTTACTTTCATGTTCAGGATGGACCTCTAATCCCAATCCTGCATTCATTGACTGCCTCGACCTAGGGCAAAAATAAATTACAAGAATAAATGAGACTAAACATCATTAAATTGCTTGAAGTAGGAATGGAAATCACTTAATAAACATTTTGTTATTTAAACCTTTTTTTTTTACATTTTATTATTTTATCATTATTTTTCATCAATACCACCCCCCCCCCCCCCCCCCCCCCCCCCCCCTACCAACAAAAAGAAACTGAAACAAAATTCATTGAAATTCGTCGAAATTCGACGAAAAACGAATAAGCAAACGGTAAGCAAATCAAGTGTACATTTTTCAGGTTAATTTACATCGAAAATTCAAATGCCACCTCCGGAAATTCGAAGAAAATTCAACGAAGACTGTTCGGAAATTCGGAGCAAGTTTTCGAACGATATTTCGTTTGAACAAAGAGCGAATTTCGTCGAATTTCGTTCCAGTTTCTTTTTGCTGGTAGTGTATCACTCACAGGGTTGAAAGCTGTTTTTTCCCGAAACTACATTATGATGTTTTGGCGCAAAGACCCATGATTAAGTTTTTAGAATGCAGTTTAAATGTATTTCAAGCTTCAAAGTCAATCTTTGATGGGGATTTACTCCCCAAAAACGTTCATTGACTTTTGAAATTGCCCCTTTTAGTGGGTTTTGAGCACCATGATTGCCTACCGATTTAAGAACAAATTGTAAAAACAAAACTAATTCAACTTAAATGGACAGCTCCTGTTAAATGAAATGTTCTAAATTTCAAGCTTTCATTCACTGAACATTTATCTTTCTTTATGAAGCAATGCCAAACATGGCGGACAGCATCTCCCACTAAAGAAAATGCCTGAATGGCAGCTTCTCTCCTCACACAGATTTTGAGAAACAAACACCAGCTTGCAACCCTCTACTCCCTCTGTGAATGATATGTATCACATCCACGGTGTTAGTTTGCTCGACAGGCTTTCCACCTCAGAGCCTTTTCAAATGGCTTAAAATATTATACTATAGATTAAAATATTTATAACATAGATAAACAATCTCTAATATATTTTTTTCATCTAAAAATCCATCTCAAAATTGTTTTTGACAGGGGGTCCATGGACCACTAGTCCATTGGAGGGTCCATGGACTAGTCCACCAGGGGGTCCATGGACCTGGGGTCAGTGTTTTGTCCTTGCCCGTTCACACTTGATATTTTAGTATAACTTACTTTCATGATCAGGATGGACCTCTAATTCCATTCCTGCATTCCTCTCCTCTTCCTCTTGACTGCATCGACCTAGGGCAACGATAAATATATGTTACTTAGTACCAGCTTTAGGTTGGTCCGTATAGGAAAAAACTGTGACTGAGGGCTGGAAAATGTTGACTGAGGCCAGACTTATTTATTTTTCCAAATCTAAAATTTGATATTTTTGATGAAAACAAATGGTTACCATGACCTAGGTCAGAGATATTGCCCCCACGTGCGTGCTCTAAGAACCAATCAGAATGCAGAATTTGTTACTGTGCCCTCCAGAATAGAATAAATTACAATATGAGTGATAATAAAAATATGTCATTACATTGCTTGACGCAGGAAAAAAAAGTCAGGTTAAACACCCATCATCAACCAGGAGCCTTTGCAACCCATTTTCTTTTGTTTTCAATCTGATCCATTGTTCTTCGGTTGCTCTGACTAGCATAGGCTGCAGAGGCTCTCGGTTGATGATGGGCCTTTAAGAAACATTTTACTATTTCAACCTTTTTTAACTTTTATTATTTTATCATTTAGTTTTCAACACCCCCCCCCCCCCCCCCCCAATGAAGAAAACACTGGGCAGAGTTGTTATCCCCCAAGAAATGCATATCCCTTGGATACCCTAATACCTCAGTTACTGAGTACCCACCAGGGCAAATAGTCAACTCAGTGCTAAGTTGTTATTAGTTCACACTGGATTATTATGTTAGTATAACTTACTTTCCTGCTCAGGATGGACCTCTAATTCCATTCCTGCATTTCTCTCCTCTTCCTCTATACTGCCTTGACCTAGGGCAAAAATTAATTACAATAATAAATGAGACTAAAAATCATTACATTGCTTGAAGCAGGAAAGGAAGTCACTTAAGAAACATTTTATTAGTTAACCTTAAATTAAATTTCTATTATAATTTATTATTTTATCATTTCATTTTCATGAACACCCTCCCCCCTCCAAAAAGAAAATAGAAAACAATGGGCAGAGTTGTTATCCTCCAGAAATATATATCTCTTGGATACCCCCATACCTCAGATACTGCGTGTACCCACCAGGGCAAATAGTCAACTCAGTGCTAAATTGTTATTACTAAAATTAATATCCAGTGTGAACTAATAACAATTTAGCACCAGAGCTCCGCTATAACTTACTTTCCTGCTCAGGATGGACCTCTAATTCCATGCCTGCATTCCTCTCCTCTTCTTCTTGACTGCATTGACCTAGGGCAAAAATTAATTACAATAGTAAGTGGAAATAAGAATCATTATTTTTTCCTAGAGGGCACAGGGCAATATTTTCCTATCTCTGACCTAGGTCACGGTAACCATTTGCATGCGCTTGTTTCCATTGTAAAAAAAAATTAGAGTTGGAAAAAAATGAAAAAGTTGTTTACCGGCTTTAGGTCGGTCTGTATAGGGAAAAACTGTGACCTCGTCCTGGAAAATGTTGACCTCGGCCTCTACCCGCAGTCAACATTTTCCAGTCCTTGACCACAGAAATAGCGTCTTCATTATGATGCATGGTTCATGGTTTTACGTTTTGCAGATCAACGTTAATTGAAATAGGTGTAAACTAACTACCTAACATCACTAAATGTACTTGCCTTCCAACTGTGAAAAACTCTGGGCCCTAGTAGGGCCCATATCCAACACATGTCCAATTTGGGTGGCTAGAAAATTAAAGATATCGTTTCTAATAAACACATGTAAATAAATAATTCTTATAACATGAGCTACACCGTTCGTAATTATAACGCTCAAGCATGGGAGCATGTCAGAGCAAATTCATTAGATTTTCTACTTGCCTTCCAAATGAGGAGCACTCTGCGAAATATCCTCAGCACTCCCTGAAGCCGGAAACACATCAACATCATGGAAACCTAAGTACAAAAATAATTCCCCTCACTCCTCGATCAGTCTCCACACACAAAACCATCTGAATCCTTCACTTTTGACTTTGAGAAGAGCTATATAATTCAATAACTAATGTACCGTTGTCCTAATGTCAAGCTGAAAGGCGATATTGATGGTTTTTTTTATCAAAGTTCCGGTAAGTTCAGTTATGTATCCAATATGGACGCCGTTCCCCAACCAAGTCCCTCTCCTCCACAGTGCAAAAGCATTCCCATGACTACAGGAGTGAACTGGTAAAACTCAAGTCAAAATCACTTTAAAGCACACAAAATGGAATTGTCATGGATAAGCGGTAAAATAAAAAAAGTATAAAAACGAAGATTGAAAAATATTGCACTCGGGAAGAAAAAATGTAAAGAAAAAGATAGGATTGTTTATTGAAGCTTACCTTGCGAATAAGTTTCTTCAAGCCGCTGGCGCTTTCTGCTTCTAGCACGTTGGGTTGCTTCTCGCTGACGTTTTCGGCGATGCTCTTTTTCGCCTGCAGTCTGGTTTCCCTGAACTCTCTTCCTCCCCCGCTCTCTGTCTCTTTCCCTCACACCTTCCTTCTTCTTCTGGGGCATGCTTTTTCTAACTGCCTTCATTTGTTGTTTGTTTTTCTCCCTCTGTAGTTGTCTTTTCTCTCCCGCCATATTGGCTCTTCTTGTCTTCATCTGTTGTTTATTTTTCTCCCTCTGTTGTTGTGTTTTCTCTCCCGCCATATTGGCTCTTCTTGTCTTCATCTGTTGTTTATTTTTCTCCCTCCGTTGTTGTGTTTTCTCTCCCGCCATATTGGCTCTTCTTGTCTTCATCTGTTGTTTGGTTTTCTCCCTCTGTTGTTGTCTTTTCTCTCCCGCCACACTGGCTCTTCTTGTCTTCATCTGTTGCTTATTTTTCTCCCTCTCTTGTTGTGTTTTCTCTGCCGCCATATTGGCTCTTTTTGTCTTCATCTGTTGTCTGTTTTTCTCCCTCTGCTGTTCTGCTTGCCTTCATCTGTTCTTTGTTCCTCTCCCTCTGTTGCTGTTTTTTCTCTTCGCCCATGAGGGCTCTGGCTACCCTTTTACGTTCTCTCTCCCTCACCCGCTTTTTTTGAGCTCTTTCCTCTTTTGACAAGCCCTCGCCCTCGACATCTTTCTCTCCGGGATTTGTTTCTTCACAAGAATCTTGTAAATGTGTTAAACTTTCCTCGTCCCGTTCTTGAGAACTCATCATTCAAAAATATCTTATCAAGTACAGATAAGTTTTAAAGTATCCGTGGAAGAAACTCCTCTTGTCGTTGTCGTTGTTGACAAAAACTAAAACTTGACTAACACACGAAGTCGACAAAAAACTAAAGATGAAAAATATTTTTTCAAACGCGCGCGCGTACGTGCTAGCCTATTTTCCCGCCTAAAATTGGGATGCCTGTGTGCCGAGCGGACACACACACACACACAAACACACACACACACGGAATTACACTATACGTTTTATTCAGGAATGAAAGGAAAAAAATCATATCTCCAGTAGGAAAGCTCCAATGACGACCAAACTTGGCAAAAGTTGTCTTTAGGTTCATACCTGTCTATTGTCAAAGTCACGTGACATGACGTCACTGTTTACGTCACTGAAAATGACAAAAACATCTGAAACCACTCAAAAGCGACTTGATGGTTATACGTCTGAATTCTGATACCACTTTTCCTTATGTATGGTGCTCCGCTCAGGAGCTCCGCTATAAACTATATACCATTTTAAGAGAGGCAGTCTGTAAAGATCGAGGAAGGCCGGAAAAACAGATTTTCACATAACTTTTCAAGATAAAGCCCATCAATCGCTGATTACGCTGATATATAAATTATGACTTTGCGCTGAATATTTTACGAGGAATAACCCGAAGTTTGGAACAAGGTCGAACCACTGGTTTTAGCCCTTGGCGAGGCCGTTTCAGCGTGTTTATTTTAAGTAAAAGCAATCGCGATCAATCTACAAGAAGCAATAATTTGTTGCGTTTAAGGATTGCGTGACATATCATGAAGTCGAGGCAACCACAGGAAGACCATGTGTGATTGTGATTGTTTGGTTTGATGAGGCTGCTGACGTTGGGTTCAGTTTTCACATCCAGCGATTGCTCGAAAATATGGCTTTACAGCACCCAATCGAACTTGCTTTGAGCTCCAAAACTGTGCAGTAAGCACTGGAAGATGAATTTAAAGAACGATGTTGCAAAATGAAAGTGTTTTCGGGAGCGTGTGATGTTTATTTTGATTTGGCTTGTTTACCAGTGCGTGGAAACCAAAGAATGAAAGGTCAAGATGCTGTTTGGATAATAATTCTGCACAAGGAGCTCTCAAAATACTGGAAAATACCCCTGCATGGATCATTTGCTTCTGAATTTACCTTGGAGGTACACTCGGCGGAACTGATGCATATTTGGGAGGCTTTCGACTCAAGATTCGTCCGTCGTGTCTAGATCGCGCTGAAATTCCGTTGCGACTAGAGGTAACAAACTGCTTCCCGCTGACTCTGTATTCAGAGTGCCCACGAATTTTATTTAACATTTTGGTAGTCCAGACATGTCTCCTTCTGGCTGTAGGTGATTTTTCGGCAAAAGCCAGAGACTTCGTCAGGTATAGCCCGCTTAATTGGAGCCTTAAAACGTCAATCGTAAAAATGGTAAATATTGTAAAGTTTCAAAAATATTTAGTAATTAACTTCAGGAAATAAAATACCCATCAAAATGTTTAGCAATGATTGCTTTAATCATTTATCAAGTTAGATTTTGCGTAACGATTCGCATTTTCCTAGAATTTTTACTTAAAATAAACACGCTGAAACGGCCTTGCCAAGGGCTAAAACCAGTGGTTCGACCTTGTTCCAAACTTCGGGTTATTTCTCGTAAAATATTCAGCGCAAAGGCATAATTTTTATATCAGCGTAATCAGCGATTGATGGGCTTTATCTTGACAAGTTATGTGAAAATCTGTTTTTCCGGCCTTCCTCGATCTTTACAGACTGCCTCTCTTAAAGCTCAATAGTAGTAGTTTCCAAATATGCTATTTTTTATTTCTTCTCTTTTAAAACCTTTTACGCTAGGCGCCGCGCAATGAGTTTCCGACGCTCTCTAAAAAATTGAATTATGCGCATAGTGAACGCGTTTCTTTCAGCCCAAAAACTGCATCATGTCCATCAGCACTCATAGGGCTGTCAAACCGTGTGGGGATTTGTCAATATTTTACTTAGTTTATGATTTATCAAAGCTAAAGTCGAAAGAGTAAAAATTGCTTACATTCCTTTACTTACGGCGCATTTGTATCGCAGCAAAGCAATATTTCTTTAAAGCCCCACACGGTTTTAGAGATCGATGTTTAAACTAGCAATTGGCCAAGTTTCAAACGAATCCATCGTTTCCCTCTATGCGCATAATTCAGTTTTATGTTGGTAATCTGCTCTAAAACTACTAAAGAGTTACGGCTCGTAGAAGTTTTCCTGGCTTCTCAAGTGGACAGCAAAACGTCAAGCAGATGTCAACTGATAACCAATGAGAACGAAGCGCCCCGTTGGGCCAGGAAAGTTCACACCGAGTCAGCTGTCGATCTCAATCGGACACTTAGCGCCCGCGATAAGCCAGCGGGGTCTCAAATAAATACTAAAACAAAATGGCTAGAAGATTTACTATAGAGCAAGTTGTGGACGAAATCCTGGCGCAGGAGGATATTTCTATGGAGAAGGAAGATCCCCGACACCTTACGGAGTTGATCGAAAGCTCACTAGAACCATTCGATGCGCTAAAACAGCGTTTCGGAGGTTCGTGTTAGGGGTTTCGTAGCGAAGCAAAACACATCGACGTAAAACACATGCTGGAAGAACTATACAGGAGGAGTTTGCTCATATTCTCCGCTATCTTTCTCAGAAAATTTACCTTGAAATAAAATATAAACAAAGGATTGAGGACTAAAGGTTGAATTAAATTCTTAATTTAAATGACGCTGATCAACATTCAGATTCCTACTACATGCGAACAATAATAATGGGTTAGTTTTGATAAGAATTTAATATTTTATCCAAAGACTAACAATTGTCTAAAAAAACCGATGCGTTGGGAAAATGGACTCGTTAACACAAAACATTGCAACAATAATACATCTAGCAACTGTCTGTTACAAAAGTGAGCCAATAAAGAACATATTATAGTTTTTATACATGTTTATTTACGAGTGAGATTGTCTTGGCATAATCACGCGACTTGAGTTTAGCCTAATTCGCTATAAACACTACCTTTTCAGTCAGCCGGCGGAACTCTTGCTGTTGGATCTTGACTTCAGGAAAGAGCCTTAATTTTTTCCTCGATAACTGACCAATAATTTACCTTCTTCTTCTGTGCGTATCTGCCGACAGGGAAATTATTATTTCGCATCGTCCGAGCCATTGCAGCCAGATCACTGAAACACAACCTGAAATGCAATCGATAAGAACCAGATTACGTATCAAGTCATTCAGATTTTCGAAAATTTCTCAATAAGGAATGTACTTCTTAAAAATACAAAAAGATACGATTCTTACCTGATAAATCCACAATCTAGAATTCCTCCTCTCGATCGTCGATTGTGCCAAAAGAAAAAGTTATATGAAGCCCAAATGGGGCAATTTACAATAAAATCTGCGAGTTCTATCGTATGCCGAACGCATATTCGATCTGAAAAGACTAAATCACGCGTATATAAGTATGTTTGGTATCAATGCAAAGCTTAATCTCCCTGTATTCAGGCTGTTTGTTCTTTTGGCTTGCACGCGTAAACCCAGAAGCCACAGCGAGCCATTTATATACCCCAAGAAAGTAGTTCCCATTACTCCGCGGAAATCACTCGGCCCGAAAAACATTTTTGGCTTCAAGCGGATGTCCGATACAGCGTGACAGCTGACCCGGTGTGGTTCGCGGGAAAAGCTCTTCCGATCTCGAATTTCAAGAGCATTGTTTATCGTTTTAAGCCTCGACTTATCAGGATAAGGGAATGGCAAAGCCAAAATCAAACCGACGCAAATCAAGCGCTGCAAATCAAAGTGGGAAGACTAAAAACTCTCCAACAAAGAGGAAAAAGTCCAAGGGAGGAAAACAAAAGACAGCAGCGGTCACAGCGGCCCGATGTAAATCACATGGAAATCATGTTCAGGGAACGCGAGCTCGAGTAGCGAGAACGATCAGATTATCTAGCTTCTTTGGAAATATCGAATCTATTTACTTCAGCTTGACGGAACACATTTTGCGGATACGCTTAAATAGCATGCAAAGACATGGCCAAGCGCGAAAGCCACCAAGACGAATCAGAAATGTACAAGACTGCAAAACGTTGTATTAATGGTTGAAATTCGTGAGATTGAAAGTTGAGTTATTTGCGTTCACTTGTAGTTCGATGTTTGAAGGAAATAGGCATAAATATGCTAATGAGTCCCGGATTATGTTTTCGCGCGCAATCAGTGGGAAGCCTGTGTCATATGTAAACAGGATTAAAGGATTAAAGTCGGCTGAGTTAGTAAATGCTTCGACGAAATGAATAATTATTCTCGTTTTTACGCATGAAAACACTACTTCTTTGTATTTTTCTTTCTACGAGTTGCTAGATTATGACACAAACTTTAAGTTCAGCCGAAAAAAGAAAAAGAGAAAAAAATTTGCCTCGAAGGTTGACAGTAGCCTTAAGGCATGGGTCCAAAACAAATTCAATATGGCGGACGCAAAACCAAGGGGGGTGGTCTATCTCTTAATGGTTTTATACATCCTTATGGAAGTTGTTGAATATAAATTGCATTTGGCATTCTGAACAACCTTCACGATATTTGGTCTCAATAGCAACAAATCTCGTAACCTTTGACCTTAAAATCGATTTTTGGATAAACCTCTTCGGGAGGATAGGAAGACCAATAATATTTGCTATACTTTTAGGTGATATTAGAACAGCAAAGTGGTACTGAAATAAATCAAATGAGGATGGCTGGGAATTTTAATTACAATCATAGTTTTTGCTGGTATGTAATTTGATACTTGCTTGGACAGCCATCCTCATTTGAATTGTATTTTACACCCGATAGTCAACATTATTAACCACTTTCGAAAAAAGGCCAAACTGATTTACCATGCCTCCCGTGGCTTCAAAGCAATTAAGGCCTTTGTCACGCTCTGCCAGGTAACGCAGTCGGTTACCATGGTTACAAAATATTTCAAACGAAGTGTCCCAACTTGAGTAACAACCTTAACGAATGTCTGTTTGTGCTTGATATTTTCTCTTCCTTCTAGAATTTTTTATAGCATTTTTTGCTGTTGGACCCATGTCTTAAGTGCCCTGAGTAGGAGGTCATTTCGTTATCCATCCATCGAATTAACTATCGATCATACATGCGCGGGACCTCTAGGAGCTAAGGTGTGTCACCACTTCCGTTTCTTCCATTTTCTACGGTGGCTTATAGGGGACACGACAAAAATAGATATTTTTTCTACTTCGAGATAATAATCTCGAAACTTTGTGATAATTATCTCGAAACTTCGAGATATTATTTCGAAACTTTATGATAATTATCTCGAAACTTTGTGCTAATTATCTCGAAATTTTCTGATAATTTTCTAGAAACTTTGAGATATTATCTCGAAATTTCGAGATATTACCTCGAAATTTTGTGATAATTATCTCGAAACTTTGTGATAATATCTCGAAACTTTGTGATAATTACTATCGAAACTTCGAGATATTATCTCGAAATGTGTGATAATTATCTCGAAACTTTGAGATATTATCTCGAAACTTCGTGATATTATCTCGAAAGATTGTGATAATTATCTCAAAACTTCGAGATATTATCTCGAAACTTTTGAGTTATTATCTCGAAATTTTGTGAAAATTATCTCGAAGTTTAAATAGGGCCTCCATTGTCAGTCCCAGTCTCCGTTGTGGGACTTGACACGTGCGTGCATGGATCCGTCCAAATAGTAATGGAGCGTGTTTTGGCATTTCTTTGCTGTGTTAGCCTGTTATTTTCCATTTCCGAAGGAGTTTTTCCTGATTATCTGCCCAGTACATCTGGTCAGATTTCGCGAAATGATTTAATTGTAGAATACTTTCATCTCGGGCTTACGTACACTGAAATTTTGTGTTTCCTCCTCTCTGTTCATGGAATCCGCATTCATTTCTATTCTACGCATAAACCGCGCGCGAAGAACAACAAAAGACACGGTTGGAGTGTGACATTGCCAATTGCTTGGTGGACAGCGTGCAATCAATCAGTATTTTAATAATCAATATTAATAATTCGATAATAATAAAAATACGCTTACAATTATTACCATGAGCCTACTCTAAATGCTAACAAATACATCAAAATGGTACATTGCCCGGCGTAAAAACCACTGGGATAAAACCCATCGGGAAAAAACACCCAGTGGAAACGTACCCTCCCGGAGCGAATGCAATGTACAACTCTGAGGGCTAGAGTTTAAGTCCTATAAACGAAATTGCTAAACAAAATGCAATAGAAAATATTCGGTTAAGGAATAAACAATATATGCAAGTAACCCGAGAAATGTTCTGTAAAACCTAGATCTCAATTTGGGCACAAAACAACATGGCTTGTTTTGCTGTCCAACAAACGTGATAAAGAGCGCGAAATCGCGAAATTATTTATAGCAGCATAGCTGAATAATGAGCATATCCTAAAATGGAAATCCATTGTGATATAACAAAAGATGCTCTGAACCGAAATGTAAACGCTTTCCAACTCCACGATGTTACGTTGGAAAGCATAATTTCATTTCTATTCTACGCATAAACCGCGCGCGAAGAACAACAAGAGACACTGTTGGAGTGTGACATTGCCAATTGCTTGGTGGACAGCGTGAGGAAAACAAGCGAAGGAAAAGCTATACGTTAATAGCTCTAGAAACGGCGAGTTTATCTACTAACTTGAGTCTAACATAGCTATCTTTGGATTTGGCGCATTTCCAGCCGGCATGACGATCAAGCATAGCATCTGAAACTCCACTGTCATTACATGCAGTAGCACCTCCTTTTTTAAGACTGTGAGTTCCGAATCGACTTGGATCTAAGGGAAAATTAGAAAGGGTAACTCGAAAAATTTCCCTGACTCTCGAGTATGAAATAGTTGGTTTAAGAGCAGAACCGTGAGAAGTTAATCTACAAACTAAATGTTGATCTGGAGAGTCAGGAAGTCTAACTAGCAACTTCTCCGTAATAGCGACTGGACATGAAAGTTTAGAAGATCTATTAAAAAATACAGTATGACCTTTGGCGTGCTGGTCATTTTTCCTTTTTGGAGAAAAAATAGTCATATGAGTAGGATAAATACAAACATGCTGCCGAGTAATATGAATGACTTCGTCACAGCGAAGTAAGCCTACGAAAGAAACTGCAAAAATAAAAAAGGTTCTTAGGTCAAAAAGAGATACATTAGGAACATTTAAATATTCAATAATATTACAAACAGTATCACGCTCTAAAGGAAGTTTGGGATTACAAGGTTGACACAAAAGTCTTCTAGCAGCCTCTAAAGTTTGTTTAACGAACACGTTATCAGTAGGTGAAGGCAATCCTGCAAGTTCATGAGCCCACTTAACTCCATATACTGCAGCCTCTAAAGGAGACACTGTTTTACAATCTTCAAATTTATCTCTCAAATATAAAGGTAGCAAAAAAGGTGGCACCGGAAATTGAGTATGCCCGAAATTTTCCAATTTCCATTTTTTGAAATTATTCCAACAATTTTTGTATTTATTTACTGTAGAAGAAGCTTTAGAACAAAGCTGAAATCGAGGAAGCGAATCTGCTAATTTTTGTAACCTATTTGTTAAAGGAAAGGCTTTGCCTTCTAGCCAGACACCAGCTTTTAAGACATCTGCAAAAAAAAAAATAATAATAATAACAATTACATTGCAAAGTCGATCCTAAGTGCCAAGACCCGAAACTTTGGATAACCGTAAAACACAGACTTCTTATTTCTGTAAACAGTCAAAGCACCACGCCCAAGGATAAACATATCACACGACCTATCTAGATAAATGTAATCCTTAACAAAAGGTCTAAAAACCATAGACGAATTCGATTGAAACATGATAAGTGAAGGCCAAAAAACAGCTGATTTCCATTCAGGAATGACAATGACACCATGAGCTTTACACGCATGCATGTGATGCAAAACAGCATTGATCAAAAACGGATGTGCTTTTTTCTAAGAGCAATCAGTTCTATACCTTCGTTAATCGCCTGTAGAGCCTCTAATTGCTTCCCTGATGACACAGCATCCTTAGCACACTCAAACTAGGCTTCCACTTTTTCTTGATGAAGAAACTGCTCCTCGCATCCCTTACTTTTAAACGAATGACGCGGAACTGAGTCAAATCGAGCCTTCTTAACAGCCCTAAACACTGCTTCTTCGTTTTGGCGTTTCATTTCATTGCAAAACGTCATAAACTGGGATGAAAGCAAGGACTTGAACTCCTCAAACTGAGCCGAACCCATCGAAGTACCAGCAGTAGCCGCCATAGATGGGCCAGGTTGACTAGCAAACACATTCTGACCAGGAACTTGAGCAGTCTCGCCAACAGGTTGAGAAGGCGAGAACGACGGGACAGAAACGACTGGAACTTGAGAAGCTAAATTCTGATCCATCGAAGTTGAATCGTACGAACGAACTCCCATAACAGAAAGGAAATCGACTAAACACAAAACAACATGGCTTGTTTTGCTGTCCAACAAACGAGATAAAGAGCGCGAAATCGCGAAATTATTTATAGCAGCATAGCTGAATAATGAGCATATCCTAAAATGGAAATCCATTGTGATATAACAAAAGATGCTCTGAACCGAAATGAAAACGCGTTCCAACTCCACGATGTTACG
The DNA here is from genome assembly GCA_033964015.1 of Scolanthus callimorphus. Classification (NCBI taxonomy): domain Eukaryota; kingdom Metazoa; phylum Cnidaria; class Anthozoa; order Actiniaria; family Edwardsiidae; genus Scolanthus; species Scolanthus callimorphus. Next base: position 3,077,317 of record CM066917.1, read on the forward strand.
CTGGAAAGCATAATTTTCCTTGAGGCAACTGAAAAGGATTCTCAGGGAAAATGGACTCAAGAGGAGAGGCGAGCAAGTAAACTGCAGGGAGGTTATCAGATGTGTGGAAATTGAACTTGGTGGAAGTGGTTGTAATATTGGCTATAGGCTGATGCATCAGCGTTTACAGGGCAAATATCGCGTGCGAGTTGACAGAGAGAGCGTTCGCTTTATCTTGAAGTCTCTTGACCCAGAGGGGG